>JAULUF010000012.1:9097500-9715000 GCA_031834385.1 Semotilus atromaculatus | reverse complement strand
CTTCATTACACCCTAGTGTTCATATTATAACATTACATCGATTTCAGTAATTGACAACCCCGGTCCACATTCGCTTTCATTATTAGTCTCCAAATTATTCTCGGTTTTTGTGTTCCACAGCATTTTTTATTTATTTATTGAATTCAAACTTTAACTAAATGTTGCAGGCTAACGTATAGTGAAAAGTCCTTAGACGTCTACAACTGAGCAATAATAGAAAGAAGAATGATAAAAGAATAATAGAAAAGAATAATAGAAATAGAAGGAAGAACTGTGATTAAAGGGATAGGTCACCCAAAAATAAAAATTCATTTATTCTCCCTCATGTTGTTCCAAATCTGTATGAGCTTCTTCTGTTGAACACAAAAGAAGATCTTTTGAAGAATGTCGGTAACCAAACAGCCCCAGATAGCATACATATCCGGGCCTCATCTGGGCCAACTATGGCACATATGGCTCAGTTCTGGGCTGGCAGTGGCAAAGGTCATATGGGCCGTTTCTGGCCCACACACATCAAGCTGGTTTTAGTGTGAGTTAAGCACCCATTGACTTCCATAGTATTTTTTTCCTACTAATGGGTGCTGTAAACTGTCTGATTACCAAAATTCTTTAAAAGGTCTTATTTTGTGTCCAACAGAATTAAAATAAAGTCTTACGGGTTTGGAACAACTTAAGGACGATACAATTTAAATTTTGGGGTGAACTGTCCCTTTAAATAATTGCATGCGTTTCAGACAGCTCTTAAAGACCAATGTAAGATTGGAGAAATATTAATTAAAACAGTCACGTCTTATTCAATGTCAATGGTGGTTACGGCCCTGTTTAAAGATAAAAATTTCAAAGGGAAGAAGCTGCATGTATGAGTAGACAGCAACCTAATTGATGTTTAACATTACACGCCTGTTCTGTGCCTCTCCGAGCTGCTATCTTCTGAGCAAAACTGCACTGTAAAGAGGCTGCGGCACCTCAGATCATAAATCATCAAGAGTAGGGTGTGAAGAGATTGTGTGAGTGTGTTCTTGTTAGGGTAAGTGTGTGAGCTAAACTCACGGGAGCAGCAGTCATAACACCAGCGCGAACACCCATCATTTAACACACACACGCACACGCGCGCGCATCAAGCCTATGATTTCATAGGCCTTAATTAAAAAGGCACACAGCACTATTTATAAGTCTGATCGTCACTTAGTAGCACTAATAAGGATGTTAGTTTAAGAAACACATATCATTAAGCCTTAGGAGAAGCGGTGGCTCTGCTAGCATGCGCACATGCTAATAAGCTGCTGACGGGGTCTAACACCACTCCACGGGCCTGAACAGGATTAATCAGCCTGTAAAAGAGACCCACCACACGGCTTCCTGCAAGGACACCGAGGCTAAATCAGCAGTTGGAGACAAACTAATTAAAGGGGGGAGAGAGACCGAATCACTAGAGACTAGTGAAGAGAGGCATTGCTTCTAAATTACTGTCAGTCTTATTCACAAGATGCCTGGCTTAAATGGTTTCAGACTGTCTATACCCAGGATGTTTAAGCTGATGTATGTGGATTTTTAAAGCTGTAGTGGTCTTTGCTTCTCATTTAACTTTTGAATCCAACTCCTGTCTAAACTTTTCTTTGTGTAAGAATTCTGTCCTATTTAAAGCTGCATGGATATAGCCTATGGGATATTTGACAAAATGGGTGTCACTTAATTGTATCCTTCATATAGGCCTACGTGTAAAAAAATACAATTTAGTTAATAATACGTTTAGTAAACAATTGATAACTGAAATGTGTATATTTGCAGAAAAATCAGTGTTACATTTTCTAAGGGGCCGTGTACACGACACCGCTTTCAACTAAAAACAGAAAACATTTTATGCATTTTGGCCATTCATTTAAATGACAAGAGGCCTGAAAAGGCAAACTTTTGAAAACGGGTTTCAAAGTGCAAGTTTTTGAAAATTATATTATCATTATATATAAACTTCAAAAGCAGGAATTTGTGAAACCGGTGATGTAATGCGCATGCATCAGTCTATAGACGCCATGTGTTTCTTTTACAAAGTGAAAATCGCCAACTACTGGCCTGGCATGCAAAATACAGCGCTTGTTTTCATAATGTTTTCATCAGATGCAAAGGAAACACTTTTCCGTTTACATCGTACCCTAAGAAGCATCATATAATTTTCAAGCCTTGTAATGTCAAGTTTAATTGTCAGTCCTTTTACCTTTCTTAAGGCCTCATTTCTCAACGTAATCATTTATCTAGGAATGTCACAGTGCATAATGTGAACACTTTAATATTATTTGTCTGATAGAATATTTGACATCTTCCAAAATTAAAAAGGAGCAACGTGTCTGGCGCTCTGGAAGAGGCAGCCATTTTTTATAAATGACCAGCATATTGGCACACTCTCCAGCAGCCTCATGCTGTAGCAACTCTATAAAACTCTGGCCAGGGTTCTTCAGGTGTTCTCTTCTACAGGATTTACAAGCTCTTAATGCTGGGTCAGATGATGGAGTACGGATAAACCAATCAGGCTTCACCCAGGATGAGTAAATGGACATGCAGATGGGTCCATTATCTGTCAGGCTCGTATGATACAGCAGCTCTATATTTACGGCCTACTTAATGGGGTTGATTGTATTAGTGCACATGGAGGGGGAATGGCTCTATCACAGACATAGTATTTCCAGCTTTGTGCAATTACCTTATGTAAATCCCGTATGCAGGCTTCTATTTAAAATGCATTGAATTTCCCAATGCAAAACCATCAAGTCCAACCATGCGAACTTCATTAATACCAAAGCATGGGCAGATAACATTTGAAGTACTGCTATGATTACTTTAGCCAATGCCTGTGTGCATTTGTTTTTTTTAAAGGATACTTGAGATGGTATTGGCAAAGACTTGCTAAATGGAGCATTTAAGCACAGTAGCCTCAGGAGTGTCTTAAGTGAGGAATAAGAACAACTTTACATGAAAGAACCATCAATATTTACACAATTGTCTTATAAAAGACGATTAAGGAGAGGAAATGGAAATTGTTCCGTATTCGGGATGGGTTACATCTCTTGTGCAAAATTCGCATTAATGGTCAATAATTTCGCACAAGAAACATCTTGAACGCCATTCTACTACATTTAATGCTTAAAGTTACACAGCAGACGGATGCTTATCAGCTACTAGGACATTCCAATAAATGTCATTCAGGCTGCATGAATAAAGATTTACAGCCCACAAATAGAGTTTACATTTATATATGGCCCTATAATAGTAGTTACCATGTCAAATAAAATGTTTTCATATTCCCTACCCATACATGAAAATTACAAGTTGTGTTGCTGTCAAAGATGAATGTGATTGGATTTGAGAAAATGTGTCTTTTTTCTTGATCTGATAGGCTCATTCAGCCAGCTTTAACAACAGTGACTGTTTATTTCTTATCAGAGCATTTGCACAAAGCAGCAAATGCATGAAATGTTTCCATGTGTGTTTTAATGAACACAATTACTCAGTTTAGTTGGGGCTCCAAAACAGAGATATGAAAATGAATCCCAGTAGAAGCGAATTCAGAGAAGACTCGATTATCGTTTATGAAAGTCTTCAGTCATATACATGCTTTAGGCACACAAACATGTTCTTGGCCTGTTCTGAGTCTGCCATTCATTCTGATCAGGTGGCAAGATGCAGCAACATAGAAAATGATAGACATGTAGAGGAGGGGAAAAAAGAAGAGTCAAAGTCATGAATGTTTTATGGGTCATAATGGCTTTCTCATATTTCCTCGCCACACTTTGGCCTCCACGGACACACAAAGACCAGGGGTTTTCCTGGCACCTCTGCCCCACAGACACACAGCAGCATATGGTGTGCAATTCAGACACCTCTAGGGCCCTGGCTGCAGCAGAGTGTGGTCAGAGCTATGAATTATGGATATGAGCTAATTGTTTTCTCATTTGGAAAGTCTTGCTCTTTTGAAGTAGCATAGCTCATGGTTTCTAGCAGGTGTTTGATTTGATCACCACCCAGTCTCGATTCTGTCATTTTCCATGTCACTTTTTCACTAATTAAAGGTGGTCCTGTCTAGAAAAACGGAGCGAGTTATATATAGCTACACTGTAGAAAAAAAAGTTGTTGTTCTGCCTTAAATTTGAAGTGTAGTCAACTCAAATATCCAAATTGTCACTTAGTGCAATTCCACATTTCAAGCTGACCAAACTTAAAATTTTAAGGCAGCACCAATACTTTGTTGAAATAACAATTTTTTTTCAGTGTAAGTTAAGTAAACATAAATTTAAGCTTTAATGAGATGAATATTTTGCTAAAGTGTGATTTAAATCAAACTAATTTCGTCAGTGTTTTCCTGAAGCTACTGAAGAAAGGGTTTAAAAACACTCTGCACAATCCGCTCTGCTCAAATAAACACAGTGATTTATAATACAAAAATAAATCCTATTAAAAGGAAGGAAACGGTTGATAGTTCCCTGCGTCATTTCATATCAGTTTCTGCAATATCGAGGTGAATGACACACGAACAATGAAAATAAACACTAGACTAATAACTCAGGCATTATCACTTTAATATTATCCATGAGTTTTTGTCTTTTTAATTAGGATTAGACATCAATTTCAGAAATAGCAGTTAGTCTGAAAATTACATTCAAAATGTGCAGTTCACAATGCGTGATGACATCACCCCTCCCTCGCCCCACCTATCACTCATTTCTTTTTTCCATACATCAACAATATTAGATCTTTTCACTTGTTATTGACACACAACTTCAAGCCATTACACTTCAACTATTATTGGTATTTTTCTTTGTTTGTACAACAGGGTTCAAGTTCTTGTTGAAGTAGTCTGTACATATACTTTCAGAATTTGGTTAAAAACAAGACAAAGGCGGCGTTTACCATGCGTACCTTCAGTTAACACTAACTGCAGTACTATTTCCAGTACCATCCTGTCAATTTGTTAACAAGCAGCTTTCCATCCAGGGGCAGAGCAGGAAACCGGAGATGAATATTTTTCGGTATTGATTTGAAACTGTGTAAGGCCTAAATGCCGATATAAGCATCTCACCTTTCTTTTTCCAGTAAGCCCGAGAGATACGAGGGCGAGAGACTCTCTGACTGTTTTTGAGAGGTCTTGCTTTTGAACTACACAACATATATCAGGTTCACATCTGGAAAACAACCTGTTTCTCCTGCATACTGTTACACAATTCGGCACAACACAGTCCGTTTATTCCAAGGAAACAACACAGGTTTGACCTCAAGCACATGAAAGTCCTGATATTTCATTAAAGGGAGGGCCATTGAATTAAAAAGGAGTTTCTCTGTTGGATAACACAAAAGACACAAGTGTGATGAGCATGTCTGTTATCCAGTAGCGTGACGTCCTGAAGCATGAGGCACATGGCCTTTCCGGTAAACTTTAGGGAAGTGCAGATGGAGGGCAAACATGGGTGGATATGGAGAAAACACTCTGGGAAAAAAAGAGCTTTTTCTCAGAGCCTTTCCCATTTGAAACAGGATTCCTGCCCTAATACTGATTATTAATCATTGTCCATTTTAATCGACCCCATTGTCTGTCGGTCAGTAGTCATTGTCAAATAATACTGTCTCCTAATACAGTGCACTTTCAGCTTATTCCACAGGAAAAAAATTAAGAAAACAAAAACTCTGAGTCAGAGAGAGCCCAGATAAGTCAGACACGTATCTCAATGAATGAAACCCCCAAAACAGTTTTACTTTTAAACATTTCACAGCAATAAAAAAACCTTGATCTGGTGAGACTTGAAAGTATCTGCTCAGTCAGTTTTCATTCTAGTCGTCAATACTGGCTAAGATAAAGTCCATTCCAGTTCCCAACTTAGGAAAATATTCAAATTTCCCCCCAAAAAAGAGTGCATAAAGGAAACTAATGACCATCCATAATTGTCCAAAAGTCCATCCAGCTTATTCTAAGCCAAGGAATGACGATCCAAATGGAAAAAAAGAGAAAATTTTGTATATCCTCAAAATAAAAAAAATAAAAAAAACATTAAGTGCATAAATAACCTTCCTGTATTCATTTTCTTTGCTTATATCCAGTCATAAGTCAGTAAATCCACTCATGTTTGTTTATATACACTTTTAGGCTTGGTCCACAGCAGTGGTGCGTGTTTGTGCGATGGATATGAGATGTTAAACTTCTGGCATTGCGTTCTCTGGACTGATTCTCAGGTGGTGTCACTTAGACATGTTCTACCTCCCAAAAATGTTCTCATACTCCAGAAGGATGAGTTCTACAATCTGGTTTTGATAGACCATATGAACCGCCATATTGCCCGTCTCAATCTCCGGCCTCAGCAGGGTTGGGCCGAACACGATAGCCACGCTCTGGGTCGTCATCCTGTTCACCTCGCCGTGATCTATCACTCTGAAAAACACAGAGAGAGTCTGAGAGTCTTCCCTTGCTTTCCTGTAAATTGGTTCAAAATGTAACCATCATCAACAGAAGAGCTTCATTTTTTGCCACTAAAGAGCTTTCGTTTGTCAGACAAACAAATTATGAAAGGTGAATTTGTAGCAGGTAAATCCATTTTCGTTTTGCCAGTGATTTTACATTTAAATAAAAATGTTTGGGTATTGTGCTTAAATTACATAAATACAGATGCCTTTTCCCTGCAACAGCAAAATGTCAGACCGTAATTTTTCTGGAACGCTATGCCTCCATCCTCCATTTTGAATTACAGTAGACTGAGAGCCATTTAAATGCAAATGGAGCAAAGGCAAATGTCATTGTGCGTGTTTGATATAGCAATTACGATTGAGACTCAACGCCGGTCTCAAATTACATTCAGAATTACACAGTAAGGCACATCATACAACAACATGGGGAAAATGATTCACTCTATATGTACAGAGAAAATGGAGTTTTCTTTGTTTATTTCCCACTTCATTTTAACTTTGAGTTGATTTAAAGAAGCCTGAAGTAAGTATACTAAAGATGTAAAGGTGATGTCCCCACAGAAAACATCTTCTGAATTTGCCTTAAAGGGATAGTTCACCAAAAAATGTATTTCCTACTATGGAAGTCACTGGGTGCCATCAACTATCAGGTTACCAACATTCTTCAAAATATCTTCTATTGTGTTCAGTAGAAGAAAGAAACTCATACCGGTTTGGAAGAACTTGAGGGTGAGTAAGTAATGACAAAACTTTCATTTTGGGGTGAACTATCACTTTAAAATGATGTGCATGAACAGACAAGCCTAAATTTAGTGTTGTCATTTTAGATTTACAAGAGATTATGGGAATCTGTAAGAGAGGGAGCGAGGGACACTTTGACTGCTGTCCTTCACAAGGCTAAGAGCAAAATTAAAGTTGAAATATACAGTAGAAAAGAACCAACCTCACTAGACCAAACGAGACAACTCCCTAAAGAAAGCCCAGAGTGATTAAAGATTCATGTGACTCTCACCTGCCGCTGAGGAAGCAGCTTTATAGCTCATGGTTATTTTAAGGCTTGGAATGGATGTGATAACAGAGGTGGAGTTAACAATTTATAGTTATAAAAAGTTGCTTCATAAACCTAAATCGACAAGAGAGATAAAAGAGCAGTTTCAGTAATGGATTAAAGACTGGATTGCCTTGTGAAGCACAACAGCACGATGCATAAAAAGACCAGTACACTACTGGTCAAAAACATATTTATAAATTTTTTTGAAGAGAAGAAATTAACTTTTATTCAGCAAGGATGCATTAAATTGATCAAAAGTGACAGTAAAGACATTTAGCATGTTACAAAAGTGTTTATATCTATAGAAGACGTTGTATTCATTAAAGTGTTCTGAAAAAATACTTAGTACATGAGATGAGAATCATGTGACACTGAAGGCTGCAGTAATGACTGCTGAAAATTTGCTGTCACAAGAATAAAAAACATTTTAATATATATATATATATATTAAATCAGAAAACTTTCAACTGTAAGGCTATTTTACAAAACTGTTTTTTTTTTTTTTTTTACTTTATTTTTGATAAAATAAATACAGCCTTAGATTTCTTTCAAAAACAATAAAATATCTTACCAACTACAAAGTTTTGAACGGTGGAGTAATTCAATTGTGTACTTGGGTATTTTTTTCAGTTATTTATTGCAGACATAAATAATGAATTGTTCAGATATTCAGGCAGTTGTTACTGATTTTTATTTATTTATCGGTCAATATTGGATATTTACTTGTGCATGCATTACATTTAGGTTATATTTGCCAACATCTAAAACTTAATCTTTAAAAACAATCATTTCATTAAACTGTTCAATGTAATCTTTATCAAATCTCAAAATAAACTTTTTCATACTAAATTCACTTTAAAACGGTTGATTATAGTATTTAGTGTTTTGTTTATTTAGTATTTCGTTTACAAAAAAGTATACATTTATTATCAGCCAGAATTGTAATATCAGTGCATTCCTAGTAACAAACAAATTAAGAAAACATTTTAAATATCAATCAGCCTGTTCCTGTCTAAATGGGCAGATCGATGCCAGAAAGCGGACATCACTTCATGCTAATACTCAACACTAGATGACGTATATACTAAAAGAGCATCAGCAACATAACAGTTGCATTCTCCACATCTGCCGAGGTTGATGTCACAGCCGAGAGCTGTTTACACAGGCCGTTAACTAATTGAATTACATTCCTGCTGCATCACAATCGCAGACCTGGATTAACCACAGCACCTCACGCTTTCCTCCATACAGCCCTTCGTGTTCTCTCTCTGTCACTGTCTTCAGCTCTCTCTGTGGCTCGTGCATCACACACACACACCCCAGTGCCAATGGCCATGCATCAGTAGGATGTGGTGTAGACCCTCCCTCCTGTCTCTTCCTGTCCCACTCTCCTGCTCCACAAGTCTCTCGCTCTCTCTCTCTCTCTCATAATGATGTAGCTGGCTAGTCTCCAGGTCTGTCCCAGTAATGGATACAGTGAGATAACTCGATAGAGGCTTGCTGTGCAGAGCACCGACCACACCCTCCTCACCTCCAACAATCACACACACCAGCATGGCCGCAAATCAATAATGAATGATGATAGCTTGGAAAGGAAGGCTTATTAACTCAAAATGACAAATCAATCCTTGCAATAAATGGCCCAGTGTATAATACACAAAAGTTCCAGTAAAAACAATGTCAGGTGCCGTTCCTTACCTTTTTAGGTGTTTAAATAACGCTTTCATTGTTTCCTGATTGGGTTTTGGCAACTGTTTGATCAAGTCTTTTATGGATTGGACTCGCTGCTTGTAATCTGAGTTTTCTGGAAAACAAGCAAAATGAAAAAGAGCAGGATTAGGATACAGTTGTTGAGAATGAGATGCTCGGGATAATCCAGCTCTGGGAACTGGAAAAACTATTTCCAAAGTCAAATGGCTCCCTCTTGTGGTTGAGGCTTTATTAGTCTTCTGGGTGTATAATAAATGCTGTTCCCTATATTATGAAGAGCATCTAAAGAACAATTTTTACACTACTGTTCAAAGGTTTGGGATCAGTAAGATATATTTTTTAAAAGAAAATTATACTTTTATTCAGCAAGGATGAATTAAATTGATCAAAAGTGACCACTGAAAAAAGTACCAGGGTTTCCACAAAAATATTACGCAGCAACATAAAAAAAAATTCTTGAGCAGCAAATCAGCATATTAGACTGATTTCTGAAGGGTCATGTGTCACTGAAGACTAGAGTAATCAAAAGGAATAAATTACATTTTTAAATATATTTTAAAAAGTTATTTTAAACTACAATATTTCACAGTACAAAGTGTAATATTTATTAAAATTTTTCACTGTATTTGTGATCAAATAAATGCAGTGTTGGTGAACATTAAACACTTGCCGACCCCAAACTTTAGAACAGCATCGTACTTGAATAGAAGAAAAAGTATTTCGTAATATTTACCACACAGTATATTTTAAATTAAAAAGTGAAAAGAAGAATTAAGAAATTGTAAAAGTTCAAGGAAACCCAAAACAAAGACAAAAACAAAATGAATAATTTCTGAGCAGCTCAAACTTTTTTCAGCTCATATGAAACCTAGATACATCAGTTTGAGAATCAATCAAACAAGTACTTGTCTTAAATAAAATATTTTCCCAAACAGAGAAATGAAAGAACTCACTAATGGCTTCGACAAAGTCATTAAAGGATGTGTAGGTGAACAGAGGCTCTGGAAGCTCCCGGAAAAACATCTTCAGAGCACCTGTAGTCACGTGGATATCCTCCCATTTACTGTCTTCCAGATTCACCTTTTCATCTGCAGACAGATAAACACACCCTTTATAACAAGGAGAAACTTATATACCACTGGATAGAGTCAATTTCTGTTGTTGGCTTTCAGTGTAGGAACTGTTTGTTTAGTATAATTTATATGCTATCAGAATTTATTAATATTTTGAATTCGCTTTCATTTTGGTATTTTGAGTCTTCTTTTTAATTTCACCATTTTTTTCCATTCACACACTTATTTGATTTTAGTTAGATGCTAAGGCAACATTTCAAATGATCTAACGTTTATATTTCATTTCAGCCTCATTTCAAATGACTGGAAAAAATTCTTAATACATTTTATTTTAGATTTAGCCAACAATTACAATGATTTGTGAGACCTGTTTGCGAGATTGTATAATTTTATAACACAAAAAAATCAAAACAATTCCCTACCATGATTGACGGCAAAGCGCAATTTCTGTATGACGGCCAGATTTCCACTGACTCTGTACAAGCCATCAACATTTAAGCCTGAGAAAAAGATGCAAAGAAATGAGACAGGAAGTGGATGTTGTCTGAGAATGACAACTCAAAGAGTGTATTAATAATCAAATCACAATCAATGAAACACACACACATAAGTACCTGTATTCTCCACATGCTCAATGGATGTCTTGACAAAATTAGGCACAGAAGTAACTTCTCTCTGACACAAGGCAGTCAAACTGCAGCCAAACACTTGATCTGAGAACAGACAGGAGGGTTACCAGAGGTGTCTTCTAACAGAACCACTTCCTCTTTATGTACATCAAAAATGCTTAAAAAGTCTTATTATCTGCATTATATGTTACCTTTTATGTAGCCCTTGTCCCTGACAGCCTGTAAGGTTGGTCTCCGTGTGAGAAACTTCTTCAGCTTCACTCTGGTCTTCTTCTGTTCAGAGGACTCCATGCTGGGGTTCTTCACTACTGCACAAACACACACAGGACTCAGCACAAACCCTATATGTGGTTATGATTTATTTGACAAATGTATGTCCTCTGTACCTCTGTTTTTCTTTGAGTCTCTGGGGTCTTTCTCTTTGTCGTGTTTCTCAGTTCCAGGAGACTCGGGCATGTCCTCTTCAATGGCTTCATCAGACTCCCACGCCTACGACACATGCATTCTCATTACAATGTGATTTTGAATAGTTTATTTCACATTTTTGCACTGTGTCGTGTGTGTATTTCACTCACATGTGTGTTGATGGTTTCAGAAAGCGCTCTGAACCAGTCATTAATAACACTGTCAATCTCAGACTGAATCAGCAGCTCTGTGCCCACTCGTGTCTTCAGCTGCGGGGGTCAAAGTTCATATCAGGTCAGGTGGGATCATATTAGGCAAAGGCAGGTGTCTGGACAGATTCAGTTACAGTAAGAAATATTGGTCACACTTTAGATTAGGGTCCAATTCTCACTAGTAACTATGACTTCTGCTTCAATAAACTCCTAATTACTGCTTATTAATAGTTAGTAAGGTATTTGTTAAGTTTAGGTGTTGGGTCAGGATATAGAATCATGCAGAATAAGTTATTAATATGTGCTTTATAAGTACTAATAAAAAGCCAATATCCTAGTTATATGCATGCTAATAAGCAATTTGGACCCTAAACCAAAGTGTTACTGAAATATTACAGTTAATCTTGGAAAACTAATATTATAAATGCATAGTTGCTATGTTGCAATCATAAACATGCTGCAATTATGCTAATGAAACTGTATTACAATACAGTAATGTATGTGGATTTTCATTACTAATAACTCGCATAATATCCAACAAATACGAAGTAACTAATAAAACAAGAAATAAATAAGCTATATGTTTACCACTATTGTCTTATAGTATTGCTGTTACCATTAAATAAAAAAACATGTTTTATTAAAGTAATAAGCCAGTAATGGTTAAATTACTGTGAAATACAGTAATTTGACCAGGGTTAAGAGTTCTAGGCAATGTAAAAACAACCTGTACAAGTGATAAAGTCACTGTAACCAACAATATCTCATAGCTTATTGCTTTATCTTCTACTAATTCATAAGGAAATTGCTAAACATATTTACAAAAATGTTGAAGATATTGAGAAATTCAATTGCTGACTCTAACCTCAATTACATGTTTCTTGCTGGACTTGTCTTTGGATGCCCACTCGACCGAACCTCCTCGGAGGTCCACTGTGAATTCCGGTTTGGACTGGTTGCCTCCAAACTGTAATAACAAAGGTAAATTAAACAGTTCAGTTTAAATCCAGGGCACTTTATGAGTTATTTAGGATTGTCTTTAGTCCAGTGCTGTTAAACGTGAGCTATATTGTTGTTCCTGTTCAAAAGCGAGTTACGGGGCACGCTACATTTTAAGTGTCAATTAGTTATGGGTGCCAGGGAATGACCACTAATAGGTTAGACTTGAATATTAAATTCACAATGCACACGCTTCACTGTTTTATAATTCATGGCCCAGGTTTGCAAAGAACATTCTCATATTTTGCTTTGCGCAATGCTAAGCTCCACTTCGTATGTTGTGATAATACATTCAAATAGCATAACATAAATGAGTCCGATTATGCAGAAATGCATGCCAGCAAACATAAGGTTCTTAGTGCATCCATTTTCATTTACTAACTCAAATCAGTTTTAAATTCAGCCTCTCTTGCGGGAGGAACTGACTTCAAGCACAAAGCAGGGCGCGATAAGTGAAGCACACAGGCAGAAAGTAGAACGTGCACAAATAAAATGGGAGACAAGCTGCCCTGCTCAGCTGATCTCAGAACAGCTCTGCATCACATAACTTAAATTATAACCATATGATGAAATTAAATTATATCAAACACCATACATTTCTATACTATTTGAAACCATTACAAATTGCAGTCATCTTTAATCTGAGCAAACCTGTTCCTAGATCAGCATAGAGGGCACATTCATTCAGTTCAGAGAGGCTGACACATACAGAAGGAGCCCGGCCGCGTCTACAGTGCGTATAGGACACAGCAGGCCGGGGCTTAATCGAACGCTTCCAGTTACTGAGCAATGAAAGGAGGAGTTCAGGAAAGGAACCATTGCGGCAGTACGACTTTGAAGAGACAGAGAAGAGATGAAAGAAAGGAAAAGAACATAAAGAGAGTGATGATGCATGAAAACACACTCACAACACACATGGGAGATATAAACGAAGGAGAGAGGTACAAATCGCCAAGAGAGCTAATATTTACAGTAAATCTGAATACTACTTTATTCGTTCTTTTCGTTCACACTTGTTGAGTGCTGAACGCAGTTTGCAGCAGACCATGGAGGAGCCTGTCAGTATTCAAAGCATGTCGATCGAAATTACGCTGTCAACTGTTACTACAGACTACCAAGGTCAAATACACTGATCTATCAATCTATTCAAGCAGAAAATTGCACATTTGCCCCAGATCAGTGGGCCATTGTAACCTGGCATGAATACATACCCAGCTGGTGGCGCTGCCCTGACCCTTTGCAAAGAGTAAAGAGTATCCCTGCAGGACAGTCCAGGTGGAGGCCCAATTCTTCCTGCAAGGACAATAAAACAATAAGAGCATCTGTGTCACTATTCTAAAGATCAAATTCCTAATTTCCTAAGCTCCTAATTTTATATCGCAGTATCGCCTCTTTTCTCACAGTGTCTGAGACGGTTTGATCAAGCATCAACCCCTACTTTTACTCTGCTCTAATTGGTCAGACGGAAACAAAACGCCATTACCATATTTGAATTTCAGCTCTGGAAGCTTCATCAGCACTTGTATACATACACAGTGATACACACAGTGATACACACAGTGATACGAACATTAATGATGGTGTCGGTTTTACCGTATCAAGTCCTCATTCTTAGAAAAAGCAAGTAAAGTGGATTTGCTTTCATAGTGCAGAAAAAACACGTCTTGACATGTTGACAACACAAACCAAACTCTTCCAGTTCCAGCTACAGCTACAAGGTTTGAGGGCGGGTCAAAGTAGACGTTGTTCGCGAACAGCCAATGAGGACCGTAGGTTGGCATTATGCAAATGTGTTACAAAACTGCGTAGGTTTGTAACAGGAATGAGACTGAAATTACTGAAAACTCATTTCAGAATTTATTCTTTTAGGAGACAATAACTTTATTTGTCATTTACTTTGATATGTGAAACTTTGCAGACCTGTTATACTCATAAACAGCTGTATTACATATTGCATTAAAGGTAATATTTGAAAAAACATAATTAACCACTTTAATGACCATTTTTCAATTTAGCACAATTCCTTCTTTGTAGCATCAACCAATATTAGAGGCCACAAAAAGGCTTTTTCTTTTAAGAAAAATTTAAATATGGCATAATATTACTATTTTAGTATATCTATTTCCCCCATACCTATTAAAGATAAATTACCTGACTTTCTTGCCATGCTCAGTGATCTTGGTGACATTGAGAACACCACACTTTTCTGAGGGCTACAGAGAGGAGAAAAAATTAATAAAAATGTAAACACAAAAAGAAACCATCAGAGGGGAACCGATTAAACAAAGAGTAAATAAATGCATAAAATAAAAATACTGCATTGTTATAATGATTATAATACTATATAGTATACATTATTATTATTAGCAGTAGTATTTAAATTAGGCAATTCTGATGACAACATGCATTTGAAAGAGAACTGAATGTTACTACACTGAAAAGCCACATTCACAGGGTATGGGTTATACTAACGGTAGAGGGGTGTTTTGGTGAAGAGGGGCAGGAGTCTGATTCAGGAGAGTTGTGTTTGGCATTTACAGACTCCTGTAAGTCAAAGCAGAAAACGTGCAGTGTTAAACAGGGTTAGAGGATGAATATAAAAAGAGGTTAGATCCATTCTGAAGGTAGTTAAGAATTTCTGAAAAAAGGGCTGGTGATTACATGACAGATAATGGTAAGAATCACGGTTATCTCAACTCTCGAATTATTTGTAAGAACTTGGACCAGATGTTGTTGACACGTTAGTAATAAAAGAAGTTAGTATAAAGGCAGCAGACGCAAGCATACACGAAATAAGCACACCCAGATAAATCATGTACAAATCATGAAGAGCACACTTTGAGCAGGTTTTTGATGAACCCAACTGATTTATTTCCTTGATTCGCATGAATGCACTTCAATTTGGGAAGTGAAGAAATCAAGAAGTCTGTAATCACATCTGATTGCTTACAGCATAATGAGGTGACTAACTTTGTACAGTGACAGACCGACGCCCTCGGAGAGGCGTTTCACACTGAACCATCTGTTTTTGAATGGCAGCTGGAAGGAAAACCATTGTGTGACACAAGAGCAACATAATGTCAGGCTTGTTTCATTTAGCATCTTTATAGAAACCGCATGATTGAGAGACTAAATAAAATACAAAACACATGCACTGAGGTTAAGAACTCACGCTCTCCTAAAGGAAATATGGGGAAATAAAAATGTGTAAATCTTCACTGGCATCTGTGTGGCGGGGAAAAAATTGACTCTGACAGCCTTCTTATTGGCTTTTAGGCTACATGCTGGTTCTCATAGTAAAAGAGGTCCTGAGAGTTACATAAATGGAGTCAGTGTTTCCCACAGGATTTTGGGAAACTGTGGTGGGTGGACCTCTGTCTCTTAATGAATGGGAAGCAGAAGCACCGACATCTATTTGTGGCGGTCATTGATGATATTGTGGTGGGCCGCCACAGATAAATCAATGTATGGGAAACATTGGGAGTCAATAATAACAATAAACACCCAAAAAGTCATAACCCAGGGCAATGAACATCAAAGCAGTTACGTTACTTTCATTAAGCGCTGGTCTATTGGAGTTGTTTGTTTCATTATATATATATATATATATACACACACACACACACACACACACACACACACATACATACTGTGTACACACACACACACACATTTGATTGAGTAAATAAATACTAAGAACAGCCAATAATATTATGAAGCACAACCATTTTCAGCTGTGATCGTAATAAGAAATGTTTCTAACATATTAGAATGATTTCTGCAGGATCATGTGACACTGAAGACTGGAGTGATGATGCTGAAAATTCAGCTTTGCCATCACAGGAATAAATTACATTTAAAATATTTTCAAATAGAAAACAGTTATTTTACATTTTAATCATATTTCACAATATTTTCCTGTATGTTTGAGCAAATAAATGCAGACTTCGATCAAAAAAAATCGTACCGATATTTAATGTATATATTGCACAAAAGAGAACTGTATTGTGAAGACTTTGGTTGTGCTGAGGAAGAACACTTGTTTGTGTCCAACAACATAGACTTGTACCTTATCAGTGATGTCCAGCACATATGTGCTGTGTCTCCACTTGGTCAGCACAATGGACTCCTGCTGCTTCCTTTCCAGACTGTGACTCTTAGGAGCTTCTTCAGAGATCGGAGGAGAGAGATTATACTGGGAACAGACAGGAAGGAAAAGAGACAGTGTTAAAACCATAGATTTAAGCCAGAGCTTACTGGAAATGGGGGGGACTGAGTCCAGGAAGTGAAATTTAACGGATTTCCAGTTCCAAATGTAGAGGATCTTTTATCCACATTAATAGCCTCCAAACACTACGCAAATTCCATAAATATAGTGGGATTTTTTTGCATCTATTCAATCACAGTTCTACAATGTTTTGAAGAAACTAACAAAAAAGGTTGGTTAATTTATATATGAAATAAGTATAGACAGTGATAAAAAACACAGAAAAGAATAGAGAACAGCCGCTGTCGTACCTCTCCCCTCACCGTCCACAGCACCATGTGGGTTCAGATCCCCTCCTCCGAACATAAGCCCGCCCAACCCGCACAGCATGTGTGTGTATGTTATATGGAATGAGTGTAAGAGTTTGTGTAATAAAAGAAGAGAGTGTGCTCCGATAACCGGTGCCTCTGAGAGACACTAGAGACACTGATCTCGACTAACTCGATTAGGGAATCAGGGTTACTTTTAGATTTTCCTGGTAAACCTTCAACTGTCCTGGTTAACGCAAGAGCTAAAGCAGGCAATGAACACCACAAGATTTAAAGACAGGAGAAAGACTTAAAGTTTAACTTACTTTTGGTAACTCCCATTCTGAACGGGATCCATCGGCACTATAGTAATACGGCCGTCCTTGTTCATCCACATGCTTAATCCACTACCAAACAAAGAAAAATATCTGTTACACTGTGTATCATTCATAATAAAAAAGCTGTGTTAATTGGTGTGAGATTTGGGTGTGTTAGCAGCTCTTTCCAGCACCTTTTCATTGGTGTATTCAGACACATAGAGTGTGTGGCCATGTTCATCCAGTTCCTCAGACCAGCCTCTAGGGGGTGATCCGTACTGACTGTCTGACTGACTGGAGTGTGTACTGGGACAGTTCTCCTCAGAGGACAAATGCTAGAGAAGATAGTGGGACAAAAGAATGAGAAAACAAAAATGGCAGAAAGACCAAGTGAATCATAAAAAAAAGATAAAAGCATTTATTTAAGTAACTTTTACACTATAGCATGGTGCAAACAACACTGGCAACATTTTTTATTTCCATGAAATAAACATATAAAATGTATTCTTCGAATGCAATGTAAGTCACTTTGAATAAAACCATAAATGTAAATGTTACTTTTCCAAAAATTAATTATTATTATAAATTAGTATAATGTTTAAATGGTAATAAATAACATTATTATTATTATTATTGTTAACAGTAATAAATAATACATTATTACTATTTAAAAAATACTACTTTTTTTTTACTATTTTACTATTTTATGTAATAAATACAAACACAATAATAACGATAATAGTTATTATTATTATTATTTAGAAAATAATACTACATTTTAAAAACGATATAGTGCATCTGTAACGAATAATATTTTAACTGATAAACAAAATATACCATGCCCCGCTTTTATTACACCCAAATTTAAGTTTTCACCACTAGATGGCAGCTACGGACAATGGAAAGAGTGAAACAGATCGAAACTTCAGATAAGGCTGAAAGCTCATTTAGGCTCAGGAAACGGATCAAACTATTTACTCTCGTAAACACAGACATGCATGTTAGCTCTTACAGTATCCAGAACAACTTAACTAACATTATTTTTGTCATTTTAAATAATACTCCATTATAATAGTAATATCAGCTGAGAATGAGTTGCTCCACTCTGTTCTGTCTGAAGCTGGGTCAACTGCCTGTTGAAGATTAAATATATGAACAGCATATTTCAAAGGCTTAAATATAGACTGAAGACCTACTTCAACTTTGGCCTAGTTCAAACTTCCACATGCACAAGCATGTGGGCACACAGTCACACTCACATTAGCATAAAGACATATGAAATCAAGATATGTTTACACAGTTGACCACCACGGATTTTTCAGTGTACATATTTCCAGTAGTTTGTTACCTCCATGTCTCCGGTGTTGGACGTGTCCCCGCGACTGACCCCGTTGTCTCGTGAGCGGGGTGGTTTCCAGGTCCTCTCTTGGGTCGTGCGGTTGTAGTAGAAGCTTCTTCCACTCGAATCTTTGTGCGTTTCCCAGTCGCCCAGGATGTGCAGAGGGGAGGAAGCGGGAACAGGTGGGAGAGATGACTGAGAGATCTTCAACTCCTGGAGGTTTGTGTACACGGGGGACTCGGGTCGACCCTGTCCGGTGGGAGATATACCCTGTGGACAAAACAGAGAAAGAGCAGAGAAAGTCAGAGGACTTTTTTTCAAAAGGAAAAAAACAATGTCTCTCCAGTTCTGCATGAACATCAACATTTTGTTAAGCAGCTTGAATGTAAATGTCTCAAATGATAAGTGCACACATCTGACAAAGCAGGAAGGCCAAGAGAAACGAAAGCAGTAAGTAAAACTGTGATTGATTCTGCCAGGCAGTGAAGACATTTTGAGAGAGGTCCAAGATTCACAGGGGGCTCAGAGAAACATCTGCCAGTTATTTTATTGATGCATTCATGGCAACTGGCTGGACTTCCACGCTGTTCGTTTAAAACAACTCATGTTTTAAATGCGAATAAAGCATGGGGAGAATACAATAAAGTAAAAAAATAAGCATGGAAATATTTGCATATGATTTACCAAGAACAAGACAGAGAACAGGAGGAGCCAGTTAAAAACGCAGTTTCAAAAGATCCAGACATCACAGAATGATCATCTGTACTTCAAATTTAATCAATCAGTCCTGGCAAACACATAATTCATATATTTTGTTAAATAAATAAATAAATACAAAATAAGTCGCTTTGGAAACAAGTTTCAGAAATGAATCAATTGTAAATATAAATGATAGTAAAACAGTTCAATAGTTCAGTAGAAATGTCTGTCTGGTACACATAAAAGTATAGAAGTCAGTCAATTAAGTGGTCAGACGCTCTTTCGGTTGTTTGGGAGTTATTTTAGAAAGTGTCTCTTCCTCATTACTATAAGAGAGATGACGTCCCCGAGTCCAGGCTGCTGAAGGCGCTGTTATTTTGGACACCCATTGTGAGCTTCAACATAATAAAAACACACCACACAATACAAACCACAGGAAAATTTAGAAACTGAAAACTCACATATACAGGAAGAACAGAAATAGGTCTCTCACCTGAGAGTAACAGAAACTACTGCTCCCAGAACAGCAACAAAGTCAACAGTGACTGCTTGACTTGAAACCCTAATACTGCAACTAGTGAAGTGCAAGTTAGAGGATATACAGTATCTGTGAATGCATACGCTACAAATGGGTGACATGGCATAAGTCTGAGGACCAATCCAACAAAGCAATGACCGATTGCTAACCTTTGAAAAAATCTGACACGATTCCTGTTTTTATGGAAAGGCCGGTTGGCAAAGACCTCAAATAGTCAGGGAATTTGGAAGAATGGGACAGAGGCCTGTTGGCTAATCCATCCTGCCATGCATGGAAACATATGGGACTTCCTGTCATACTGAAATAATAAGGTTTATCACGCTAATAGACTCAAAGCTGCTCTAACATTTTCCAGTGTCTTGTGTGACTGCGTGGCGTTGGGCAAAACATCCCAAAAGAGAATCCCAACATTACATTCATCTAAATGCTTTTTGACTGGCAGTCAAATATTAATTTATTTGTATAAAGGCCACTAAACTACACTGTGCTAGTTCACTTTCAGCATACATAATAAAATAATATCAACTCAAATTGATATTTTATGTCCATATATTTATTTATTTGATAAGTGGCTTTGGTTTATTCGTGTTCATGACCAGCTGGCTTACTTTAAAGTTTACATTAAAAATGACGTAAAAAAAAGATTAGTTCAACCTTTTAATGTTAGAATAATAACAAAAAAATCCAAGAAAATAAACTTCGCCAATTTTTAAAAGGTGGCAGCTGTAGTAAACAAGATTATTTGAATATACTTTTAAACACACGCAGAGTGAATAAATAAATAAAAATGCATTACAATATTAAAGTAACAAAAATGTAGATTTTTAGATTATATCAATTATAATTTAAAGTATGATTTTACCAACTGTATAATATAATATAATATAATAACCACTTGAAATTAATTCAAACATTAAAAAAATACATTGGTAAAATGTCACCTTCTGACTCCTGCTTGTCTCTTGAGCTGTCGGTCTTTTTCTCTTCAATGTAATGGAGATACTGAAAAACTCCACCTAAATATCTGCATTCAAAACCTCAACCCTTGTTTGCATATCTGTCTCTGTCTCTTGCTCGGTCTCAACCCCTGCACACAGTATCTGCAAATAGAGACCAGCCTCTACTGGATCATTTCTTAAGTAAGTTGACCCAAAATTAGCTCAAACAGCAAAGTTCATTTCACTGTTGCGTGCACAAACAGAAACGAAGACGAACGTATTCAAATCCATAATCAACCACATGCCTCCACATGGAAATCTGTAGAGCACACCCAAGAGGAAATGCACAGCAAGCGCATATACAACAGATGAGTGTATGAATTAAAACCCATATAGGCGAAAGGATGTTTAAGTATGGACTCTTAATAAATGCAGTCAGGTTGCAGGTACTTCAGTGTGTCTGTAAGCATGAGTTCAAACTGAAGTACAAGCACACATGAATGCCAATTGGTTTCATGTTATGAGAGGTCTGATGTTCCAGAGATGTTTTCAGAATAGATGTTCAGATATGGATGCTAATGAAGTCCTTTGTGGTTAGTTGGTTACCAGTCATACACACACAGATACACAAACACACACAGGAATCTGATGGCTTCTACTCCACGGCTTCTGATTCAGACAGCACAAAGGTACAATAGATGCAACGGCACCAGTCACTGTAATCTAAATGATGCAAGCTTTTGTTACATTTTCTTGAAGCAAGAAAATATTCTTTCAACTTTCGATTAATCATCATCCATTCATGGATCTGTCCATCATCCTCCAAGTGCCAACCACTCTTTTCATGCTTATGCAACCCACAAGTCTTGCTGTTTTAGAGATACTCCGACCCAGTTGCCTAGCTATAATTTATTCATTGTCAAAGTTGCTGAGATCTTCATTCCTGCTCATTTCTCCTGAACACATTGATTACAAGGAACTGATAGTTTACTTACCATCTAATCTACCCAGACCATAATATGTAGCAATGTTAGGATATGACCAATGATATTCGCTTCACCTATGATGAATAGTCATAATGTTTTTACACTTTATCAGATCATCTGCTGTTCTCTTCTTGTGATTGGCCACTAGGGGTCCACATTAGACCATTAAACTGTGTGCCAAAGAAGGATTATGTGCAAACATGGTAACCTGCATTCCTTTCCTTCCTAAGCACCTCACCAGTGTGTGTGTGTGTGTGTGTGTGTGTGTGTGTGTGTGTAGTGTGTTTGAGAATGAAAAAAGAAACAGGACAAAAGTAAGGTCCTCAATATGCATTTCTATAGGGTCTTGGTCTTGTAAAGTACTTTGACTAATGGTGACTATGCATTATCCTCTGAGACAACGTCGATTTATAAAGTTCAGAGATCATTATAGAACATTATTTGACTGCAAAATCCCATTACTGACTAATCATTTCAGAGAGGTTTCATTAAGGTTATTTATTCCGTGCACGCATTTACTTAAAGACCTTTGTGTGCTAAGCTGGGACATACTCTAAGATGATTACATAACAGAATGAATGTGTAAGGTAAGAAAGAGAAGTGAAAAATTGTTTATTTATGGATGTGCTTGTGTGTAGGACAGGGGCGTTTTCTACACAAAATACAGGCTAAAAGCCACATGTGAGAAGGCAGTGACTGTGATTGGCTGATTACCTCTTCAGTGGACTAATGCCGAGCTATCACGTTCATAACAATTGCTAATTACAAAATATAACTCACTCATACAGATTTGCAGTTTTGGTCACTGGTGAAACACTAATGTCAACTATTTCACATATTGACGAATTGGTGACAAATTTGTACCATAAGTGCCTTTACATACATTTGTACTTTGCTGGTGGTTATTTTACCACACAGGTTAGGGGTGTTTTTTTTGTTTTTTTTTTAAATAAAAAAATAATAATCAAAAACTCAAATCATATCAATTTATACAAATTTCTCACAACGTAAAACTGCCATAATATTCAAATTCACCAAAACATTTTCTCATGATATTTGGTTGTTTCAGCTCAGTTAAATGAATGCTTCATCTTCATACTTGCAGCCTTCATGAAACTGAAAAAAATGACTAGTTATAATAATAATAATAACAACAACAACAACAACAACAACAATCTTCCATTTATCTTATCGTTCCCTTTGTTTTTAGAGGGCACGGTCCTTTTTCCTCCATCAAGAACTCCCCCTTACACAAAGAAAGGCCTATCTCACTCTCTTTCTCCTGGACTAAGTATGAATGACCAGTATAACCTACATTTCCATCTGACTGCCTGAAGTCAGGACGCATCCACTCAGCCACACATTAGCACATCTGTGACATATGCACAGCCACCCAGTCACCTCCCCCAGAGCCC
Organism: Semotilus atromaculatus; assembly: GCA_031834385.1. Lineage (NCBI taxonomy): Eukaryota > Metazoa > Chordata > Actinopteri > Cypriniformes > Leuciscidae > Semotilus > Semotilus atromaculatus. Next base: position 9,691,733 of record JAULUF010000012.1, on the reverse strand, counting down.
CTGGAGCCACATGGATGTGTGTGTGTGTGTGTGTATGCTCAACTGAACATGAGGTCTATATCAACTGTATGAGACCACAGTATCAACTGCAAGTGTGTCACGAAGGACACAACTACACACACTCCAATCAATAAGTGAGGCTCCAGGAAGGCTGAATTAGTCGACAGCAAACTTTATGGGGAATTTTAGCTCTGATTCACACCTCAGTGAGTTCAGCGATGCTCAAACTCTGACAGAGAGACAACCAATTAACCTTTGGGTCTTTGGCACAATGTTGCGTGATAACGCACATGCACACACCGACAGACCACCCTGTGCTCATCGCTAATGCTGACGGCTTCTGCAAGACTCAATGAGAATATGAAATCTCAGTCAGAGCAGCATGAAGAACAGCTGTACACCTTTTTCTCTGAAGCACTGCAGCAGATGTTGAAAGGGTACAAATGCAACAAGAAGAAGAAAAAAAACAGACTGAAATTAAAGAGGACAGCCTGGCAAAAATTATTACAGTTTTTGCTTTGCTTTAGTTATGCACAGCCTACAAGAAACACATATATCCATCAATCCATCTATCCATGTACATGTATGTATACTGTAGATATATTATGTATATAGAGCTAGACAGATCTTTTTTTTTTGGTCCATAAAATGAAAGTCAGTAGGATACAATGTTGTTTTGGACCTTTCTTTCTTTCATTCAATCAAATCAAATCAAATCAAATCAAATCAAATCCCGAATGGACAAAAACCACTGAAATATAAAAATAAAAAAAATATCATACAGGTTTGTGACAACTTTAGTGTGATGACATACATGATGACAGAATTAATTTTATTTTTGGGTGAACCATATAGATTTGCATCCATCATACGCAGTAAATATGGCAGTTAATATATGTTTTTCTGTGATTGTGTAAAAGTGTGCGTGTGTATGTATGGTGAAACCTGCAGGCGGTGTGCTTTGATGGTAGTCCCAAATCCACTATGGCAAACGGTGCGTCCCACGACCAAGCAAATCCCTGTGTTCTCATTGGTTCCCTTCATCTCCCCAAAAACCCCTATTAATTATTCAAAAATGTTAGAGAGGACTCCTAGCGAGCAACACTCTGTTCTCTGTGCTCAAACCACTGCTTGTGAGTAAATGTCCCATATCTTCAACCTACAGTCTGTACACACACACACACACACACACACACACACACTCACATGCTGGTCTTCATTGTTACCATTCCATGTTTTCCATAGTTTTCCATACATTAAAGTTTTTAGAAAGACTTGATGCTTGATGCTCCACAAACTGGAAATTTCACACTAATCATTATTATAGATATAAGATGAGGGGGAGTTGAACAAGGGGACTTCAAAATATGGGGATGGTTGTCACCTAAATTAGCTTAAACCATGAAGTGAGCTGTGGTGAAGATGCTCCTGGACAGAAGGGCTGGATTGATGATTCTTCCTTTATCTCTCTCTCTCCCATCCCCCTTATCCCTCTCTCTGTCTTTCTCTCTTTGTGTTGCCTCTATGTGCTGACGAATGCAATGGCTTAAAAAAACTGCACTACTGAAAAACTTAATTGAACTGACACGCTCTGCAACACAAGTATAACTTTTCCACTGTTTGTATTTTTGTCGACATAATGCATTTCCTACAAGTCCCAGTATCTACAGCAAAGCAGACTGTAGCTGGGGGGAACTACTAATCCTGACCTGTAAAATCTTGGGTTTACCTTCGGGGATAAACTCTTCCTTCTTTTGATTCATCTATTGGTGTATGCATTGACCTCCAGAATTGGAAAGTAACTAAAAAGACTATTGTTTTCAAATAGTATAGATTTTCTATTAACAAGCTATGTGTTCCAAAAAGTAGCAAAGAAATGTAGTACGTCCAGGTTACATTCATACTGCACACGTTGATACTATATAAAACATACTAGCCAATTTTGTGGGGGGGTTGTGAAATAATGACTTATTCAAAAAAAGACCTACTCAAAGTATCTGATTTTGGACGCAGCCTATGTTTACGATGAAACTCAATATGGGCACTTTGCCATAATTTTGCATGATTATGTCCATTCAAGAGCAAGAAGACACGAAAGCCGCTGAATGAGATGCGGCTTTCTGGGTGCGCGCATTGGATGGGTGTTGCTCACACAAACAGTGCACGATTACTGAATTTAATTCTCTTTTGCATCTTAAGCTTAAATATTACATTTGCGAGACTTAAAAATATGTGCAAATGATAAAGTTTTGTGACGATGCAGCACTGGTCCGATCTGGCAAGTGACAGTTCCGTCGACTGTCCCGAGCATCATAGACAGATGATTCCCTGACACACACTATGGGGTTAACGATGGTCTGTACAAACTAAAAAAGACATTTGCCATGCACACACACGGACAGGTAGGTTCACAGCAGGAAGATAGATTTAATTTTTACAGATTTAATGTACCAGAGCTAAGAGCCTTTAAATCATTTTTGTTAAAACATAATTTAATTAGTTTCAATCAACTGATTTTCTAAGTAAATCAGGACAAACACACTTATAACATCCCAACAACTACACTAGAACACAAGTATACAGATCTATACTCTGATATACCAAAACACTGTTTACCCATTGTGGCTTTACTCCTAGATTACAGTCAGTGCTTACTCATCCAAACAAAAAGATCTTTATCAAAACACAACATCCAATCGAATTGATCTAAAATGCATTTTAAAAGGTACTAAAGAGAAATCTTAATCGTATAGTTTTTTTTTAACCAGACTTACTGGTGACCTGAGATTCTCTTCTCTGTTTTTTCTCTCACTTCCCTACGGGCAGTGAGAAACTCACCAGAACCCATTTATTTGTTACATCAAGACTGCAAAATGTATTAAAGGACAAGTTCGTTATTTTACACTTAGCCCTGTTTTAAGATTGTTTCTGATGAAATAGAACGGTTAAAGGAGCTGTATGTAAGATTGTGGCCAAAACTGGTACTGCAATCACTTTCAAATTACTGACTCGAGGTAGCCAGATATGCTGCAGGATCCGATTCCGACACGTTTGTAGCTGCAGCTGTGGTAACTAGAGCAGAGCTGGCAACCCGGATGCCGCAACACTACTGACTTCATGATTGGTGGATCGGTGGAGGGTGGAGCATCAGACCAAAACACAACATGACAACATCAACATCAGTTGAGGGCTGCAACTTCACTTTTGAAATGACAATATCCTGGTCGGACTACTGTTGTCAGTGATATAAGTATTTGAAATGAACATGATTTCTTAATGTCTAGTGACATATCAGGGAAAATTTATGATTAATTGAAAAAAATTTCTTACATACAGCTCCTTTAAGTTTGAAATTTGGACACATGCTGCTGGCCCGGGAATTTTCGGTTTATGTGGTAGCACCCAACTGATCGCAGGATCCTCTATTTTTAAATGTCTTCACGGTGTTGGACCAAACTACCTCAGCAATATGATAATGAAACACTTGAGACCAATGTGTAAAAAACAGCAGGTGGGCTGAATGAACATGCAAATTCAATCTCTGACAACAGGCGGCACTTATTGAAAAGCAGAAATACAGCGGTTACCCCGGCTACTATAGTACACAAAGCGCTGCCCAAATTTCTTTCCAACTTGCTTGTTATAGAGAAGAAACCAAATAAAACATGTTTCAAACTGCCTTTCAGGTTTTTGTATTGACTATGGATTATCAAACACCACAAAATACAAGAATATTAATTCGTAAGTGCCACTAATTCGCAGTAACAGGTCTAGGCATGTGACCAAAGATTTGAATCTTATTGGTTTTCTTGGCAATGCGATGAATACCTCTGCTCTCTGTAAAAAAGTTGCATTAATGGCCAATCACGTGGGCCTAAACAGACATTAAAATTAGTCTTGTTGTGAACAGAACTTAAACCTAAAACATGGCCGGATATAATGTTTTTATAATAACTGTTGTCTCAAATTGTGAATTTTTTTAATTAACATTTAATTGTCTGTCTCACACAGAGAGCCTTACTGTCAAAGACACCATCTTACAAATATATTATGATAAATGTTCTGATAAAGTTTTAATTTTACAAGTACATGTTACCACTTCAAAGAAGCATTCATTTTCAATAATTCAACAGTCTGTCACAAATTACTACTTTCCTTTTAATCTTCAGTCAAGTACTTTAAAAGGTGCTTTATAAATAAAGTTTTGCTTATTTAGAGAGAACAATGGACAATATTTCAGTTCATCATGTATAACAGGAAATATATTAAGCAACACCACATAATGTCTTTTGATCGTATCTTAGCATAAAGGAAATCCCTTCTAGATAGATACTTTCCTCTTTCTCTCTTACCAACGTAATCACAGACTGATAATTCAGACAGAGTGGATTTATCTGAACTGATACTGAAACAGATAATCTTGTCAAGGTGAATCAAATCAGAATCGGCCAAAAGACCCGACAACATGCACATTAGATGCAATCACTGTAATGATGTATCCAATAAAATAAATCCCAACTGTGTGTCCTATAGACTCAAATTAAGCACATGGCTTGTTAACAAAGGTGCAGAGTCATTGCGGTGCACTTGCTGTGCTAGATCACTATGGCTGATTTACTCAAGTGTTGTTCCCGGTGTTGGTCCGTCACCCCTGTACACACAAGCACAGCAGGGTTAACGAAACGTCTTAGACTCTCGTCGAACGTCTGCCACACGGACTAAAGGAGATGACGGCTCTTGGTACAGAGAGCACAATAGCTATTCAGGCAGAGCTGCCCTCAGAACAACTCACAATGACTCAACAAAGAGGAACAGAAAGATGAATAGACAGAGAGAGGCGATTCGGGAGTGACAGACACAGCCAAAAAGATTTTCAAAAGTGTCACTTTCTCAGCACAGAGGCATGAATGAGCAAAGAACTATGATTTTAGAAAGACTTCTGAAATAGTCAGGAAATATGAGGCTCTGCATTGGAAATATGAGGCTCTGCATTGGAAACAACCAAGAATTCAAATTATGCAAAACTATAGGAGAAAGACATTCCCAACGCTCAACACAGCAATATGAGGACATATGTTAGTGGTGTAGGACACCCATGCCTGCCCAGGACAAAACCTTTAGCTGCAGAAATAGAAACAAAACAATGTGTCTTTATCACGATGACCACAAAGCGACCGTGCTGATGGAACAAAGCTTAAGTGTTGAAGACACATGCCTGAATGACATGGGTTAATCAGCAAAAAGACGTCAATGGCTGCAATGACGCAACCTGTACTTGCCTCTCTGCTAAGGAAGCCTCAGTGCTGCTCTCCGTTCAAATAAACAACTGACATCATCCTTCTCTCCTACACTGTCCATTTCTTGTAGGTCAACTTATGTGTGGGATTACACCACAAAAGTATAGAGTATTCCAGTCATTAGACAGCATGACAGTGAATTCCTTGTGTTACTACATGTTGCAGCAAATTAAAATAATAATCATACCATACATATACATGACAAGAATACAGTAAAAACAGTAATACTGTGAAATATTAATATAATTCAAAATAGCTTTTTGGTTTAATACATTTTAAAACGTAATTTATTCCTGTGATGTAAAACTGAATTTTCAGTATCATTACTTGTCATTAATGTCTTCAGTCTTTTATGTCATGATCCTTTAGAAATCATTCTGATATGCTGATTCCCTGCTCAATAAATATTTCTTATTATCAAAGTTGAAAGCAGTGGCATGGCTTAATATTTTTGTAAAAAACTGAATAAAAGCATTCAACTTTTAAATGATAGTGTATATTATTATTAATAACAACAATATATCCAACATATATTACATTTTTATAATTATTATTTGATTAACATTTTTATTTCAATTTCAAAATGTGTCACAAATTTACATATAGATAACAATTATCCATTGATAACATTTATCATAAGCCACACCCTTAAATGAGAACCAGTATATCACAGCATTCTTATTTTCCCCCTTCAGTGCTCAGACACTCACCAGGTAGTGTGGAGATCGAAGGTAGGAGAACATGTCTCCTGTGGATCTGGGGCCAAAACAGGCCCCCGCTGAGAAAGTGAGGTCCTTCTTAAAGCAAGAGGGACAGCAAGCGATACAGAGAGGGCGGAAGAGAGAAATAAGGAATCAGAGACAAGAGTCAGTCACGGCTTTCTGCCACAAAGAGGCAGGCACTAGGTGCTTAAAGAGAGCATCTTAGTAGGTTAAATATAGAAGCAGTAGCGTTCTCTTTAAATAGGCTCACTCATTAGGACACCGTTCTTAACTATTGTAGAGTAAAAGAGAGAGAGTAAAGCAACCACTAAGAGAAATCATGACAGGGTGGCCTTGTACGCAGAGGGTCTGCCAACAGAGGTCAGAGGTCACAGCACTAGAGATCAATGGAGATGCAGTTCACACGCTCCACAGAGAAACGGTGGAATTTCAATCGCCATGGTTCCGCCATGGTTTGTGAGTCTGTCAGGGTGTAAGTTTGAAGCTCCATTCACACTGACAGTGATTAAATCACTAGAGGTCACCAAGTTACTGCGCTGTTGGTTGCTTTTGGACATTTCAACTCGACTGCAGTGTAAGGTGGCAAATCACATGAAGTTCACTGACCAAGCTCCCACTGGTAGTTGCCAATTTTATTGCATGTGTCAATTTTATTCGATTTCTTATCGAATTTAACTCTGCTAAACTTTATTGGATGACAATTAATGACTTTCTTGTGGTCTACACATCGCTGTCAGTGTAAAGGCTTGATAAATAAATACTTTTGTCCTAATTTATTATAATATCTACAAGTACACCATGTGTAGGTTGATGCAAAGTGAAAACACAACAGAGCTATCAAAACATTGCTCTGTTTGTTTGAGCACCCTAGTCAGTCTGACATAGCAACAGTGGCTGAACCAATAGCGTGAGTTTGGGGCGGGGGTATTTTTTTGATTAACCAATGCCAGATGAGGGCAGTGTTTGGGGAAACCTGTTTAAAAACAGTCAAAGCTTGACCTGCCTTGAGTCAGCAGTTTTGACATTTCATTGGCTGGGCAGTTGCCATGCAGGTCTGTGAACAAAGAACAATTTTGTGAGTGCCCTGTGTGCCTAGTCAAGCTCTATGCCATAAGTCTTCTGCTGATAATTTGCACATGGTCACGTCGACTCTCGTGCCCAATACATCACACCCACTCACAACCCCACTCACTGAATAATGCATATAGTGATTACTGTGTGTGGCTGAGCCAGAGAGAGACTGGTGTTTACAATTCTCTAAAGTACAACCAAAGTCCCCTTTAGGCAACTCTGTTGACTCGGCAGCCATTTTCGCAGCTTTAATAACTCATCTATGTCAAATCATTCGACATCAACTCGGTTCACAGTATTTATAATAATAATACTATAGATAATACTACCAAAATGTTTATGTCAAATTGCCATTAGATTTTTTTATTTTATGAAAAAAAAAAAAATTATCTATTGTGTTTCATAGAACAAAAAGTCAAACAGGTTTTGATTGACATGAGGGGGAGTAAATGACAGAATTTTCTTTTTTAGATGCACTATTTAAATAAAGCATTTAAATAAATCTCTCTCACATGCTCATGCAGAAATGGTCACTATGGAGATTACAGATATGAGAGGGTGAATCAGGTTAATTAAAAATAAAGACACACTAAATGCTTATGCTTTTATCAAACCGATCCTGCTTTAAACAACATGGTAAGCAAAAGCGCAAAGTTAAAGTGTGACCGGCAATCTGCACAAGAATACTGTACAAAAGAATGTGTTCATGTGTTATCACTTCTGCAGAGGTGTGAGTATTACCAAGTCTATCATAGTGATTATAAGAACTCAACACTTGTCCACCAATTAAACACTCAACATTTCAAGAGCTCTCTGCTTCTATATTTTATGCACTTTCTCCTTCCATAAAGGTGACCTACATAGAACCATCCCTACGTGCAAACATATAGGTTTTGCTGTTCAGAGATAATCCAGCATTAAACCTGTCACGGAAACCTCCAATCAGACACTTACAAATACAGTTTAGCCTCAGGGAATTTTGTAGGCTGGATTTCCATGATTTTAAAATGCCAATTCAACTATCATTCAGTGTTACATTCATAGGAGCGCTTCAGAGACGTCATTGACATTCTTTAGGTCAATCAAAAGTCATGTGATCATTTTAGAGAGCTCAATCTAGTTAACAACAACAACACTGAGACAGGCACAGACATAGAGGAAATAATACCACTGTGAGGAACAAAAAGCCAGACAAAGACAGGAAATGAAGTCAAACAGAAGTGGTGTCTGGGTACAGGTGAGAGACGGCTTCTCAAGTAAACAAAGTTGATCAAAAGGCCTAAATAACATACAACATGGCCTTTGTTTCAATATTTACATTTATTCGTTTAGCAGATACAAGACAAACTCCATAATCAACACATTTGTACAAATTATAAATAAATATTCAAGCAAGAATGGAAAATGTAACCATGATCCTTTACAATTACGTCATACTCTCAGCCTCAAGTTTTGTTTGAGGCACCAAGTAGCAAGTTACCATGATAATCACAATCAACACTGTTAAGTCTACTTTGTTCTATTATGTCTATGAAATAGTCTGTACGTATTCTACAGACAGATATTCTGATTGTGGTTGGTCGCTTTGCAGTGGCTGATGTGAAGCTGGATTCTTCAGTGTTTTCAGAATGATTTTATTTCAGACAGGTCATGGGGAGTACCCAAAATCTCTCTAGACCTTGAAAATTTAAGAGAAAGAATGAGAGGAAAAGCAGAAGAGAAAGAGGCACCAACTAAAAACTTCTGCATTAGCATGCAGCTTACGTTACTCCTACAGACTGATGATTAACTATCACCACCATGTCCCAGCGCTTCCATAAACCCTTTAACTGGCACATTACACTCTGCTCTTCAGTGTTATGTCCAGCAAGTCTGCATACATAAGTTCAAATCCTAAAGATGAAGCTTGCTCGTCACCATTCTTAGTCTTTTTACGTTACAGTCGATAGCAAAATAAGAACAAAAATAGTTCCTCCGGAACCCAGAGTTACGTAAACAAGGGAGACGACACGACAACAACATTGTCATCTGGATTATGGATTTAAAATCTGATTTACCCTTTTTGCCCGAGAGGAGAATGGCTTGTTAAGATGTCAAACCACCACAACAAATCAAGACATGATCTTATTCATCTTGAAATGTTTGTTCCTGACACAGGGTTTTGAATCACTACAGGAGGAGAAGAAAATGAGACTCCTCAGACATGAACAATCAAGTTTGAGTGCACAGATCTTCACAAAAAAATCCTGATTGTTCATGTAAATAGAAAATTGTGTCATTAAGACGGTCTCTTCGTGTCTTGGAGTATGGCTTTCAGCAAAAAATAAGCAGCAAAATGCAAGATTTCTTACCTTTCCATCTAGTTATCAAATATACAGCCCCAGGTTGATAAATTGGCAGATATTTGGTAAATGAATTAGTTAATAAACATGTTTGCTTGAACAGAAGTATACAGAAATATATGGCTATTTGAATATATTTTAAAATGTGATTTAATCCTTTGATGGAAAAGCTGAATTACCACAGCAGTCAGTCATGTGACACTTCAGAAATCCTACTAATATGTTGATTTTGGTGCTCAAGAAACATTTATTATTATCAATGTTGAAAAACTTAATATTTTTGTCAAAACCATGATATATTTTCTTCAGGATTCTTTGATAGAAATAAAATAAAATACATAGTCAGTGTCCCATGCCGGTAAAGTGCAGGAGATTTAGATGTAAATAAAATAAAATATCACAAAATTAAATGACTGCAGTTATCTCCAATATTTTTCTAATAAGTCAAGAAATTTGTCGTCCCTGTGCATGCGTCTCTTACAGTATCTCAAACATCCTTTTGCTCTATTTCACTTTGTCCCTCCTACACATTTAGCCTCAGACAGATATCAAAACTAGTACATCTTTCAATCTTTCAGACTCGTACAAACTTTCACATCTATCAACTCAAATTCATCTGTGACATTCTCTTTTCTCTCGCCCTTCGGCTGACTGACTGGATGAGAGTATTTTAGCTGAAACGGAATGGTAAAGAGACATGGAGGCTCTTCTTCACCCCCCCCCCCCCCTCCCTCACATGTCTGATAATGTGGCTTTTGTCAGTCATTCAGCCCTTTGGAGGCCTCTGAAGTCTCATTCTCTGTCTAATTCAGTGATGACAACAATTCCCCTGCAGTTGCCTTAGATTCAGCAAGTAACTCCAGGAGGTGAAGCTAAAAGCAGACATTTAATTCTGGATAGACTGCTGTGGTTTCAAAGCCAATAATTGGGCTTTCGGACACTTTATGCATGCGTTTATGGGATTCAATTTTATTACTCCGGGGCTTGATACTTATGACACAGCATGAAATTTAGAGCACACGCACACAAGCCTAATTAAGAAGCCTGAATCTGAACACAAGGCAGTTCCGCTGTTCTGAGTTATTGTTTGGGGGAAAAAAAGTTGCGTCCCAAATGATACACTATACACATGCACTTATACACATTCTTATGCACTATGTACTCATCCGTGTAGTGTAGGCATTTTATATGGTTATTTAGTCATTCGACATCGGCATCTGATGCCCCTCCCCAGTTGGTTGAGTTGAAGTTAATTAAGTCCATCATCTGGGTATTTTCAGTGTGAAACACACTATTTATACTTGAATATTCAAATTTCAATTTGACAATTTTTAGATATACTTCACTATTGCTTACTCACAAACACTTACATTTTCAATAACTAGGGATGCACAATATATACGAAACACTGTTATTGGCAAATATTAATGATTCGCAACTGGTCGATTTAATTGTTTGAGCTCATTTATCATATTTTTATATTTCTATAAGTCATCTTTAAAAACACTAATTTAATAACAGTGCAGCAAATTTCAAAATGAATATCCATTTTTCATTCAGTGCATTGTAATGTTTTAATGCCTAAATGTACTGATTTTAGTTTACAAAACAGTATTGGATTTACATATCGGCATCTGTTATCGACCACAACACAACAAATACTTATCGGCTAGATTTTAGTGGTACATTAACGCGAAGGGAAAAAAAACGAAATGTTTTTGAATCTTGTAAGAGGGACACACCATAACACAAGCGGCTCTTTGAGTGTTTGCTTTGGTTCTTTAGGCTCTCTTTGTGCCAGTATAAAGGACCATTTTGGAGCACCCAGTGCTTACTGGCACAAACATCCACCCAAGTCTTTCTTTCCAATTGCACAAGCAGACAGCAATCCATCACACACTGCACAGAGAGAGAAAGAGATATTATTAACCTCTCCAAAAAGGACATAAAAGAGTATAAGATGAGTAAAGGGAGGTTTAAGAGTAAAACTGCCTTTTAAGAGACAACATTATTGTCTGGAACTCAACAAACACCAAACCCACTGTAGAATAAAGAGTATATTGTAGACCTGGATTAGATTGTCGTTTTAAAATCCTCACCAAATGTATGCACATACAACCATGTAATGCTAAGAGTTTGTGTCACATTCCCCTTAATCCAGTTCTTTCCCATCTGCCCCCAACCCCCTCTTCTTTATGGAGGTATAAGAGGCTTTTTTATGGGGGTGGGTTGTGTTTGATGCAAGAAGACAAGAGGAACATGCTTTTAAACTAATTTAAATACACTCCAAATCTTTCCAGGTTGGTTGACTCAGAAGCCGGCATTTTGAGAGAAGTTTTTAACTTCATGCTCTGAACTGATAAGACCTGCAATTTCCCCAACAGCACTGAAAGAGAAGTTAAGAGTGAAACGTGAGAGCTAGAAGCACTCAGTGGCCAGCGAGACAGAGGGTGATGGGAAGGACAGCGAGAGTGTTCTTTGACTGGGGTCTTCAAACCATCTGACGTTCAGCCAAGCTGATTTTATGAGGATTGCATTAGGGGAGAGTCTTGTTGGAGGATATCACAAACTGTCACTCTCATTGACAAGCTTCTCCCTATGTACCAGAGATTAAAAAACATTTTGAAAAATGTCTTGTGCTTTTTGTCCATTCAATGAAAGTCAGCAGGTCACAGTGTGAGTTGAAAGAGTTAAAACACTTCTTCTTCACAAATGATCTTCTTCTGTGTTCCACACATAAAACAAAAGTCTCTGTTGGAATGACATGATGAGTAAATTGACGAGGGTAAAACATGATGAGGGTGAGTAAATTTTCATATTTGGGTGAACTATATCTGAACTGACATTGAACCATGACTGTTCAAGTATGTGAATGTTATTCCCCACCAGCATTTCTGATCATTTTCACAAAACTTTCAAGGCCCCATGCATATTTTGTTGTATGAATATCTGAACATGTAATATATACACAAGTACATGCTCTGCTTTAAAAAACAGAACATTTTTATTTATGTATTATAGCTTTATGCATTCTTCTTTTTATCAACACTTGAATGTGGGGGAAGTTTCATAAAAAACAACATTTTAACTAAAAAGCTGAGAAAAAGACTACACCCGGATCGTATTCAGAACGATGATCAAAACATACAGATCCTTCTAAAAAAATTAGCATATTGTGATAAAGTTCATTATTTTCCATAATGTAATGATAAAAATGAAACTTTCATATATTTTAGATTCATTGCACACCAACTGAAATATTTCAGGTCTTTTATTGTTTTAATACTGATGATTTTGGCATACAGCTCATGAAAACCCAAAATTCCTATCTCAAAAAATTAGCATATCATGAAAAGGTTATCTAAACGAGCTATTAACCTAATCATCTGAATCAACTAATTAACTCTAAACACCTGCAAAAGATTCCTGAGGCTTTTAAAAACTCCCAGCCTGTTTCATTACTCAAAACCGCAATCATGGGTAAGACTGCCGACCTGACTGCTGTCCAGAAGGCCATCATTGACACCCTCAAGCAAGAGGGTAAGACACAGAAAGAAATTTCTGAACAAATAGGCTGTTCCCAGAGTGCTGTATCAAGGCACCTCAGTGGGAAGTCTGTGGGAAGGAAAAAGTGTGGCAAAAAACGCTGCACAACGAGAAGAGGTGACCGGACCCTGAGGAAGATTGTGGAGAAGGACCGATTCCAGACCTTGGGGGACCTGCGGAGGCAGTGGACTGAGTCTGGAGTAGAAACATCCAGAGCCACCGTGCACAGGCGTGTGCAGGAAATGGGCTACAGGTGCCGCATTCCCCAGGTCAAGCCACTTTTGAACCAGAAACAGCGGCAGAAGCGCCTGACCTGGGCTACAGAGAAGCAGCACTGGACTGTTGCTCAGTGGTCCAAAGTACTTTTTTCGGATGAAAGCAAATTTTGCATGTCACTCGGAAATCAAGGTGCCAGAGTCTGGAGGAAGACTGGGGAGAAGGAAATGCCAAAATGCCTGAAGTCCAGTGTCAAGTACCCACAGTCAGTGATGGTCTGGGGTGCCATGTCAGCTGCTGGTGTTGGTCCACTGTGTTTTATCAAGGGCAGGGTCAATGCAGCTAGCTATCAGGAGATTTTGGAGCACTTCATGCTTCCATCTGCTGAAAAGCTTTATGGAGATGAAGATTTCATTTTTCAGCACGACCTGGCACCTGCTCACAGTGCCAAAATCACTGGTAAATGGTTTACTGTGCTCAATTGGCCTGCCAACTCTCCTGACCTGAACCCCATAGAGAATCTGTGGGATATTGTGAAGAGAAAGTTGAGAGACGCAAGACCCAACACTCTGGATGAGCTTAAGGCCGCTATCGAAGCATCCTGGGCCTCCATAACACCTCAGCAGTGCCACAGGCTGATTGCCTCCATGCCACACCGCATTGAAGCAGTCATTTCTGCAAAAGGATTCCCGACCAAGTATTGAGTGCATGACTGAACATAATTATTTGAAGGTTGACTTTTTTTGTATTAAAAACACTTCTTTTATTGGTCGGATGAAATATGCAATTTTTTTTAGATAGGAATTTTGGGTTTTCATGAGCTGTATGCCAAAAACAATATTAAAACAATAAAAAGACCTGAAATATTTCAGTTGGTGTGCAATGAATCTAAAATATATGAAAGTTAAATTTTTATCATTACATTATGGAAAATAATGACCTTTATCACAATATGCAAATTTTTTTAGAAGGACCTGTATATGGGGTAGATCGCATCCAGCAACTAATACTAATGTTTGATGATTGTTATTTTACATGTACATAAGCCATGCTTCTATCACTTGTTTCAGCTTCTTCATCTGTGTTTTTATCCGGAGATTCTGTACTATTTTAGAAGATGTGTAATAGCTCCCTATACTCTATAACAGTGAAAACATGGATTGCCAGAAATTTCCATCAATGGCGGAGAAGCGTTGTGTCATAAATGATAGAAAATTCTGTCAATGCCGGGGAAAGAGTTAATATTTCAAAAGCATCTCTTTATGTAATAGTGAGATTAGCACAAGCATAATCTACAGCTCAAAAAACAAATCTTTGTGATCCAAGTGGTATTTGGTGCAAGAAGGCCAACGGGTAACACCCCGGCAGGGTTATTTGTGTGTTAAAGGAAGTGCATCATTAGGTCTTGCACAAATACACTGCAGACACAAACTGGCACACAAATCTGGCACACAAATACACATACAGTAATACTGAAAGTGCAAACAGACAGTGGATCGCGGAAACTTCTTTAGTAATGACTTCCTCTATCCTTCAGCCACAACTGAATCACAGTAACAAAAGCTGGCAAAAAGTGAGAGTGTACAGTCGACTCAATGTACACACACAAATGTGAAGTACTGAAAGCAGTGAAATTCTTCACCCTGAGGATCTTCTCTTTGTTTTGACATGCTTGCTAAAACTAACAGTTTTGCAAATACTAACACACATACACACCTCAAAGTTACTGATAATCAAACAAAAACATGCCTGGGTCACATTTCACACAGATAGTACATGGACAAACTCCCTTGAAGAATATACATTACCGGTCAAAAAAAAAAAAAACTCTCCTATGCTCACCAAAGCTACATTCGATTAAAAAATACATTAAAAACAAATATGAAATACTATTTTATTATATATATTTTCAGCATCATTGCTGCAATCATTAAGAGTCAAATGATCCATCAAAAATCATTCTAATATACTAATTTTTCAAGATTATTTGATGAGAAGAGAATTTATTTGAAATAGAAATTGTTTGTAACAATGTAAAAGTCTTTACTGTGACTTTTGATCAACTTAATTCAGAAAGAATGCATTAAGTATGCATTTCTTAATGAACCCAAACTTTTGGTATGGTAGTGCAGTAAATTTGAATAATATATGATGTTTTGTTTTGCCTTAAAGCAATAACAAATGTTTTTGCACTCCAGTAATGAGAACTTGAGGAAAGCATGTTTAATTGCTGTAAAAATGGCAATGAAGAAAATATAGTTCAAAAACAGGCTTCATTTTCAGTAAGCAATTGATTTTGGGTCTGTCCTGGACATGTTCTTCGCCTATTAAAACTATTCTAAAAACCTAAAAACTATTCTATTCACCTAAAAAAAGACTATTCTTTTGCAATGGTTTGTCACATGCATCGACAAACAGTAACTTTCGGCTTTGAAGGCATTAACCAGTTGCTGGAGAGAGACATCAAACATATTATGGCCTTTCAGACACGGCAGGACACACACAGCACTGAGACATCCATCTCCAAAGTGAAAACCATTTCATTAATGAACTCGTGAGGAGAAACACAGAGAAGAAGGGTCATCCGCCAATCACAGGCGAGGACAGTAGAGGGCTGTGGCCTTGTACTTCCTACCCTCTCTACACACACAGATGTTGAAAACTGATATGTTTAGTCTAGTTAAGCACAAATAATATTCATGGCAGGGAATTTCCATAGGAAACAGAAATCCATGAGTAAGTTAGCTGACTGTAGTGTTTGCATTAAAAAAAGCTCTCTAATATGTGAGTGGGTTGATTCTCAGTGAGCAGATCACTCCGGATCATTCTACACTACTGGTTCACTATTGTCACTGATGCACCTCAGCTCAGCAAACCGAGATGTAGAACGTTCCCTCTGACAAAAGCACTCATGCACTGCTGAGATAATGTCCAACATCATCAAAAGGTCATAAACCCCTGTGAGGGACGGGTTACCTAAGTTCAGTCAGTGGCACAATGTTGTTTTCACTTTCTCATCTGTTTGACTTTAGCCTTTCCCACAGCTAAATGTCCCTGGATGTATTGTGGCTGGTCTGAATTGGTTTAAACAACAGAATAATGTGAAACGGGGAGAAAAGTATTCGCAGTGACATAAATTGATTTGCAAAATTCGCTTCTTTTGTATTTGTAGATTAATTTTCACATGTTTTATGGTATACTGGAAAAACAATGATAAGCATTTCATAAGATTTAAAGGCTTTTACTGGCAAAAACCTTTAATGCAAAGAGTCAATATTTTTACCCTTCTTAAGCTCAGCAATTTGCTCTGGCATGCTGGATATTAGCTTCTGGTTGATGGTGATCAATTCTTGTTTTATAGTGCTCGGAGTCTGATTGTCCATTCGCCATTTGAGGATTGACTAAAGGTTCTCTATGGGATTAAGATCAGGGGGTTGCCTGGCCAAGGATCCAAAATCTCCATGTAATGAACACTGAGCCTTGGTGCACTAAAATGCACCATCTTACTAGAAAATGCATGGATCATCACCAAATTACTCCTGGGTCATTGGGAGAAGCTCTTGCAAGATGTTTCAATAACATGCTTTATTCAAGGCAGTGTTTTTGGAGAGAGCCCCTGTGTTGGCATGACACAGGACTCATGGTAGAGTTCCCCTTTTCTTCTAAGGACAATCGCTTTTCCAGATGTCTCAAACAGTCGGAAGGGGGCTTCATCAGAGAATGAGTGTATCAATCCTTGTACTTCCTGCAGAATTTTAGTCTGTTCTTGATGCATTTCTTGGAGAGAAGTGCCTTCTTGACACCAGGCCGTTGTCCAAAAGTCTTGGTGCAGATGCACTCACACACACCTGCTGCCAATACTGAGCAAGATCTGCACTGGTGGTGACACATAGCTGTCGTAGCCAACTCCTCAGGAGGAGACATTTGCTGGACACTCTGGGACGTCCTGAAGCCTTCTTTATTGCAGTCAAATCTCTCTCCTTGAAGTTCTTGATGATCCGGTAAATGGTTCTTTCAGGTGAAATATTCTTTGCAGTGAATTCCTTGCATGTGAGGTCATTTTGATGCAAAGTGATGTTGGATGCACGTCTTGCTTTTTTAAAGGTAACCATTGCTAAATAATACAGTGTACATAATACACTTCTTCCCATCTTTTATAGCAATCAGTCTGCTCTTATAATCCAATCAGAATGATTGAGTGATTTCACCTGGCTAGAACTTGTTCACACTTTCGATATGTGCTGATGATATGATTAGTGAAATGATGTTAGCCGTTCATTGTGCCAGGGCCAAAAATGTTAGTTTTTGTGATAAGGCTATTTGTAATTATTTAAAATGCATCCGATCACTCTGCACAATAATCTAGAACAAATTTGAATGAACACCACAGCAACCGAAGTAGCAAACTTTGCGAAAGACAAAATTTATGTCAAGGCTGTAGATAGAAAGATAGTGCTTTTATTACTTGACAGCAGTCTGGACATACATTCCAAACCACTTTTAGATAACAGTAGTAAAATAGAGTACTACTCTTTTATTGGTAGCTGGATGCGCTCTACCTGACTTTCCAATCTCATCTAACAAATAAACAAAGTAATATCAACCACCATGTTTTATGTCTTTTTGACTTAACTCTAATTTCCATTCCAATTGAATAAGACGTTGGATTAAAATGCTAAATAGTGCAAAGAACTGAATGGTATTTTAAATGCTAAATAACATTTTTATTTCAGAGAACATATCATTAAAAAGTTTAGGGTATGTATGATTTTTGTGGTGCATTAAATTAATCAAAAGTGACAGTAACAATATTTATCATGTTTCAAAAATGTATATTTTAAATAAATGCCGTTCTTTTAAACTTTCTATTCATTAAAGAATCCTGAAAATAAATAAATAAATAAATAAATAAAATAAAATCACAATCTAACATTCTTTACTGTTTGATTAAATAAATACAGCCTTCGTGAGCAGAAGAGACTACTTTTAAAAACAGGAAAAAAAAATACTAATCCCAAACTTTTGAACAGTAGTGTATATCCTCCATAAACGTGTGTGTCCGCACATGTTATAGTTTGGGTACAAAATTGTCCGCAGAAGAGATTTTTCAAAACCTCCCTTTTGGATCTTAAGGACACCCTCAATTGAAAAATTTATTCATAAATAAAGCATTTTTTTTTTTACTTATTAAAATGCTAAAAAATTTTCATTTAGGTTTAGGCAACTATAATTATCTTTACATAAAAAAACAACAGAAGTCTATTAGTATGTCTCTATTTAGATTAAATGAGTGTGAAGCTAAACTTACCTCACCCTCTGGACACACTCTGCCCCGACAACATGTCAGCTGTGCTCATCGACAGCAGACAGACAGAATGAGTTTGAGACAGCGAGATGCTCTGACAGCACGAGGGTACCAAACCACCCCCACACCACCCCAAACACACATCGATTTGATGTCCACTGCCATCTTTCAGCCTAAAGTCCATACTTAGTCAAAAATAGAGACGGACAGACAGGAACAAAGACAGACAGGAGAGAGAGCGAGAGATCTTTGATACATGAGTAAATATTAGATTAGGCTGAGCTGTACTGTTTTCCGCCTATTAGGATCGGTGGGCCTTTATTGGGTTATCCAACTGAAGTCGGTGTGTGTGTGCTGGGACAGGAATGACAGGAATGCTCGGGCCTCCTTTACTGTCAATGCAGGGAAGGAGCTACAGGATTCGGACTGAAGCCGAACCCACACACACTTCTGGGACTCTTTTGGACCTGTAACATGTGAGCTTAACAAAAGCATCAATGATTCAATACTTGTGAAAATAACAATGAAATGTACATACACGCCAAATCAAAGGAAAACCAGCAGAAACAGACCAAAACATTAAAGAAGCTGAAGTACAATAACTGTTCACAGTCACACAAAGGAAAACACCCAGCTGAGGGGGCTGAATTTAATTTCGTGCAGCTGCCCATTAGAAAAGCCCCTTTCTCTGTTATAAAAGCTATTCGTAATCTTTTATTAGAGAGGTGACATGCTACTAATCCCCTGGTCAAGCGTTTGTGTGTGTCTTCTGATGGCTTATTATTATTATTTCAAGTTATATGAGTCCGCCATAAAAAGGATAAAAAAATTTTTTTAGAATAAGGAAACACTAACATATAAAGTCCATAAAAGTGAAAGAGTGGGGGAGGTGAAGAGAGTGAGAGCCGGAAAGTGTGTGCGCCTGCAAATCTGCTTCAGGGGGTGAAGATAAAGTCGAGGCATAGAAAAAAGGCGAGAAATTGGGGTTCTAAATCCGTCCTCTGTGGGCCACTCTGGTGGAGTGTTGAGGGAAACAGATTTGGACCTCAATCCTTTCAGAGCGCAGAAGCTGCCCGTTCATAAGTGGAGAGGAGGGATCGACGTCAAGAGGGATGCAGGCAGAGTATGTGACTTTGGGCTAAAAGTATAGTTCCCCAATGCACTCAGTCTTCCAAGAACGTATATGTCATTCTTTATTCCAGCGTAGTTATTGGTAACTAGCCTAAATCTAATAAAAGTAGAGTAGAAAAATAGAATAGAATAGACTATTGAAATAAAGCTGAAATAAAATAAAAAATTAAATGAATAACAGAAATGATGCTTAGCAACTAACTGAAATAAAATAAGTTGAAAGCTGAAATACTACAATTACTAAAACTGAAAAAAAAAATGCATTAAAGCTAACCAAAAATATACAAATACTAACTTTAATTACTAAAACGAAAACTGAATAAAAATGAAAGCTAATTCAAAATATTTATAAATGCTAAACTAAAGATCAGCAGACTGTTCGCACTTCTCTTTCTCATTCAGTTAAGTCACATAGTGCTGTTAATTGTTAAGTTTAAAAATACATTAAAAAATATCCAATAAATGTAGTCTTAAAGGCTATTTTGTGTTAGAAATATAACAAAATAATTATTTTCTTGTTTATTAACTGAAAACAAAAACTTTCATAGGCAGAGGGGACATGTGGAAGAGGGGGACATTTTCAGCAAATAATGACTTTCACTTCACAAGACTTGTGTTTTTAAGGGGTTGGAACCATGAGGCTCAGTAATTGATGGTGAACTCCTTTAAACCAGACATCATACAAAGCAGAAGATTAATGAAATTTGGAGGCCAAATAGTCTTTGTAAGGGATAGTTGTTAAGGACTGATTAAGTAATCACATGGTTTAGTATTAACAGCTGACCCTAATGGACAAAGCCTGACATGGACAAATCCTTCAAAAGTACTGTATGTTCTTTTAAGCCCATATATGTGTGCGCATGGTAAAGCTACTGTCTACTGCCTGACTTTGAGTCATCGTGATTATTCTCATTATTTGACAGCAAGAGGATGGTGGCTAGAAATCTTCTTGATGTTGTCAACCAAGATCAGTAATAATAGATCCACTCAATGTACCATCCCAGAAGATCAGCTCAATATACATGACAAGCTACAGGTTTACAGACTCATGCTTATTGTCCTTATTGTTCACAATGATGATCTTATGGATACCAAAATCTCAATGCGCATCTTTCCATCTCACTCGCACATACAAAACAGGGGCAACAGCATGATCTAGTCAGATATGACCTACTTTCTATTCTCCCACAATCCCCTTTGTTCCCCCAGCAGCACCCTGTTTCAGAGAGCGAGAGAGAGAGAGAGAGAGAGAGAGAGAGAGAGAGAGAGAGAGAGAGATGGGGGAGGAGGATAGTAACAAAGACTAAACACCCAACTCCACATGATGCACCCTGGGACACTCAAAAAGCTCAATCACTCAGAAACTACTTAGTACTTATTACTGTGGACTCCCCAAACTGCAGAGCCCCTTAACACCTAAGTAGTGGATTAAACAAAATGCATGTGTTTCATGTTTCAATTTGCTCAAAATAAGTCTTCAAAATCTCCTATTTGTGTATTACATAAAAAAATATATAGCTTTCATTTTTAATATCGTAGAGTGAAAGCGTGCACACACGGAGAGGCGCGTTTCAGATATCGCTTGAATGCTGAATTAATTTATCTTTCGCATCTCCTTGAACCTGAATGAACACATACACACAAAATTGTGTCAAAATAAATACCCATCTTGACAAGTATTCTTCTAAACACAGTCATTATGTCTTAAGTGAACGTAAACAGTTGAGAAAGAAATCTGATGTGTATAATTAATTATATTGTATCTGTGCATCAGGTCTTAAAGTGACAGCAGCCTAATATACCGGCTGCTGTCTGTGTCATGTTAATAATCAAACAACAAAGCACAGCTTTAACAAAAATGAATATACAGCTTTAACAAATATTAATTTCATTTATATAGTGAACACTATAGTTATTTTACATTTAGGCCAAATTATTTCATTTCTGTACCTGAATACTACAGTTAGACCTTACTTTACTTGTAACTTTGTTATATT
Source organism: Semotilus atromaculatus (assembly GCA_031834385.1). Classification (NCBI taxonomy): domain Eukaryota; kingdom Metazoa; phylum Chordata; class Actinopteri; order Cypriniformes; family Leuciscidae; genus Semotilus; species Semotilus atromaculatus. The sequence goes on along the minus strand of JAULUF010000012.1, from coordinate 9,670,106 downwards.
GTATTTTTAATCTATGCTTCACTATTAATAAATACAACTAAAATACTAAAACACAATATAAAAACATTTAATATATTTATGATTGTTAATATAGAACAATTGTTTTATATTATTATTATTTATTATTATTATAATTTATCATTATTATAATGTATCATTACAATTACACTTAAATAAATATATTATTAAAGTTATTCATTCACTAATATGATACACACATAATGCACCATGCATTCAGAGATTGACTAATACAAGCAACTTTTTAAATTCAGAAACGACTCTGTAAAAAGCCCAACAAGTGCTGCATTTTGTGATCTCAGTGACGTCTCTATTACTGTCTAAATCAAACCCTGAGAGGTAACCAAAATTTCCATCACCATAGCAGAGGACAGACTGCATCTCCTGCTAAACAAGTCTCACACAGCGGAAAGGAAGGACGCAGGAAGAGGAGAGAAAAACACTGCTGAAAACAATTTAATCTGACAGAAAAGAAGATGTGCAACTGTAAATGTCAGAGGTAAAACTGAAGGAGGGATAAAGGGGAAGAAGTGAGGAGCAAATGTTAGATTAGTCTAGTAGTAATTGTTGGAACAGCAGATAATGACAGTCAAAGGATGAAAAGGAGCATTTCTGGCAAAGATAAGTGCTTGAAATGTAGAGAATGAAAGCCAAAGACGACATTGAAAGAGATAAAGGCAGAACATGAGTAAGTTTGGGAGGGAGAGGGAGAGAGAACAAATGCGTGGGAGAGGAAGGAGGAGGGCGAATGTCACTCGTTCTTACCTGCATGTGTTCGGTAGAGCTGCTGCTGAGCTCATCTCCAGATTCAGAGTCGTTTCTCATTTTCTCCAACCCATTTCCTGGTGACACGCTCCCTTCCATGTCCACCATCAACACACCTGGGAGTTTCCCCTGGCAACCATGCTCTCGTGGAGGGGATTCCGCCCGCCCTCGTGGAAGTGTGGGGTTGCCATGGTGATAGTTATGATGGTTGTTGTTGAGCAGAGTCAGCTCGGCAACAACGCTCTTCATCCCCGGGTTCTGATTGGTGTCCCGCATCAACAAAGGCGGGGTCAGTTGCCCTGGCAATGGGGAAGGCGTCGTTGAAGGAGGTGGCCTGCCAAAGCTGGACCTTTCCGTAGGAGCGCGTTGGTTGAGATTTTCGTTCGACGATCGGCACTGGCTGATTTCAAGGACATTGGGGGGTTTCGCGCGAGGTTTGGGCGGTGGCATAAGGGCACGTCGGACCTCTCGGACGTACTGAGCAGGGACATAAAAAGCCTTGGTGCCCTCCTCCCGTCGAACTTGCCACCAGTCCTCGTTGGTTTTACGAACCAACTGGTAGCATTCGCCCTGCCGTATGGAGATGAGTTTGTCTTTCGCCTTGTACTCATAATCGAACTCCACCTCAATATATATCTGCCCCGGGGCGATGGACAAATCACAACGGCCATCCCGTTCCGTCATGGCTCAATCTGTCCGTGCGTTATTCAGAAGACTGTGAGTGGATCCACATCCCTCTCTTGCTGTGTCCGCACGGCTGCAAAAAGAGAGAATGAGATTGTTAGCAGCACACAGGGATTGAAAACACACACGCATGTTGAAAACTGTGATTCTGTTAATCAATAGCAATTGTGACAGACTTGATCTGATCACACATTACACAAAAAAGTGCTACTGTACTTTCCAGCATCAAGGACAGACGCATTGTAACCTAATCATGCGTGAGGACGCCATGGCAACTAACATATCAGTAATCCAATGATCAAATTACAATGACAGGTCTCAAGGAACATAACCGTGCTCACTCACACACCGATCACTGAGTGAACCGAGTGATATTTTCCAGAGTATTGCCTGCAGATCCCTTTTAATCATCAACATGCATCTGTTTGCCCCCATATCCCACTCTCACATGTACACAATCCCCCTTAAGCATTCTTAGGTTAAATATACACTGTCATGTTCACATATGGGACTTACAGATGATGGATTGTGACAGCCTTGGGCCGAATATAAAGAGCGGCTGGATTCACTCTTCCTTTCATTTCTCTGACTCCTTTGTTCTTTTAGCCCTTTTATGTATTTGGAATATATGGAATAAAAAGTGTAACTTTATGATGCATACTATGCACAAAAACTGCAAGTACTTTTTGATCTGGCCAGCTCTAATCTGATTGGCTGGCTTTTTAAGCAACCTCTGATAGATGATGCACAATCTTTGAAACATGCTCTTAAGTCTACTAAATACAATACTGTTCAGAAGTTTGGGGTTAGTGCGTTTTTTTTTTTTTTTTAAAGGTGCCCTAGAATGTGAAATTGAATTTATTTTGGCATAGTTAAATAACAAGTTCAGTACATGGACATGACATACAGTGAGTCTCAAACACCATTGTTTTCTCCTTCTTACTTAAATCTCGTTTTTGAAAAACACCCCTGAAAAACAGGCGAATCTCCACATAATACCGACTGTGACGCAACAGTCGGGATCATCAATATGTCCATGTTCAATGACAGGCGGAACTGCGCAGCCGAAGCATGGCAGTTTCTCAGTGTTTGGATGTACAAATGAACACAAAAGTATTTAGTTCCTTCATCCGAGCCTCTGAAGAAACAATGGGTTAATTTTATTTTCTCTGGAAATTTCCAAACATTTCACCGAAGAGACATGTTTCCTCAACTTGGGCCAATACAGAGCTGGCCTTCATGAACGTCTGAAAATCAGGCACGTGCAGAGGGGGGGCTTTGGGTGCTCGAGCCCCTGCCCTTTTTCAAAATTAATCGAAAGTGCCCCTCTCAAACAAATAATGATAATATTGTTTTCAATAAAACAAAATGCATTTGATTATAATTAACATGACAATGTGTACAAAACTAAAATAGCCTAAATTCACGTTTATTTTTACGTTTCTGTCAGTCTGAGTTGCCGTTGCCATGACTCGTTGCTATGGGTTGCGTCACTTGCGTGTCTTGCTTCGGACTCGACTGAAGAGGTCAGTGTACGTTTTCGAGGGTCTAAAACTTCGGAGGACGGCAGGCGCGCGCAACCGTAGCAAAAGTTATGCGTTTTAAAACGAAAATGCACTAGTGTAAACGACAACGTAGGTATTCCACAGTGCTGATCGGGAACCGAACTGATGCGCTCGAGCCAAAATATATGGTTCTTTCAGTGAGTATCTAGGCTCGACGGCAGGAAAAAATGAACCAAACCATTTTTAAACTTCTTTTTTTCTTCTTCCAATAATCAACGGTAGTGTTTTTTTTTTTAATCCACATATTACATATTTTAAAATATTACATAATTCATTGATGGACTGTTTGTTATAGATAATACACCGACCAATCGTCATCTGGCACAAAAAGTTCAAATTTCATTGGACAATGTGAAGTGGAGCGGCAATTTTCTTGTCAATCAGAAATTGTTTAAAAATTACAATCGAATTTACATTTATGAAGCGATCTGGATCTGGGTCATTGAAACAATGGATGTTAATTGACTACAAAGCACTGCACACAACCAGCACCAAAAGTCGCTTTAATCGTAAGTAGTATTCAAGTCATGTATTTAGCATGTAAATTATATTGATACACCGTTCATCATAGTTGGTTCAAATTAATGAAGCCCAGGGCCACCTACAGGCCTGTGATGTGAAGTGTAGGCTGACGTGAACACGTGAAATGGAGATTTTTGATAATTGTACAGAACCGGTCAAAAATTGACACGTTACAATTTTTTTATGTTTTTTAAAGAAGCCTCTTATGTGCTTCAAGCCTGCATTTATTTGATTGAAAATACAGAAAACAATTATTAAAATGTAAAATAATGGTTTTCTATTTTAATAAAGGCCTACTTAAAAAATATCACTTATCTCTGATGCAAAGCTGAATTTTCAGCATCATTAACCCTAACTTCAGTTTCACATGTTCCTTCAGAAATCATTCTAATATGCTGATTTATTATCAATGTTGGAAACAGTTGTGGTGCTCAATGTTTTTTTGATTAATAAAAAGTTAAAAAGAACAGCATTTAATTAAAATAGAAATTATTTTTTATAAGTCTTTACTATCCTTGCTGAATAAAAGAAAGAAAGAAAATTACTGACCCCAAACTTTTGAACAGTAGGCTACAGTGGATATTGGTACAAAATATTTCTATTTGAGATAAATGCTGTTCTTTTTGTAACTTTTAAACTCAGAATCCTGAAAAAAGTATCAAAGGTTATACGTTTATTAAAATAGAAAACCATTATTTTAGAATTTAGGAATATTTCACAATATTAGTTTTATTTAAAAAAAAATGTTTTTTTAAATGAACTACAAAATGTTGCCTTGATCAATTTTTCAATAAGATCAATAACTTCTTTCTAAAACATTAAAAATAGTAATGTTTCCAAACTTATATATATATATATATATATATATATATAAAAATGCATAAATATATATATGCATGCCCCTTTTTTACATTTGAGCCCCTGCCCTTGAGGAACTCTCTGCACGTGCCTGCTGAAAATATATCGATCGAGCTACCAAGCAACACTTTCTGATGTGAAATTGTTCAAGTTCAGACAGGTAATCTTTCTCTCAAAATCGTTCAATACTGTATTTACATCATCGTGTTTGCATTGGTGAAAGCGTTAGAGAGAGTGCAGAAACTGCGTTGCAATGATAAGATCTTTATCCTCGCGATCAACACCCTGCAATCTGTTTGCTCAATGCTCATCACGGCAACATTTTATGTGATGGGAATAGATCTAAATACTTTATAAACATCTCACGATTCGTTAATCTCGATAGCTGTATAGTAAAAACGTATAATATCTGTAGTAAAAGTATTCAAGAGAGTTTGCTATTTCATATTCAAGCATGTCAGCCAATCACAGCAGAGGCCGGTTACACACAGCAGACACGCCCCTTGAAACAGAGCGTTTGGGCTCAGGGCTAAAATCAGGCTAGGAAAAATGCCTTTTCTTTCTAAATTATGACTATTTGTGATCTAAAAAACATACTAACATTATAAGGGCAACCCAGAAAACCATTCTAGGGCACCTTTAAAGAAATTATTTATTGAACAAGAATGCATTCAATTAAATGTGACAGGAAAGACTTTGTTTTTAAAAACACAATTTCAAATAAAGGCTGTTCGTTTGAACTTTCTATGAATTCGGATTTTTTTTAAATCAGTTTCCAAACAAATATTAAGCACAACTGTTTTCAGCATTGATAATATTAAAGGTTGTATCAGTGATTTCAGGCCCAAAAATAAATGATCACATTCATCTAATCTTTCCTAACGATCCGCTAGCTGCCCGCCCCATAACCAGGCTGTCAAAAAACTGCGTCTCTGTAGGCAGCCTAGGCTCTGAGATCTGCACACAAAAACAAATGGGTACACCACCACTCAAAACCAAAATAAACAGTGTTTCAACCAATCACCGACAGGGGCGGGTGTTGCTCCGACTTCGCGTCCAGCCGTGCACGAGCGCAAAACCTCACAACACCCGCCCCTGTCGGTGAGAGATACGTTTTTTTGACAGCCTGCTTATGGGGCGGGCAGCTAGCGGATCGTTAGGAAAGATTAGATGAATGTGATCATTTATTTTTGGGCCTGAAATCACTGATACAACCTTTAAGAAATGTCTATTAAGCACTAAAGCAGCATATTATAATTTGTGACACTATAATAATGACTTCTGAAAATTCAGTTTCACCGTTCGAGCTGAGCTGATAAATGGTCCGTGTGGCGCGGTTCGAACGAGAAGCGCTGTTTTGTTCTGCTTTTGGCGTATAAATATTATATTGAATATTTATTTAACTTTTATCAAGAAAAATGATATCGTATATAATTATCATTTTATCGCACAGCCCTATTTACAGTGTATTAAAATAGAAAAAGGTTATTTTAAATTGTTATAATATTTAAATGTTTTACAGTAGTTTTTATTAAATAAAATGAGGCTTTAGGGAGCATAAGAGACTTATTTTAAAAAAAAAAGAATAATACAAAAAAACGCACTTACCCCAAACTTTTGAACAGTAGAGCATTTCAAACAATTGATTTTGATATTAGCGTTTTTTATTTATTTTATTTAGTCAAAATAGTATAGACTTATGATATCGTCCAAAACAGGAAAACAGTTATAAACTAGACTATCCCAATAATGAAAAGATTGGTTAAGGGAAACTAACATTTTAAAGACACACTCTCAACTAAGCCATGAAACCTTCCCTACTTATAGTCAGGGTACCCCCAGGATCCTCCAACTTAAATTCAAGGCTTTTTAAGACCTTATTAATACCATTTCAAATGAAATTCAAGGCCAACTTCGTACCCATTCCGACAGAAGTATGAGGGGAAAATGTCAAATCTGTATACATTTTAAACCCTAGAAAATAATTATGTACAAGGAGGCTACTTGAATTAAATAAAACATTTTACTTAAATTATCAGTCATATTTAATACATACGCAACAGCATTGTAGCGCTCACGTGTGTGTAGGCCAGTGTTCATTTTGGCAGCCATTTTTGATTTAGTCTTAGTCTTCAGACGAAAATGCTTATTGGTCTTAATCACATTTGAGTCATCCTGTTTTTTATAGTTGTAGTTGACGAAAAGTCTTTGCATTTTTTGTCAACTTTTAGTCAAACTGCAGTTACTTTACTTTTGGTAGTTATTTTATATGTAGTCTTTAGGCAGAAAATGTCATAATAATTATTCTCTCTAGGCCAATTCAATTAAGCTTATGAGAAATTATTGACATTGCACTCTTTAGCAGTAGCACTTGTGCAGGTCTATAATGATCCCTTTTCCTAAGTTCAGTGGTTCTCCAGTGTTTTAGAGTGCCGTACCCCCTGGTGCCCCCTCTCTTCCACTTAGACTGCAGTCACACCTTTTCCATTAAGGGACAAGATTTGCCCCCTTTAATCAATTTTTCTATTTCATTTTTTTACCTTTGTAATACCTTAAAAAATAAATAAATAATGCTTTAAATAAAACCATGTTCATTAAATTTGCAATGTTAAAAAAACATTAAAATCGCTAGTAGGTGGCGGTAACTCACTATCTTTATGAGTGAGTCTTTGAGTCATTCATTTATTGAATCTCACGATTCGTTCAAAGCCACATATTTCGTTGCAAAATAGAGTACATTAAATTTAAATAGAGTTAAATGTAGTACATCACTTAATGTTACCCTTTTTTCTTTTCTTTTTTACTGTTGTATAAAATCAATGTCACATTTGAAATCGTGTGGATATTCGGGAAACATTGCATTCTTGCTCGTATGAACACTGGTGGATATCAGCCTGCATTTTGATCGCAGATTTAGTCGCACAAACAGCGCAATCGGCTCGTGACAGAACACAGACCGACTGAATGACACTTTAATTTAAGAAAGTTAGAAAATCTTAAAGATCGCTGAACTCCAGCTTGTCTGTGTTCAGATCATCTGCGCTTCTTCAGCAGTGTAGAGAGAGCGCGCGCACGCACATGGTTGCCAGATACTATTGAAAAGGCCGGGTATATGTTCTTTAATAGAAAAGCTCTTATTTGGGTTTAAATTCTGTCATTTGTGGCCACAGCGGATTAAACTAGGCTAGGTACTATCTTGTTCTGTACCTCACTTGCCTAGTAACCATAGTAACGGTTGCGCACGCGATCGCTTTTTCTGCTATGACGTGGAGCGCGAGGTGCACTCAACGCTGCATACATTTTGAATTAGCCTAACTTACATTAGTAACACTAACAGTTAATTTTGTTACGGTATGAAATTAATCCTAGCAAAGGCAAAAAAAAAAAAATATATATATAAGACCTTTGTAACGAAATCCAAGACATTGTATACTAAATTCAAGGCTTTTAAGGCCTTAATTTGAGATGATCAAATTCAAGACTTTTTCAAGGCTTTTAAGACCCGCGGGTACCCTGATAGTTAATCCACATGGTCTGTCCTTAAACGGTCAGTCATGGAAGCTGATGGGTTTACTAAACATTTCAAAATAGCAACAAATATTATACAACCTGCTCAGTGTGTGTGAAGCCATGCGGCGCTGTCAAATTTTAGATGTGGATTTGATGTGACATAAGGCACCTCTCAAAATAGCCATGGAGGAAAGGGACTGATAGAGGTTACTAAGACTGAATGAAACTGAATACTGTAACCAGACACACAGACTACACCGATTCCTCCACTGAGAAAACCTTGCACTGTTAAATCAATCACAGAGCCACAATTCAATACACACAAAATAATACCTAATCAGTTGAATGTAGGCTATGTTAATCATGTGGCACATTTCCACATCAAATCATTACATATAGCTGTATCTAATCATGTTTTTTTGGATGTAACCAAACTGTTTCTATTGGAATTATCACAATCACATTGAACCAATATTTACCTCAGACACCAATTTGGCTACATTGACCTGACCTGACCATTACACTGACCTAAAGTAATAATATATTTAACCAATGTATTTTCCCTGAAAGTCAAACTTAGCTATATTACAATATACTTTATATTATTTTGCCTGTCTTTTCTAAAATATCACAACTTATTTTAGATCAGGAAGGTTCCTGATCATATACAGCCGGACAAAGCTGCCTTTCATCCAAAAGTTTCACAAAACTTTTGATTTTCAACCAAATTCAACCAAACTCATCTTCGAAGAGGTCAGCTCCCCCCTCTCTTTCCATCTGTTACTCTTTAACAAGCTTTTAAAGGGATAATTCACCCGAAAATTCTGTAATTAGCCTAATACTCACCTACTAAAATGGTAGTTGCGTAGGCTGTCAATGGAGGGACAGAAGTCTCTCAGATTTCATTAAAAAGATCTTCATTTGTGTTCCGAAGATGAACAAATGTCTTACAGGTTTGGAATGAAATGAGGGTGAGTTAATTGACAAAATTTTCCTTTTTAGGTGAACTATCCCTTTCATTACATTAACAGTCAAAGAGACTCTCTCATGATGATAAACCATTCAACACATATGTACTAAAACATCATTAGGGTCCTGAACCTTGTGAGAAAGACATAAAACTGAAGCCTGTTGCTGAAACAAAAATGGTTTCTCACATTTGAGCTCCTCAACATCCACATCTATTCCACTGTACAAGACAGTTGACCCAGCATTGATTTAACCAGCGTAGAGCTGAAGGCGATCTACTCTCCCACTGTCTTCACATTTTGCAGTAAAGACTCGTGCCAGTCTTGGCAGCAACTTCAATCTCTCACATTCTTTCATTTCCTGCATACTTCATCAAGCCCTACCGCAGGCACTCCAATTTATACAAACAACAAGACAAGAGAATCTGATTCAAAGAAAACACCAAATAATATATAAAAAGAACAAAAGACTTATGAAGAACATGACTGGTAAAGGAGAGCTGCTAAACACTGCCGACTGCATCTTACTTTAAGGGGCTGTTCACACAGAATCTGTTTTTGCATTTCAGTGTGCTGCTTTTCAATAGTTTTTAAATGTAAACATGCACTGGACAGACATGTTTGACCATTGCGTTCGAGTCTTTTGCATGCAGTTTCGCATGAATGACGCAGTGTTCTAAAAACGTGGCGCTCAAGTTTAAAGAACTTTTAGAAGGATGCATCTTTAGACCTTGCTTTTCATTCCACTGCCCTGCGTCATGTATTTAAATGCAAAAACCTCCTGTATAAATGGCCCCTTAGTGTGAACTGATACCGTAATGGACACATGCCAAATGAAAGAGAACTCAGAACATCCAGCACTGAACAACTTATTCTGTGAGAGAACAGAGAGATGGGTTCAGTACAACTACAAATAAACTACAATATAAACAACAAGTGATTGGCCTTCTTAATTGACTTTCTACCCAGGCATACAAATATTTAGGGTTGGTAAATTTTTTTTATTTTTTCAAGATTCTTTGAAAAAGTTCAAAAGAACAGCTTTATTTTAAATATAAATCTTTTGTAATATTATAAATGTCTTTACTGTCACTGTCAGACCATTTTTGTTTTCTCTAATACTATACTAACCCAACCTAACGTTTAGAACAAGCCAGTCTGCTAAAATGCCCCATCCTCCCTTGACACCATGAACCATAACTTGAGCTAAACATAGTCCATCTTCTCCCTCTGCCAATAACAGACACATTTACACACAGGATCCCCAGGAGTCAAGCATGTTTGAAAGCTTGTGTTGCACTGTTAGCTATCACTTGAATGAAGTCTGACGAATTACGGGTGATCTTCAATGACTTCTGATAAGTAAAGGACATGGTGACATTTTAAACAGAAACATTAACACACCACAGGGGGGAGAATAACGGTGAAAGCTCTGATAGCAATTTTTCACCAACATTAAAACAGCTTGAGGCAACTCTCTTATCAACACTTTTTAAAGAGTAAAGCAGATCTTCATCGAAAAAGTAGCACACAAGAATTTCAAATCTACCATGTGTCTCCCATTTGGGGACTTGACTGCTAACCAAAGTGGAGCTTCTATAAACAAGGAGCAGATGGAAGGTCTCCTCTGGGTGTGAGTGCAGTGTTAATGCAGCCAACGCAACGCATAAAGAAGTTACTAGGCCTACCAACTTTGCAGCAAGATGAGTGAGACTGTCACTTCAGTATAAACCCCATTTCATTGCAGGTGGTTCTTGATATTATTCCTATTCAATTTGACTGAATTTCACAGTGCCTTATATACTGGGAAAAAGGTTTTTTTTTCTGGGCTTCAAACTTACAGTAAAACCCAGAGCAGTCCCAAAGAGCTTTACTATCAAGACATTAGCACCCATTACAAATGCGAATAATCATTCAGAAACAGGTCAAATACAATATATATATGAAGAGTTCAGATGCAAAAGCCTATAAGTGCCATTTGAAATTTTCTTCTCGAATGATCATTTTTATCAAGCTTGTATATTTAAGTTCAGTAATTTCGCTTAAATGACAATTAATAGGAAATCTTCATTGCCATTTAAGTGAAATTACTGAACTTAAATATACAAGCTTGATCAAAATTATCATTCTAGAAGAAAATTTCAAATGGCACTTAGAGGCTTTTGCACCTGAAGTTATTTTTTTGCTGCTTATTGCGTTAAATACACACAAAATACTCAAAAAGCTGGTCTTGCCGAGTATTCAAGAAAACAGTCAGTTAGGTTTTAAGTGAACATAAATAGTTGAGAAACAAAACGTACGTGTAACAGTATAATGGGTCCTAAGGCCTACCTACTGCCAAATTATGAGACAATATTAAAAATATCTATATTGTGGCCAGTGAAAATGCTGAAGGGCTAGTAACTTTGAAAAACCACTAGCCACATGAGAAAAAAAGTTAATGTCAAGCCCTTAATGTCTCCATTAGAAATAAATTGACAGCAGTGATCTATGTAACAATATAAGCCTACTCATTTTTCTTCAGCTTTAGATTTCAGAATAACCAGAGATTAACCAGATTTAAACCAGAGAAGAAAAATATATGGATGAGCCACACAAATCAAAGCAAATTTGAAAGCCATGGCAAATGTTGAGTCACAGACACAAATGCCTTGAACTTGAGAAAATACATGTCTCTCTCTGTTAAATCTCACTTTCCCCAAACGGAAACAAGGCTTGTGGTGTGACATTTACACTCTGGGGATGATCAAATTAAGCATTGCTACACAGTGGTCTTCAACATTACATAACATTTAGCAGCACTAAAAGACAACATAAACCTACTATCAAATCAGCCAGTTGTAAATTTAAAGCCAAACATCATGACGAGAGGCTCACAATATGATTTCTTTCTTTTTTTCCACAATGTCTAAATTTGAAACCTGGGAAAATCCTGCGTTTTTAAAGCAGTGTTATATGGCTGTGAGATAACAGAAAACATTTTGAATCCCACAGTCTGAGCAAGGAGGATCCTATTAGCCAGGATTACACAAAATGACACACAAAATTAAGTGTTTTGGTTAGATTAGCCTAGTTTTCAAGTGATTTATAAGCAAACGACAAGAAAAAAAAAAAGTTTTGCAAACTATTACATACGCTATTTAAAGGTGGGGTATGTGATTCTCTTTTTTGTCCATTTTTTCAAAATCACTTGAAATCCTATTCATAACCCATTTACAGCCACTGAGTTAGAAGCACTGAAATGAAAATTAAGCAATTTAATAATCTGTAGAACGGGCAGGACTCGAAAAACTCCAGCAAATAATTTCCAAGACCACCTAGAATCATTGGACAGTAAGACCGTCAATCAAACGGTTGTACCATACCCCCCTCCCGCCATCCCCCTCGCGCGAATAAGGGCCAGCATTGGAGGAAAGAAGGTAGGACCATTTGAGTTGTGTATTTTCAAAATCTGCCGGCCGTTTTGTAAATCACATACCCCACCTTTAAGAGAAAAAGTGAATGGAAAAGTAGTGTTTTGTTCATTGGTGACTTGTATTGTGTTGAGAACTAATTTTTAGAAATGTGTAACGATGTAATGTGTGGAGAATGGAAGTGATGAGTAAACAAGATGGATGAAGCTTGCTACTCCTTTTCTGCTTAATAACACAAGTAGTATTTGATCCCAGTAGAAACAATAGGCCTACACTTAGGCGTGGTTCACAGACAGGGCTTAGATTAAGCCAGGAGTAGGCCTTAGTTAAATTAGGACAATTAGATTTTATTAAACGTTTCTTAGAAAAGAACATTACTAGTGTGCATCTTGAAACAAAACGATGGCACTGACATATTTTAAGATATGTCAGTGCAAGTTACTTTCGGTTAAGACAGCTCAAACACGTATTTTAGTCTGGGACTAGGCTTAAGCCTTGTCTGTGAAACCGGGTCCATATACCGGGTCGATAATCCGCATACCAGATCACGAACATGACACTACAAAATGCCAGTGTCCATCATCAGACGTAAGTCTTAGTCTCTCATTCTATGACATGACTTTCACCCACATTTGAACTAAAAGACTATACATTTTTGAAAATAGATAAGCATGTGATCAACACAGAATTGATAGAATCACCCTGTAGCCTATTGTGACAAGACCTTTGACAGTGTAATGCATGTTTGAAATTCATTTGTGACTTTCAATTTAAAAAAAGGCCCTGAAACTCTAAAAAATTAGTTTTCTTTTTCAACAAACAGTCAGTGAAAGGAAGTAGCCTACCGAATAAAATGTTAATCGGAAACCTTGAAAGGAAAAATGTTTCACTGTTAATTTTTCTTTACAAAAACAGTTGAATGGCTAAGCTTGACAAATGCAGCCAATGCTAAAATTTAGCTAAAACCTAGTCTATTAAATTTTTTCAATGTATTTACTTGTCTTCCTGCCAAGCTGTAGAACGGCTCCAAGGAATAGGCTACTCATTAAAATTAGCATTTAAAAAGCAATTAATTTTACTCAAATAAAATCAGAAATGGTTCTTTGTCATTCATCTTATTGACTTAAAACTGAGTGGCTCCCTTTCCGATTAAACTCTTTTCTCCCTTCGACAAACAAACACCAACCCTGCACAACCCCAGACAGCATAAAACGGGTTTGTTTGTCTAATCTACTGAGCCACTTAGCAGCCGTGAACACAAAGTGACCTTGCAGGCGGGATACGCATTATCGACAGCACTTTGTGAAGTGATTTTCAGCCGTCAGGTTCTCACACGTCAAACACTATTTGTCTTTGTTGTAGCGGTTCATTCAAGACACATGCAGATGAGCCCAAACGTGAGCCGTCACTATTCCTCCAGCGACCCAGTCCGTAAGTAGAGAGCCCCGTTTCCCCTGGTAACCCGCCTTTGTTTGTGTAGCGGCTGGTCACTCATCACGGTCGCCAGTGCAGTCCCTCCCCGGACGAAGGCGACAGCGAGGCCGCAGGAGAAAGGGGGAAGGGTCGGTTCGGCCCACACACTTTCAAACAAAATACAGAAGTACAAACCAACATTTCTGCCCAAGAAATGTTTACTGTGATAAACAACATCTCGTTGAAACAAATGATGTGCCATCACAATAATGACACATTTTTTTCCCAATAGCAAGAATAAACATGCCAACTGCCAACACTAATTCTCTACTAGGCTACTCATCATAACTTTGATGAACCGTTTGCGCCCTTTTGACTGGTGATGATGACAGCTTATTACATGCAAGGCAAGCCAAGTGGTAATCAAAACAACCCACATATTATAAACACAGGTCTGAGTAAACCGTCTAAATCACCTCATAACTATATAATAAAAATTAGCTGGGGTGTCAAATGCGAGGGAAACACATGGCTGTAATTTAAAAACCCGACGGGAGCATTTTGCCGCAGCACGATAGCAGGTTCCCCAAACCACGGATTACCAAAGCGGCTTTCGTGGTTGGCCGCAAGGTAGCAAACCGCTACGCAACAATCAGTCCCCAGCGGTCCCAACAATGCAACTCTTTATATTTGCAACAATGCGCCTTTGAAGCATAGGAATGAACGCAGAATCTGCTCATACTGACCTGGCGTTCAGGGGGATCTGGGAGCGGTCATGCCCGTTAGTTGATGAGTCTTTGAAATAAACTTTTCCCTTGCAGTCCTTGGCACTTGCGTGAAAAGATACTGCGCGGCAGCAACACAAAACACACGATCTGACCGCCTCGCGCTTCCATTCGCAGTAGGTCTCTGTGGGTGAGTGCATGCGCGTTCGCGTCGCTGCGCACTCCCGGCTGTCCTGTGAAGCTCTTTTGGACTGCTGATGCTCCTGTGTTACTGCATCAGGCCCCCTCGTGGTGCTGCAAGGCTCCCATTGATCCCCCTTCTGTTCAATGAAAAGTACGCAGAAGCGTTTGCGTAGTTCTGCATTGCACAACACACTTTTTTTTGTACACACTTAAGGTTTTAAAGAACGTTTATTTTATTATATGTATTCTATAGCATTTTATTTTGCATTTATCATTATATATTTTATTATTATATTTTATTCATATTAAATGTTTATTTATTTTCTAGTATTATCTATTCTGTTCTACATTCTTTTGTGTTAAATTTGCCCAGATTGCAGGGAATTTTATACGATTTGTGTTTATATAAACCATCAATACAAACAAGCATATTTCTTTTCTTTTTATTTATTTAGGGGTACATTGCAATAGTCTTCTAATTTGTATAAAGACAGAATAGGAAAATTCAATTTGAAAATCAGTGTTATTAGGTAAGCTATTTTTTGGCATAATTATTTTTATTTTCAAGAGCAAATGTGATCATTTGTACAGAGACAACTATTAGGCTAGTTATTTAGTTATTCAACAAGCAATTATGACCACACACATTGTGACATTTGTGTCTGTGAATTTTAATTAGCCACAGTTCATGAATCACCTTCCAGTAGTAGAACCGACACATTGTAAATACCTCCGATGCAAAAGCCCCTAAAAGCCACCTCTGTCAAAAATGAGATAATAATATTGAGTGAACGCTCTCCGCTCATCAAATACTTTCACTTCAAACTTACTAAATCCCAGCCTAAGCCCATTCAGAAATGCCGGTACTTGGGTAGAAACCTATAGGAGCCTGATAAAAATGTTAACATTAAACAAAAACTTTAGACGGACAGAGGCGTTTGCATCTGAAGTCATTTCTCAGTTGTCTTAACATTTAACTTGAAGATTTTTTATAGAATTTTTCTAAAATCATTATGTAGTTCAGGTTTCATATTTCAGTATTAAATTCAGTAAAAAAAAACCGCGATCTTTAAATTTCCTCAGAATGTCAGAACTCGAAGTGTGTGTGTGTGTGCGTGCGTGTGTCCGTGTGTGTGTGTGTGTGTGTGTGTGTGTGTGTGTGTGTTAACATACTCTTATTCTAAAATAACATCCCTGCAGAGAACCAGTTCAAGTCTTCCGGTTCTGAGCGGACGTAAAAGTGCTTGTAGTCCTACGTCTGCTTTGATGCGGGTTTTAGAATGCACAAAAAACTACAATGTCCGTCGTGCTCTAACAGGGTTGTAGGAGTGTACAGTAGAAAAAAAGAAGAAAAAACAGCGGTTCTTTCTCATGCTAAGCATCGTTGGGTTGAATGAAAGTGCGTATTTTTGGATAGAGGAACAAGGCTAAATAAGAAATACATGAAAGGGGAATCTGTGCACATTATTATACCGTCTCAGTTATTAATCTCGTAATTCAAATATGGTGTAAGAGTTACAATCTTTTTAAGGCCGCTGTTAGCTTTTTTATTGTGCAGCACCTGCTATGGACCTGTCATTGCGCAGTTGCAAAAAGTTAGTTCATTTGGACCTGAAAGGGGCACCTCCTAGAATTGACTACCTAATTCAGGTACAACTCCTTTTACTCTAATATAACTGTCTAAATAAAACAAACGAATTAAGGAATTAACCACGATTATGTTTCCACAGTTGATCCAGTTATTTGCTGATCTTGGTGCCAATGGGTTGCTCATTGAATATGAGGATATGTTTCCCTATGAAGGAGAGCTGAAAGTTCTGCAGTCTACGACTCAGCCTCCATACAGGTGAGGGTATATATTTTAAATGTAGAATTTTTATTTTTTTGATCATTTATCTGATGAAAAATGCCTAACATTCAAACAGTCGTGAGGAGATTGCGTCTATCCAGGATGCTGCCAGTAAAAGAGGGCTGGAGATCATTCCCCTGGTGCAGATGTTTGGACATTTGGAAGTAACTATGAAACTGATTTTTGTCATTTACATAAAGTAAGAAAGATTTGCAAGTTAAATATTAACTATACTAATATTAATCATTTTAATTTAATTAATTAACACTATGCATCAAAATAAATGTATCAACAAAATAAACAAAATCAAATCATGCATATTCAAACATTAATATTTACAATTTTCTCAATCAGTTTGTCCTGAAGCACAAGGCGTTTAGAGATCTGCGGGAGGTGGACTACTGTCTGGGAACTCTGAACCCACACCATGATCGAGGAGTTAGGCTGGTGCAAGAGATGCTAAAACAAGTCATGAAGCTCCACCCTAAAAGTACCAACCTGCACATCGGAGCCGATGAGGTGAAGCCCAACCCTCTGTCAATAAAAAGAGTCACATGTCTGATTCTTGCAAAAAAAACTGTTGCCTTGAAATCTGTTCAGATCTTGAAAAAATAGATGTCTGACATAGGTTGCTGGTTTAACATTGGTTTGTTGATCAAATAACATTTGTTTATTTTCATAGGTGTACATGCTTGGTCTCGGAGATGAGTCCAAACAGTGGTTAAGTGCTCCAGGTCGGAGCGTTCACAAGCTGTTCCTCAGTCATGTCATTAAAGTGGCGAAGGGAATTCATAAAAGTGTGCCCAACCTTAAGTTGATCATGTGGGATGATATGCTCAGGTCCATGACCCCTGGGACCATTAAAGGTGAGCATTTAATTATTATGGTTTTGCTGTGTACAAGAGGAAGATTTATTCAATAAATAGTGTCATATGTTAAACATGTCTTAATGTTGTTCCAAACCTAAATTTAGGTAACCTCTTAATGACAGAATTTTTTTTTTGTGTGTGAGCCATCTGCTAATTGCCAAAACCGTACTATTATACATAAAAAGACAATAGAAATGTTTTTTTTTTTTGGAGGGGGCTTGGACCTTAAAACAAGGTCTAAAGGGCTGTTCACTGAGGAGGATGCACTTTTTTAACAGTTGGTCTTTGATTGATGCGACACATCTTGCTGTTCAAAGTAAATGTTCCACATTAAATGCGTGCGTACTTAAATGCTCCACATCTTCTACACTTACACAAAGTGAAATAAAAGAAATTAAATAAATAATATACTATACTGTTAGTAATGACCAAATCAAACTTAACAGTCCTATCCAATTTGTGATATTATTCTAGAAAGCGGTCTTGTTGGATTAGTGCAACCAATGTTGTGGGATTACAGCCCTGCTCTGGATGTCAAAAACACTGGTGCGTTGCTCAGAATTTTACATTACGTTTAAGTTGCTGTTAAATGCTTTGAATTATTTGTTCATAATAATGCTTGATCATTTTACATGCACTCTTTCCAGTTGAGCTAATGGAGCTATATAAGTCTGCGGGTATGTCACAGCAGTGGGTCGCCAGCTCTTTTAAAGGCTCGACCACTGTGCACACCTGCGTGACCAGCACTCAGAGGCATGTGGACAACCATTTGCAATGGCTCAAAGTGGTATCCAGCCTGTCAGCTGGTATTGAGCTACAGGGAATTGCACTAACTGGATGGCAAAGGTTAGTTGACATTCTCACTATCGCTATAATCAGTCTTCTTATTGGCCAAGGCAACAACATGTATGTTTCTTTTTTCCCCTTAAGATATGACCACCTGTCTGTTTTGTGTGAACTGATGCCCGTGAGTTTGCCCTCTCTGGCGTCTTGTTTGCAAACTCTTCTGCACGGTCAGTCTCTTTCATTTTTACTGCATGAAACTGCTTGCATGGCAAATTGGTGGGAGTAAATGCATATTAAGAATGCTATACTCACCATAGCTGCTCACTGTGATTCAGGTAGCTTTACTGAAGAGGTTCAAAAGAAGGTGGTTAAGACACTTGGCACTGTGGAAGTAGGAGACTTAGAGAGGTACCTTTCATTCATACACGTGTCCTGAAAGGAAAAAGCATGCGAGTGTGTAACACTGAGAAACCTCAAGGGTTACTTTGAAATAGACTCATTTACTGCATATTCTTTGGCCTCTGTGTCCCAGATCGTCTTCCAAGATGTCTTCCTCCTTTGTTGGGGCGAAACTAGCTGAACTCATAGTGAAGCTGACATCTTTGCTGGAGTCTGCAGAACTGAGACAATTTCAGAACAATATGTGAGTTCAGGGCTATTAGGTTTCACTTTTAAAAGATGCTTTGAAGTTATTGCAAAGTTCTCACTAACAGTTGTATTCATTTTTGCATAATAGGTTTGTGAGGGGCTGGTTCACGCCTTATCACATTCAAAGGAAGACCGTTAACCCACTTATTGCTCAACAGATTAAAACACAAGCAAAAATGTAAGTCTTTTATTATGAATACAGTAGTGTATGTTTAGTTAGCTTTTTTGCACAACATTCTTTCTTACCATGTTTTTTATTCAAGTGCATGTGCATTTTAAACAAGTCCCTTATATGATAATATATATCCCTATTTTTCTTCTCGTCTGCTCCAACAGGATTCTTGATGATGTGGAGATTCAGGTGCAAGAGGTGAGGGGAGAGATGTGTCTTCTGTACTCAGTCTCTACAGTTCAGGAGTGGATGGACCAACACGTCACCCCAGTGCTGGAGCCTCTGCGCAACCTACTGAGAGACACTGAAAGCGTTCTAAATGAAATGGGATTCTGTACTTAATCTACCTCTCAATCTTAATCTTAAATTTGGTGCATGAATTTCATTTGAAAACTTTCTTTGGTTCCTTTCAATTTAAACTCTACTTGCAGTGCAATGTAAAACATATAGAAACAACTGAGATGGCTTGTGTTTGTGAATAGCTATTGTATTCTTTAAAAGACAAATGCACAAAAAAAATTCTTTTTTTTGGGGGGGGGGATATAAATGTTATAAAATATAACACTACTATGATATTTGTTCCATTTAAAATTATCACCAACCAATATGTACATGAATGAAATTAAAATCTCTCATTCTGATTTCCATGCAGAATAAATACATTTTAAACTTTTAAACTGGTTTTTCTTTTCAGCGGGATTGTTACAGTAATCCATCCACAGAAGCGTTATTTTAGTATGTATATTATTATACTATTTCTTGATGTTTTGAATTAGCTTGACATTTTTATTAAGTTTTCTATATTTCTATATAGCGTTAATTATTTATTTATTTGTTTTTATTTACTTTTTAACTTAAACTTATTTATTTCAGTTAGTTCCAAATGCAACATTTATAATATGACAACAGTTTCCCGAACATTATGTCTAAAATAAAGAAATGCCAAAAATACCATTCTCCAGACTTTTATTTTGTCACATATGGATTTACTTGACCGGGAAGTGATATGTTAAGTCTCACCCATAATATTTGTAACTTGCATGGGTCGTTTGGATAAACAAAACGGATCAGTATAGCGTTGTAGGGCATTGTAAGCTATGTCGCCTCGCGTGAGCGTTACTAACACACCGCAGCAATTTTGCCGTCGTCGTTATCAGCGCGTGTAAACCCGGCCCGTGTTTAGCGTACCAGCGCCTTGCGGAGCGCTAGATAAAGGCATTTGGTGTCTTATCAAGACGGAACTGACTGTTTGCTGCGAGAACATGGCAGAATTGCACGTTGAATCCAACGCAGCTGGCATCATCGAGCAGACCGAGCATTGTGAAATCAGAGGCTCAGTGAACGTGAGACTCCCCTCCCCTACTCTGGTGATTCCGCCCCGGACTGGCTTGTCCAGTCCAGGGGTCTCCAGCTCCAGAGCTGTGTTTGGGTTTCCTATGAAGAGCAACCCCACTTCCCCATCACCAGAAGCCACAGAGAAGCCAGGATCTCGATGGGTTCGGTTGAATGTCGGGGGAACATACTTTGTTACAACGAAACAGACCCTGTGCAGGGATCCTAAATCGTTTTTGTATCGATTATGTCAGGACGATCCAGATCTGGATTCGGATAAGGTAAGGCTCTGTTTACATCATTAAAACCCGTCATTACATGTGATTTTTCATCTGTATGTAACGTTAACATTGGAAATGAATACATTGTGGACATAAAGGGTTGTATGTGTGCATTTTATTTTGTAATGCACATACAAGTATGTAAGTTTATACATGCATATACATGAAGCTCAGCTGGTAAAATCCAGCCTAAATGAATAAAATGCTGTCATCATCATTTTCTCAGTCGTTCCAAACCTGTAGGACTTACTTTCCTCTGTGGAACACAAAAGACGATATTTTGAAGACTGTTGGTAACCAAACAGTATTGGTTTCCATTCTGTGGACAACAAAATTGACAATACTTTTCTCAAAACATCTTGTGTTCCATAGAAGAAATAAAGTGGTGGTAAATGAGGGTTATTGAATGATGACATAATTTTTCCTTTTATGTTAATTAATCTTGTAAGATAGATGGTTTAAAAAAAATAAACTTAATATAACTGGTTCAGGCCTATACATCCATGGTCTAAGTTGGTCATTATCTGTTTCAGTTTTACCATGTTCCATAAACCACCTTGACCACCTTAAGATGACCACCTGCTAACTGGTTTGTTGTTGTTCCAAGATGGTCTACCAGTTTGGACCAGGCAATGACCATTTTAGACCAGCTAGAAACAGGTTAACATGTTCAAGAACCAGCATGGCCACCTTTTCTTCCCTATTAGCCTATGAAGTATATCCGAGTGATTTGGCTTCTTGTAAAAGAAAAAATGTAGGGTGGGACTTTATTTTTTCCATCGGAAATTGGTTGGATCATTGGTTCTTTGTGGTTTGCCATTGCTGTGATCTAATGCGAGTGACAGGTTGTCCCGTCCTCAAGCCGGTAAACATCATCAGAGAACAGATGTCAATGTCGTTGCAAGAGGGAGGGGAACTTATTTTGATTAAAGATTATGAGGGAACATGAATTAAAAAATAAAATAAAAAAAAATGTACACTGATAAATGAAATACTGCAATATTCCATAAATAAGAATTGTCAATTTTGATATCAAAGTCATAGTGACTTACTTTAAGCTGGTAGCATTTCATACATTTCTTGCTGGTCCAAGAAAATTTACTAGCTTGCTCCAACATCTTAGACCATCTCTAGACCATCTAGCTAGGAGCTACCATGTTAAGTTGTCTACTAACTTTAACTGTTTAAAGCTGGGTGTACAAGTGTGTCACAGTGCAGCAGAGGATTTCCTCTCCAAGGTGTCAATTCATGTAAAATAGCCATCACAGTTTGCAGTTTAAAAATCATTGAAGATTCTCATTTGAAAAAAGCTGCTACTCTAATTTGCCTTAATACTGGAGAATGATAGGTCTCGCAAACTGGGTTCTAGAAATTATCAATGACTTGGTAATCAGTCGCTACTTTACCTGCTGCTTGATTGATGTTAACATGATGTTAATGGAATCAGTGGTTTGTCAAGGGGGGTTTTCACAAATGATTTAACACTTTTAACTGCAGCGACTAAAACAGTGATGGTAAAGAAAACCGAAAACTATGAATTGCAATTGCAAATAGCACTATTCACACTGTTAGTTGTTTTTTCTCACAGGATGAGACAGGAGCATATTTGATTGACAGGGATCCCACATATTTCGGACCCATCTTGAACTACTTGAGGCATGGAAAGTTGATCATCAACAAGAACCTCGCTGAGGAGGGTGAGATGATCTGGGCATGCTGCCCTCAAAAACTTCTTAATGGAACAGTAATGACCTAGTTTCATTTAGAAACATCAATTTTTTTTGTGGAAAGGGACCACAGTGTACTCACGTAAGAGATAATTTCCTGCAGGACTGGTGAGATATTAAAAGGCTTACAGTCTAGTATGTGTCCAATATATTGTGTCTCTTTTTGTGAGTCATTGCTCCAAATTGTGACAATGGCAGTTATTGCATGATGTTTTTGTTATGTTACCAATTTGGTCTACTTGTAGTGCATAATTTCTAATCATCTTCTTTTATTGGCATGGGATGTAGCATTAAAGGGATAGTTCACCCAACATTTTTAATTCTGACTTATTTTACTCACCCTCATGTTGTTCCAAACCTGTATAATTTTCTTTGTTCTGTTATACACAAAGTAAGTCCATACAATGAAAGTCAATGGAGTCCAATGCTATTTTGGACCCCATTGACTTTGATTGTATGGACAAAATAGTTAAAACATCTTCTTTTGTGTACCGCAGCAGAAAGAAAGTTATACAGGTTTGGTAGGACATGAGGGTGAGTAAATGACAGAATTTTAATTTTGGTGTGAACCATTCTTTTAAGACTATATATTTCCAGATATTTATTTCTGATTACAAAGCAGTAACCACATGATAGATTTTTACTGATTCTCTGGCTACTGCAGGTGTTCTAGAGGAAGCTGAGTTTTACAACATTGCGTCACTTGTGAGGCTGGTGAAGGAGAGAATACGAGACAATGAGAACAGAACGTCTCAGGTATGTGGGAAAATAACAGGCTTAGGAACATGACACTTTGTGGTTCTTTTAATACAATCAATCAGCAAATTTGCTAGTATCACTGGCATTACTCAAAGGAGGTATTGCATTCTTCGACTTTAAGCAGTCTGTGCCTAAAGGAAAGAGTACTTGAATGTGAATTCTTCATTCTGAACTATTTAGGAACTGAAGATAACTTTATTTGAATCAGTGTTCCTATAATAAAAAGCATTGACTTATTGACATAATTAGAGATTTAGCTTTAAGTAATAGTTTACCCTAAAATGAAAAGTCTCTCATCATTTAATCATCCTCATGTCGTTTCAAACGTGTGTTTCTTTCTTTCTTCTGTGAAATGCAGAAGAAGATGGTTTGAATAATGTTCACGCTGCACTTTTCCATACAATGAACTTCCATTGTATGGAAAAGAGTATGCCCTTTCTAATAACTTGTTCTGGTCCAATGGAAGAATTAAACTCATACAGGTTTGAAACAACATGAGGGTGAGTAAATAATGATAGAACTTTCATTTTTGGGTGATCTATCCTTAAATGGGTTTCTAAAAACCTGTACATATTCACATAATTAATTCTGTGTGAATTCATTATGGAATATGATTGTTTTTACAGGGCCCTGTGAAGCATGTGTATCGTGTATTACAATGTCAAGAAGAGGAGCTCACTCAAATGGTGTCCACCATGTCAGACGGATGGAAGTTTGAACAGGTACGTTTTGTTTTCTCTTCACAACCCCGTCATATAAGGTGATGCTATTGACCACCCGGTATAGGTACAGATCCTATGTCTAGACATGCAGTATTTTATTGTAGCATATTTGAACTCAGACATACTGCAGATCTCTTGATAGCTCCTTGATGTCTTATCAGATTGTTTCTTATGAGTCATGTCCCTAAAAACATCAGATTGTAGTTTCTGCACATTGTTTTTGAGAGACATGTAATGTCTACACCTTTCTTTGGGACTTACGTAATTTGCTGTTTTTGTTGCTTATCTGTTTGCTATGGTAAAAACTTGACTCAACTTGTCCATCTCAAGCTCATAAGCATCGGCTCCTCCTATAACTATGGCAACGAGGACCAGGCCGAATTCCTGTGCGTCGTTTCCCGGGAGCTCAACAACTCCACTAACGGAATTGTTATCGAGCCCACTGAGAAGGCTAAGGTATGATGAACTCTTTTTTTATTTAGGTTTTTTTATATTGTTTATTGTTATAAAATATATTTTGCTACAAAAATGTTTCCAAATAAATTATTACACTGAATAAGGTAAGATGAAGTTATTATTATTATGTCTTATAAAAAAGTTGAAATAAAATGAATAAGAAATAATAATATAAATGTGCAGCCCTTCAAAAAGTACAGCAAACCTGGAATTTTTTTAAATGGCAAATGCAATTTTTGATCAGAAACATCTGAGCAATTCTATTATTAGTAGTAATAATAAAATAAGTAATAAATAAAATAATAATACAATAAAGTTTAAAAAATAAATAAAAGTGATATTATTTAGTGTTTATTAATGGTCCTTAACTGCCATTACAGATTGAGGAGAATTTTTTTGATTTCAAAATTGTAGAGCTCATCATTGTCCTCCTGTTTCCCCAACAGATCCTTCAGGAGAGGGGGTCCAGGATGTGAGGAGCCCAGACAGATCTCCCATCCCTCACTTCCTTTCTCCAGATCCTCCTCCACCATACAGCTGA
The DNA here is from genome assembly GCA_031834385.1 of Semotilus atromaculatus. Lineage (NCBI taxonomy): Eukaryota > Metazoa > Chordata > Actinopteri > Cypriniformes > Leuciscidae > Semotilus > Semotilus atromaculatus. The sequence continues at coordinate 9,645,340 of JAULUF010000012.1, read as the reverse complement.
CTTCAAGTTCATTAGCCCACCTCCCCTCACCTCACCGTCCCCTCCTCCCTTGTGCCTTTCCACTGTGGGGGTTTCAGTCCCCCTCCTCCCTGCAGTGCTGCAACATCCAACCAATCAGCACCACCACTAACTATCACTGCTATTATCGACTAATCGAAAAATGTGTCCGAGGTCAAACCTCAGATCATCACATTTGATGCAAGACTGCTCCGAGAGAGGATTACAGGGAAGGATTCATCATTCATCCTAATGCTTATTTATGCAGACTTCATCATCATCATCCTCCTCATATCCCAGTCATTATCATCATAATCTTTACAGCTGCTGGCTTTAAATGTTTAAAGGGGGCTCAGTGGCCCCTGTTGGCTCGGCTGCATCCACATGACCATAATCTCCTCAGGACTTCCAAACGGCGTGCAAGATAGACTCCATCTCCGACCGTCAATACAGCTTCTATTAACAAGCGCATTATCTAATCATTATCAGCCAAATCCGCATCATTTCAGCATTCACTTGCCTGGTCAGACCAAGAGCACAGCAAATGGCGCAATGGATAAAAAGAAGACAGCGGCTTTTCAACTTCTTCAGAGTGGCATGTTTCTTTTGTTAACTACGCATTTACCCATCTGGAAAGGACTAGAGGAGAAGGGAGAACTCATACTGCCAATTGTCCGGTCAGATGCCCAAAATCGCGTGTCCGTCGCTGTGAAGATGTCTCACATTTCCAATTCGCAATGGTTGATTTTTGTCATCCTGGATTTTATTTTATGCCTTGTCGCTGGATATTTCAAAGCATCAAAACAGGAAATAAATACAAAACAAAGATATGTGGTTGTAGGGCATATGAGGCTTATGTATATTACAAACATATGTATTATGAAGAGGCCGAATGCAAGTCATTGTTAATATCTGTACCATAGTGGTCGGGTTTTTTTTTTTGTGTGGGTGTTTATCAAGATGAGTTTCTCTATTTTATTGGGGGAGGTTCTGTATTGACCCCTTATGTTTTTTGTTTTGTTTGTTTTTAAACCTGGTCGCCGAGATGTGAATTTGTTGTGTGGTTCCTTCAAACTTTTTGTAGATGACTGGAAAAAAACAGGAGATTTCTTGTATAGAGGTATCAGGCCTACATAGTCCAGGTGGTTCAGGAGACTGTTGTTAGACAAAGTGCCCACAAGTTTTGAGTCAGGGCAAAACTGCATTAGTGGCTCTTTGTTCTTCTTCTTTATTTTATTATTATTATTTTTGTATTTTTTTTTTACACTTTTCTGACATTTTAGATTCAGATATATCTCCCCGTAACATTTTGGCTATTTAACTGTTTAACAAATTTTTGTCTGATCACGTCAGTGGAATGTTTTTGAATTTAAAGGGCTCCATTGTGGAACGTTTTTGTCTTTTCTCCCCCAAAACTAGTTTATCACAAGAGGTAAATCATTGAAGCCCAGTCTTTGAAACCAGTTGCCCTAAAATAAACTTGATCTCCTGTTTTATTTGATTTTTTAATAAATACATAGTGGTTTTTCTGAATCTACAGTGACTAAATCACAAATTGTCAGTATTTGAACGGTATCCAGGCTGACTTTTGGTTATTCATATCTTTTGATAAATGATTGAATCTAGGGATCGGTGTAAGATGGCATCATGTGCGTGGACTTTAGGTGACGTTTTTATGGTCTGCAGTGTTTTAAAGTGTTGTCTCTTCCTCTCTAAATGCCGTTAAGGATTTTACCTCTATCGCAGTTTACACTCATGTCCTTTTGTTTATCATATCAAGAAGGCATAGTACTTGAGTTTGTGAGCTACAGTATACTTTGTTTATGTGGTTGTTGGTTTTTCCCTTTTTTTTGGTTGTGTTCATGTTTTTCCCCTCCTGAGGAGAGTTTATTTGTTCAGCCTCAATTATTAACGGGACCTCGGCTCTCTCACAGGATCCTATTGTACATTCCCATTGCTCAAATAGGTTTCAGGTCTGGTTTCAAAGCAGAGTCCTGGATTCAAATCTAGAGGGCACTCTAGATTTGAGTTTAAGTCTCTCACCACCCCACTTGTTTGTCTAGTGTTGTGCCTTTGACCTGTCGTGCCCTATGTATTTTTCACTTCTATATTATTCATCTTAAAATGCAGATTCTTAAAATTTCATGTTTGTTTTGACTAAGTCAGTTCTGTTCCTTGACTCAGATACTGAATGTGGCCGTTTCCCCTGCATTTGTTATTGTTCTTGTTTCAGTGGTTCATCTATATTTAGCTTTTTAATTTCTGCCCCAATGCACTTTTAATTTTGCACCTACCCACATTTATAATGGTCTCACTGTGTGGATTTTGTTTTTAGATTTTGTTCTATTTTTAGAATCGAACCCCATGTTAGGCATTAGAAAATGTCATGTGCAGTCTCAAGTTTTATTTAAGACGGTTCAGGAAACTGATATGAATGTCACATTGACTGCTGATGCTTTACAGCACTTGAGACTTTGAGACTTCTTTGTCTCGTTTCCTTAAAGAAATCTGCCATTCTCCTTTAGGTCTTGTACCACATGTTGTTTAAGATCAAACAAAAAGATATATAGATAAAAAGATATTTTCTTTGTGAAAAACCAGAAGGTTGACGTTTTGGAACGGCAACTTGGAAGCATGCAATGTGTTGAATATGTAATGTTATATGCTGGGATGTTGTCATATTGTAAAGGTGAATTGGTGTATGGACAGATTTCAGATGGTATTAATAACACTTAAGTGGAAAATCTGGCCCTATTTTGTTTGTTTTGTAGAGATCACTAAAATCAAACTTGAAAAACTTGCTTGCTGAGGCAAAATATACTTTTGCAACCCCCCATGTATTTCTATTTGATTTAAAAAAATTGACTATCAATCAATGTTTTCGAGCCGGCCAAAAGTACAGTACTCTATCATAACATTTTCAGATAAAAGTTAAAAACAAGGTCCATGTTTAACAGAAGAGTTTGTTTTTTTCCCCCTGCCATGATAGTTAGTCTACAACACCTGCATGCTTTAATATACAGTACACATACATTTAAACGTGCTGAAAACCTGCTCTTTCATCAGATGTGTTGGGTGTTTTGCATTGTCAATAGTATTGATGTAAAGTGTCAAATATGTCACTAGGCTATGGAGATCATGGAGCTAAGTGTTCTGGAAATGAATAGTCTTGATCAGACTGTCCTTTTCAAAAAATATTTTTTTTGAAGTTTGTCTTCTGATGCAGTTTCTTGCAATGTACAGATTGCAAAATGATAATGTTTGATTTTTATCATAAAATGTGTTTGTGTTTCAGACTTGTGGCATGCTCATTTTGTGTACAATTTTTTTTACATTAAAACTTTGAATATGTATTCTGTTTAAAAAACATTTTGACATTTAGAACTTTAGCCTTAAAAAATGTTAATTTGCCATTATCAGGAAAGCATTATTTTAAAATCTACTGACGTTTCATTCCCATGGAAACCCTGTAAATAATACTATAAGATTTGAAGGGATAGTTTACCCCCCCAAAAAATAATTTCGACCAAATAGGCCTATGTCTTGTTTATTCCATGGAACACAAAAGGAGAAGTTGGCCAGAATTATAGTCTGTCACCACTCGCTTTTATAGTGACAGACATTCCCAACAACATTTGTATTCCACTGAAGAAAGTTCCACAGACTTTTTTCTTTTCTTTAAATATCTCGACTTGATGGCTGTTCTTTAATTCAGGTGATCTAAATTTACATTAAAATAGTCGTAATATGTTTTTGCTTGTAAATGATGAGTAGGCCTAGTGAACAATAATCGAGCGTGTTCTGGGTAAGAAAGATGTTTGTTTTGGATTTAGAAACTGAGTGCACAAAGGACATGCGTCATGGGATCAGTAATAGTAGGTTATTACTCTAGTAGCCTACTGTTGGGGGTAATTTTACTTTTAATAATCCGTATACTTGCTGTATGCTGTATGAATGGACTAAAAACCGCATTAGAATAAAGTATATGGGTTATATTTGCTAAACTACGCCACCATATTGAAACCCGCCCTTCAGCGCGGCACTAGGCGGATGAGACCGAGTCGCTGGGGAAAGGCAAGAGGAAATGCATTGCCCGCCCTGGTGCTCAAATTTCCCTACGTGTAAGACTGTTAAAGGAGCCGTTACCAATTTTATCTAGCTCTCTCCATTTGTGTTATGTAGTCATAGTGCGATATGTGAGAGAACAGGCTGTTATTTCGCCTTTGCTCTATCGTTTGCAGCCTGCAACTGCTCCCACTCAGTGTCTCCTCCTTCCTACCGCTGATATGACAGCAGGAGCGCAGTGAGACGCGGCACTAGCGTGGATGCCTGAAATTGCGCTAAAAGGTTCGTTTGTTGTTTAGCTTTTCAAGCATTGCATTTTACCGTGTTTGAGCATGGCAATACGCCTTTTCCCACTCGTATCGGGCTTGAAGCACAGGATGGAATTTTGACATTGACTTGTGTCATCCCGGTGATGTGGCCAATTTCAGGTAATTTCAATAAAAGACTGTTTGTTTTGAGAAGCTTACTTTAAGGCTACGCATCGGCTTTTCGTTTAGTTTCTTTATTGTTTATGTATGAAGTCGCTTCTTCCGGGACAGCAGATTTGTCATCATGTTCAAATCACCCCAAAAAAGCTCTAGAAACTGAAAAAAATCACCAGACAATTTGAATCAATCATCCCAGTGAGTCGAATCTTTTTATCTGTTCGTTCAGTGACCCCTAAGTTACATCGCAACGTCAGGTCGCGACACATGAATGTCTTTTTATATGAAAAGTTTGTCATTACTTGCCTATTCACCCTCAGGTTGTTCCAAACCTGCATGAGGTTCTTACTTCTATTGAACACAAAAATATATTTTAAAGAATGTGTTGACAGAGAGTTAACTGGGTGCCATTGACTACATAGGAAAAAACAATAATATGGAAGTCACTGTCTGGTCACCATACATTCTTCAAAATTTCTTCCTTTATGTCAACAGAAGAAAGAAACGAAAGATTACGAGAAAAACAAAAAAGGACAACATCCATATGTGTTGTAGGTTTTAGACAAATGTTCCTTTGGTTAATATTAAGTTAGGCCAAATGAAACAAACTGAAAAATGTCTAAGGTGGATGTGACCATTAACCCTTCACCCTCTGGTCCACTTGAACTTGAAGAGTAAACAAGGAGTTTGACAAGTTCATACTAGAACTCACTTTTGTAGCTCCACCTAATATTTTGCATGGTTTTCTATATTAAAAAAAAATCTGTTATGTTTGTATGGAAAATGTTTGAAATGGATCTTTAACCCCCCCTCCCCCCTTTATTTTGGTGCTATAGAATATACAAGAATGTGTTTCCCTGCTCTTCTGGTGCTGAGAGCCCAAAGCCCCCCGGATCAGGTGGAAAAAAACGGCAGTGACTTGATTACCATCATTTAGAAAACATGGCACCTCAACAACCTTCCAGCATGGAGGAGCAGGCGGGGGAGCTAGACGACCCTGAATCTGAGGGAGAGAAACAAGGACCAGGACCTCCTACTGATCAAAATCATCCAGCTACCTGCGATGCCCCAGATGGAGGCTGGGGATGGGTGGTCCTGGTGGCTACCATCCTTGTCTTAGCTCTGACACTGGCCTTCCCCGCATGCATTGGCATCTTCTACTTAGATCTTCAGGAAGAATTTAAAGCCAGTAACAGTGAGACGTCTTGGGTGCCATCAATAATGACGTCAGTTCTGCATGCCGGAGGTAAGAATGTGATCTAGTCAGTTTTTGTTTTGGTTTGATTTGTCATTTCTTCTACACTAGCAGCACCAAACAAAATTCCACAAATAATGACTTTCAGACAGGTTTCCTGAAAACTTTGCACATCTACCATTGGTCGGACAAACAAGAAGTCCCACCCCAAAACTTACGAGCCAATGTGGTGAAATCAGGCTGTTTAAAAAACAGAGCAATATTCTGAAAGTGCCACAGAGTCACAGTATTTAAAGGAGCTGTATGTAAGAAATGTATTTCAATTAATCATAAAATGGCCCTGATATGTCACTAGACAGTAAGAAATCATGTTAATTTCAAATACTTATATCACTGACAACAATAGTCCGGCCAGGATATTGCCATTTAAAAAGGGAAGTTGCAGACCTCAACTGATGTTGATGTTGTCATGTTGTGTTTTGGTCTGATGCTCCACCCTCCACCGATCCACCAATCATGAAGTCAGTAGTGTTGCGGCATCCGGGTTGCCAGCTCTGCTCTAGTTACCACAGCTGCAGCTACAAACGTGTCGGATAAAAAAATGTTGGATCCGGCAGCCTATCTGACAACCTCGAGTCAGTGGGGAGGGGGAGGCCAATAGTAACCAGCTCCAGAACCACATGTCATAGCAGTGTGAGGACGACAGCGCCAGCCTAACAGTCTGATGCCAGAAGTGGGCGTGGCAAGGCATTGCGCTACTTTTGTGTTTTAGAACGTTTCAAAGTTTAAATATTATAATATTAAAAAATATATATGTTTTGTCCTGTTAACAAAAGTACTATTAACAAATGTTAATAGTTTTTTAAAAGTTAAAATTATACTTAATGCATTTGTTTTGTGTCAAATGATTAACAATATAAATTGAACAAAGCTTAAAACAAACAAAATAATAAAACGAAAACAAAGCTTGAGCATTTGAACATTTGATTTAATCGAAATGCATTTTTTAAATAAAATGTGTTTTTTACCCTCTGAAATAGCTAAACCTGCCTGCTCCAAATAAATAATAGTAATTAAATAAAAATACAAAATCTAAATAAATAAAATAAATAAATTATATAAAACAAAATCTAAATAAACAAAATAAATAAATTATATAAAACAAAATCAAACCAAAGAAAACAAATCTTATTAAAGTTATGCAGGCACACATTTAACAATAATTCTCAAGTGACAAATAAACTAAATAAATCAAAATTCTATGGAGTTAATCCTGACAATTCCTGGGGCGCCTTTCGTCATTACACTCGCTTTTATATGATTTATTTTATTTGGTTTGATTTTGTTTTTTTTAATTTATTTTATTTAGTTCGATTTTGTATTTTCATTTAATTACTAGGCCTATTATTTATTTAGAGCTGGTACATCTAGTGTGTTATGCTTTTGCCATTTCAGAGGAAAACATTTCTGTTGTGTTGGTCTATGAATAAAAAATAGTTAGTTGTGAAATGGTTGAGTTTTAACAAACGTTAATAGTTTTTTAAAAGTTAAAATTATACTTTATCCATTTGTTGTGTCAAATGATTAACCATATAAACAAAAATTAAAAAAGCTTTAAACAAAAAAAAATAAAATGAAAACAAAGCTTGAACATTTGATTGAATTTAAAAGCATTTTTAATAGTAGTATATTGTCTTTTGTTAATAGGACAAATAATTCTTATATTATATTATATATATATATATACATATATACATATATATAGGTGAAACTCGAAAAATTGTAATATTGTGCATAAGTTATAATTTTGATGATTAGCCCTATGGCGTACAGATTATGAAAACCCCAAAATTTTAAATCTCAGAGAATTTTTATATTTCCTGAAATCAATAAAAAAAAAGGATTTTAAATACAGAAAATGTCGGCCCACTGAAAAGTATAATCATGCATATGTATATAGTTATATATACTAAATATATTAGTTTCACCTTTTAATTTGAATTACTGAAATACATGAACTTTTGCACAATATTCAAATTTTTCACAATATTCTTTTTGTTATACACACATCTTAAATGTATCTTTAATGAAATCGTTTAACAAATATTTATAATAATGTTGTTTTAAACTTTGAAACGTTCTAAAACACAAAAGTAGCGCAATGCCTTGCCACGCCCACTTCCGGCATCAGACTGTTAGGCTGGCGCTGTCGTCCTCACACTGCTATGACGTATGGTTCTGTGGTTCTGCAGCTGGACCTATCTCGGGGGAGGGGATAGACCGCTCTACAGTAATTTGAAAGTGATTGCTAGCACCAGTTTTGGCCACAATCTTACATACGGCTCCTTTAAATTTTTGGGAGAATAAACCTACAAATGGCTTTCTTATAGTTGTGTCTCTTAATTGAAATTTAACTTGCAAACATACCTCCACTCCAGAGACTTGTTACTTTTCCAGCAATTGTATTAAAAATAAATACTTATCAACAATTTAATTAAATGTCCAAATTATTTAACTCAGCCCCTCTCTTATTTGTATTCAATAAGTTTATACTCCTTTTTTAACCTTTCAGTATTCTTTACTGTGGGGTGATTCTGGTGGTCAAAGTGTGTGTGTGTGTGTGTGTGTGTTATGATACTAAACAAAATTCAACTCAAAAGTAAACAAGTTTCGTACTATTCAGTATTAATAGCATAAAAAAAAAAGTTCAAAGACTACCAGAGGGTTAATAATGCATATATTTTACATGCGGTAAATCAAAGCGGTAAAAACTATTATGCATAATTTTGTTTAATTAGATGTCTTTCTCTTCATCGGGTAACTGGACTAAATGCATAAGTATGCAATTCATATAGCATTAAAAAAATATTTTGGAGTAGATATGCTATAAATAAATTAAATTTCTCTCTACTGTGAGAATGAAGTTGTGGTCATTATCTGATTAAGCTACAGTGCCTTCCTTTTTTTTAAAAACATTTTGTTATATGGATGCCTTATGTTAAAGTACTTTAAATTACTTTTTTGACATCAATCTACAATCCACACACCACAATGACAAAGCAAAAAACATATTTGCGACAACTTTGCAAATTTATTAAAAAGGAAAAACTGAAATAAGGACGTTGCATTAGTATTTGTACCCTTAATGTAGTACTTAGTTGAAGCACCATTACAGTCTCAAATCTTACAGCAAGCTTTGTGTATCTGCATTTGGCGATTTTCTGCCATTCTTCTCCTCAGATCTTCTCCAGCTCTGTCAGGTTGGATGGGAGCCATTGGTGGACAGCCATTTTTAGGTTTCTCCAGAGATGTTCGATTGGGTTCAAGCCCAGGCTCTGTTTGGGCCACTCAAGGACATTTACTGAGTTGTCTATAAGCCACTCTTGCATTGTCTTAGCTGTGTGTTTAGGGTCACTGTCCTGTTGGTAGGTGAACCTTCTGCCCTGTTCTAAGAAGAGTCCTACTTGTTCACATCTTCATCCATTAAGGATTATGGAGGCTACATGATTCTGTGATCCTTTAGTGCAGCAGAGTTCTTACCCAGATCTGTGTCTTGACAATCCTGTCTCTGAGTTCTACCAGCAGTTCTTTTGACCTCGTGGTGGCTTGGTTTTTGCTCTGATATGCATTTCCAGATGTTTTATTGAGAGATGTGTGCCTTTCCAAATCATAACCATTCAGTCTAATATGTCACAGGTTAACTCCACTCAAAATGTAGTAACACCTACAAGTGACATTCTATCTAATCTATTATTACTGATCTTGGTTGACAATATCAAGAAGATTTCTAGCCACTATCCTCTTGCTGTTAACCCTCTGGGGTCCTTCATTTAACAGTCACAGTCAGGACCTTCGGGTCCAAATGGATACGGAGGGCGGGATTAATATATATATAAAATCTTTTTTTTTTTTTTTTTACTTTTTTTTTATAAAAAAATAACTTTTCTTTTTTGGTGTTATGAGATAATTTTATGATTTATAATTAATATTTATGCAATAATTATGACCCATTTTTTCCCATTGAATATAATAGAAATTTTGTATATATATTATTTCATTATAATTTTTTTTATTAAAGCTGTATTTCATTTTAGAGTCAAGCCTAGGCCTCATGAAAGCAATTTTTGAAATGAGATGGATGCCATCTGGTGGACACACTGAGCATTTTTATCACGCAATAGCACAATTTTACCACTAGTGGATTTACAGCTCTCTGTAGAAAGGCTTGCGAATTCTAGTGATTTTTGCACATATTTGCCAATTTTTTTTCAGGTTGTTGATTTTAAACAGATTCTCAAAGACTATTCTTGTTTTTTTTTTTATTTGTTTTTTTTTTATGGTAATTTGAAGTGCCAGTTTTACTTTATAATACAGTCAAACCTGAACATTGCATTAGAAAGAGAACAAATGGAAAGCATTTTGTTACCCAATGTTTAATTCTAACTTGCAAAAAAATGCAATTCTTTCAGTCATAACATATTTTTATTAATCTTTCACAATAAACATTTTGAATTCAATGAACAGTATTCAATGAACAGTAACTAATACAATTTACACTTTCTGATACAATTTCCCATTAATTTCCTAATATTTTTTGTGTGTTCACATACCTAATACCATAAAAGTCACATAGTTTCGTAACATTCCGATTAAGCTGTGATTTTTAAAAATTCTAAACAGATTTATGTAATCTGAATTTCTTAGTGTGTATGTGTATAAAAGTGTTTTTTTACAACCACTTAGACTATTCAAATCCTGTCCCCAATTTTTTGGGGTGTTCATATACCAAGTACCAACAAGTCACCAAATTTCGGACCATTCCGATAAAGCTATGATTTTTTACATTTTTTTATTTAAATGCTTCGGGTCCATTTGGACCGAAGGACCCCAGAGGGTTAAATAATGAGAATAATGAGAATAATCATGATGCTTCTCAAAGTCAGGTTCTAGACAGTAGACAGTAGCTTTACTATGCGCACAGATATACTGTATGGGCTTAAACGAACATACAGTACTCTGGGCTTTTGAAGGATTTGTCCATGTCAGGCTTGTCCATTAGGGCTAGATGCTAATACTAAACCATGTGATTACTTAATCAGCCCTTTAACAATTATCCCTTATAAAGACTATTTGGCCTCCAGATTTCATTAATCTTCTGCGTGGTATGATGTTTGGTTTAAAGAAGGAGTTCACCATCAATTACTGAGCCGCATGGTTCCAACCCCTTAAAAACAAAATATCATAAGTCTTGTGAAGCCATAAAATAGCATTGTATTTTATTGTAAGCCCCCTTTATTGTAAGTTCATTTTTATTCTTCCACATGTCCCATCTGCCCACAAGTGACATTGGAATGCTCCTGAGCTAAATTTCAATTATCCCAGAAAAGGGTTGGAATATATTTTTATAATTGTACAAATTTATCACAAATCAGGTTTTTTTTTTTTTTTTTTTTTTTTGCTCTGTCATTATGGTGTATGGAGTGTAAATTGATGTGGAAATAAAGTTATTTAAAGAGGTTTAGCATACAAGTCTGCAAGATAACAAAATGTGAAAAGAATGAAGGGGTACAAATACTTTCGCAAGGCACTGTATGTTAGATCCAACAGATGGGGTTATTAAAAGTCATTATAGCCTACCCTTATCATACCCTTATAGTGGTAGTCATTGTAGCAGTCATAGTCATCATAATAAAAAAAAGAGGAACAGCTAGATCCAACATTTATTACACACACTTAAGTGTACCTATTGAACGGCCATGTGTCAATTACTGACATTTATTATGTTGATATTTGCTTAACATATTTGAACAAGACAGTTCATTGGTGGAATTTTGAGTAGCTGGTTGTTGAAAATGAGTAAGCCATCTCAAATTATAAAAATTTTTTTACTGTAAGCATTTTTCTTCCAGGTCCTCTGTGTAGTGTGCTGGTGGAGCGCTTTGGTTGCCGGGCGACAGTAATGTTTGGGGGAGTGCTGAGTGGTTTGGGGATGGCGGTCAGCTCTTTCTCACATTCAATAGTTGACTTATACATCACTACTGGGGTCATCACAGGTCAGTAAGTCCCCAGAGGAAATGATTATGACATCTTGCTTGATCTGTATATGAAAGAGCAACAGCAGTGATTACATAAACTTCATTGTGATTATATAAAGAGTTATCACTAAGCTCTTTACCGCCTGACCTGACATGAATATGAATACAAATATGATGTTGTTATTTCTTGAGCACATAGGAATCCTGCTTATGATCAGCATGGCTGGTATTTGGCTACAGGCATTCAGACAACACCACTTCTGCGAGTGTGATGCTATTTTTGCCACAAAAATAGTTCCAAATTTTAAAAATGGATGTACTGTAGCATAAAGCGGCAAAATAAATGTAAATAACACAAGTTTCTACATTTTTATTAATATAAATAAAAAGTATATATAAATAATATCATCAATATTAATTAAATATTTAAAGGGCACCTATTATGGCATTTAAAATGTTCCTAATATTGTTCTGGGAGTCCCCAACAACAGTTTTACAAGCATGCAATGACAAAAAACACTTTTGTTGTCTTATAATATGCATTTATTTTTACCGGATTTGCTCAGTGACTCCCATATGAATCGTTCGGCGATTCATTTTCAAAACCCCGCCTTTGCGTGACGCTAATCTGCAGTGATTGGTCAGATGACCCAGTCAGTTATTGTTTGCGTTAGCCCAAAGCTTAAACATATTGATAAAGCACTGCAGTACTACAGGTATTGCTCTATTCTTTATGACAACTCCAATAACAACGACAAACATTTCACATATTTAAAAAAAATGACATTGGAGACCTAGACCTAGAAGCTGCGCTGAGCGTAACTTACACAACACACACACACACACACACTTATTGAGCATGCTACAAAACCCATAAAAGCAACAATTATTAATAATACTTACAGGTTGCGATTCGGAGGAGGAAGCTGATCCAAATAAACTTGGTACTGAACCTTCCTTCAGTATCAGCCGGCTCGCGAATCCACACTTGAAAGCATTTATGTTTGTAAAGCGATCGTCATTAAAATGACGCGAACACAGCAAAAGGTTCGGGTACAGTTGTAAATATAAACTCTAGCCACTGCTTCTTCACATGCTTGTCCCTGGGCAGTGAAAAAAAAAGTCTCGTCGACATGTTTTGAAGTTTCACTGGTGTCTGCGGCGCGCGCAATGAGTGGGCGTATCTTATTCAAATAACTTGTCAAGTTGACGTCATCTAGAGACAAAGGAAAAGCATCGTTCGTCGAACGATTCATATCAGCGACTCAGAGTCGACTCTTTTGAGAGACAATAACTTTGTATACGGTGAACTTTCATGTTTAAAACTTTGCATGATGTTTTCGTTCACTTAGATCTATGTTACACACTACATGAAGGGCAATTTTCAAAAATCCATAATAGGTGCCCTTTAATATTACATAAAATTACATTGAATTAAATATTTGGTCATTAATAAATATTAATTAAATAAATAAATGTATTTACATTTACAGCTCTGATAGTTGACAAGTAATTAATACATGATCATTTATTTTATATTATTAATTGATTGATTAATTATTGTTAGATAATATCCTATTGATGATCACATTGTTTAATCGTAACTAAATGTGTTATTTAAATACACTTATCTACAGTTACAGATTTTATGTATTTATTATTCAGTGATGATTATTTAGTACAATGAACTTCAGTTTTGTAGTTTGTAATTCAGTTTGCAAGTTTGTAATCCATCAGTCAGTTCTTTATAATGCATGGCCCTGTGTTTGTTTTACAGGTTTGGGCTTCTGTTTCAGCTTCCAGCCCGCTGTCACCATACTCGGTCACTACTTTGTGCGCCGTCGTCCTTTTGCCAATGCGATGTCCTCCACTGGTACTGCTCTGGGTCTGTGTACATTGCCCTTTTTAGGTGATTATCTGCAGAGTAAGCTGGGCTGGAGAGGAAGCTTTCTGGTGCTTGGCGCTGTGCTGCTCAACTGCTGTGTTTGTGGAGCCGTTATGAGACCGCTCCGGCCTCGCAAGCCCAAAAAGTCAGAGGTGATGAGCAACAGTCCCAGACCCCCGGGCAAAAAGGGATGTGGGCCGGGAATCTGTCAGAGCTTAGCATCTTCCCTCAGAAAACACATGGCCTTTGACCTCTTCTACAGCAACCTGCGATTTCGGATGTTTTCATTGGGCATCACTTGGATGATGCTGGGGTTTGTGGTGCCACTTATTTACCTGGTCCCGTATGCATCAGCTCACAAAATGGATCCAAGCCGAGCTGCCTTGCTTCTTTCCATCCTAGGCTTTGTCAACATCTTTGTGCGGCCTCCCGCCGGAGTGCTCTTCAGCCTTTCCTGGTTTAAAGGTCGACACATCTACGTTTTCTCAGCCGCACTTCTAATTAATGGACTCAGTAATAGTATCTGCTGCATTTCTCCCAGTTTCAACGTGCTGTTAATTTACGTGCTGACGTACGGACTGTCCATGAGTGTGGTAGGCTCACTGATGTTCACCGTCCTGATGGATACAGTGGATATGAGTCGATTCCCGTCTGCGCTCGGCCTGCTGTCCATCATGGAAAGCGTCACACTGCTGATAGGACCTCCCCTCGCAGGTAACTTGAAAGCGTTGTGTTTTGAATCATGTGTAGTGTAGGTCGACAGCACCATGTCACTGCCTGTCAGGGACGTGCAGAGAGTTCCTCAAGGGCAGGGGCTCAAATGTAAAAAAGGGGCATGCATATATATATTTATGCATTACTATTTTTAATGTTTTAGAAAGAAGTATCTTATTGAAAAATTGATCAAGGCAACATTTTGTAGTTCATTTTTTTTGAAGAAAAAACCCCCAGTAATATTGTGAAATATTCCTAAAATCTAAAATAATGGTTTTCTAGTTTAATAGACATAGTAACCTATAACCTTTTTTCAGGATTCTGAGTTTAAAAGTTACAAAGAGAACAGCATTTATCTCTAATAGAAATATTTTGAACCAATATCCACTATAGCCTACTGTTCAGAAGTTTGGGGTCAGTAATTTTCTTTCTTTCTTTTATTCAGCAAGGATAGTAAAGACTATTTTAATTAAATGCTGTTATTTTTAACTTTTTATAAATCCAAAAAAAAAGTTTGAGCACCACAACTATTTCCAACTTTGATAATAAATCAGCATATTAGAATGATTTCTGAAGGAACATGTGAAACTGAAGTTAGGGTTAGTAATGATGCTGAAAATTCAGCTTTGCATCAGAGATAAGTGATATTTTTTAAGTAGGCCTATATTAAAATAGAAAACCATTATTTTAAATTTTAATAATTGTTTTCTGTATTTTCAATCAAATAAAAGTTTAAAAATGGTTTGGTTAATTTTTTCCTGCCGGCGTCGAGCCTAGATAACTTATTCACTGAAAGAACCATATATTTTGGCTCGAGCGCATCAGTTCGGTTCCTCTGTGGGACTGTGGAATACCTACGTTGTCGTTTAAACTAGTGCATTTTCGCATAACTTTTGCTACGGTTGCGCGCGCCTGCCGTCCTCCGAAGTTTTAGACCCTCGAAAACGGAGACTGACCTCTTCAGTCGAGTCCGAAGCAAGACACGCAAGTGACGCAACCCATAGCAACGAGTCATGGCAACGGCACCTCAGACTGACAGAAACGTACAAATAAACGTGAATTTAGGCTATTTTAGTTTTGTACACATTGTCATGTTAATTCTAATTAAATGCATTTTGTTTTATTGAAAACAATATTATCATTATTTGTTTGAGAGGGGCACTTTCGATTAATTTAGAAAAAGGGCAGGGGCTCGAGCACCCAAAGCCCCCCCCTCTGCACGTGCCTGCTGTGCCTGTATGTGTACGACGTCTGTTCAAGTCATCCGTATTTATCGTTCCGTTCGTATTGGTTGAGTTGGGGAGTCGGGGAGTCGTAATCCACCAGCCGGAAACTGAAGTCTGCCAGGGGGCCGCATTTGGCTAACAAGCCTTCACCTGCTGTTAGCATCCCATTGACTCCAATGGGCCTCTTTTACCTAGCCATGACCGCGTCCATATTTTCCTCTTTCTCTTCCTCCTCTTTTTTTTTCTGCGCACATAAAAATTGCAGAACAATTGCAGAAATGCGATTTATCTTGCTCTTTTTGTTTACCACTAGCGCATGCCGACATCTACGATCAAACAAGGCATCTAAACTCCAGAGACAGACAGGGACTGTTTTAAATGTAGTCTTGCTGGTATTTCAACATTTGGTCCTGCCCTAGACTTGAGACAACAAGTATAGTCATAGATATAGCAGGGCCTTTCTAGCTTTTCATCATTAGTAGGGCATTCAGGTCTAGCAACACCCGTGATAAACAAAACATTTTGTAAAGTAAAAAAAGGTGGCTGACCTGAAATACTTTTGGAGACTTGGAAAGTTTGGAAAGTAAATTGCATTTATAGCTATTGTGCATTCAGATTTATGACCTAATATTTATTGAGAGCCTATTTAGAACATTTGTACTTCCGTTGTCATAACACTTGACCATTTAGATTTGCTGAATCTGTCTCTTTTTTTAAAATCTTGTTTAACTTATTTTTCATAGACTTGTGTGATGGTTTTATTTTTTAATATATGATTTGTGAGACACTTTATTATGCATTATTGCTAAATGTGCTATATACATACATATATAGATTGTATTTTAAGTTGACTTATTTTATTATTTCAAACTGTGCAGCACTCAAATCTACAAACAGCTTGACTTTTAAGTAAAGTCAGGTCTATTAAAAAAAATATTATTTTTTTTGAACATCCTCTACAGTTGAATGACCATTTTATTGTCGTTTATATTTATTATTTAGAAAATAAACTAAATTTAAGGAAATTTAGTGAAGAAATAGTGACCATTAACAGTACCTACAAAATAGACTTTGTTACACATTCATAACAATTTTACCCTAAAATCTTGATGTAAAAAAATTATGAACTCGTAATGTGTTTACCTCAAATTCCAACTGCTCTTAGTCATATCCTAAAATGAGATCTTGCTTGGATCAGGAAATGAACATTATTTCCTGTCATGCCTCAACTGTCAAAGTAAAGTCCCAAAAAAAATGTTAAAGACTTTCCCAACCATTCTTGCCATATGATGAATAAATCCCTATGATATACAATTAAACATGTGATTGTGTAACTTTCTGTGAGGGAGTCTGTGCCTGTGTTTGAGTAAAGAATGGAATGTCTTCTCCATTGTAACAGCACTAATCTGGATTTGGTTTGGTGGGAGCGGAGCCTGTGTTCTCAATCTGGTCAAGCTTAACTGGCTCTTTCTCACACAGAAATGTCATTATTAGTTGAGCCAAGCACAACCTAGCACCTTGGAGTGCTACTACAGTAACACACATATGTTTGGCTTACCTTATCTTAGGAAAAAATGGGGTGGGGCTACATCAGTCTTAGAGCTTCACAAACAGTCTTTTCAACCACACAGTATCGTTATTTCTGTGTCGCAAATATTCATATTATCACAGAAGTACTGGGATAAAAGATTATAGTTCGGATATAAACAGTATTGAAACAAGTGAAGTCTTTATGAGTGAGTCACTGAATCAGACTTTAAAAAAATTTAAATAAAATAAAAATCATTCAGATTAATTAAATATTTCAAATAGACTAATAGGCTTTCAAATAGAAACGAATAACATTTTGTCAGAACCTCCTGGACATGTCATGTATTTTTTTTTTAGTTGTCTAAACCATGGTCTCTGTTTGAAAAAAAAAGTCCAGAAAAAAGCAGCACAACTGCTTTCAACATTTATGTTAATAAGAACCATTATTAATAAATGAGCACCAATAATAACTAATCAAAATTGTTCACCAAATGATTCATGTTGATGGTTCATGAGTTATGGTCCATGTGAAACTGAAGACTGGACTGGCTGCTGAAAATTCAGCTTTGCCATCACTTTAAATTGTAGTAATATTTCACAATATTACGGTTTTACTGTATTATTGATGAAATAAATGCAGCCGTAGTGAGAAGAATAGAGTTCTTTCCCAAAACCAGGATTTTTTTTTTACTTCTCTAGATATGAAAGGAACTGTTAAATGTTATCATATCTCTGTACCATGTGTTACAGGAATGCTTGTGGACAGAACTGGGCAGTACACGTACGTGTTCCTGGCCTGCAGCATCTCAGTGGCCTTATCAGCTCTTTTCCTGATGGTTTCCTTTTACTGGCTGGACTCCCGTGATGCAGCCCAGAAGAACAGTTTACCAGCATCTGGGTCTCCAGCTAAACCTGCAGTCAATATGTCCACAGACTGCCAGTACAGCAGTGTGCCTACAGATGGGGACAAGACAAATAACCCATCATCAGAAGCATAAAACATCAGAAATGTATGACCTGGATCAGTTATTTATGTTTTTGTTATTGTGATCCATATCAGGTACAAAAATATGTTACCCACTTTCTTGGTATCATAGAATTTGCTGTTTATAACTGAATCATTTCAGTGAGTGTCAAACCCTGGTTGTTTTTGACACTTGCATTTATAAAGGTCCTGTTCTCACATCACTGGTTTGCCTTATACAGTATATGCCATGGCGAAACAATGCCATCCGTTAATGCTTAATTCAAGAAAATATTATAAACACTTCTTCGTTCCTGATCTAAAATGACAGAACGTTGAAGTTATTTGCCCAGGAAATGAAGCTATTTGAAGTCAGGATTTTTTTTCATCGCATGCCTTTAATATTAATTTTCTAATTTTCACCAGTTACACCTCTGTTCATTTTGGGGTTGGTAAGATTTTTATAAGAAGTTTCTTATGCTCCCCAAT
The DNA here is from genome assembly GCA_031834385.1 of Semotilus atromaculatus. Classification (NCBI taxonomy): domain Eukaryota; kingdom Metazoa; phylum Chordata; class Actinopteri; order Cypriniformes; family Leuciscidae; genus Semotilus; species Semotilus atromaculatus. The sequence continues at coordinate 9,626,815 of JAULUF010000012.1, read as the reverse complement.
GCTGCATTTATTTGATAAAAGTACAGTATAGTGAAATGTTATTACAATATACCTATTTTAGTATATTTTGAAATTCACTCCTCTGATGGCAAAGCCATTACTCCAGTCTTCAGTAATCATTCTAATATACTGATTTTGTGCTCAAGGAACATTTATTATCATTTATTATTATCTTATTTTTAATATTTTAGTGGAAACAGTGGTATATATTTTTTTGTATAATTTGATAAATAAAAAGTTAAAAAGAATATAATTTATTTGAAAGACATTTTCAATCTTTTGTAACAATCTAGATGTCATCAGTGTCATGGATCTTTGCTGAATAAAAGTATTGATTTCTTAAATTTAAAAAAAAAAAAAATCTTACCAACCCCAAACTTCTATATTACACTGTGTTGTTTTATACATCATTTGTGTCATAAGACCCATGCACTGAAAAACCTGACCCTTATGGAAGATTGTTGGTCTAATGTCTCTTCAAATTCAGTACTGTATAATAAATGTAGAAAATAGTTTTGCTGTTATTCCATGTGGGCTCTTAAAATTTTCTCAGTACAACTTAGTACAGACCCTCTTTAACCAAGACTTAAATATGTGCCCTTAGAGTGTTTGTTAGGTTCAAGGATTTTAAAGAATGAGATTGTGTTTGTACAAAGGGCCCATATTTATTGAGTCTTGGATTATTATTTACTGCTGAACAGACATTTCACTTTGTGCTGATTTATATATGTAATCTCTATTGTTGTCGTTGCTCTGTTATTGTGTTACTTTACCAAAGCACATGACCAGCTTCTAAAAGCTTAAAGGGCTGTGAGCCCTTTAAGAGTATAATTTATATCACAATGTGTAATATAAAGTATTTAGTACAAAAAAAATAAAGTTTATTTCTATACTCAATTCAATTATAAAACCAAGATGTATGCAGACAAATGCTCTGCTTTTTCTTTTGCTATCAATAAACAAGCAGAATTATTGTTTGGCTTTTTCTTTCTTTCTTGGTAAACCTGTGCCCACTTTACTTTAATGCTTGAAGAAAAGTCTTTGGTGAGGAAAATTTTTTGGTGCCATGTTTTAAAGCTTAGACAAATAATTAATTTTAAGTGTTAACTTACATTCTGTCATAGCACGCTAGTTATACTTTTCAAGGCATGGCATAACGATATCCTCCTAAAATACATACACAAAACTTACATGTTAATGTGTTTAGAAAATGCCTATAATAATAGCTTTTCGATATTAAAATCCGTGTTTACATATGCTCATGAGAGAAACGAAAGGACTGCACTTTCGTGAAAGGACAATATTATTTTAATACATCCCCTAAACAGCGCTCTCTGTTGGCCACAAAACGAACGTGACCGGTGTAGCGTAATACGTCATGATCTGTCATACGCAAAGCTAAACGTTTTGTGCACACCGAGGCTGCCTCGTTTCAAACAAACTATAAGCTTAATCCCACTATTTTCTAAGTCGATTCTTACTCTTCTTATGCGCACTGACTTGAAAAAAACGTCTTGACGCCGCCCAAATTGTGAAAGTGAAACCAAAAGTGATCCTCCGACAAAATGCACAGAGACCAACTAATGGTAAGAAAACTTAAAATGTATCATGTTTAGTGCTTAAAGTACTTGAGAAGATTATTGCTGCTAAAAAAGATTCTAAACTAGCCTAAGATGGTTTGTCTTAGCAGATTTAAATGGGTTTCGGTTTAGTTGGTCAGACGAAAAGCTAAAGAGAAGAGCTTGCCCATCAGCTTAAACCAACCAAAAGACTAGTGTGACTGGGCTATGAAACCATTCTGTTTTATCTGATTCCTCTTTGTCTTCTCAGTTTTAATATGATCTCAAAGGCGTATCCCATACCCAGAGCTGCAGCAGAACATTTCTGTCTGTTGTGCTGTGATCTTATCATCTGGGCTTGTGTGTGGACAGCATTGCTGTGGCTGGATGGAGAGGGCAGTCTGGATCTATGGTCCCTGTGGGCTCTCAGGACCATCAGCTGCGTTGTGCTTTATTCAGTAATCACACATATCTCTGACAGTAGCAGTCAGCCTCTCCTGAAGCGCTGGGTAGCCCTACTGAGCTTCCTACCTCCATTGTTTGATAGCATTCAGACAATACTTTACGGGACTGGGAGAGGGTTTAGTCCTGTTCCTGATCCTGGCATGGTGATCCTGAGCACTGCTACATCTACTCTCATATATATGGTGTGGGAGATGGCCTTCCCATACGGTGGACCGTCTAAGGGTTCCAGGAACCAGAAGAAAGATGAAGAGGCCAGAGCACTCCTAATGAGGGTCATCCGTTACTCCAGGCCAGACTATCTTCATCTAGGGGCTGCCTTCCTCTTCCTCAGCCTGGCGGCGCTTTGTGAGTGTTTTTCCTGGTTGAGGAAACTTAAATATTGTCAGAATTAGTCTGTGATTTTAAATCTAAATCCTGATTTCAGTGAATATTTTATCTACATAGACAAAACTATTGTAAACTAGATCCAGAGTAGTACCTTTTATTTTGTAGTTGAGACATTCATCCCATACTGCATTGGAAAAGTTATTGACATACTGAGTGGAAAGTACCAGCACAACAATTTCTTATGGGCCATTGGACTAATGGCACTGTCTTCACTTGGAAGGTCAGTTTAACATCAATCCAATGCAAACAATCTTACTAAAAATGAATGTCTTTGTGTACAAATTGGTTTTGTTTCTTGCAATTAAAATGTTAAATTATTGTGTCTTTAAGTTCTATGTTCAGTGGTCTGCGCGGTGGGATGTTCATGTGTAGCCTCTGCAGACTCAACAAGAGAATACGACACATGTTGTTCCAGAACCTCATGAAGCAGGAGATAAGCTTCTTTGAAGATAATAAACCAGGTATGTTCCTTTGGAAGATGAAGTTTAGCACTAATTGTCTTTCTATGTGAATAGGGCAGATTAAATGAAAATTCACCCCATCTGTTTTTATAAATGCATGTTATAAATCTCATGTGTTTCTTTTCTGACCTTGTAATATGTAAAAAGAATGTCATAACTCGACCTTTCAGTGAAAACAACAGACTTCTCTCTGGTGACGTATGCAGGACTACAGTCTTTAAGTACACTTAAACCCTGACCCAGGAAAGCCTGTACTTTTGAGTACAACGCCCACATCTTAAAATCCAATCTACAACCAATGCTTAGAATCAAGTCTCCGCCCCACATTTTCACTTTTTCGATAATTCATTTCACTTGCATGTGCTTCACAATGCGGAAGACCTCATGCTACTTCTGTTTCATCATGAATTTTTAACACTACAAGTGCTGAAATTGATAAAAACAGTGTCAAGTAAAGCCCAAAGTCATAGCTCTGCTTGTAGATGTTGGCGAGAAAAATGTGTCTTGAGTTTGTACTGGTGTCAAACTGAATAGGTTCAAAGTACAGAAGAGAACTGAAGGCTTATGCCTGGTGCACATTGTATGATTTTGTGCTGTCGCAGACGAAAGATGATCAATCGTAGTGATTTCTGTGGTTGTGGCTCCTAAACGGTGGTCCTACAACGTACAGTGAGAGAAGTTCAAATACAGCCATTGTCACCTTGTAGCCTGCGATAACTTTCTGACAGTGTCAGAAATGTACCTTGATCATCTCACAGTGTGTTTAACGCTACGACCTACGTTTAATGACTAACCAATTGTATGCAACATGAAATGGCGTATTGATCATCACCGTTATCGCAAATTTACGTTTTTGCAGTTTACATGAAGACAATAACTGTATAATAAATAAAAAAATTGCTCTTTGAATCGCAATTTTTTTAATTTGCGTTTTCAGGCCCCCAAAACACTGTTGTCCTGTAAATGAACAGCCAAAATGCATAAAATGTATTCTGTTTTTAGTTGAAAATGGTGTTGTGTAAAACAGCCCCTAAAACTAAACAAGACAAAGAAACAGAATGACCGTGACATGGGGTCATTTTCGACATGAAGAAAACAAGTGTGAAGATTTTTTGAAGACCATTTCACCGTTCTAATCATATCCACTATGTTTTTGTGTTCACATAGGAAGTGCCACAAATGTTTCACCAAGTTTTATACCAAGTAAAAAAAAGAGATTGTATTCTGCTGCATATTTGAGTATTATTAAAAGAGTAGACAAAGCTACAAAATTTGTGATAATATAGCCATTATTTAATATCGTGACAATTTTTTCTCTCTTATAGGTAGTCTCACATCACGTTTAACCTCTGACACTGATAAAATGGGACGTTCTGTGGCCATGAATGTGAATGTGTTACTGCGAAGCCTGGTGAAGACATGCGGCATGCTGTTCTTCATGCTGGGCCTGTCCTGGCAGTTAACCCTCCTTACATGCATCGAAATGCCACTTCTTGCTTTCATTCAGAACTCATACAACAACTTCTCCCAGGTAAGTAACCCTCCTCAAGTTGGTTTCCATTTAATTTTACAAAGCTTAGACTTGTTATAAAGCTGTGTCTTTCCTAATATTTTGGGGTAGACCATAGTAAATTCATAATGCCTCACCTTCCTGATCAGAAAACATCCAAAGAGCTTCAGGACTGTAATGCAGAGACTACAGAGCTGGCGTCTTCTGTCATTGGGTCGATGAAGACTGTGCGCAGTTTTAAGGCAGAGCATCAGGAACAGCAGCGATATGAACAGACTCTCAACAGGAAGCTCCAGGTTTTGAGGCGTAAAGGTGTCTACAGTGCAATTCATCTCTTGATACGCAGGGTAAATCATACAGTCCTAAATTGCATTCACTGTTCTCCTTAATAGAAATTGTGTTATAGATCATTGATTCATACAAATGGCTATCTTCTTGCATTGCATATTAGCTCATTACAGTGGGCTTGAAGGTAGCAATGCTGTTCCAAGGCCGAAATCTCATCTCGTCTGGACAGCTTAGCAGTGGCAGCCTTCTTGCGTTTGTGTTCTACCAGAAGGACATGGTGACCAACATGAAGGTAAGATGGCCAGGTAAACTTTACACTAATATGACCCTTCATTCAGATGAGACTAAATTCTGGCCATAATTATATTCTCAGCATCTTGTATATATCTATGGAGACATGCTGAATACTGTGGGATCAGCAGTGAAGGTGTTCCAGCTGCTCGATAGGAAGCCACAGTTGAGAGAGGCAGGCCATCTGGTTCCAGAGAAGCTTAAGGGAAGACTAACCTTTGAAAAGGTCACCTTTTCTTACCCCTCCCGTCCTGATCAAATGGCACTTAAGGTACGTTTTTTTTCCGCAAAAACTAATCATAGATAGGACTAATGTGATTTAGTGTATTCATTGTTGAATTGTTGCAGTCTGTTACATTGGAATTGGGTCCAGGAAAGCTGACGGCATTGGTAGGGCCCTCTGGTGGTGGGAAGAGCTCTTGCGTCTGCTTGCTCCAAAGGTTCTATGATCCACAGGAGGGTGAGATGTTCCTGGATGGAGAACCTCTGCACCATTACCAACACCAGTATTTGCATAAAAAGGCAAGAATTGATTCACCAGCATTTACAACCATATAACTTCAGGGGCCAGTTGTTAAAAAAAATGAGTCTGGATCAGAATGATCTGGATTTGGAAAACCCATGTTCTGCTATCCAGGATTAGGTAATCCATCTTACTTTTTTGCCAGGTTTTCAATGCAAAATTTTATTGAATTGGATCACCCTGATCCAGATACACACTTTTTCAGATTACCAAATCTGGATTACCAGTGCTCTACGAAGCCCCTAAAAGGACATGATAGAAATATGAGATAAGGGAAAAAAAATGAAATGCTTTTGCATTCGCTCGCAAATAATTTTTGACTGGTTTATCTCTTATGATTGTGCCAATGTAGTTTACAAAATATTTTTTGTCTGATATTTCCAGCTGTTTGGGGATTATTTTATGGCGCCAAAATCTCTTTTTTACTTAACTGTAGGCTACCAAAAGAGTTAATAAGAAGCCTAATGTCAATTTGTAATGTATTAAAGGGGTCATGACATGGTTTTTTGTTTTGTTTTATTATGCTCCCTTAGGTGCAATTATAGTATTACTATAGTTTTTTTTTTTTACAAAAAACTTTAAAAATGTAGTGATTTATGACCTTTTCCCACCCTGTTTCTCCCCCTCTGATTAAAACAGTCTGTTTTGGGGGCGTTTCCCCTTTAAGACTTCAGTGCTAACACCCACTGTTTATGATTGGCTAACGTCAGTGCTGCTTATGCATAAATTATTAACGTTAATCATTTTGTATCACATGTAGACTACACAATGCTCCACCACGTGAAACTTCGGTCTTCCAATCTTTTACCATCGTGTCAATTCTCAAGAGAGAGAGAGAGAGAGACACAGTTTGAAGGCGCGCGCGCGGCCGGGGCTCGCTCGCTCTCTGCTCGTTCTTTCAGTAACATTCCCTGTCACACTCATCTCACTCACCGTTCAAATAAGGCTTTGGCGCGCTGCAAATAAACTGCATCCGACTGCTTTCCCTGACGTCTGGATCGTTCGGCAGCGTATTCAAACTCAAACAGGAACAGCACATCTGCGTGGCATAGCAATCTTCTTGTAAACAGACCAACTCGCTGCACGTCGATTTGTCGACTGAACACGTGGGCGCGAGCCGCACGACAACGATGCGAAATGAGGCGTAGTTGTCCTGCGCTGGAGGTGGTCATATGCAAACGACTGGTACGTCACTTCTAACCGTGACGTCACTTCTAACCATGGATCCAGAACGAGCTGTATTTAGAGCTTGATTAAATAAATGCTTCGTTTATAATGGGGATGACGTCTTAAGCTATGAAACTTGCAGGAAGTTTTAATAGTACATAGATCTCTTGTATACCAAAAGATCAAGGCAAATTTGGTTTCTCATGTCATGACCCCTTTAATTTAACAGTTAAACTAAAATGTGTATAAGTTTTACTACATTTTTGTTCCTGAAATCCACCCTTCTGCTGGGATCAGTATAATCCTGATTTTTTTGGATCAAATGTATCCCAATCTTACTAAAAATTTTTGAACACAAACTGATGATTTAATCCAGATCAAAACCAAGATTGGATTTTGTGATCTAATCCGATTTCAGAATCCTTTTTTTCTTTTGAACAACACATATTCAAGATTTGATACAATCCAATAACCGAAATCTGATCAGATAACTTTCGAACAACTGGCCCCAGGAGAGATGTGAAAATATTCAATTCCATTGGATGGTTTGGTGAGACAGTAGTTTAGTAGTTTATAAAACTACACATTATTCTCTTTCATTTGGCTCAGGTGGCGATGGTATCCCAGGATCCTGTGCTTTTCTCTGGCTCTGTGAGATATAATATTGAATACGGTTTGCAGGACTGTACTCTTGAAAGAGTAGAAGCAGCTGCTCGTAAAGCCAATGCACACAACTTCATATGCAAATTGGAACAGGGATACAACACAGGTAGATATAACTAAAGAGGCACCGATATTAAAAATCTGTCTGATACTAATGAGCTGTTAACTATTTTCATGTTATAGCCAATATCACATTTTTATACTTTGTCTAAATAAAAATAAATAAAACTGACCAAAAAAGTAATTTAAAGAATGCCTAGAAGTGAATGTAGGCATCACATTATACTGTTCCGTATGAAAAATTAGGAACACGTTCTAATGATCAAACAATCAAGTCATTCCAGCCAGCTGTCAGCAATCAGTAATCAACAGGTCCACTCAATCAGCATGAGTAAAGCCTATAAATATACGCAGTCGACTCAACCATATTCCTCGACAGTTTTCAGCATCCCTCCACCACCCCATCTCCTCACACTTGCTGGTTATCCTCCTAACCAAAGATACAGGGGGAGTACTCTGGGTTTGGGCCCAATTTCTGAGCTTGGAGCCAAATACGTGTAACCATTTACTCTCTGATCATTTGTAAGTGTGAACTTGTGAAATTAGTGTTTTTTGAAGATTGACTTAAAAGGGTTAGTTCACCCAAGAATGAAAATTCTGTCATTAATTACTCAAACTCATGTCGTTCCAAACACGCAAGACCTTCGTTCATCTTCAGAACAAAAAATATATTTTTGATGAAATCTGAGAGCTTTTTGTCCCTTCATAGACAGCTACACAACTACCACTTTGACGCTTCAAATCCATATGAATTGAGTGGTTTAGTCCAAATTTTTAATCGCTTTATATGAATAACAGATTTCATTTAGTCTTTTTTTTTCACATATAAACATTGATCAGCAAACATAAACAGAAGCTCAACCAAACCTGCTTGACGCACAAGAACAAACCTCATTGGTTCTCACACGCCAAGCAAACATGAGCTTCCGTTTACCACAACTGATGTGCGAGTTGATGAATAAAATATTTATACTGATATTTCTAAATCAGTGACATGGTACGGATATGTGTATCCCTAAAAATAAATAGAGTTGGTTCAATTTGAATGCTTTTTCTGTAGACGTTGGCGAGTGTGGCGACCAGCTGTCGGCAGGGCAGAAGCAGTGCATTGCTATAGCCAGAGCTCTGATAAGGGAACCACAGATTCTTATCTTGGATGAAGCCACCAGCCACATGGACTGTAGCACACAACAAGCAGTACGAACTCCTATGGAATTAATACAAAATTTTGCACAGTAATTATTTTAAAGCTGCAGTAAAATGCTAAATTCTGAGGTTTTCCCCATTTATAGTGTCTATGATCTTATTTCCAAGGTTCAAGATGTGCTCAATAGCATAACGGATCAGACCGTGCTGGTAATAGCTCATCGTTTGGAGACTGTAGAGAAAGCAGACCACATTATCTTCATGGAGGGAGGTGAAGTCGTGGAGCAGGGAACACACCGGGAGCTCATGGCCAAAGAAGGAAGATACTATCGGCTCAAAGAAAAGCTTTTCAATCTGGAGACACAACCAGTTGGCTAAAGTATCAGATTTGTGGATAGATTTTACAGTCTCTTCAGTACACTCACAGACTGCACTTTTGCAACACACTTTTGCAACTATTTCTAGTGTAGATCAGTGTGGAGAGATTTTTTTTTTTTTTTTTTACATTTCTCCATCCTTCTGTTTATATAGGCAGTGTTTTGTTCATTTTGTTAAGTGACAATACATGGGACACACAAAAAGGGAAGCATGCTTAGCATCCTAAAAGTAAAACAGTATGAAACAACCTTGACTGTATTACAAAATATATGTAATACACAGTTTCATGTGTGTATTTAAATCAGAGAATGACTAGTGGGTTTGCCCTCAGCTGCAGAAAAATGCGGAACAAGATCTCAGAGCTCTTATCCGTCTTCATTGTGCCACCAAGAGCTGCTTGATTTTGAGCATCCTGGAGATCTTTATAAAGAGACTGACAAAATAAAAATAAAATGTTAGTATTGAATTAAGCAAAACTGTCTGATATATGTGAATTAATACTAATCACAGAGTAAAGGTGCAGCCACAAATGTTGCAGGCACAAAAAAAAAATCCATTGTCAGTGTAGCGACGCATGAAGCCCTCATGTCGGTAAATGTGATTACACCATTTGCATTAAAGTCTAAAGGTGCCATCTAAGCATGCAAGAATAAACAAATAAAATGAAGGGAATAAGATCTACCTCAATGTGCCGTACAGCTTCACACAAGCTCTGTGCTTTTAACTGCTTTGTATGGCAACATTTTACAGTCGAGTCTCTCAACAAGACCTGTTGAAAAAGTCATGATCCCCAAATCAGATTCAATTGTAAGTCCATGTTAGAAAAATAGAAATATTTTATCATAAAAGTACCTGTAGGCGCCTCAGAACGGCATGATGCAGTCCACACACCGCTGCCACAGATGTACTCTCCACCCGAATCTCCAGGACTTCAAGAGGTCCTTCAGAGCATAAATCTCCCAGTGTCACCTTGAGGAAAGACATGAGTAGCTCATTCTAAATGATAGACTTCATGATCGTAAATGAGCAACAAATAGTATAAAGTCAGCACCTCTTTGGCCATAATCTTGACAGAGCATCCATCTGGGCTGTAGGCACAAACCACTGGGCCTTGTACAGACTTTGTTTGTCCCATAACCTCTGGTGATACCAACCAGTTTAGCACAGACACACATGTTTCTGAACTGCTGGTTACGGAGATGTGCAGCTTGGCCTTTAGAAGCTCGGATGATACTCTGATCAGCACTGCAACGGGTCCTGATTTGGAAGTAGTATCAGAATCTTTGGTTAACGCTCCTCTGGCACGCAGGAAGGCTTGAATGCCATCCCTGACACTGTGGTGTCTGATGTTACCATGAGAAAATGATCCCTCTAGTCTTAAAGCATCAAGCCAATCCACTGTTAAAGAATTCAAAGGTGCACTGATGGAGCCCATCTCTGTTAGGAGCTGGGAAACACCAAGAGAAGATGCTTCAGGTCTAAACAGATTGGAGAGGGAGAAGGTGAGAGAACAGTAGACCTTCACTGGCAGAGACAGCCCATCAACGGTTTCAAGAGGAATGGTTACATCCAGTTTCTGATCAGAATCCAGTTTCTTCAATGGGAATGAGTATGTCCTGGATGAGCTCTCAATATTTGAATATTGGGATAATGGATGGACCTGAATGCATAGAGTCCAGCCATGTTCCAATGTACATCCACTTGAATTTTCAAGCACACATGCAAGAGTCAAAGAGTCTCTTTGGAGTAATGAGCTCCATCTAGCCACACCATGAAAGCTGATTGGATGTTTGGTGCCCATATTAAACTTTTTTTCATTCCCATGGGTGTCCAACAGTAGGCTGCAAACATTTATGACTTGATTCAGACGTTTGAGAGACTCGTTTTTCTCCTGAAGCTTGTTTTTTAAGGATTCTGCCCTGCAGAAGGCAGTAACAAAACAGTCAATGACATGACATTAATTTTGGTTGCTCTATCCTTAAAAAAAAAAAAAAATCATACAAACAGTGACTTGAATATAAAAAAAGAGAGAAAGAAACCAACATGAATACAAAGAGTACAGAACTTTTAAATTAGATTTTTAAAAGATTTTTTTTAAAGACACTGTTATATCACATTGACTCAAAATGTGACATTTAGCTTTAGGCGTTGGAAAAACAGAAGTTTTCTTTTTTTTATGATGAGGCATGAAACAGACCTCTCCCAGATGTTTCCGATGGAAGCCAGGAGGTCCTTCACTCTCTGGCCTGCTAGAGATTGAGGTAACCTGGCCACATTTCCTTTTTCAGATGCTTGAGGAAAGTTCACTCGAAGCAGTCTTCCACTCAAAGATATGCCCATAAGCTGCACAGATCCTTATCATTCAAATACAAACAATTTGCATTAGTGACTTAATAATTAAAACGCCTGGTAAACAGCATAGAGATTTATCAGGATGCAATTTATGTACCGTACCTGTAGGGTTAGTATATGGCCGAGCAAGTGCTATAACCCTGCATACACCAAGACTGTCTGAGGTCAGAGCTTGCAGCTGGGACTCAGTTCCTGTGGCTTCTGATGAAGATATCGTGGTGAACTGAAGTGTGTGTAGGTCATTGAGAGAGCTGTAGTACAGCCGGTTATCATCAACACAAACACACAGCACTGGTCCTCGTACACTATGGTCATTGAAGCCTGTAAAATGTGAATTTAACACAGATTACCAAAACAGATCTTTAATTATAATTCAAAAGCATTGAATAAATAAAGCATTGCTACAACTTGTCCTGATATCAAAATGAAGAAAAAAAGCTAATTCTTGAATAGAAAACCAAAATAGTATAGCATTGTGTATTATTATTTCTTAGAAAAAAATATTTTAACAAAACTGCTTATTGAGTTTTTGTCTGGTTGTAAAAATGTAATGTGGGGCAACTCCCCAAAATCGTAATTATGTTTATGAATGATATTTATGAAAGTCATGATATCGATAAAAAAGCCTTGAAAAATATATTTTAAACTTCTTTGAATATGATAATGTGTATACTGTATTCAAGATGTAAGGAAATATTTTATTACTTTTTTATATTTGATCGTTAAAGTTTGGTCGAAAACCACCAGTACAAAAAGAAAATGAGAACATTTTAAAAAAAAAAAGAGGCATATACATTAAACTTTTTAAAAAAAAGATCTTTCCTTTTCTTTATTGTCAACAATCCTATTGCCTTTCAAATCAAACTCAAACACTTTTGCAAAAGCAAAAATGTGTGTAATAAAAGCAGTTTCATTTCATTCTTACTATAATCTGCCTCTTTTCCTTCCGAGCTTGCTTGTTTGCTTCTGACCATTAGAAGTTTGCCTCTTTGACCAACTGCGATGAGACACTGGGGTCCGTGTTCTCCAGAGACGCAGGTTCCGACAAAAACAATTGGCTGCTCTAAGCTCTGAAGGACTCTGATTGGAGATCTCTGCTCTCCTCTTGGACCAGCCAGGGTGGGGACAAGCAAAGGAAAGTAGCAAATACGTCCATCAGGTAAACCACATAGAATGACTGGAGAATTGACTAAAGAGGCATCAACTCCAAATAAGAGCCTGAAAAGACGGGGCTCAAGATAAGGATGGAGGTCAGACCGTTGAGAGTTGACTGACGTGGAGCCTTTAGGGTAGATGCAAGTCAGCACTGGAGGACAGTTCACACTTTTTTCTTCGTCTATTATGTTTAAACGGCATGAGTTTACAGTTGCAACCTGGAAACATGCAAGTTTATGAAGGGGTCTGGATCCAGGCTCTTCATAGAGATCAAAACTCCAGATGGACTTGTGAAGACTAAGAGTCACAAGGATCTTCTCAACAATGGTAAATGCTTGCAGACTGAAATTTTTCAGGACAATGGAATCATCTGATACAATATTCAGCAAACGGTCAGGACTTTTGCTCGCCAGGACAGAGGAAGCACTAGTAAAAAAAAGAAGCATGGAAAACAAATTATAAAAATAAAAATGTCACATTATAGTGACTAAAGAAAATCTAAAGATCCATTGAAATTGCTTGGCAAATGCAGTTTTCCTTCTTGTAATGACATTTATGGACACATTTCCTAGGGAAATTTCCTTACATCAACAGCAAATTCACATAACATGACTTCATTTAATTTATGTTGTAGAAAAAAAAAAAGTTAATTCTAAATATGAATTGATCCAGTTTGCTAAACCCCACCCCCTTTATTACTGTGGCTGACCAGTTCTGAATTGACTCGACAAAAAAAAATATCTGTTGCAATAGGTTAATTACTATTGCAACAGCTAATTACTGTAAGGTTAATAAGGTAAAATACTTTAATTGCTAAGTGAGTTATAGCATAAAATTGGAATAGAATTATATTCTTCTGTCCCTCCATACCACTTTGATGCTTCAAAAAATTCATAAAGAGATTGTAAAACTAATCTATATGAATTGAGCGGCTTAATCCCAAAAAATTCGGAAAGAACAAGATTGCTTTATGAAAAGATTGCATTTAAGCTTTTATCAAAATAAAAATGATTCAACTCACAGAGTTAAACGGAAGCTCAAGCATTCAATCTGTTCGTATAAAGCGAAAGAGTCTCTTCGTAAAATTTGGTCTAAACCACTCAATTCATATGGATTTGTTTTACGATCTCTTTAACCTTTTTGAAGCGTCAAAGTCAAAGTGGTAACTTTGTGTATAGCTGTCAATGGAGAGACAGATATCTCTTGGATTTCAACAAAAATATCTTAATTTGTGTTCTGAAGAAAGTTTTACGGGTTTGGAACGACATGAAGTTGAGTAATTAATGACAGAATTATAATTTTTGGATGAACTAAGTTAACACTTTATGTGATATAACTTAAGAAATATGTTATTGCAGATATGACTAACGTTACCTGAGCTGTGGTAGAGGGGTGCAGTAAAGCGCACCGTTCGCGCAAAGTGCATAAAGCCGATATTTATCGTCACTTAATGCCAAATTGGTCACTGAAGCTTCAAACTGCATCACGGTCTGAAAGAAAAACAACATGTATTAAGTGAGCTTGCAGACAAGTAACGTTAGTCTGGTTGGTATAGTATAACACAAAAGTTAAAACAAACATGCACTTGCCGTGACTCTCCTCTCCTCGACATTGAAAACGAGCACATCTCTATGTCCGCAAGCCAAGAAAAGATTAGTGTCGTCCTGTATGATGCGCACTGAGTGTGACTGACAGTCACTGAACTCAGACAGATACTCCACACTGCACCGCTCCATAATATGTCGTCACACCGGTCTGTTTTACATTCTCCACAGAGTTTATTCCGACTTAAAAGACTCGTTCGTTTCGGATAATAATGGTTCTCATATTTAATCACATAACATAAATGCTCGCGACTGTTCTTAACTTGTTTCATGCACCCGCTGCCTCAACAGTGACCAATGAGGATCAATGTCTTCTTCTTCTTCTTCGGTAAGTTTTATTTGGCAGCTTGCAATCATTGTGCATTACCGCCATCTACTGGACTGAGGTGTGATCACATTGGGATGTCATAAATGCAACATAATAATAATAATAATAATAATAATAATAATAATAATAATAAAATAAAATAAAAACCTTCCTATAGGATCAAAGCTCAAGCTTCAGCTGGCGCTGCGTATTCAGCTCCTCCAGCTTCCACCCTGAGCTCCTCAACCTCCAGGAGAAAAAAAAAAAAAAACAACTAAATTCTACTTGCTAGTTGGGTTTCTTTAAGAAAAGTTATAACCGCCCTACCTGTTGACTGTGTGCTAGTTATACTCCATACATTTTCCTTTAAGTCTTTCTTTACGGCTCTCTTCATTTTTTCCCTTTCTCTGGTGTATTGTAGCCTATACAATCTAGAAGTATGTGTTTTACATTTTATATTACTCCACAATTTGTGCATACTCCATTCTGATGTTTCCCTATAATATGTAATCCACTATTTAAACGTGTATGTCCCATTCTCAGTCTAGTAAACCATATTTCCTCCTGCCTCTCCAATCCACTGATTTTACAAGCTGTAATATCTTTGTGTATATGTTATATAAATGTCTGCCTTTTCCCTCCTTATCCCATCTCTCCTGCCACATTCTGTTCATTTTGTCCTTACCCTCTACTGCATGCATTTTGATGGCACATGGAAAAAAATTATTCCACATAATTTCTTGGCTCATTTAGGAACATTTTATTGATTTATTGAAAAATTCCCTCCCCTGAACCCCCCACCTCAAAATATGTTTTTTTGTTGCCCGAGGGCAACGTTGTGCAACAATGGTAAAGAATCACAGAGAAAATTATCATTATACAATTCTCAGAAAGCAATACAAAAATAAAAAAAAATTCTCCAAAAATGTCAAGAAATCATTTAATAATACTTTTAATTTCTGACCTGCTTAATTTGATATCTAGTTCAACCAGTTCTGATGTAACAGTTTCCTTCGCCATCATGTCCGCCTTCTCGTTCCCCTCCATTCCCCTGTGTGCAGGAACCCACATAAACCCTACGCTTATGCTCTGTTGGTTTATTTTAAAAATTAGTTGATTAATTTCATCTAGTAGATCCGGTCTACATGTAGACTTTCCACTCTGAATGCATACTAGCGAATAGCGAGGACATTGAGTCTGAACAGATGATCACCTTATTGGGTTTAACTTCTTCCACCCCTTGTAAAGCCATAATTATTGCTACCATTTCTGCTGTAAAAATGGCCAGATGGTCTGTTGCCCTTTTTTAAATATTAACATTATACTTTAAAATGTGGACTGCAACCCCTGTTTTCCCAGTCTGATCTTTTGATGCGTCTGTGAAAATCTGAACTGTGTCATCATAATTTCTGTCAATATATTGCTGAACGTTTTGATATATCCCTGATTTAATTATGTTCTTAGCTTCCAAATCTCTTCTGTTTTTTAACCAGTCAGATTTAATACACTGCCATCTACCGGAGATTCCGGACATTGTTTAACCTAATGTTGACTTAAGGGTCCCATCAAAGTAACCTTATCTTGGTGCCACAACTTTTTCTACCACAAAAATAATTTATATTAAAAATAATAATAATCTTCATTTCAAAGAGATACAATGAGTATACTGAATATTCTGTTTTAATATTAGGCCAATATAAATATTCCAGGCTGCAACACATTAAACATATGAAATCAAAGCAAACATGTCTATAAAGCAAACAGCCTATTATATTAATATTATATTTTATATTATTACAAATATGTAATTTGTATAAAACCTTTTTATTGTCACTTTTCTAAAAGTGTCTAAATACAACCAAGATACTGAAATTTTATCTGTAGAATCTGTCATACCCTTCTAGGCAAAACCTCTCCATCAGCTGAATGCACCACCACTGGTGAATCAATGGCACCTCCTCCTAAAAAAACACACAAAAAAAATAAATAAATATTTGATACATATGAGTTTGATTGGATACTTGTGTGAAAATCCAGCTTACCGAATATTAATGGACAGGAAGTACAGGTACTGAGAGGGAAAGTCCATCCAAAGTCATTTTTAAAAACAACTGCTAACTTGTTTAAACATTTATACATGCATGCATATAAATTAGCTTTACACAATTCCATCCTTTAAAACCTGGTCTCTTCCTGTTTTTTCAGTCCAGGATCCTGGGTCAATGGAGCTTGCAATGTGCCTGGCATTACAAAAAAAAACACAAAGCGAAAGAGTCTCTTCGTAAAATATACACAAAAGTTGTATTTTTGGGAAATGTACGGCCATTTTACACCAAAAGTGAAATGAATAAGCCTCGAGGCTAAAGGAAATGTGAATTCATGCCTGTACCAAATCCCATTCATGCCTCTCACCATGCCACACATCCTCTTTATGGATAAGATTCATCAGTATCAGATTTAGTCAATATGATTATTCTTATGGGTAAATATCATATTCATTGCAGTAAGTGGAGATGTTCTAAGCCTTCCTTTGTGTAGTTTATAAATGATTTTAAATTATTTTCTACCTCACCGAAAAAGATCTACTAAAATCGCAAGGAAAATGTGTAGTGACATATCTAAACAACTGTTTTGAATAATCTCCCCTGTGTTCAACACAAAGTGGAGGGATCTCGTATCACCCATGAAGGAGTTTATTTTTGATGAAAACTGCCTGGATGTACTTTATTACCTCAAAACAATTCCTATTAAGCAGCTTTGATCCTAGACAAAAAACAAACAAACAAGACATTTCAGGAATAATGTAAAGCATACCACTTATTATATGGCTTTTTGCCAAATAAAAATATTGATTGTTGAAATCACGATGAACTCCATTTCATGATGAACTTTACACAGTTATTGAACTGAATTAAATCAACACTGAACTGACTTCAACTGAATAATGACACTGTTGCCATTAAAACAATGTGTATTGTATTTACTTTCTAGAGTCCACGAAAACCCATCCCTTTGTCATGGCCATGGGAAACGCCCAGCAGATATCACAATCCTTCATCATCAATGGACAAGCACATTTGATTTACTTTAAAATTTAATTGTCGTATTTCACTGCGTATTTAAACCATGTAATACATGTAATAGTTAAATGTATAAATGCCATTGTTCAGAACTAATTTTCTTTCTTTAATTGTATTTGACTATTTAATACTTGATGTATTTTTTAATTATTTTGCATTCGCCGACTTTAAAATATAATTGTCAATGTCACTGTATTTAAACCGTTAAACATGTAATAGTTTAAGAACTAATCTTATTTATTTATTTATTAAACTGACAATATTTAACTTTGCAGCACTAAATTATTTTTTGCATTTAAATTTAATGTGCAGTTTGTTGCTTCCATCTCTAACACATTTGTGAATTTCAGTTGACAAGCATTAAAAATGATTATTTTAACAGTCTATGTTCTTCTTTATTTCTTAATTCATAGTTTTACAGTAAAGCACAGGGGAAATTATAACAATAACCCAGCAAAACTAACCCAGAATAGCAAATCCATTAATGGTAAAAAAAAAAAAAAAAAATTTAAAAAAGACTACATCTTGGGTTTTCTCAACAACCCAGCCTGCTGGGTTAAAATGACACTGGGTTAATTCAATCCAGCATGTGTTCTGTCCAATATTTACCCAGTGCTGGGTTGCCAATTGGGTTGTTTTTAACCCAGCCATTTTTAGAGTGTGTGCCGCTTCAAATGTTAATTTTATTTTCTTTAGCCTTTTTGCCTTTGACTTTGGTTTGTTTCTTTGTTGTTTTTCTGCTTGGTGGCTTTTTGTATATTGACAACATTTGTATATACGCATGTATGTTCTCTTTCCCTTACGAGAGTTTTGTATGTTGTTTTTTGTCAATTAAAAACAACAACAACAACAAAAAACTACACAGCACTACCCAGGTCCAACCACACCCTAAAACTACCCTAACTCTATCACTCCACCCATTAGATCCACAGAGGTGTAGCTGGACTAGGTCAAGCTCAACCCATGACGTCCAGAGAGGTGGAGCTGGACGTCATTTGGCTATGCAGTGGAGTAGGAGGTCTCTGTGGAACAAAAGTGGGTGTTTCTAAATTTGTGGGTGTTTTCACACTGGTGGGTGTTTATAAATCATGCAATGAAAATGATGCCCTTCTCCCGACCCCACCCCTAAGACCTACCCACACTGTGACGTGGGCAAATCAGGGAACGCGGTTGAAAACGCCCCTCTGTTTATGGCCTCACCCCCTGATCTGGGAACTCCTATTACCGTCTGCAGAGACCTCTATTTGGGAGTAGTGAGTTACCACTTGTTTTTGTGGCACATGTATGCCACTCTCCGCTGGAACATGCAAATGAATACCGGATGTGACATTAAACATCATGTGCCAAAGGCTTTCTGTGCATAAGATGCAATGCCAGTGAGCTGATGTGACAACGTTTGTTTGCGTCCTCTACAGTTCATTCCGTGTCAGCTGCTCGTCTTGCAAGTTGCAACTTGAGTAACGTTAACGTTAGTTGGTTTAGCGATTCACTTTTGGGAACTTTGGGATCGCGGTGGCAAGATCTTGGTGGTGTAGCTAGCTTAGAAGTAGAGAATTCATGATTTACCAATGCAGTTAATTCAGGAGTTTTAATTTTACTGTTATGTGCATTTATCTCACTTATGGTCGTGTCTGGGGTAGGCTAACTAACGTTACGTGTTTTTGTTTGATTGCAATCGCATGCCATCGAGTTTCTGAATAAAAAAATCCATTCTTCAGAGTTTACTTCTGTCCGTCGTAAAGGTAAAACTGAAAGATGCCTTATAAGATTCTTCTGACTAATCTACGAACTACCGCTAGCTTCTACAAAACACTGCCTTTTCTGCAGAGACACTGGACTCCTTTCGTTGCTTCTCAACAAAGTTGGTAAGGCATCATAAAAACATGCATCATGATTTATCCGGCGGGAGATGACAAACATGTGGCAGATTGCTTTTTATAGATATGTTTTTGGAATTGTGTCTCCGTATTCTTGGAAATTAGAAAATAACTCCAGACTTCCGTCAGTTTCGGTAGTAGTTATGTAATGTTTTCATTAACCCTTTAACTGTCACTACAAAAAGACATAGCCTACGCGTGGGAAATATTATGTATCTAAAAAAAACTTTCTCTCGTGACTGAATGATATTCTTTGCCTGAATAACCCCCCCTCTCCACCTTAAACCAGCCTCAAATGGTTAGCTTATTTAATGGTCTTACACTCACAGACTTGTGCTAACTTTTTTGGCTGGTCTAAGTTACCCAATAGTTGGTGCCTTTTTTTTGTTTGTTGCCTTTTTAATGCCTTTTTAACCCTCATTTGCCGATTAGTAGAGGCATTGCCGTGGTCAGGAGGCTAAGGTTTATTTGTTTTTTTATACAAACTTTTTTTTTTTTAAATGAATGCTGTTCTTTATCACCCAACATTTCTGTATCACGCATTAAGTCAAAAATATTAAGCAGCGCAACTATTTTGCATATTGGTAATGATGATATGTTTATTGAGCACTGAATCAGATGTCAAATGTTTTAAAATCTAAAATTCCTATATTTATTATTTTATATAACAGTATTTTATATTGTAATAGTTGTAAATTGAAATATTTAAAGGGATAGTTCACCCAAAAATTAAAATTAGCCCATGATTTACTCCACCTCAAGTAGTCATCATATGACATTCTTCTTGCAGACGAATATAATAAAATAAAAAAATCCTGACTCTTCCTAGCTTTATAATGGCAGTGAATGACTGTTTCTGTTTTGAAGCCCATAAAAGTGCATCTATATCCATCATAAAAGTGCTCCACCTGGCTCTGGGGGGTTAATAAAGGCCTTCTGAAGTGAAGCGATGTGTTTGTATAAGAAAAATATCCATAACTTTATAAAGTCAAATAACTCACTTCCAACCAAACGAACATACGGATTCGACTTAAGTCTAAAGCTCAACGTAGGCGAGCAATGCAACATACTGCTGATATTTACGCTACGCCATGACGCACTGCGCTACTTCTGACGTCACAAGTTGCGATTTAGGCGCAAGTAGACTGTATGGCCGGAAGACAGAATTTTACTTTGTAACATGTTAAATATGTATATTTTTCTTACACAAACAAAAAAATTCTAGTTTACAGAGATTTAGTGTCACTACATTATACTACTATGTGTATTAATGTTCAATAATGCATAATAATGCAATGGGGGAAGTTTTGTGGTTCTTGATAATGCCAAGTGTGTGTCTTACGCTACCTGTAAAAAGTGGCCTACATTATTTTAAATATGTCTAATAATAGTCAGTGACAGAGTGCAAGCATATTCGTCCACCATGAAGTCCAAGCCTATTCCTTTCCACCCACAATGTAATACCAATGTGGCATTTTAACCAACAGTAATTTATTTTTATTTTTTTTACCTTTTACCATTTTTCTTGGAGTATCACAATAATATTGTATCGTGGGTTCAGTATCGTGATATCTATTCATACTTTGCAGTCACGTGACTACCATGGATACCTGGTGGGCAACAAACGGGTATTTTCAATGTAGAGTCCTGTAGTTCCAGGTCTTTCTAGTAGCTATCAAGTCTGTTAGCGAGCTAGCTGCATAACTATGGACTAGGATTAACTAAGGTAGCTAAATTAAATTGTGTAAAGCAGACAAGCTTTTTTTAAGATAATAATAATTTATGATTATAAACAACAGTAATAATTCCTCCGTAAATCTAGCTCTACTGTTGGGTCATCTCCTGGTTCTCAATGAAAACCATAGATATCACACACTTTTGTTGTTGTTAGTAAAATACGACAGCTGTTACTGTGCGTTCACACCACCACCGGCGAGAGCGTCTATGTGCCCAGATGAATTTTTAAAATCAATGTTGTCAATGTCATGATGTTTTTTAGCTTCTGCTCTCCCTTCAGGATGAACTTCACCCAAAGACAAACTAAAAGTAGTCGCAGTTTACAAACCCCAATTTCCCCCCCGTTTTTGTATGTGTTTGGTTCCCGTTTAGATGTCTCTCTGCATCTCTTATAAACACACACTCTCCTCTCCCCTCTTTTTTAGTGCCATTCATGTGGATAACCCACCCAGCACCCCAACCCTGACAACCAGTTATGTCCATGGCCTCTCCTCCCATCCGCTGCTCTCTAGTACTGTGGACCAGTGTCTTCGAGCCTCAACTGAGCGCTACCCTGACCGGGAAGCTTTGGTTTTTGTGCAGGATGGAATACGCAAGACTTTTGCTCAGTTCTACCAAGACGTGAGTAGTTTTACTTCTGGTTATCTACAGAGGACTGGTTAGAAAAGTAATGCTAACCACTATACCCCTCAGTCGTGGGAGAGAGGAAAACCACAATGCCGCCACTGTCAAAACTGCATTGTGTGGAATGAGGGATCTAGGTCAAATCCTTATTATATATATATATGTATATATTAAACACACAAACACACTCCTCCTGATACCCAGCAATGGAGTTTTGTCCTCTGTAGTGGACACTGTATTTGAGAAAATATATAATTTTTAAATCTGGATGTCCTGTAAAGAGCATATTAAAAACATGATTTTTACCACAGGGGGTCTTTAAATGTAAATAAAGCACAGTGAAGTCAGTCACTGGCATGATACAATGTTATTATTCAAATAGTTTTTGTGGTTAAAACATGACCAAGAAAACACATTAACCCAGTATCAAGGTGATTATTATTACATATTACACATTGAACCCAATAATTTCTTCTAAATTGACTGATATGAGCTATCTGGGACAGATAGGTGCCTCACGTGTGGCTGCTGTCTTCCATAATGAGAGCAGGAGTGGGTTAAAGTGTATCAATGTGACAAAGTTAAACATTTACAGAAAAGCAATATTATATCACAAAGCAGGAACGTTTAGCACAAACTGGTGCCGTTAGCCTTGACACACATATTCAATGTGGAATATCCTTATAAATGGGACATCAGCACATTACTGAGTTCTGGGTCCCAGACCTAACCCAGCCATATATAATAAAGCCCTTTTAACAAACCAGACCAAACCATTTTTATAATTACAAAAATTCTCATTCCATTCCATCAAACTTAAAGGGGAATATAAAAATAAATAAATAAATATATATATATATATGTGTACACTCACCGGCCACTTTAGGTACCCCATGCTAGTAACGGGTTGGACCCCCTTTTGCCTTCAGAACTGCCTCAATTCTTCGTGGCATAGATTAAACAAGGTGCTGGAAGCATTCCTCAGGGAGTTTGGTCCATATTGACATGATGGCATCACACAGTTGCCGCAGATTTGTCGGCTGCACATCCATGATGCGAATCTCCCGTTCCACCACATCCCAAAGATGCTCTATTGGATTGAGATCTGGTGACTGTGGAGGCCATTTGAGTACAGCGAACTCATTGTCATGTTCAAGAAACCAGTCTGAGATGATTCCAGCTTTATGACATGGCGCATTATCCTGCTGAAAGTAGCCATCAGAAGTTGGGTACATTGTGGTCATAAAGGTATGGACATGGTCAGCAACAATACTCAGGTAGGCTGTGGCGTTGCAACGATGCTCAATTGGTACCAAGGGGCCCAAAGAGTGCCAAGAAAATATTCCCCACACCATGACACCACCTCCACCAGCCTGAACCGTTGATACAAGGCAGGATGGATCCATGCTTTCATGTTGTAGACGCCAAATTCTGACCCTACCATCCGAATGTCGCAGCAGAAATCGAGACTCATCAGACCAGGCAACGTTTTTCCAATCTTCTATTGTCCAATTTCGATGAGCTTGTGCAAATTGTAGCCTCAGTTTCCTGTTCTTAGCTGAAAGGAGTGGCACCCGGTGTGGTCTTCTGCTGCTGTAGCCCATCTGCCTCAAAGTTCGATGTACTGTGCGTTCAGAGATGCTCTTCTGCCCACCTTGGTTGTAACGGGTGGTTATTTGAGTCACTGTTGCCCTTCTATCAGCTCGAACCAGTCTGGCCATTCTCCTCTGACCTCTGGCATCAACAAGGCATTTCCGCCCACAGAACTGCCGCTCACTGGATGTTTTTTCTTTTTCGGACCATTCTCTGTAAACCCTAGAGATGGTTGTGCGTGAAAATCCCAGTAGATTAGCTGAAATACTAGTTTCTGAAATACTCAGACCAGCCCTTCTGGCACCAACAATCATGCCACGTTCAAAGTCACTCAAATCACCTTTCTTCCCCATACTGATGCTCGGTTTGAACTGCAGGAGATTGTCTTGACCATGTCTACATGCCTAAATGCACTGAGTTGCCGCCATGTGATTGGCTGCTTAGAAATTAAGTGTTAAGGAGCAGTTGGACAGGTGTACCTAATAAAGTGGCCGGTGAGTGTATATACACACACACACAAAAACATAAAAACATCCTTTAAACACATTTGAATTGACACACGACCCCAACACATATTGTCCCAAAAAATAAATTTCCCATAATTCCCAACCAAATATATAAAAGACATTAGGAAAGGCCACACTCTTTTAATTTCAAGCCTTTGTTCCATGCTGCAGTCAAGGATCCCAGCGGAACCACGGGTAAGATGTACACATTCAAACAAACTTAAATAAAATGTCAAACCCCTATCTTGGTTGTTTCATTTACTCACTAGCGTTCACACTCTAGACATTAATGGTTATTGGCTTTGTCGCTCTGAGGTTTAAATGCGCGCTAAAGAGACAACCTAGCAGTTCCATTGTTAGTGTAAATAATATTTAAAGAAACAAATAATAATTAAAAAAAACAAAATAATTACATATACATTTATAAATAAACAGACTAAAAAACATTAACCCCTTAGAACAAACAAAATATCAATTTCTCAAAGTAAACTAGAACCATTCAAATGAAATGTTCATTCAGTGTCACACCCATCCAAATGTAATATTTTTTTCCATCATGCTTCTTTCCAGAGAATAGAAATGCCTGGGTGAAAGACATTTACATATATTCATTTACTTTTAATCAATTTACTTTTAAGGTTTTAATCAAATGAGGAACATAACAAACTGTTTGCCAATAATATTTGCATTATACATTGCCAAGGATCTGATTTTATTGATTGTATAAAGTGCAAATCTGCAAGAGTGGGGTGACAGCTTGTCACGTAACATGTAACTCGTGTCATGTGCCTTAGATTAACCATAAACTTGATTCTCTTCTATAATATGTGATGTATTAGTATTCAATTATTGATCTATTCCTAATCTAATGAACATTTATGAACATTCCAGCTTACATTAAAACAATTTTCAGGGCCAGTGTAAACATGTGGTAGTATTTTGATTTCAGGTGGAACGGACTGCTGCAGGTCTACTGGCTGTCGGGCTGAAAAGGGGTGATCGCTTGGGGATGTGGGGACCGAACATCTATGAATGGATACTGATGCAGTTTGCCACAGCTAAAGCAGGGATCATTTTGGTGAGTGTTTTTGTTGTGTCTTGTAATTTGGTTTATCTGAGGATTTGTCAATGGCTGGTCTCTCAGCTGCTCAAATTTATTGGGATTTTACAGGTTTCAGTGAACCCGGCTTATCAACTGCAAGAGGTAGAATTTGCACTCAGAAAGGTAAGTTAATGTTTATGCATGCAAAAAATAACTAACAAACAATGGAATGTCACAAATACAGTTTGTTTTGTCTGTTTGACAGACTGTTTTAGGTTTATTTTCACTCAAACAAGTTTTTGTTTTGTTTTTTGTTTTCATGGAAGCCTGGTTCAGATTTTTTTATGGAAGTAAGTCTAAAAGTAAAGTCACATTTTATAAATGTATTACTCAAAAATGGAGAAATAAAGTTGCCCAACAATTTGTTTATTATTATTATAAGTCGCAATTCTGAAAAATAAAGTGGCCATTGAGAGATGTACAGTCACATTATGAGATATAAAGTCCTTATTATGAGAAATACAAGGACTTTTTCCCTTTTTACTCTGAGGCAGAAACAAGCTTAGTTTTAGTTTTAGTCTTTAAGCAAACTTTACACATTATTAATGGCTTAATGCTTCTTTTAGGTACAATGTAATGCAATAGTTTGTCCGACTCAATTCAAGACCCAAAAGTACTGTGACATGTTAAGGCAGCTTTGTCCAGAGATGGAGACCACTTCACCTGGAGGACTCAAGAGTTCAAGGTACAAGTGATGTAATAAAATGAAGGTTAATATTTATTAGGAGCAGAGGCTGACTGAGTTACCTGGTTGTTTTTGAGAAATGCTGATTTTTTTATTTTATTTTTTTCTTCAGACTACCAGACCTACACACTGTGATCGTGACTGACAGTCAGCAGCCAGGGACTTTCCACTTAAAAGATCTGATGCAGGCAGGAAGCAGCCAACATCATCAACAACTACAAGACCTGCAGAAGAAACTTGTTTGTGACGACCCCATAAACATTCAGTTTACATCGGTACTCTGCATATTTTTTATTTGTATATGTCTCTATTAAAGCTGCAGTGTGTAATTTCTGTGCCACTTGCATGCATCACCAAACATAATAGCAAAAATAATAATAATTTTTAGACAGATTACCTCAAACACATTATTGGTAGGTCAAAGTCATAGTCACGCCCCAAAGGCACAGCATTGGTTGACCTAATGTTACTGTGTTAGGCTTGTCAAGAGAAACAGTGTTTTAAGCCATAGAGTTTACACGTTTCTGATAAATTATCCTAGAAATGACTGATTTACTGTTGTCTTTGCCTAAAAAGCAAGAATATTATGACATAAAAAAATTATATACTTTAGCTTTAAGTCTTAGCCCAGTGAAGTCAAATGTAACACAACATAAATCGTTATTTTTATCGTTTTTTATTTGATTTTTTATTTGCTTTTCTTTCTTTGATTATGATTCTCAGGGAACAACTGGAAAGCCCAAAGGAGCCACTCTTTCTCATCACAACATTGTGAACAATGCTTTTTTCATCGGCATGCGCATAGGCTTCAACTGGAGGGTGGGTGCTTGTCAACAATGTTGGATCTGTGTCTGGAAAATAGATTGTTAGATGATGTCTATTGCAAAAATACAGTTCAGTGTTTAGCATACTGATATTAATATACAGAACAGAAAAAATGTTGTTTCCTTTCCAGTACATACAGTATGGGTACATTTTGACCTTAATCTTCTTACAGAAAAACGTGCGAGTTTGCTTGCCGGTGCCCATGTATCATTGTTTTGGCTCAGTGGGTGGTGGTATGGTCATGGCTGTTCATGGAAGCACAGTGGTTTTCCCATCTGCTGGTTATGATGGACATGCCAACCTTGTGGCGATAGAGAAAGAGAAGTATGCAGTCATGAATTCTCTTCTAATTAATCCTCAGATGCATAAATTGAAACTTTCTTTGTGATTTCTCAAAATTAGAATTGATGTGTTAGAGAATTGCGCATCCGCATTAGAATATAATTCTTTGCATTAGAATATAATTCTAAACCTTCCGGAGGTACTTGGTGCCACTTTCTCTTTAGCCATATTGAATTCATGTTGTCATAAATAAAAGACACAGGGACATGTAGAATTTGGGTAAGGGTCAAAGGTCATGTGCACATCACGCATATCTGGAATAACAAATCTGAGCTGTATTTATTTGATTCAATCAGCAGAAAATGTACTGTTTACACAGGTGTACGTTTGTCTACGGCACCCCTACTATGTTTATTGATATGCTGAGTCAGCCTGACCTGGCCCAGATTGATTTGTCATCAGTTGAGGGTGGTGAGTCAAGATTACATTAATATTATTATAATATATAATATTAAGCAGGAGATCCTCCACTTTCATCAGTGTTCTGCTAAAATCCTATGTTTTGTTTCTGTCAGGTATTGCTGCTGGTTCACCTTGTCCTCCTGAGGTCCTCCGTAAGGTCATCAATATCATGGGTGTTAAGGAAATGGTGGTAAGTCGTGAAGGGGATTGTTCATTCTCTGTTATAAATCAAGCTGATAATAATTGTACAGTCGTGGTGGGAATTAATGGCACCCTTGGTAAATATGATATATGATAAGAAGGCTGTGAAAATAAATCTGCGCTGTTTATCCTTTTGATCTTTCATTCAGAAAAATTACAAAAATCAAACCTTTTATTGAAGTAAAACTAATGAATATGTGGGGGAAATCACATTATGAAATAAATGTTTTTCTTTAATACACATTGGCCACAGTCAATTGTTGAGCTTCACAAATTAGAAAGTGGCTGTAAGAAAATAGCCAAAGCACTGAAAATTACCATTTTCACCATCAGGGCAGTAAATAAAAAGTTCAGATCAAGGGGAAATGTCACAAATCTGCATGGAAGAGGACACGTGTCTATATTGTCTTAAAGGGATAGTGCACCCTAAAATGAAAATTCTGTCATTAATTACTCGCCCTCATGTCGTTCCAAACCCATAAGACCCTTCATCTTCGGAAACAAAAATGAAGATCTTTATTATGAAATCTGAGAAGCTTTCTGTCCCTCCATTGACCGCTACGCAACTGAGACTTTGACACTTCCAAAAGTCCATAAAAAGATTGTAAAACCTAATCCATATGAATTGAGCTGTTTAGTCCAAAAACAGACACAATCACTTTATATGATGAACAGATTGAATTTAGGCTTTTATTCACATATAAAAAAATTATCAACGCACACATCAGTTGTGGTAAACTGAAGCTCAAGAATGTTCGCTTGATGTGTGAGAACCAATGAGGTTCATTCCTGAAGAACCTGCTTAATCGATACATCGATACAAAGGTTCGCTGATCAATGTTTATGTCAATAAAAGCCCTTCAAACAGCACCTACATCACAAGTTGTTTAGGAGGGTTTCAAGAAAAATCCTTTGCTCTCATCCATAAAAATACTCCAGCATAGTCAGTTATCAGACACTACTGAAACTTCATATGGGACTGGGTTCTATGGACAGATAAAATTGAAAAAAAGAGCTGTTTGACAGCAAACACACAAGATGGGTTTGTTGAACACAGGGATGTTGTGGGCCTATTTTTCTGCTGGATGACATCTTGTTCAGATACATGGCATTATGGATTCTATCAAATACCAACAGATAAAAAAATAGAAACCTGACGGCCTCTGCTAGAAATCTTATAATGGGAATTATCCCAAACAAATATTGAAATCAACACAAAAATGGGTCACTGAGCAAGGGTCTGCCATGGCCATTCCTATAGAAAATTAAAGAGGTCTTGTCAGGTGTTCTCCAAAGTCATCAGAATTATTGAATATGATGGTATATATTTAGTTATTTATTTTTTATATTAAAGTTAAAAATAATTAACAATGCAGATTTATTTTCACTGGGTTATTGTTCATATTTACCAAGGGTGCCAATGATTCTGACCAAGATTGTACAGTATGTATACTACATGTCAATATCACTAGGGGGAGACAGAGATTTTCACATTAATGATTTAGCTGCAATTTTGATGATATTTTCTTTCAACCTCTCTGAAAAATCTGATGATAATCATGAATTGAATCAATGCATTAAAAAAAAATCACTAATAGAACAACTCACCTTGTCTGTACTTTTATTTCAGTTTTTGTATACACTGAAACTGAAATGAAGTACATCATCTTTCTCTTCTAAAAAAATAAATAAACTTGACTTCTATATTTACCACACCTGATATTCCATACTCTCATTAAATATTCCCCTTATATTTGAGTGATGTACACTAATGTTCAAAAGTTTAGAGTTGGATTTAATGTTTTATTTATATATATATATATATTCATCAAGGCTTCTTATCTTTGATAAAAAATACTGTAAAACAATAATATTGTGCATTACAATGTAAAATATATCTTTTCTCAGTTATATTGTATATCTACAATATATTGTAATAAGTTTATTCCTGTGGTGGCAAAGCTGAATTTTCAGCATCATTCCTCCAGCCTCACATGATCCTTCAGAAATAATTTTAATATGCTGATTTTGTCCTTAGGAAACATTTCTAATTATTATTCATTTTGAAAACAGCTGTCCTGCTTAATATTTCTGTGGGAATCTGGGAACCACGACGCATTCCCTGATACAGGATTCTTTGATCCAAAAAAACATTTATAACTCTATTAAAAAAAATAAAAAAAATTGTTATAGGGAGATTTCAGCAAAAAAATTATACAAACTGTATGACTTTATTTCTCTGAGCTGCTATCTTTCATACAGTGAGGCTGTCAAACTTCAAAAACAAAGAACCAAACAAGTAATCCATGTGATTTGCTCTAAGTCTTAAGGCATAATAGCTTTGTGTGAGGAGCAAACTAAAATGAAAGAAGACGACTTAAGTTATATTAGTATTTATGGAACGAGCAGCTTGGACATTCTGTTTTGAATAACTAATTTTATTTTCTCAAAAGTCATACAGGTTTTGAGAGTAATGAGAGTGTAGTAATGATGACCATTTTAATTTTTGGGTGAACTATCCCATTAAGAAAGGGGTATAGAGAAGGTAACAGTACGACTGTTTTTCTAAGCTCACACTGCACAATTTTAGTGCATCCACTTGAAATTCATAAAGTTCTCATTATCGTTAGTGCTTTATATGTATTTTATTGAACATGAGTACATCACAGTAACAAATTGATACCATTACAAACTGATACCATTAGACTGGAGAACCTCCATTTGTCTCAATTTCTAATTTTTTATTTTTTTTATTTTACCCGCTCTTCGTAAATCCTTCTCTTCTGGCACCATCATAATTTCTTGATTTTGATTGGTCAGTCACAGCATCTTTAATGGCTAATCTTTGGCAACCAATCCTGATCACCCTGTATAGATTCTATTTTGTGATTAATGACATTATATCTTACATATATTGTGTTACTTACTTTTTTCATGGCTATAAGGAGTCCACGTTTTCCTCGCCTCTGTTGTGTTTGACGTTGGTCAGAGATTTGAAGAAGAGGTCAGGTCAGGTCACATCTTGAATATGTGTCAGTTTTAGTCATGGTCAAGATTAGTTTGTCATGTTTGCAAAGCCTCAGAAACTCTTGCAGGACGTTGTGAGATGCATAAAGCTAAGGAGGATCTCACAATGTGGAAACAGCATCCTCACAAAGAGCTCCGCTTTGATTATAACACTGTGGTGGTTATATAATATTAAGTGCTTCTACCATGAGAATGGGATTATGACTTGAAATATCATAAATTGAGAATCGTAGGGAATAGATAAGGGTTCATTCTACAGTGGCTCAAAGAATGCCCGCAAAACATGTTTGGCTGTGATGTACATCCTTCTACATTTTTATGCTGAAAAATGTAACATACGATATGCACATCTATAATAGTCCCACTAATAAAAGACAGATTTTATTTTTGATGAAGATATAATTGGAATTTTAGGTTTTGTCATACTGTTAGCAGAACTTACCTCAAACATGTAGTCTAGATGAAGTCTTTGTCCTTCAGCAAGGCACTGCTGAGTTTCTAAATAAATGCTAATCAACACAATCTCAATCCATTCTACCAATTCTCATTTTATGGAGAAGAGTATTTCTGATAGTACTCCAGTTTTTTTTCTATGGTGTGGAAGAAAACTTGTCCTGTGATAATGGATTCATCACCAGGTTGTCTGAATTAGCATATACATTACCACAACAGTGAATACTAAGAGTTTGAGGCACATTTACTTTTTTTCATTCCTGGTGTTCTTATTTGTGAAAATGTCACTTTGCAGATGTACCCAGTTGCTCCTTCATGGTGTTTGTCAATGTCTGTGAACACATGTATGCTATTCATGTTGTTTAGTACGAATTGAGTCAGCGCATTTGTCAAAAAACAAAACAAAAATGAGTGAAAGAGGAAATGGACAGTCCCAATGTAGCAGTCTGCATTGCTTTTCTTTTCTGCACATTGAAGTCCTGAGACCTGGACAGGCCCTGTCCTCCTGAGGGAACATACAAATAAGTTTGCCAAGCTTAGTTTTGGACATCTGATGTTCTGCACATGGTGCCAAAGCCAAAATGGAAAAGCACAAACAAACTTTAGAGGAAAAAGAGACCAGGAAGAACATGAAGGATAGATTGGAAGAACATAACAGACAATGTTTTACCACAAGGCAGTGGCCCAAACCCATATCCTGACCACAATTATAGTATTACCAGTCACTCTTTTATGTTGGAGGAGGTAAAAGCGCATACGATTAGCGTTAGCCTCTCGATTCTCTTGTTTAAATATGCGATTTTAATTTCTCACAGAAGTTACTGGAAGTCAATGCTTTAGGATGAAGTTATTATATTATGTAAATGCAATATAATGACTGTTATGGGGAAGGTGCATGCATAATATAATTCAAAACATTTCTTTGTTCATAAGCTAAGCATTAATAGCTACTGAATTAGAGGTAAGAACACCAATGACCAAATTGGTAACTTGGGACCAGGCTTCTCCTGTCCCAAACCTTTCAAAACTTTGCTTAAATAATTTCATAACCATTTAGCGTTGTTTATCACATCCGCAGTGGCCTCTCTGGCCACTTGAACAGAATCTCATGAGTGTCTCCTGATGAAAGAGTCTTTTATAGAGATCATGGGAGAGCAGTGGTGTCTTGCTCTGTGCACCACCGAGAACCCTTGAGACTAGTTAGTTACTCTGTTTTTCTTCATTTATTTACATTTGCAAAGCATGTGGAAAGAGGCTAGCTGTCAAATGGAAGTCTGACCTTTAATGGGTCTGGATAATAGACCTCAGTTTAGGGTGTGGGTCTCAAACCTGGAAGACTTGGTTTTGGCTATGGTGTATAGCAGTCTTGGATAAAACTGTTTGGAACCGTGTGTTCAGTTATCAGGATTACTTCACAGGCTTCTTATTTTGTTATTTGACTGCTGGTCTCAGCAAGAATTCCTTCGTCAACATTGACTTTAGTCTCAGCACTCTTGCAAATACTTCTAAATATTTAAATAATTTTACAATATTTTATATACAACTGTATTATACACTGCCAGCAAATTTTTTTTTTGCTGTTTGGATTTTAATTGGCAAATGCTTAAGATTCTAAGATTGAATCATTGTTGCAGTGACTGTTTCGCAACATTTCTTCTAACCCCAATTGATGGAGTGTGCAGCTTTTCATTTCTTAAACAACCATGTGGGAAGACGCATCATGGCCATATTCCAGGATGACAATGTCAAGATTCATCAGGCTCAAATTACAAAAGAATGGTTGGGTGGGAGCATGAGGAATCATTTTCACACATGAATTGGCACCTCTGAGTCCTGACTTAAAATTCATTGTATTAAATTCAAATATTTGGATGTGCTGGAGTAGACTTTACAGAGTGCTTGACTCTTGCATTGCCAATACAAGATCTTGACCAAACATTGATGCACCCCTTGAGGGAGATAACATCACAACATTTATTTCAATCAAGAGGTGCATCATTTCCAGCTAGAGTCAAGCACTCTGTACACAAGCACTACTCGAGCACATCCCAAAGACCTTCAATAAATTTAAGGTCAGGACTCAGAGGTAATTTTTGTTAATGCAATGTCATTTTTGCAGTTTCAAATGTTATGTTATGAAGTTGTGTGAGTGGAATTAACAGGGCTGCTTACCATCTCAGAGCCGTGGTCCCTTCCTGGTCCTCTTTGCCTTGCAGCGGGTGAAAGCAGTGCTATCTCTTATTTGCTTTCCTTTCTGGCTTCCAGGAGAAGCACAAACTGCATCAGGGCGATTGCGGCTAGTGTCCATCCATCTGCACAAGAAAATCCAAGCATTTAAAGCAAATCTAAAGCACCCAATGTCAATTACTGTTTGAAACAACAACAAAAAAGAATAACATGCACTAATGAATTGTTCACGATATTACCAAAAGCTTCTATTAAAGCAAATAGGTTTGATTTTCATTTCATGTTTACTTTAAATGAAGCCATGATGTAAAAATGAAAGGCATAGTTTCATTTTATTACTGCAACAACCTTAAATAGTTATGTTTAAAGCGATCTTCTGTTTTTTTTCTCTTACTTTTTGAGATTTGCTAATTGGCAGGTGCAGCTCCAGGGGTTGTTAAACAGAGTGACGTTCTGGAGAGTGCTAAACTCAAGGTTGTTCGGCAGCGATTTCAGCTTGTTGTTCTCAAGATGCAGAGACTTGAGAGCCGTCACTCCCTCAAAGGCAGCATTGGAGAACTTGATGGGTAGAAAGGACAGATAGACAGTATATACAGATGATAACATGTCACAACTCACTGCTTTGCTTCTGCATGTAGAATATCCTAGGAATTCGCATTCAAAGTTACTCTTAATATCTGAAGGAGACTTGTGGATGCTAGACTGAGGGCTTTTTTTCCACATGAAAGGTCTCTCTCATGCCGTCCTCTGTGCCGGAGCTTATGTAAACCTGTCCACACTCTCCTTCCAGCCCTCCATCAAACTTCATAAGCGAATGCAAGGCTGCTAAAAACTTCACCAAGGTGTTAGATGTACTGGTCTGTGTGGTGTCTGCTTTATAGGAAGACGACAGTTGAGGAGCTGAGACAGTGTATACAGTGTCTGTCGGTGTGTTATGCAAGCGTAAAAACGATGCACTTATCGAAAGGACGTTTTGGAAATTTCCACTCAGAAGGCAAGAGACGTGGAGAGTTTGGTAATTTGAGGCGATATAGGATGGATCATTTCCATCATGGAAGGGTTGTTTTCACTTTTTCTGTCTGTCCACTCCTCCCATCGACTGGCTCTTTTGCCAGAAATGCCTGCAAAGGGCTCACTTGTCCATTCAGGTGAGGCAACAGCAGCCTAAAAATACTTCTCTTCATGGGCCATGAAACACCCCGTTACTATTTACCTGTCTGCTAACCCTTGCTGACCTGTTTACATGGTTCGCCAAGTGAGAGGAAAAACATGGCTCTCAAAATAAAATTCAGCAAATAGACCCTAAAATTATCTACATGTGAAGGAAGAGTGGTTATTTTTTCCCTTTTCTATCATACAAACAGCATTGACCAACTGCATGGGGCTAATTTTTGCTGATGTGCCTTTGCCCACGTCTGTGTGTGTGTGTGTGTGTGTGTGTGTATATATATATGACATATACACATGTATATATGCACATATATAATGTGTATATATATATAATGTGTATATATATATAAAATATGATTATTATTATTATTTACAATAGAATAATTATTTGAAAATATTTTGGTCAATAATATGATAGTTTGCACCGGTATCAGGCCATGTGGAGATTATGTGGATGTCAGATCAAAGACAAGGAAAAGAAAAATGTATCTCTTAAACGCTTTCATTAGCCGTTTAGTGATCCACAGGGAAAAATCCTGCTGGAATAGCACATGTGCATCCTGACATAAAGCACATGTGACCTTATTTAAGTCTTGAAGGGAATGGACATAATATCAGGAGTATCTTATTGAAAGAAAGCAGGTGAAAGTCTCCAGCACATGTCTGTTTTAGCCTGATACCACTTTTTCCAGTCTACAGTTTTGATATATTCCAATGGGGTTGGAGTACAGTTTCGTGGTCAGCTCTGATGGGATGTAAAGTGGATGTAAAGTTTGTTTGCCAATGCCAAGCTTCCCGAAAACCCAACACAAACATGCATTTATTTAGCCACAATTTTAAAGGCCAGCATTATTGGGAAAACATTTTGGTTCATAGTCAGCATCTTTTTTTTTTTCATGTTTTTTTCTAGTTTTTAAGTGTTTAATCCACAAAATAACTGTTATCTCACAGACTTACCTTCTCCAGGCTCATGTCATTTAGATGTAGCTTCTCCATGTAACGGCCGAAGCTCCGGAATGCGTGGTCAGGGATGAGGCTGAGAGGGTTTTTGG
The DNA here is from genome assembly GCA_031834385.1 of Semotilus atromaculatus. NCBI lineage: Eukaryota > Metazoa > Chordata > Actinopteri > Cypriniformes > Leuciscidae > Semotilus > Semotilus atromaculatus. Next base: position 9,591,636 of record JAULUF010000012.1, on the reverse strand, counting down.
ACAAGTTGAGTTCCTCCACGACACGCAGCTTGCTCATAGCCAGAAGAGGGTAGGTGGACAGCTGGTTACGGTCCAAGGTTAGAATGGCCAGGTTCTCCACTTCATCAAGAGAACCTGGCTGTATTGAGCTCAACTCATTGCCACTCAAATAAAGCCATCGGAGATCATTAGCACCTGTGAAAGTACCCGGCTGCAGCTCTCGAAGCTTGTTGTTGTTGAGCTGCAGGATAAACAGGTTGACCATGGGAGAAAAGATGCCCTTTGGAAGGATTGTAATGTGGTTACCATCCAAATGGAGATAGGTCAGTTTGGTTAGGTCCTCAAAAGCACCTGTTTTGATGGTGCTGATCTCATTATTAGACAAGTAAAGGTAGACGAGTTGCTTTACCCCTTTGAAAGCCTGGCTGGAGATCTCGCGGATTTGACAGTGCTGCAGATGCAGAGAAATTAGCCCCTTCATCTCACTGAAGCCCCCAGTTGGGAGATTTCCCAAGTTGTTCCTTTGCAGATTTAGGAGACGAGTGGCCTCGGATATGCGGGGGATCTTCTTCAGTCCGACGTTGTCACAGATAACATGTTGCAGGTCCCCATGGCAGTGGCACTGGCTTGGGCACTGAGTTGGTGCGGCAAATGCAAAAGGGACGCAAACCTGTAGACACACTAGCACCAGTAAGAAGCTGAAACTGTACATGATGATGGAGTGTTGATCAGTGCACTGCTTTATGCTATTTGGTGTTCTTTCTGCTTTACTCCGTGAGACGTTTGCAGCAGGAACATATACAGACAGCTAAAGTGGTCCACACAACCTCAGAGTAAAGAGAGAGAGTGTGTGAGAGTAGAGAGAGAGTGCTAGATGTGAGCTAGAGAGAGGGGGGGGTGTGAGTCCGAGAAAAGGAGGGAAGAGAGCTGAACGCAGTACTAGTGTTTATAATAGTCACTTATCACAATCACAATAATCACTTAACTTACATAGCCATTGCAAACTTTACGGGGTCATATGATGCTATTTCAAAAGTTCATTATTTTGTTTGAATATAATAGAATAGGTTATCATGCTTTAAAGGAGCCGTGTGTAAGATTGTGGCCAAAACTGGTACTGCAATCACTTTCAAATTACTGACTCAAGGTTGCCAGATATGCTGCAGGATCCGATTACGACACATTATTAGCTGCAGCTGTGGTAACTAGAGCAGAGCTGGCAACCCGAATGCTGCAACACTACAGACTTCATGATTGGTGGATCGGTGGAGGGTGAAGCATCAGACCAAAACACAACATGACAACATCAACATCAGTTGAGGGCTGCAACTTCACTTTTTAAATGACAATATCCTGGCTGGACTACTGTTGTCAGTGATATAAGTATTTGAAATGAACATGATTTCTTAATGTCTAGTGACATATCAGGGAAAATGTATGATTAATTGAAAGAAATTTCTTACATACAGCTCCTTTAATGTTGAAAACTGTATTGAAAATTGTACATTATTGCAGTACCTTTATTCCCAGTCTGTCTGAAACACTCTGGGCTTTTTAAAAATAGAATTGCCTTACATGTAATATTCATAAAGTTTTTTTCCTTTATTGTCTACATATATTGCACATACATGTTCCCATATAAATGTGCATGTATTGTACACACTTATATGCACACATTCACAGAATGAGTTACAATCAGTGGTTACAACAGATTTCTAGTTCCCAGCATCCTTTGCTTCTGACTGTTAAAGAAGAGTAAATGTTCAAATTAAGTGTTATTTCACGTGTTTTGCTCTATTAATAGGGGGAGATCGGTTTGTGTTTTAAGTTGTATTATTTTGGAATTTAAAAGGGTTGCTAGTATTTGTGAGTTTTTGGGGTTACCATTGTGCTGAAGAGTAGATCCTGTGTTTCGCTTGATGATTGGCTGAACACCATTAAGACTGTTACTATATTAAAAAATCAATAACAGTGAGCTTTTCAGCACAGTGATAGTCTCTTTGCAAAATAATTTTGTACTGTACTATTGTGAAGTTATATCTGAAAATATAAAAAAATATGTAATGTAAATAATTATAACATATATGAAATATATTACATCATATATTTCGATGTGTGTTTACTGCATGAGTAAATGTTCAATTTATACACATGCTGTATCATATCTGATCACATATACATACTGTATATGTTATGAAGTGTATTACTGAAAATGAAATTACATACATTATGATGATATACAAGTAAATATATTGTCTCATTTTTCAATAGATGAAACCAGCAATTCCTTATGTATTATTCAACATATTGTAATATATTTACATAGTATATTCTAAAATATACAGAATAATATATTGTTGAATCATTTAATATATTAATCATTCATTTATTAAGAAATATATTTTCTTTGCGTAAGGACAGATGGTGTTGTACTCTCCCAGGTTTAGGAAGCTGTCCTCTGTAAAATGAGTTTTACACAAGTGAACATTTGGGTCTTTCTCCTCTGGAACACTGTTAATTTCGGAGGGCCAAACAAAGTGATTTTGCTTTCGCAACCAAACTCCACGACATGGGGGCAACACTAATTCAATGATGCCTCGACTTCTTTCTTTGTGTCTTTTGGGGGGGGGATTATGCTAATATTTCACAGTGTGACAGAAATTTGCTGAAGTAATATCTGAACTTCGATGGTGGTGTTTTAGGCAGGTCTGGATCAGTGTTTTCTGTTAGATATAGAATAAATCGCTTTTGTGGGAGACTGAGCTTTGTAACTTTGCAGATCTTATACCGGTACATGCACAAAGAAATACATTACACACTTGAAAAGGAAAACATTAAAAACATTATATGACCTTTTTAAAACTAATATTTATAAGTAGTGCCTATTATACAATTCTGCTCGTAACTTTACATAGCACTTGCAGAATCTGCTAGGTGTTGATTAGAAATTAATTCGAAATTTCTTTTTTTGTGCATTTTATTATTTAGCACTGCACTGATTAATCTATTTGATATAACATTTTTCCATATATTCCACAAGAGGAATTATTTCTTTTGGTTGAAGGGTGAGTAGAATAATATCTCATTGTACCCATTTTTTTTAAATGCTTCTTGCATTCATAGAGCGAACCTTTCACTGATTGTTTACACTTTAATGGAAGTTACTCTCATATTTCGCGTCATGGGCCGTAGGAAAATTGTGGATATATTTTTGTTGATTAAAAAAAAAAAAACATTAAAGGTTTTAAGTGCATGTTAGGTGTAAGAAAATTCAGACGTCCGAAATTTTGTTCCTAGTCTCTCATTTCATTGGGTAACTTGTGTGCAGCCAAATCTCGTGAGGTTAAGGTGAGACTGTGTGTCGTGCCAGACAGTTCCATTGTTTTTAGTCAGCAGAAGGGGAAAAAGGAGCCACCCCCATATGGCGGGTGTTTTATAACATATAATCACCACCAGATGTTTGGCTGGTATCACATCACAACAATGAAAATGTAGGTTTTTCTTTTGTCTGCATTGGAGCGTTTCATTTGAGGAGGCACATTCCTCTACATAAATGACTCCTTTGATTTAAACTATGTACAGTTTTTAGTATAAAATGGAAAGAAACTGAAGTGCACCTATTTTTTTTTTCCCCCACATGCAACAAAACATTTTATCCTTGTTCCTCTTTCTTTGGCTCAAAGAGCTAAAAGAGACCTCAGATCTGTTTATGAGCACCTCAGCTTTTCTCAGGTTAGGTGGAATCTAGTGTTTGCTTAACAAATTTAACATTTTATCGGCAAAGTGTATGTCTTGGTCCTTTCAAGTCCACATTCACACCCTGCAGTGTGCAAATTCTGTCCATTGGCCTGTTATCTATCTATAAATGACAAAATAATTATATCAAGTGAGAAAAGGTGTAATATTGTTTGACACTGAAATCGCAAAAATAAATTATTTTAAATGGCCATTTTAGATGATGCATGCATTTTTTCCCCCTTTACTAATTGAGTTCGAAAGCTCATGACTCGCATTTAAAATCGCTTCAAAAGTTCCAAACAACATTTTAAATGTCTGGCATGTCACACATCTCACCTCAACAGCTGGCAGCTCATGTAATTCAGCTTGGTAAACACAAATTGACATGCTGTGCTGTGATGAGGTTATGTCTCTGAATGACACCATGGAGGAATTGTTTCCAGTTCTCATTATCGAAGGCTATCTTATTTGGATGATTTGTTTTAGCCCAAAGCGATACTGTATAGTGGGTTCAAAACAGCTGGAGTGCCAGTTCTCAGGTGCGCACCACATACCTCACCTGCTTCCCAGGCCTGGTGGATTCAGCTGATTCAGCTGTCTGCTTGCCTCTAGGCTAGTTTTTGGGAAAATGGTAACAAAAGGCCTTTACTACAATCTGCTGTGCAAAAAGAGTAACGTAAGCACACGGACTGAAATTGAAGTGAGTTTAATGGCATCGAAATCATGAGGTTACTTCCACAAAGCATAACATAAATTATAATTTACAAATGGTAGTAAACAACATTTTAGGATTTTGAAAAATGTAAAGAGGAAATATTTCTAGGTCAAATTTGTGTCACTGTCAGCAAGGGGGATAAATAAATCTTTAAAATAAATCATTATAAAATATGTAATTGTAATATGCAATATGTACACTGTAAAAAGTGATCAGTTGACTTAACTTAAAAGTGAGGAAATCCTTAAAGGCTAAAGTAATATACACTTCATGTAATTGAAAAGGAAATAAGTTGTGTGAACTTTTTATTTATTTACATATTATTTTATCAATTCAAAACCTTAATGTCTTCTAAATGTTCAATAATAATAATAATTTATATAATACAATATTATATGTAATAATAAAATAATTTATAATAAATGAAAAAAAAAAGATGGACATCCTTGTGTTTTGGAACAGATTGCGTACGGCACAACCGAAAACAGCCCTGTGACATTCAGCGGCTTTCCAGTTGACGGCATGGAACGCAAGACAGACACTGTTGGATGTATATGCCCCCATACTGAGGTTCGTTTCCACACACTAATAGATAAGATGTTCCGCATGCATATTTATTGTCTGTTTTAGCACACACTGAATGGTGGTTTCTCCATTAGGCAAAAGTAGTGAACCCTACTACAGGAGAGATCGTGCCTCTGGGCGCTCAGGGCGAACTGATGATCAGGGGATACTGCGTGATGCTGGAATACTGGCAAGATGATGAAAAGACCAACGAGTGCATCACAAAAGATCGCTGGTACAAGACTGGGTAATGCGAGTCATTTTCTTTTTCTTTTTTTCTTCCTTTCTCTCCTACTAGATATGAACATTATTCAGAATTCATTACATGACTAAATGACTGTTCTGTTATTTATAAAGTGATATTGCCACTTTGGACAAGTACGGCTACTGCAAAATAGAAGGACGCATCAAGGACATGATCATCCGAGGAGGAGAGAACATCTACCCTGCTGAAATCGAACAGTTTCTGCATACACATCCTAAAGTTCAGGAAGCACAGGTCAACAATGTTAAAGAGGCCCTATTATGCCCTTTCACAAAGTCTTGGTTTTGTTTTTGGCATCTACTAGAATAGGTTTGCATGAATGTTAAAGTGCCCTTATCATGGTATTTTAAGTTTCCTAATGTTGTTGCAGAGTCTCCTACAACATGTTTACACGCATCAAATGTAAAAAAAAAACTGTTTAATTTCCTCACAATATACATTTGCACATCATCACATTTTCCATGATTCTCAAACTGGCTCGTCAAATTAATCAATCTCTCTAAATCCCTCCTTTCCGCGAGTTTATCTGCTCTGATTGGCCAGACAGCTCAGTCTGTTGTGATTGGTCTACCGCGTACAGCGCGTCGAGAACAAAATCGCCCATTGTATAACACCGACAGCTCTGCGTGTCCTGAGGCTTCCTACACCGTAAACTAAACAGTAACGAACAATGACGTCGATTTTACCATATTAATGCGAGCGCGAGTCCGGTGATGAAATATTAGAAGAACTAGTTATTCAACCTCTATCGCAAGGACAACTCGATAATAGTGGCCCACAGCTGATCAGCAGTATATAAGTATTTCAGTTAGACAGTGATAATGAGAGTTAGCCAGTTAGCAGGAGATCTACACAATATAAAACTCAAAACTAAGTATTTTGAACACCATCTTTCAAGAGCAAGCGGTTTGTGAATCCTGCATTGAACTCCCGGGATTTGAGAAGCAGTCGTCTATACTATAAAATAAAGGGAACACCGAACACAGGAATAGTTTAGGATTATACTGCTGTGATTTCTTGGTAAGGATGAATTTTAACCACTGATTCTACACATGCTCATCCTGTGAAAAATGATTGATAACTGGCTAAAAATAACTGGCTTTACCTTCACATCATGCACAGCGCCGTCTTCTCGACATGATGCTGTCCAGTTCAGAAATCAGCTCCGGTTTGAGGTTTAAGTTTCCCTGCGAGTGCGCGCGCAATAACTGGGCGCGGACAATATGCTAATGTTTCGTATGTACGTCATTACGAAACGGCTAATGACTCGTTTCAAAAACAATTCATTTCATAGACTCAGAGTCGACTCTCACTTTTGAAAGACAATAACTTTATATACGGTGCCCTTTCAGATATAAAACTTTGCATGATGTTTTCATTCACTTAGAGCTTTATTACACACTACACGAACAGTCATTTTCAAAAATCCATGATAGGGGCCCTTAAAACATAATTTTTTTACACATTTTATATTGTTGCGGCACCTCTTTTCCCAGTCTGTCAGTAATGCTCTTAGTTCCTGTTGCTATAAAGGTTCTCCTTCTGAAAAGCACAATGTGCTCTGATTGGTCAGCTGAGCCAGTGTTGTGATTGGTCAACCTCTTTGAGCTTGTTTTAGCAAATGTCACACCGCTTACAAAAACCGCGCGAGTGTCAACACACTACGTAACTCATCTAGGTCTCAGCCCTTTTTTCCCCAAATGCCTTGTGTGGGAATTATTTAAATGAGGAATATTGTAGCATGTACGTTCCCGGAAGAAACCTCAAGACTACAATTGAGGTGATTCAGGGAGATTAGAAAGAGTGGGCACTGATATAGAGAATAAACAAATTTGGTGTGGACTTTGTGCTTGGTAACTTTGCAGGCCTTTTCATGCTCAAACTGAAGAAAACCCATTTAACCAATGACACTGATGTACCTTAGCACTTCTCATCAACTGTTCCTTTAACCTCCATTTTACAGTAAAGAAAGCAAGATGGTTTAAGCTAGAAAAGAATCTTAACTCTGTTGTCCATACAGGTGGTTGGAGTGAAGGATGAGAGAATGGGAGAGGAAGTTTGTGCTTGTATTAGACTCAAGTCTGGTCAGGAATGCACTGCAGAAGAGCTCAAGGCCTACTGCAAAGGAAAGGTCAGAATATCCAGCATGCTTTATGTGTTATCCAGCACATTTACTCTACAACTATTTGCCATTAAAGTATCACTGTTGTTTTTGCAGATTGCCCATTACAAGGTGCCACGCTATGTAACGTTTGTTCAGGGATATCCATTGACTGTCACAGGCAAGGTAAGTGTTATGAAATATGAAAAGTATGAAAGTCACTGCACACCACCACAGTTATTAACAATAAACAATTCAGATGATTCATTTAGTCTAGAGAAAGCCATTCCAGTGAGCATTTAAATAATGAATCTCCCCCTTTTCTATGTCTCTGTGGGTACATCATGTTAAAAATGAAGAAAATGTAAAAATGGTGTTTTCTTGAGCCAATTCACATTCGTCTCTAGACAGAAGACATTCAAGCAATTTCCCTGTCTGCATGAAAGCCACTGATGTGGTTTCAGACATTCAAGGGCGACTCTGACACCTTTGCTTTTAAAGGCTTGTGGTTTGCTGTCGACAGACTGAACCCTTTAAAAGCACTACAACTGTTTCTTTTCTTCATCTCTGTCAGATCCAGAAGCACAAACTTCGTGAGCAGACAGAAAAACAGCTTGGACTCTGATTGCAAAAGCACCTGTGGTATAAAAAAAAAAAAAAAAGATGTTACAAGCAGGATATCAGCCTCAGGATATCGTTACTCAAAAACGTGATTCCATTGTTTTAAAAGCCATGTTTATGATTAAACATGTTATTGTCATGTTTTATACGTACATGATACTACCCTATCAATTTACCCTATTTCTAAAAACATATAAGTGGCATTTTTACATGTTAAGGATCATGTACCTTTTCTTAATTGTCTTTATTTTGGAATTTGTTTTTGGAACCAAATAATTCTTAATCATAAGAACCAAATATATACCAATATATCAGTATCAAAAAATAAGCATGTTACACTAGGCCAGTTTTAAGTAGATGTCTTTATAAACCTATAATAAACATTTCGTAAATTACACACTTAAACAGTGTGTTTTTATTTTTTCAGAAATCTCAAATGAAAATCATCTTGTTTGGTTTCTGTGGACATCTGCTCCCTATTCAATCTGAAGATCATATGTTTTAAATTTTATATTACTGAAATATCCAAAATAGGTTATTTAAAGCACAAATGCAGTCTTTTTGTTGGCAGTAAAGTAGTTTCCCTCATTGTGATCTCAGGTGTGCCCTGTCGGTGTTCATTTAGGCCTTGGTGTATTCCTGCTTGGCTCGTGATGTGAACATTTTGATGCTAGTGTTGAGACCATGTGGAAAGATGTCCTCTCATAGCATTCTAATGGGTCTGCTGGAAAGTAATGGCTACTCTGGTTTGGACAAATACATAGTTTTGTGAGGATCATTTAGGGTAAGACTTTAAAACTAAAGACCTGGACAAAACCCCAGACATTCTTTTCCAATTTCCCTGCAGCTAATAATAGAATCCGTCATTCACTGCATGCTTCTCGTGGTCATTATCGGGTGCATTCACTTGACTGTTATATATTTCATAAAATTAACAAAGATTTATGGAATCATTTCTTCCAGTAAAAGGAACACCTCATTTGGAATCTAGCATAAGTGAAAATCTTAAAAAGGAGCTGAAAATATGTTAAGCGTCTCCCCCATGTGTCCTTTAGTAGAACAGCAATTCAAGCATCTCTTGTTGCTTTTCCTATTTGTTTTTGATTTTGAATACAATTTCCATATGTACAACAGCTGAGGTCAGTTGTTGTTTTTTTTAAAGGAATAAATACTTTTATTCAGCAAGGAAGCATTAAATTGATCAAAAGTGACTAAAGACATTTAAAATGTTTAAAGATTTCGATTTCAAATAAATGTTGTTCCATTGAACTTTCATCAGAGAATTCTGGGAAAAATACAGTTCCGCACAAATATTAAGGAATGTGTGTGTGTATAGATGTGTATATATACACTCAGATTAATATACATACACACACTTTTTTTCCCCCAGTTGTACATTATCACCTAAACCGTAAAGCATCCATCCATTCTCCAAAATGCTTGTCTATGTGTAGGGCTGAGCGAATATGGGTGGAACTCTTTACTGCCCCAGTACTTCAGAAATCCCTTTAAAAGTATACATGTGAATTAAACATGGCACAAGGGCCTTAATCATCACAGTATGCTAATGCCTATCTAATGCAAGGGAATCATCAATATGCTGAACAGGATGGTCCTTTACACCTCAAGGTCACATCTGTACCATTGCTTCACAGAACACATCTGCTTTCCACTACATTATATTTATCTACTAGTGTGTTCTGTCTCATCTGACAGCTAGTCAACTGAACTGAAAGGTGGTCAACTTAATAGAGATATTAGAGTATCCTTATGTACAATCTAGGTACTTTTGCTTAAACATGCATTGAGGAGAAAATGTTAATATACTTATCCCTGTCTTGATCACCACCAATTAGCCATATCTTTTGGTTTCCTCTGTCAGTTGGTTTTGGTGTTGGTGTTCCACTCATGTTCAGCAATGATTTACTCAGGTAACACGAATGAAAGGTAACTGTTGGTCAGGGAGAAAGGCTTTAACCCTGACACTCCCGCACACGGTATTTGCGTAACCTCATACTTCACCACTACAAGAAAGGCTTTTACGGCCTCGTCTGCAGAGCAGTGCATTATTTGTTACAGCTAGGTTTTTCTTTACAGTATGTTTCATTCTACTGTCTGTACATTTAAACGTGTAACTTAATAAAAAAAACGTTGCCTGCTTTAAAGTCTTTGAGAATTTTTCCTTTTTCACTGATAATGTTAAAATCTAAAGTGATTGTAACTTGCGTCATCTAAACGTTAAATCCTACTTTTTCCAATCAGTTCAAAGAATAAGAAGTTAAAGAGTAACAACTTTAATGGATTAAAGATAAAAAAATTAATCTTTTTGTTCTGATAATTGGTTCAAAATAGCAGCGCAAGCTTCTAGCCTTACATATGTACTTAGGAGCATATGGCCCTCGAGGTCCCTTACTGTCCTGCAGATTTGAGCTCCTATCTAATCAAACACACCTGAACAGCAACAGCAACCAATCAGCTGCGTTATGTAGATAATGATGTGATCAGTTTCATGCCAGCACTAGGTAAATGTTTATATTATTTAAACATCTAGTCAGCCAAGGGACAGCAGATGAAAATGATCTGTTTGGCTTAAAGTGGCACATTCACCAGTGTTTTTTCATTATACATAAATTCATGTCAAATGTATAAAAACACTAAGTATACACACAAAGAATAAATATTTAAAACTATACAAAGATATGAATATGCTACATATATAGCAAATTTGCTTTAATTTTTTTTTTTTTTTTTTTGGGGAGGTGACTGGTCGCATTGTCCTGTAAGGAACAGACATTACATCTGGTGACCATTCCATGATTATGAGTGATTCTTAGAGAAAATCTAAAGACATATCTTCTACCATTTCAATAGGAGGGTTCTCTGAATTGAAAAGGATATGATACTAGTCTCAGATCATTACTATTAAATTGTTTTAATGCATTGTTTAATTACATTTTAAATGCATATAAACATAAAAATGTATTCTTTTAAATTTTATAAAGAAAGAAAGAAGCTGACACACACCCACATTGTCCTGTTGAAATATAAATTTGATACACAAGTTAAAAGCCATCTAAAAGCAGATTATATTACCGTAAATGTGTAATGTAACGGATTACATTGCTAACTACAATTTGTAAGTAATATATCCAGCACTGTATCCATCTATCTATCTATCTATCTATATATATATATATATATATATATATATATTACATACACATACATTTCGATTTATTGAGAAAATAAGGTTTTATTTTTCAAAATCTTAAATTGCATAAACATTTGCAATTGTTCAGCAACAATTACATGCAAAATCAAAGTCAGTCCTTTGGAAGTGGAATCCCCACCACTGATTGACTTTGTCCCTGCATTCCCTCTCGGGCTCTGTCCACTTGTTCCTGTGTGCAGTAGTCCTGCAGGAAGACAGAAGCCAGGTTCCTGAGACGCGGGTTCTGTGTGAGGGAGAAGCGCAGCATGCACTGCACCACTGCGCTGTCTGTGGTCTCAGCGCGCGAGGCAGCTGTGGTGAGGTTCATTAAAGTAGTGACGGCAGAGAGAACGGTCTCATCTCTATTACTCGACAGGCATGATATCACTAATGGGACTCCACCGCTTTGCAGGATCTGATCACGGGACTCGCGGTCCATGCTGAGGTTACATAAACCACCTGTATGATTTCAAACATTGTTGATTCATGTGAACAGATTGTAACGGCAAATAGATATATTAGACCACAACCTCACAGCTATACCAACCAATTCCAAACTCCACAAAGTTGTCATTCTCTTCTGTCAGCATGTCCAGGAAGAGGTCAGTGACCTGGAGCATTCGCAGAGATTCCATGTTGGATGGATCATAGGCAAAGTTGGCCAGGTTTGCCAGCACTTGCTCTTTAGACTCTGCCAAGAAATGAAAAGACAAATGATGCCGTTTTCAGAAAACTTAATGCTTTTATTAGAAAGATAGGAAAACAATTACTGCATGTACTGATTATAGTTTGTCAGTGAAGGAATACAGATCGCACAAACTGAATCAAGCACATATGTAGTCAGTGGATATGCAATCATTGACATACCCTCACTGTCAGTGTCCTGAAACTCTGTGACCAGCCCCTGCAGGAACTCAAACCTGTCAGACACAGAAAAACGATTATTTCTTGCCATTACAGATGGATCGAGGGAAACATGGGTTTAACACCTGCAGAAAGACAGAAAGATAGAGGTCAGTTTTATTATTAACGTTACCATGTGTACTGACAGACAGACAGACGAAAAGATTTGAGACAGATGCAGATGTGACTTACTTGTGCAGAATAATGCGGTTTAAAGTAATTTATGCTTCTGCTACAAACTTCTATAATTCAAATTTCACTTCGGTCTATCGGTCTATCTTCGGATTATAAATACATATTAATTTAATCCAGAAAATCTGTGTGATCGATGAGTTTCCCATCACTGAAGCTGCTCGACACAACTGGTCCGTCAGTAAATACTTTCCCGCATTAACCGTCATCTGTAGTTCCTTTGATCTAAAGTTCATTCGTCATAAAACTGCTTACCAGTAAAATATCATAACATAAAATTATATTTGGTAAATTATTTAGAGCATTCCCTCTACTTCGTAAGACAATATTTCAAACAAATGAAGCGACCTAACGCAAGAGCCGGAAGTAAGGCTATGGGTGTGCAGTATATATTCATCCGTGTGAATGTCAGAAGAACTACTGTTTCGCGGAGACTTTAGCTGTTTTGTCTGCTTTCATATCACGAAGACTATCAATTTCCAGCATGAAACAGTCCAAACTATCCACTGGGAAGCGCCTTACAAAACCGATTATTTTTGGGACACTGCTCGTAGGTTTGGCCACAGCATTTATGAATAGGTGAGATAACACACCCCCTTGACATTGACACTGCATGTGTATTGTAATAGTGTTTAGAATATGAAATAATACAGATTGTGTGTAGACCACAGTATTGTGCAGTACGGCAGTGTTAAAATTAGTCTAGACAAAGCACGTGTTTATCCATTATAATCAAGATCCCCCCCCAAAAAATATTATATTTGCTGTGATGTCTGATGACCCATATGATGATTGTGCCTTGTGCACGAAGGCATTTGTTCATGGAGGACCTGGCAGATCTCAGGGAGCAGGAGCGATCCCGAAATGAGGTCAGGCGACAGGAGGTGCTGGAAAGAAGGCAGAGACAATTCGATGAGGTTACAGAGAAGAAGAGTGCAGGGGGCAGCTGAGATGATGACTACTCCCTGAACAGAGGAAACCAGCACTGACCAGGGTGTCCCACGTGTTGTGGGACATTTTTTGCCAATAAAATTTTGTTTGTTGTTGCTAAAATGGGACAGTAAAGCAAGTGCAATTAAGCCAAACAACACAAAGCATATAGCTGTTTTGTTGGCAATAATGATTTGAATTGGTTACCTTGATCACATTTAACTGCAACAGTTGGATTCGCAGGAGGATTTACATCACATAAATGTAAGAAGCAAATTGTGGAAATCATGAATTAATGGGCCAAAGCTAGATGTTCCTCATTTCTGCTTGGATTGTATAAACATGACATTTTTATGAATATTTAATTTACATTTAATATTGATTTCACCAATTAAAAAACCTACAAAAATAAATCTCAATAAATCAGTTGTTGCACTGTGATTATAATAATTTTCAATAATTGAAATAAAATTCAGCTAAAATAAAACAAATTTTAATTTAAAGGTAGGGTATGCAATTTTGGAGAGTTTAGCAATAGCAAGCTAGCTTTGCACTAGATCCCGCTCTCCAAAACGAAATTATGCAAGAGGGTGTTAAATTAAACCTCATGCCTCAAAGCACACATTACAAATGAATGCAATGTTCAGAGAAACATTTTTCGGTTCCGAGACTTCAACAGAAGATATATGTAAATGTTTTAATATTTGCTATCAGGGTGTGAAGAAAGTTTTAACCAGAATAACAAAGTGTTTATGAAAAAATTGCCTACCATACCTTTAAATCTTAAATTTAAACAAAGATTAGAAACATTGTCTTGGCAACTAACTTGATATAAAATAAGTTGAAGTACTAAAATGACTTAAACTGACATAAAAATTAAGCTAAATAAAAAATAACAATCATTTAAATCAAGAAGCCAATAAAATCAATATAAAAATAATAAATTAAAAATATTAATAAATACAATAAAAATATTTTAAAAATTAACAAGTTGGCATAAAAGCCTTATTTTGAGGTTATTCTGTTTGTAATATATTACATTATTTTTTTTATTATTTTAATGTTTGTTACAACAACACAGACACATGAGAACACTACCATTTATTTGAGCACGCAAAAGTAACAAAAAGTGCCTTTAACAAATTGCACTATTCAAACCAAAATGAGTAAGATTTGTCCTTCACAACAAGGAAAAAATTATGTATGGATATTCCAACAAATACTATGAGGCTGGGAAACCAACCTGAGACAAAATGTGTCAAACAGTATTACTGAAGCAGTAAATTGTCAGTATGACCGAAACAATGTTCAAAATGCAAACCTGCTGAAGCCAAAGCTAATCTTTCATGTGCAACTCCAAAGACGTTTCATACTTACACCAGGCCACGTTTCAGGGACAAAAATAAGTTCACTCATCTGAGGCACACATTAGCACTTAATGTAAATCATACCCGGAAAAAAAAATGACCTTGTGCTCCAAGATTGAACAATTGGGGTTATAAGTGCACATGTAAGTCTAGATAGTCAGATCGCCACACTTCATCTTCCCTTTTCCTTCAACATACAGTATATAATTTATATATCCGCTCTAACTTATACACAAACACTGCATGTGTTGCACAACATATATTAATAGTGTAAATTCCCTTTTGTTTTCTGATCTCATATACATTGCCTTCCAAGACTACAGCAATAAATACATTTTTAGACCGTGGTAAAAGACATCACATTTTCAAAGAATACAGAAAACTAAATTAACCATGTACATACTGTATATGTTTATATCTAAATTAACAATAACCATAAATATATTAGATGGGTATATACATCTTTAGGAAATATGAACAGGTATTTCAGCAGTAAAATGTAGGATATTGCAACAAAGACTAGTATGAGGTGCTGCTACAGTGTAATCTCGACACAGATTCAGTAGTGTATTAAAAGGAACAGTTATATTGCTGTCTAGTGCTTCTTTCAGTGGATGTACTGGAGTGAGTGTGTTTTAAATGTGTTACACTGTGAGCACCAGGCCGGATGGAGAGTTGGAGCATGGCGGGCCTTTGATGTTCGTCACGGTGCCGGGGTCCAAACCGTTCACTGTCCTGCTGTGCTCACAGAAACATAAGATAGGTTAGATGCTTCAAATGAGGCATTTGAACCCTGTACAATGCAAGACATTAGACCACACTACTATTAGAATTGCTAGTATTTCCTAGTAAGTCCACTCCACACCAACTGGATAAACTAGACAGGATTTGGCATAAAAAAGCGGGAAGGTTTCCGGAAACCAGTTAATATGCGCAGCAAAGCTCATACCATACGCAAGTGAATTAGTGTAGATAAGCCAGCAGAACAAACTCCGAAACTGTAGATTTTCTCAGGCAGAGGCAGACCACTCAATACGGCCCCGAGAGACACACCAGACACAAACACTCTACTGTCCATCAGCACAAAAGGTATTTGATGACCGTCATCAGCCACACATCCCTGTGTCTGTTCTTGTTACATTGAAACACATGAATGTAATAGTACTACACTGTTACAAAATCAAATCACTGAAGTATACTGGAGACTGCAAAGGTCCTCTGCTGTCCTGTTATCCTGATCTAAACACTCTCTGGATTTCTGCAGAGAAATCATCCAAAGATCTGATAAGTCTTACGCAGCAGAAACACAAGCACTGGATGTCCTCTGTACCGTTTCCCAGGACACACTGATTCAGCATTGCAGTGAGCTGCGGAAACACTGCGGTAGAGGTGTGGATCATAGACCCTCCTGATCCAAAAGACACTCGCAGATTCTTGAGATGACTCTATTTGTCAAATGCATTAAATCACAATAAAGCTTCTTATCCATTACACATGCTTAAAGTCAACATGAAATTAAAACTGATACACTATTTTTGTAATGCGAGTTTCTGTTCTTACTATGCATGATTCATTGGATTCATGTTAAAAAAAATGTTTGTCTTCATAAACTTGTACTAAAATTGGCCTATGAAGCAATCATTTTTGGCCATTTTTCAGCCTGTCCAGCCATGCTCAGGTTTAGCTACTGTAGATTTACTGGTTTGTGCTGGTACACTACCATTTAAAAGTTTGGAGTAATTTCTTTTCTTTTTTAAATAGTAAAGTATACTTTTATTCAGCAATGATGCATTAAATTGTGCAAAAGTGACAGAAATATTTTGTAACAACATTAAGTCTTTACCATTTCAAATCCATTTACCATTTTTTTTTAACACTAATCATCAAAGATTCCCCCTAAACAATATTATTTCTAAACGATCATGTGACTGAAACCTGGAATATGAAAATTCAGCTTGCCATCACAGAAATAAATCACATTTTACAATTTATTAAAATAGAAAACAGTTAAATATTTAACTGTTATTTTATTTTACAATATTACTGTTTTTGATCAATAAATGCAGCCTTGTTGAGACTTTAAAAATATAAAATCTCACTGACACCAAACTTGTGAATGGCAGTGGAAATAATGCCCACTTTTCGCTTACCCTATGGATAAAATGAAATACAGTCCTATCTTTTTTCTCATTGACTATCTAGTTTCACTCATAAATGTATCACACACCATGGAAGTAAAATGAGCTGCGAATGTTGTTTCATGTTGACTTAGAATGAACATGATCTAACTACTGACTAGAACAGTCTAATCCTGCAATTCAGTTCATACCGACAGACAGATGAGGAGAGAAATTCGTAGTTAAGCACTCAGGGTGAACTCCATAAATGTCAGGATTTTTAAAAGGGCCTTTCTTGTTTTGAATCTTCAGGTAAGAGTCAAAACACTGGCCCACTCCTCTTACATTCAGTTAAATAAACCATATTTGAGCAAACTTATGGAGTGCACCTTCGCAGACAATTAGAGCCACCACCAAGATGTTAGAGGAGATGATATGATCTTAACCTAGTGAATTATTGTACTCTTAAGTCATATGCAGGGGGTTGTTAACTAGCATGCATGAATCCCCACATGAATCATTTTTTATTAATCGTTGGATCATTTACCCAAGAGCAACGCAGGGAAAATGACCCTCTCTCTTCTGCTGAGGAGAGAAACACACACAGGTCTGAGAGAACTTTATTTCTGTATCACTTAGACTTACACTTTTCTTAAATCTGCCCTTCATTTTAGTCCTCACACAAGAAAATTAACAACTGAGTATTGGAGCAACGTATTCATCTTTGTTTATAGCCCTTTATGTGAAACAAATTGTACAATTGCTTCCGATTAGAAGGACACAATGTAACGTAGATCAAATAAGGTAACTGCTCATCAACGTCTAATGGTTTTTTTTCTGAAATGTGGCAGAACAAAATGGCCAACTCACGCTTTGTCGAAGTAGGATGTGTGGAGCGAGTGCGAGTAATTTGAAAGGTCGCCGTTAATCAGATTGCCGTTGACATTTGTGACATAGTTCTTCCTGGCTGCCTGGTCCTTGGCAAAATTTCGACAGGCTGTGAGCTTAGACTCTAAGGCCTAAGAAGCAGAACAAACTCTTGGATTAGACACCAAATTAGTTTATGCAAACAGCAATAAAAAAATAAAAAAAACGGAACAATTATATGTCTGAATAGCTTTCATTCATATCAAAAGTTCAGTCTACAGCTTTTACTCACCCCGACTTTGCGCAGTAGATCGCCTACAATATTGAGCGCTGATATTCTAGCAGATGGAGTGAGGGCTGCATTAGTTGAGCTGTTGGCCAGACCTGCAAAAGACCAGAACCAAGTGAGTCGTGCAAACACGTGTGGCACTGCATACATCTCAGAGAGAAATCGATCCGTCTACCCGTCTGGCTAGTGAAAGCATTGTCCAGGTTCTTGCTGAGAGGTGTAGCCGGCAGAGAGAGGGAGGCCTGGACCGCTGAGTCTGTTTTGTCATTGTCTGGAGTCGGAGAGCTGGGGGCCGACATTCTCGTCACATTCTCTCGCACCGCAAGCTCTTGCCGCAAATCTACAAAACGGTCAATGTGCAAGATGTCGATCCATAACTTTCACTTGCAGACAATAATGCTGATGAGCATGTAACATGACTTCATTCCACAAGCGCGGAGGAAAATCCTTTTACTGACAGAACAGATTGTGTACATACTTGAGAAGCCTAGAACGAGGAACTAGCTAGAATTACACATGTCGAAAGTCAGTAAATACCTCTGGCTTCATCTTTTAGTCTCTGCACAGACACCAGGAGAGACTCTTTCTCATCCAGTTCACTCTCAAGAAAGGCGTTCCTCTCGATGGCCTGGTTCAGCCTCTGCTCAAAGTCCTCCAGGGATGTAATCGTGGCTCTGTGGTAACAGAATAAATGAGAATGAATCTATAAATAACTGTAGAATAGTAGAAAAGCATACATTAAAGATGACATGTAGTCAAAATAGATAATCAGAATTGACACTCTGATGAATTGATTAAGTGTCACTTTCCCAGAAGATTTTTTTTTTGCTGATGTAACAAAGGCTGTGTGGGTGGGGGAAAATGTTACTAACCAATATCAATCATATTAACCAAATTATCCAATAAAATCCTAAAAAAATTGACAAAACAAACCCATATATACTGTGTACACCCTACACATGCACTCAAATACATACTGCACATACTGCACATACTACCGTTCAAAAGTTTGGGGTCAGTAAGAAAAAAAAAAAAAAAAAAAAATCCGTTTATTAAGCAAGAATGCATTAAATTGATCAAAAGTGTAATTTGTAATGTTACAAAATATAAAAAAAAAAAAAAAAAAATGCTGTTCTTAACTTTCTATTCATCATAGAATCCTAAAAATAATGTACGGTTTTCTCAGAAACATTTAATCAACATTTTAAGAAATAATAACAATATAGCTATTATAATGATAATAATAATAAGAAATGTTTATAAGAAATAAGAGCACCAAATCAGTATATTAGAATGATTTCAAAAGGATCATGTGACTCTGAAAACTAGAATAATTATGCTGAAAATTCAGCTTTGACAATACATTTAAATAGAAACAGTTGTTTCGAATAGTAATAATATTACTGTTTTTACTGCTTTTTTGATCAAATAAATGCAGCCTTGGTATAAGCATAAGACCGTGAGCATAAGAGACACTGACCCAAAATGTATCTTTTGAATGGTAATTTAACTTAGTACAGTAGTTTAAATTATGGAATTTAAACGTAACATTAATGCCATTTTATGTTATCTTTAGGGAAGTATTTTGGATGTGATACAGTTTACATTCTGGGTCTGGTGAAATGTGTGA
Organism: Semotilus atromaculatus; assembly: GCA_031834385.1. Taxonomy (NCBI): domain Eukaryota; kingdom Metazoa; phylum Chordata; class Actinopteri; order Cypriniformes; family Leuciscidae; genus Semotilus; species Semotilus atromaculatus. The sequence continues at coordinate 9,572,147 of JAULUF010000012.1, read as the reverse complement.
TGAAGGGTAAGATGATGCCGCCTGACCTCTTAGCTCTCTCCAGGTCATCGTTGGCCTGCTCCAGCTCTCTGACGTATTTATGCAGCTGCTCCTTGATGCCTCGAGTCTGGCTGAGGTCGTCCTCCAGTACAGAGATCTGTTTGTAGCTCTGAGAATACTGATACTCCAGCTTATCCTACAGGAAAGAGAAAGCAAAGACACACACTCTTTAGGCCTGCCCTCGCTGCCTTCATTACACATGCTCAGCCTGTGTTTAGCTCACACGCTCTCCGCACCTTCAGCGAGTCGAGCTCATGCTGCAGTCTCTCATTGTCCGCCTGCAGGTCTCTGATGCGATGCTCCGCTTGGCCCAGTTGTGTCTCCAGCTCTGTCTCTAGCTCTCTGCTCCCCTCTTGGAACTCCAGCAACTCCTCGTGTGCGTCCTTATAACTGAACACACACATCAGGATACTGTTTAGCAACCTTTAGCTAATGACACATGCATAAAACACAGAATAGTATATAAATAGCTTTATTTGCGCTTGCCTTGAACTATAGCCTACTGAACACCAAATTGCTCACATGCTCTGTCAAAACAACACACTTCACTCTGGGCGTTCAAAAGTTTGGGGTCAATAAGATTTTGAAAGAAAGAAATACTTTTAAGGCCCGTTCACACCAAGGATAATAACGATAAAGATATAGTTATAAAATTCTTTCTAAATATAAAACAATAGCAAAGTCCACACCATAACTGTAATGATAGCGGCATAGAGAAACTATAGTGTTGGTCACTTTCAGAAAGATTTTTTCCAGTTGATATACAATTAAAACATTGACGGACAATCAGAATCCATCATGCTTTAAAGAGCTCGAGCATTTAAAGTGACAGATGATAAAACTGCAGCACATGCTCAGAATAAACAGAAGAACAATGTATGTTGGTGTTGACAATAAAATTGTTCTTGGAGTGTGAATGGGCCTTTATGAAGCAAGGATGCATTAAATTGATCAAAACTCAAAAGTGACAGTAAACCATTTAAAATGTCACAAAGATTTCTATTTCACAAAAATGCTGTTCTTTTGATCCTTGAAAAAAAAATGATAATAATAATTTCCACAAAAATATTAAGCATCACAACTGTACAGAGCCCCTAAAGGGACACGATGAGGGGAAAAAATATGAGATGGGAGGAAAAATGACATGTCAGATTTAGCAAGGAAAGCAAAGATTTTGCGAGTGAACGCAAAATTTCTCGAGGGACCACAACGTTTTTGTGAGAAACGGAAAGGCTTTGTGAGGGAACGCAAAGTTTTTATGAGGAACGCAAAGATTTTGCAAGTGAAAGCAATGTTTCTTGAGGGAATGCCAAAGTTCTGCAAGGGAACACAAAGGTTATGAGGTAATCTCAGGGAAACTTTTCATGGGAACACAAAAGTATTGAATTTTTTTTCCCCACCATGTCTCTTTATGGGCTCCATAGTTTTCAACATTGATAATAATAAAAAAAATATTTCTTGAGCATCAGATCAGCAACAACTTTGGCTTACGGCTTTGCACTCACACCAATCATTTATATTTAAAATATATATTTAAGTAGAAAACAGTACTTAGAACTAAAAATATTTCTTCTAGTCAAATAAATATAGCCTTGGTGAGCATAAGAGATTTCTTTCAAAACATTATTCTTTTTATACCATTATACCATCTATTATGAATAAATTATTTAGAACATTATTTATTGAATGTGATCTTAGCTGACTCTGTTACTAGCAGTGTAAATGAGACAGAGTTCATGCAGATCTGCTGTGAATAAACAGTTTTGTTTACAGTGTACCAGTGACCAGAGGAGAGCGCTGCCCTAGGCCTCTTTATGTAATCACCAGCCAGCATTATGGGAAGGATCTAAAAATGGCATTGAAGCAATATTTCCCTACCCAGTCATGCTACAGCCACGTGAGCTAGGAGACAGGGTAGTAGGACAACCTGTTTATCCAGGGAAAAGGAGACCACAAGAACAGTGAGAAAAGTATGTTCCCCTGTCAGCACAGGAGAGAATCAGAAACATACAACATCTGAGACTCATTTCTGTGCAGTCTCTGAAGTGCTGATTATGGGGTTTTACTAGCGGGTCAGAACTGGGTATCGCATGCCAGTGAGACCCAGAGGAGCCTGTGCTTCAAATGCGTGTCTTAAATCATAATGAACAAGAGCCACCCTGCAGACACTATGATGTCCTTTGCTAAAACAGCTTTAAGGCAAATCAAATCACCCCTTTTTGATAGCAAAGCTGACTCCTATTTGTTGGTCATCAGTTGACATTGTATTAAGGCCCGTTCACACCAAGAATAACTGTAAAAATCATTTTAAAAAACTATATTAGCATCCACACCGGCACATAATACATTTCTGTTTATTATTAGTGCGCTTTGCAGACTGCCTCTTCAAATGCTCAAGCTTTTTAAAGCCAAGTGGATTCTGATTGGCTGTCAATGTTTTTAATCATTCAACAGCTGGAAAAAAAAAATTATTAATTAATATAAACAAATTATTATAAACTATATAGACAAAAACTAATTAAAAAATGACTAAAACTTTAATTAAAACGAAAATAGAAAATGCAGAAATAGAAACTTATTCAAAATATGTATAAAAATAGTATCTCAAAGAAAATAATGTGAATAGCGTTTCATTTAGTTAGTAAGAATTGTCATGTATTAATAGCGTTTTTTATTGCCAATTTGTAATGTAACTTAAAAAGACTAGGTCTTGCCCGACTTCCTAGGTTGTATATGAAAGCCTGTAGGCTGATATGTAAAGGAATCAGGATGTTTTTGCAGGGAAAATCAAAAGGATGTGACGTTTACACAAGCTCCCAAGAGTCTCTCTTCCATTCTATGACGCACAAAACAAACTAATAACAAAGGTTTCTGAATTCTACATAAAGCCCCTTTAAATATGACTATACGATGACACACACAGACCACAACGTAACCATTTATATGCAGTTGCTAAGGTGTTCTGGGTGTTTTCAGCATGTTGTTGAGTGGTTACGAGAGTGTTCGGGGTGATTGCTAACCAGCCCAAGTTAAAAATGCACACTCCTCAAATCTCTATGACTTGGTTCTTTCGGTCCAAGTAGATCTATGAGATGTTTCAACCCATCCACCAGGCGAAAAACCATCCCATTGCTTAGAAAATTAATAACACACCTCTCTTCGACAAGACAGATGTCAGTCACACTATCCAAAAAGAACAATGTAGATTGAATATCTCATTCAGATTAAATAGAGGGATTTATTTGAGCTTTAAAGGTGCCATATGTAAAAATTGAGGTAACAATATCCAAAAAATGAGCTACACGTATCAAAAGAATGAGAAGAAATAAATGCAAAAAAGTCCTGCCGAGATATAAACCTGAATTAGCATGCTAAATTACTAGCCCCGGCCCGGCCGGTGTCATAATACCAGTTTCGGCCATGGGAGGCGGTATGCGGGCAACATACATAACCACCAGCCAAACTGCAGTACACGAATAACTCGCACGGCTTGTGGGTGGACTTGAACCTGATGTCAATCGCGTCTATATGAGACCGGCCTTTATAATTTAGTGTTGAGATGTTGTTCATTGAGTCTCTAATCTCTAAAAATCTCCAAATGATCTGCGGTCTTACTATCGTGTCAGTTGATTTGATTAATATGCGCGAGGGAGAGAGAGAGAGAGCAGGAGGACTGCGCTCGTGTTGTTTGAAGACGTGAGAGTGCGCGCGCGCGGCCGGGACGCTCTCTCTCTCCCTCTCTGCTCGTTATAAGCCCTGTCAAGCGCAGCAGTCATTATATTCTACATCACTCACCGTTCAAAATAGGCTTTGGCGGGACAAAGCGGACGATTTGACGGTTTTAGAAGATTAACAACCCGAAACTAAAAAACAGACTAGAGTAGGCCAACTTTCTGGAGGTATACTGCCCCCATCTGGTATGGAATATGTGGAAAATTTAATTTATTTTTTGGCAGACATTCCACATGGCACCTTTAAACCCCCGTCAGTTGATTTTTATGTAATCAGACGTAACCCATTGGAGACTGTTAATCGCAAACTTGGGTGTACCAAGTTTTTGTGTGTGTAAATGCCATCGGCTGCCCCTTTTCATGCCAAAGATCTGAGTGTTGTTACATAAAGGGAGTTTGAAACACTCCACACTGGAGTTGGGAAATGTTGCTTTGGGATGCAATTTACCAAGCAACAAGCTTGTTGTGTAATCTTTTTTTTTTAGATCACAATGTCGCTAAGAGTTTTTCAATGGTAAAATTAGCAGCGGGAGTCTATTTCAAATCACAAAAACTAAACCCATTGAAGGAAATTCCCACTGTGGCGGATTGCATAAGGTAAACAAACTAATGTGACTGAGAGGAAGTCTTCAAACATTCAGCAAATTCCTTGATATGGCCGTCATAATGTAAGGGAACAGGTTGCATTGGTTGTATTCCCAGCATGCATGCATTGCTTCAGGGCAAGCAATTGTTTTTTTCAAAAAGAAAATATGAATAGCAGGACAACATGAAAGAAACTCTCAGGTGTCAGACTACAAAACAGAGAGAGACCTGAGCTGTGCCTGAGCTCAATGCTACTCACTGTACTGCCACTTACTTTTTCTTGTACTTCAGCGAAAGAGCCTTCCAGAAGTCAATTTCCTCGTCTTTGGAGGCGAATTTTGGTATTATATTTGCATCCATGACAGATAAACCTGTGAGATTACACAAAAAGCACAGATATTGTTTAGCATACAAAAGTAAATGCAACATGTTATGGTTTTTGAGGATGAAAACATGTCATGCCAAAGTTGGTTGTGTTTACCAAATGACAGATGGATTTGTGCCAAAATACTGAGGCTGCGTCCCAAATTGCATGCTCTCTTGAATAGGTACTTATTTTAAATAAGTTCTTAATGTGCCAGCGCTAAAAAGAACACATTCTACATCCTATGAATGTGAGTATGAATGTCATCCGGACATACTACATTCACCACGTACATACTAGCATCAGTTTGTAAAGAGTTCATCAAGCACACTTCAGAATCTCGTCGGAAGTAGTAGGTCATCCGGGTACTTTTTGCCTACTGTTTTATGAGTACTGTGAATTTGAATATTATTATTTTGTCACATACTGTTTTTCCCCTTCTATAGTTGGAAAGTATGAAATTTCAGATGCAGCCTGAGTTTTATTGGATGCACGCCTGTGACTTCAACCACAAAAGATACGGAAAATCCTTCCTTTTAAGAGTTGAAAGTCTACACTACTGTTCAAAAGTTTGGGGTTGACAAGATTTGCCAACGTTTTAGAAAGAAATCTCTTATGCTCACCAAGACTGCATTTATATAATAAAATCACAGTGAAAACAGAAATATTGTGAAATATTAAACTTAAAATAGCCGTTTTCTAATTTATTTGTTTTTGGTAGTTATTATTCTCCAATGTCACATGATCCTTCAGAAATCATTGTAATTTGCTCATTTTGGTTGTCAAGAAAAATTCCTATTATTATCAATGTTAAAAACTGTTGTGTTGCTTAATGTTTTTGTGAAAACTGATAGTTTTTCAGGATCCTTTGATGAATATAAAGTTTAAAAGAACAGCATTTATTTAAAAATATAAATCTTTTTCTAACAATATAAATGTATTTACTCTCACCTTTTGAGCAATTTAAAGCGTCCTTACAGAATAAAATCTCAATGACCCCAAACCTTTGAACAGTAGTGTATTTATTTAGCTGCGTGACTATTTGCATTTAGATACATGGGCTTTGTATCCATGACCCCACCAGAACAGACCTGCTGTGACCCATTTTTGGTTTAAACTGACAGAGGAGTGCACCTCAGTTCACCTCTACATGGGCGACTGGTTTCCCAAATAATCAATAGAACTGTGTGCAGTCTGACCCATAGAAGCTCCATGTGTCCTGTTCACAAACGTCAGGACACAATCGCCCACTGGTTATAGGTCATAGCCTGACATAGGGGAACTATGATTTCAAAACTAAACAGAATCTGAAGAACAGTTAATTTTAGTCTTTTATAGACAACAAATATTTACCCGGATGTACTAAACTCAATGTCACATCTGCTCTACTTTCACAAGGCACTGTTTAAAAGCACAAAGACAAGTAAAACTCCCAAGCCTTCCCAGCACACCCACACTTCACCACCTTTCCATTTTTTCCTTATGTTATGCATTCTTTCTTAATCATGATTTCTCATTGTGTGTCAATACTTAAAATCTGCTTTACTTACAATAGTCATGCCATTTTCCTATTATTTCACTGAAAAAGAGTTCTGGTTGATTATAAATTATGTCTGACTGTAAAATAAAAACTGTCAACACCTGATGGAATCACTTAAACACTGTATAGTTCTCCTAAAACACAGCAGATCCAGAAAAGGAAGGGGAAATTAATTAATGGTGATGTTATGTTTATGCATTACAACTTTTTTTCAATTAAATTAAGATTTAAAACATTCGCAAATAAAATGAAGCAAATAAAGAGTGACAAAAATAGTCTCATGAATAAATGAATCAACCTTTGAGAAATTAAATGGGTTCACAAAATGGATAAAGGAGGAGATGTTTATAAATTGCTAATTATTACAAAAAGAAAATAGATCTCTTCGTTCTATTCATTTTAGAAACATCAGCCAAATATAATTATGCACACTAATATAACTACATAAAGGGGCAAAGTTGGAAAATAATAGACCGTCAAAAAATATAGCCTTATTAAAAATTAAATGTTGATTTTCAGTCCTTATAAACTCTTAAGGAGCTGATGCGCTCTGTCCAGACAGGCTTATTTACACTGTCTACCAACTACGATAAATATGCCATCTCTACTTTATCAAATCTACTGCCAACATATACCGAGGACCATAAACATCACTTCTGACATGTTTCTCTTGAAATACCACTGACACCACGATAACCCTTCAATGTTCAATATAGAGAATCCCGATACATTAGCTAACGTAGCCACGAGCTAACTTAGCTGAGCTGACGTTAGGCTAACAACAACAACACCAGTGATGGTGCGCTCTAGATTTACACGGACAGATGACATTGACATTAAAATTATGTCGAAACACATTTATGTGGCTATAGAAAATGACGTGAGATGCTATCTTCTCTGCTAGCGTTAGTAGATGAGATGCTGCCCATGAAGAGCATCGGGGTGTTGTCTTATTTTTGATTATCTAACTTATAAGATCATCAGTGCTTTTTAAATATCTATGTGTAAAGATGTGATTTAATGAACTCACCTGCACATTTCCAGGATCTTTGACGCGGATAGTAGGACTGACTGTGATCCCGACACAGTCTTCAGTATTTCAGCATCCTCTCTCTCTCTCTCTCTCTCTCTCTCTCTCTCTCCATTGGCGTGCAGGTAAAGTGATCCTGGGGACGCCTCTTACAATACGAAAATAACGTAACATTTATTTATTTATTTAAAGCTTAAACTTGAGTGGAATAATGTTACAACAAATATATGACTTTTTCATTATTTTTGTTATTTATTTAGAGCTGATACGTTAGTTAAATAAGGTAAGAACAAATATTACTTTTTATTTATTTTATCTGAAGCTTTAAATAGTGTGAATAAAGATAAAGTGTGACACTTATCTTATTCTCTTGGTTTTGAAAATATAATCCAAATTGCTACATTTATTATTACCTCAACTATGATGAACTTAATTATTTTAGTATTGCCAACATGTGATTGCGATTAGCAATGAATGAATGAATGACCCACTTTATGATATCTGCCTGGTGTGACAAAGTGTTTCGTATTTTCTAGCTGTCCCATTTTGCATATATTTAACAAAGCAATAATAACATGGAGACTTTGTTACAGTTGAGAGAGTCAGTCAGATTTCAGAAAATGTCCATGCAAAATATATTGAGGATATACAGTAAATGTAAATTTCCTATAGTAAATTATCTGCTGCACGTAAAACCTATAAACCTATCTATTACCTTGATAAAGAAAGAAACAAAATCACTAGTTCTGTTTGTAACATCAGTCCAGTAGGTGGTGCTGTAGTTCAATATAACAGTCACATCCACGGAAACCTTCGCACAGCAAAAAAAATTGAATATAGAATTAGTCATCATTACTAAATTAATATCAATTCATAGTAATTCAAATAATGTTAATACATTTTAACTAGACTAACCTTAGCATGAAAAAAAAAACATTGATACATATATCATGTTAAATTTATGTTTCTGTTTATTGCTATTAAGATTTAAGTATGTGGCTTCACTAGTTATTAGGATAGGTAATGACATTACACTTAAGTGTATCACATTAAATTATATATAAAACATTTGACAAATATTTATTCATTTCTGGTTAACTATTTTGTGTGACATGTCTGGCAGCACAAAAAGACAAATTCCAGGATTTTATATATTAGAGAACACTGTTATACTTTTTTGCACTTGAGCGGTGAGGTACTTTTTGTCTTTTAAGGTCATTCTGCCAGACAAATAATTACATTGTGCATATTTGGTGTATAGTTTGTAAAAATGCTAGACATAAAACGTTTGCAAATTTTTATAAATGTTTATACAATCCTACCAAAACTGCAGACTAAAGGCCAGTGTGATAAAGCTACCTCTAAGATATTGTAGATGCATAATACAACTATAACCACAACGAAGAGAACAGCTAAGGATATTTCATGTTCACGATGAGGGATTCAGTGTTACCACAGGCCATCAGTAGTTGGAAAGATCGCTCAGGCTTTTTATCATTCATATCGGTCACTACAGATGGATCAGAGAGTGACGGATCAGAAAGAGGAAGGAAATGTTTGTGTGTGCTGACAAATTATAGTCATGTAAGAAACAAATGTAAAAATTATCATTCATCCAGTGACAAACAGAAAGACTTCCACAGAGGTGCCATTTTTGACTTTACATATGTACAACAACAAAATATGTACAACCGTTTCCTGTTCGTGTTCAATTTGCGCAATTAAAAAAATAAACCTCGAAGGAAACACTTTTAAACCATATAAATTTATGAACGCTGTCCAAGGCTGTCCTGTCCATCCTCTGCTCTCTGCGGTCAGTCCTTGCCTCGATATGTGATGTTTGTGAATGTTGATGTGGCACCTTTGTAGAGAGGGTTGTGACCCTACAATAAAAAAAAAAAAATCAGAATTAAAAAAGTCAGTGTGCATTTATACCAGTCTAGGTTCTCTCAAAGCTATGAGCAAACATTCTTCCAGTAACATTAATAGAACATTCACTTCATTCAGAGTTATCTGGTCTTTAAAAATCTTCTTAAAATGTTGGTATTAATACATCCTTCATGGGACTTTTTTTCTGAGACTTTTTAGTTGGATGTTCGTCTAACATTTTTTAAAATGTTAACACTTGTTTTAGAATATTTAGAGAACATTCAAAAGCAACATTCACATAATGTTTGCAAAATGATCAAATGTTCCCTTAAAGGAGCTGTATGTAAGAAATTTATTTCAATTAATCATAAATTTTCCCTGATATGTTACTAGACATTAAGAAATCATGTTCATTTCAAATACTTATATCACTGACAACAGTAGTCCGGCCAGGATATTGTCATTTAAAAAGTGAAGTTGCAGCCCTCAACTGATGTTGATGTTGTCATGTTGTGTTTTGGTCTGATGCTCCACCCTCCACCGATCTACCAATCACGAAGTCTGTAGTGTTGCGGCATTCGGGTTGCCAGCTCTGCTCTAGTTCCCACAGCTGCAGCTAATAATGTGTCGTAATCGGATCCTGCAGCATATCTGGCAACCTTGAGTCAGTAATTTGAAAGTGATTGCAGTACCAGTTTTGGCCACAATCTTACATACAGCTCCTTTAATGTTCACATAACCACATTTTCAAATGTTTAAAGACCCCTTGTGGTGCAAATCAAGTTTTGAATGTTGTTTATATGTCAATGTGGTGGCTAGACAAACCATGTGCAAATTCATTTGTCAGCACCATTGCTAAAACGCCGTTTGAAACCGCCCCTGTTTCCTACCTTCACAAACATGTAACCAATCCCATCAACATGCGGGATGGGGCTTTTCTTATCATTGAGGAGTATAAGAAACCCTTTAAGAAGGGACAGGAAAAATCGGATACATCAAAATATAGGGTGAATTATGTATATGATGTAGCCTATATTACAATGTTATGATAATCTATGCCTTTCTCCACTGACTTTATATGATATTCAAAGCATTTCTAAGGATGCAGATTTATTTTAGAAGGCAGCTGTCTGACTTTGAGATGGCGAACGGGAACACGGTTTGTGTAAAATTAGTTTGTTTGATAGTCAAGCAAAAGCCAATCATACTGACGTTGTAGAGAGCAATACATAAAACACATTGCCATTCTGATACATAGACTTGTAGACAACCCTGTACAATTCACTGTTCCACTTCTTATTCTGAATCAGTTTCTAGTTCAAACATATGGCTGAATTAAACCAATATTTCCTGGTGTGATTGAGTGGAGGCGGAGACTAATTTGCATATTTAAAGATCCGCGTATACTAAATAAAGCAATGGTTATTTAAAGCTATTTAAAGGCATGACAAAATAATCTTTACAGGAAAAAAACTTGAATATGTCATTTTGATTATCAAAGATGAGTTTTAAAGGATACATTGATTCAGGGCGACTGCAATACACTAGAACATTCAGAAATAACGTTTCAATAACTAAATGTAAATGTTAGCAAAACGTTCTTGGAACATATTTCTGTTAGCTGGTTAAGTGGTCAAGTTTAAGTAGGGAACTGAAGAGAAAAGATCAGAGAGTTCACATGTGGCTCGAGACCTCACGGGGGAAAGCCTAATTAGCAGTGGATAATTTAAAACAAAATTTGCCCAAGGGTACGGAGGCGTTTCCTTTGTTCTGAGGGGGAAAACAGCATGCCACTGAAACAGTAAAACCATCCTGCCAACATCTATAGTTCACCGAGCTACTTAGACACAGTAATTTGAGCTTTTTACATTAAACAGAGGGGTGTGTGAGTGAAATTATGTTCTGTTATGCATTCTAAAGTCTTTGATCGCTTCTGTCTGAAATGTACAGCAGTATGCACAGAGTGTATTTTGTGAGTATTTTTACACTTCACTAACCGTTTCCCACTTGGCACGTGCCCGCTCCTCCTCGAACTTGGCAAATTCACGACGATCATGGATGGTGATAAGCAGTTTCCAGATAAGCAGGGCGGCCAGACCCAAGAACAAGATGGCACCAGCTACTGACAGGAGCACCACCAAGATATCAGGGCCTTTAGGGCAGTCTAGTACACAGGACAATAAATGTGGTTAGAGATGCTTTTAAAACTGTCATATAACAGGCAAAATTTCAGAACTAAGAGTGTTTACTTTTAATTACACTACTATTCAAAAGTTTGGGGTGGTAACTAAGACTTGTAGGAAAAATTGTAAAGTCTCTAAATGCTCATTCACACCAGGGACGATAACAATAATGATAACAATAAAGATATGGTTTTTAAAAATCGTTCTAAACTTAAAAGAATAGCACAGTCCACAATGACACTATGGCAACATTTAATCCTTAAAATATACTAGTATCTATTTAATAGGTATTAATATATAATAAATAAGTAGTATATTTTAAAAAGGTACTAGTCCCTAAAGAATAAGCACTAGTAGGTCTACCTAATAAGTACTAATATAATGGAATAGATACTATCTAAAAAATAAATACTAGTAGCATGAAAATAGATAATTGATAATTAAATGTTAAAACGGCTTGCCATTATGGCACAGAGAAATAATATCGTTGGAATCACTTTCAGAACGATTATTTCCAGCTGATAAATGCTAAAAGAATTGACAGTCAATCAGACTCTACCCCCCAAACTTTTGAACGGTAGTGTTTATGTACCTTGATTTCCCTTTTTTTCACAAATTTTAAAAAATAAATAAATTATATTTTATATTGTCTCTTATATATCTCTCTTATATTGTCTCGAGTCTGTCTCTTTGCTTCCTGTCTGAACCATTCCTGTCCCAGTGGGAATTACACTGTGTCAGCGGGTTCTTCAGTAGCTTGGATGTTGTTTATTGCGGTATGTTTTTACAAGGTGGGGTGCTCCCTGGGTTCTGGAGATGTGTGTGCCACTAATAGAGCCCATGTTCCACATGTGTGTCCATTAAAGCAGAGCAGCAGACTTTCACTTCGGGCTCCTGAATTTACAGTCGTAACACACTGCACATACACCTACACGTCCATACGCTTACACAACCTCCTATATTCTCAAATCTCTAATATCCAAAAATACAATAAGCACTAGTACTCTGAATAACATACTTTTTTTATCTTCTCAAACCATCTTCGTAAAAAGATGGAGACTTGCATTTGAAACAGAGTAAACACTGATGAACAGTTTTTTTTTTAGCAGTGAGAGCAGTGAAATGGTGTTACCTGGCTCTTTGACAAGAGACAAGATGGATTTGCCACTGTTGTCCTCATAGTACTGAAACCTTTGCACACAGTCATCTTCATCCTTATAGGTGCAATTTACTGCATTCTTATCATGGAACACTGTAGAGTAGAAGAGGGTTACAAAAAAGCTGACACTAATAAAAAAAAAATATATATATATATATATATTTGTATTGTTGTTCATTAAATTACCAATGTTTTGGTTATTATCTATAACAAATTGAATGTAATAATTGTACCCAGATCATCCACCAGACTGATTTCATCTCTGCAGATTCGAGTGCAGGTGTCATCATCGAAGAGTTTCCCTCTCTTAAAGTGCTTACACTCTACACAGTCCCTGGAGACAGAAAAAAGTTTAAAGACGTAAAAATATTTTACTTAAATAAAAGACGACATAAACTTATGAACTCATTGGCTATGTTTGGAATGGAATACTAGTTTTTGACTTTAAGGCCCCCTATTGTCCACAAAAATATTCAAAGCCTCCATGACATTTCCAGTTGATTAAAAATGAAAAAATATGTTCTACTTATTTTTACCCATAAACTATTTTAGAGCTTGACATAACTAGGAAAATATAAATTATTTATAAAAATTAAAATGACTAAATTTAGGTCAACAAAAGACTTTTAAAAAATTAAAGTTTGTCATATATCTCATATATCAAGAGGAAACTGTGGTTCTTCTTCTTCTTCTTCAAAATAAAGAAGTGGTTGACAGGGGGAATGCAAATAATATCTATCTGATTTTTAGGTGTTTTGATTCATAATGAGTAATCTTGATGGCCCCTAAATGACCCCGGCCCCCTGGTTGAGAACCACTGGCTTACTGAATACTGTAGTATAAACTGTGTACTTCCATACTATAAAAAAAGTAGTATATTAAACAGAATGTCTTATGCAAAATACGCATTTCAAATAGTATTATGCTATATTGTGGTCACATGACCTCATCATGTTGTATGTTTAATGCAATGACTGCCATCCAATTGGAAATCCAAATTGTGTTTTTAATATCTTAATACATTTAATATACTGTGCAAAGCATATACACACACTGGCGAAAGAATCGAATGGTAGTTAGCTATTATGCTCACTTTTTCAGGGTGCAGGCGTCAGGGCAGGTGGGGCATTTGTCGCAGGTGGAGCCGTAGGCCCCAGGCTGAGTGCACTCGCAGCTCCCACACACACACTGACCACGACCGCTGCACAACAGCCCCAAGCTGGACATACAGGTGTCTGTACGAGTAGAACAATTGCAGTTCTCCCCCTTCCAGTCTGGATCACACTGGCAAAACCCACAGGAACAAGTGCCATGACCTAGAATGAGCCATGAAATGAAAAAATAACACAAAGATGGAGTGATAACATTCCACCTGGCTGCACTCTATGTTTGACTCTTGCAAGAATGCTTTTCAGGATTAATAATGTTCATCCCATAATGTAATGAGGTTAGATTGAACTTGAGCCAATAAAAGTGACTCATGTAAGTTGTACATTCCACATTATTGCCAAATATTATGCGGAGGCTTTACATGGTTCACAGACTAAATTCCCCACTGGAAATCATGCTTAACTGTTGTCAAACATCACACAGTTCTCTAAAAATGGACATCTGGTGCTGGTGAATGTCAGGAATTTGACTGAATTAATATGATTAGCATTATATACTATATTTCACTTGACATTCAATGGCAGAAATGCTGAGCCCCATTACATGCGTGATTTACAGTTATAATTATAAACACATTTGCGGCGGAGTGCATGTCTGTGTAGGAGATTACAATGCCTTAGCAAAACAGTGTTTATGAGTGATCTCGGATTTTGGTTGAAAACACTGATGCAGCTAAATCAAAAACACAATGGAAATAAAACAATGGCTAACCAAATGTAAAACATAAATAAAATAAAATAACATTGTAATGCATGTAATTATTTTTTCCCACAGAAAAAACAATACACACCCTTCACATCAACCCAAACACTACTTTACTCCCTCACTGGGCTATTTTTGGTTCAATGACATCATCAGTGTGTGACAATGCAGAAAGGCATTTTCTGGATAACTTTGGACCTCTGGGGATATGCTATTCAGGCTTTAAGAAACTTCTTGTAGATTTAAGAGACTAACATTTTTTCAGTTGAAGACCTCAAAGGTACACTATGAAATCTTTTGGAATCACGAATACTGAGATCTGGTTCTGCTTAAGCGAGAAACCAACCCCCTTCCAGGAGGTACACAACTTCAAGAGGTCCACTACAGTATTTTGTAATTTTTTACATAAACTATTCGGCCATTCCAACTCAAACGCGCCCCAGTGGAACATCAGCACCTCGTCTGAAGAACAAACACACATGTCTCAAATAGGTCAACACATGGTTTAGCCTGCCAAGTCCCACAGAGCATGTTTATTTATAAGAAGAGCTCGTTCTCGACTAACGCACAAGACGTTTTAGTGTTATTGTAGGTAATTCCTTTGAGGTGATGTGAGGCAGGGAACAGAGAACCTTACTCGTAAAGAAAGACTTTTGTACAAAATAACAGGCTGTGAAAAAAACAGAGCCTTTATCCTGCTGGTTGCGAGTTAGTCAAGGCTGAGATGCAGTAGCCCTAAAAAGTACATGGACACTTTGTGTCTTTGCATTATTTGACAAAATATTAAACCGTTAAAAAGATAACACCAGCACAATTTTCAAGCAAATGATTGAGACCTTTGTAAGATTTTAAAGTGAAAACAAAAATATTCAGACACTTTCTGAATGTCAAACGTTAGTAAAACATGTCTATATAATTAACTGCATGACCTGAAATAAAAAATATGATAACATTATATTTAATCTTCTTTTAATAAAATGTTACTGAAAAAACTAGTTCACACTTACAAATAAGTGTGAATAAGTAAAGGCTCATAAGAATCATTCATCTGAGAATCAAACTACACTGGCCCTGTCCCAAATGGCACCCTAAACACTCCCGGCCTTCCGACGAGTCCGCACTTTCGTGACGTAAATGCCGCTTTGACTGTCCAGTAGAAGTCTGCAGCAGAGCTCGCTTCAGATGCTTTTTTTTTAAACCTTAAAAATGACCTTAAATGTGACACCCTATGGTCTCATGAACTTATCAGACACGTGGCAGCCATTATAAGTCTACAAGACCGAAAGGGCATATGAAATGTGCCATCTAGGACATTGGCCACTGGTTGCACTGTATGGTTTTGATTCACTATAAAAAAAAAACGTTATATCCGTTATATTATCAGAGTGGTTGGCAGAAGAATAAAAATGCAAAAACATCATTCAGAAAATAGTTGTCAGTGTCTAATCATAAAAAGGTCTAGAATTATTTATTTTGCCCGTATAATTTGCATTCCTTTAGTTTTGTGAATTGGTATGTTTCGCCAGGCCGCAAAGAAATATAGAGCTGAGTATTATCAGTATGACAGTAAAAACTAACCCCAAGTTTCCTAATGAAATCTCCCAAGGGTAGCATGTACAGATTGAAAAGCAACAGTCCTAGTACTGAGCCTTGTGGTACTCCATACTGTTAATGTCACATCCATTTATAAACCAACAGTCTAATAATAAAACTCAACAGTCAACAAAGTACATCTAGCTTCCCCTGGCCCCAAATCATGTCTTACCTGAGCAGAGCTCTCCTTTGTACCGCAGGCAGCTGAAATCATCACACTCACACCTCTTCCCCCACACCTTGCCAAAATCATTATTGTGACACACGCATTGGCCGCACACGCAGTCTCCACGGCTGCTGCAGATCAATTTGTCCGGCCCGGTGCAGGCGTCCTGCTCGGTGGGGCTGTAGTCCCCTTCTGCACACTCACACCTGGGACCCAATCGTCCTGGGTTACACAGGCAGATTCCACACTCATAGGTGCCATTGCCGTGGTGACAAACGGGACTGTCGGGCTCTGCCTTAACTTGACATTTACACTCACACTCAAAGTTGACTGTGATCTGCAAGGTGTCTTTGAAGCCCACTGGTTTGATAGTAAAGGTCTTGCGCTTCTTCTTGGGACAGCCCCTGGCCCGAGCTTCGACACTGAAGGACACCTGTAAAGGAGATATTGAGGAAATGCAGGGTTACAGAGCACCAGTGCTCAAAGAATAAATTATTGCATTATTACATTACAAATTAGAACAGTGGGACAGCTCACACTACTGTTCAAAAGTTTGGGGCCAGTACGATTTTATTTTATTTATCAATTCTCTTAATGAATTGATTAAAAGTGACATTGTTACAAAAAGTTTATATTTCAATTAAATGCTGCTTTTAATTAAATGAAAGAATCCTGAAATATTACAGTTTTTTACTGTATTTTTGGATCAAATAAATGCAGCCTTGGTGAACTTATTTCAAAAATGACCCTAAACTTTTAAATGGTAGTGTATATTCAATTATATTTAAATAAAACAAACTTTATTTAGTATTAAAAATACTTTTAAAAAAATGTTATATTATAATTAAAATTAACTCAAATATATTATAATATCAATTCAATACATTACTCATCTGCCACAATAATGTAATGTTTTTTTAAATTCGCCATTTGAAGACTATTTTTTTTTTGAATAATATAATATAATATAATATATAACAGTTGAAAAATAGAATTATATATATATTTATATTTCTTGTGGGGATGTATAGCCAGCCATCATGTACATGACATATGTGAGTCTTATCCTTCCATTGCTCAGTGACTGTGTTGGAATGAAAGTCTTAACTGAAGGCTGGGTGGTGTGACTCAGAGCAGTACAACGAAGAACAGGAAACAGGCAAGTCTGATGCCTAGACACACTCAGCAAAATGAGTAATGGCAGAGTTACACCTACTTGTCCTGTATGGGTTTAAGTTTTTACAGTTAACCATTTACAAGGAAGGGAGTGAAACCACAACATTTTATGCAACTCATTTATCAATCATGGCAGATGATTGCACATTAGGAAAGACATTTCCTGTGCTCCTCCTTATTTGCTGAATATGTCAAATCATCAGAGTGAGTATAAGACTGAAAGCGAAGGAAGGGGAGTTTTTTGGGGAGTTTTGGAATAATTGATTTTAATAAAAAGAATAAAGAAACAAAATGAGAGTCAAATGAGATGGATGGAGAAAATTAGAGCAATGGACAGAAAGAGCAAACAAGAGAAGAGGATACTGACGGTATCTCCTCTTTTGAGGCCAGAGCAGGATCTTAGCCCAGGTATGACCTCTCCATTGAGACATGTGGCATTGAATGTCAGACTGAGCTCTTCCGGGACATTCAAGAGCTCCAGCTCAACCTTAGAGCGCAGTTTCTGTTACACAAACACAACAGCAAACAATAGATCAGTGACCACAGACATGTTAATGTCCCAGGTTCAACACAAGTACAACTTTATTGATAGCATATGTGGAATAATGTGGATCACCACAGAAAATCTTTTTTAACTCATTTTTGAAATAAAAATCACATTCTTTTTTGTTGTAAACAACGTTAATTTTGACTGAACAAGGTGTACTCTTTCTCTGTACTGTTCCCTGCATCCAGTTTTTATCCCTGTTTATTTGTCAGGGCTTTTGACAGCTCTAGGACTTTTCTTAAAACTTCCGCATTTTTGTATTCCTACCCATGTACAGTTGGCTAGATAGCCAAAATCTAAAGTGCATTTTGGATGTTGAAGTTTTGGCAAAAGGGAACGGCACAATCCCTTTTCTGTTTTCTCTAGTAGTCATGCAGCACCGATTTCAAAAACCTTTTGACGTTTCAACTGTATAGACATATCATGTCAAGAGTGAATTGTCCCTTAAGTTGAACCCATACATTTATTTTGGCAAATGTAAAAGGGACATTACAGCGTATGCATCCTGGATCAACTGGATGACGTTATGAGAATCCTCAGACAGCGTTCCCACTGCAGTGCCAGGGATCAGCTCACTGTAGTTCTACAATGGATAGAGGAAAAGTCTTTGAAAGTGTCCTTAAAAATCTTATCAGACATTTACCATATTGATTTACGGTAACATTTAATAACCTTCTTACCTTATAAAGGGATTCCACATGGCTAGTCACAGCAAAGATGAGATTTATATTGTTCTCTGACATTTTCTCTGTGATTAATGCCAGTGATGGGTAATCCTGAGAAAATTTTTTAGAAAGCCCAATTAAAAGTCATATGCTGTACACACTTTATAGTGTCTCTAATACTAAATATTCCATCAACATTTATGTTTTGGCTATAAGTTGCACCCAAACTTTGTTGTGTTTTTGTGGAAAAGTACTTAAAAAGATCAGAAGAATATCACTACCATAGTTGTAGACATATTGTAGATGTTATCTGTTCCCACATAGCATTGGCCATCATTGGGTCGCACAATGCCCGCCAAGCGCCCATCCAGTGCCACATGTGTCTTGGCATCTGTGGTGAAAACCAGTAAGTGAGATGCACCTGGTCTCCAACCAATTTTATCCTGGGAGAAAGACAAAAATGATCAAATAAGAGAGGTCAAAATGACAGCAGGCCAAAAATACTTATAAAGGTGCCACTTCAACCTTGCACACGGCTGCCTGTATGATGGCGTCGAAGCCTCCCTCTGGGGCATCCCTGTTCCGGGACACCTTCTGTTTCTTCACTTCCTCTGTAAAGCGGCCCACCTCCTCCGTCAGAGACAGAACGTGTCTGTAGCCAAACTGAGGCTGGCATTTGTATGGAATTCTAGCATATATAATAGAGAAATATTTAAAGTCCAGAAAAGAACATGAGAATGATGAGAAGGTTCAGGAAGTTTAAATATGGGATTCTACTAATACTGTTAACTGTGTAATCATGCCAAACCGATGGGTAGTGTTGGTCATTCACCTCTACTGGCACAAATGAGTCACAACATTCAAGCTTTAGAAAACAGCTTACAGTGTAATACTTATTTGTATGCAAAATAGAGACACTTCAACCATAATAGCAGTGTGACTAAAGGCGTAATATCAGATTCTGTCAGCTAACAAGCACACCACCCAATTACATGTTTGTAATACACACCTATCTACTGTAATGCTAATGTTCAGCATGTAAATATATGTCATCACTCACGAGTAACAGGGATTTAACACGGCCTCTTCAGGGGAGATGTACATGTATGGGGACACGGGTTTATCCACGAAAGCCCCAAAGCCCATGCGCAGATTACTGGTGGTTTTACTCATCTCTTCAGTCAGGCCTTGCCCCAGCCGTCGCAACTGAGACAAGTCGTCATTCATGGAGTAGGACAGGTCCATCAGATAATACAAATCCACAGGGTAGTCCTCAACCTGACGGACTTTCAGCGTGAAGACCTGGGAATCATCTGTGAAACGCCAGAGTAACAATTCGGTCTAATAGAAGAACATGTAACTTGCGGTCATTCTTTTTGGGTTGATGAACTCACCAGGTCTTAGAGAGATTTGCATGCTCTGAGGTTGAATCTGGGTGACGTCGGTGGTGGATCCCGAGGCCTTGTCACTGAGATCCTTGTTCTCCGTCACGTGCATTTTGCTGGTGGGATACTCCAGAGCTCCTCTCCTGCATCCTGCCTCGATGAGGTTCTTCTTCAGGTCACATCGGGAAGAGCCAGGCACATCTTGTCCAAAATCCTGATAAGCATTTGGTACAGTTATACTGGTACAGGACACTTAATAAATATTTCTGCAGCAAATAGAAATGGAAAAACAAATCAAACACTCCTCGCCTCGTCTGCCATTGGTTAAAAAAAGGCCTTCTTTCACAACTAAGCAAATAGCCGTCCTTTTACTTCCTAAGCTATAATACATGACTCACACTTTTATATGAGATAAGGACAAAAGTTTTGAAAAAGGTTCTGACAGTAACAACACAGAGAAATCCTTTGTCCTCTTCATAATGATTCAATGGTTGAGGCTTAGACATAGTCATTGAAAACTGTTTTCTTGGCATGTAATGATTTTTTCAAAATCTATTTGCTAAAAGAATTTTATTAATCTTATTGTAAACAATGTATACATGCATATTTAGGCTAATTCTTTTTAAATTTCGTTTGAATTAATAGAATGTCAAAACTCTTCCTTTGCAACGGCAGACTTCTCTTTGGTGATGTATGCTGGACTTCTCCATAAACTCACATTCAGATCTGATTCAGATTAAAAAAATAAATAAATAAATAATCCAGATAATCTGCTTCACTCAGATCACAATACAGAAGAAAAGATCTGTCGCTACTTCGGTTGCATTGTCATTGACTACACTGGAAACCATGTGGAGGATAGTAGTGGTGACGGTAAAAAAACATACAGTATAGTCTTGAGAAACAATATATTGTTGTAATTTATTTAAATTTGCACAAATCTGTTTTGTCATGAAACAAGACAAAACAAATCCTTGACTCAGAGATGAGGCAGTTTATTTCAGTCTTATCATGATCATGAGTCATGATCTGAGGATAAGCATACTATATCGCTGATATATATATAAAAAAAATTTTTTACTAAAAGGCCTACATTTCAGAAAACAACAATACTACGACCACTAAGACTGGCTGAACGTTTGATTACTATCAATCATACAGCTCTCTACCATGCAGGAATCTTAATACTGTATTAAAATCTAAACATGTTTCAGCTCAGTCATAAAATATTGTAGAGCACCACACCTCTTGAAAGCACCAGGCACAGGTAGGATGGACTGCCAGGCACTGCTGACACGTGCTGGCTCCCCGAGAAGTACAGATGTTGGTGCCTGCATGGAAGAGTAAGAAAAATGATAATTTTTGATCTCCAACTGGATTTAAACTGGCAGCCTGCAGGCTTATAGAAACAAAAACATGTCTAATCATTAACACATGATCAGTTTCATTGCCTCCATTTGTAAGGGAATTAAATGATCAGCATGATTCATACAAAACATTTTACAAACAGAAGTTTAAAGGTTACATATACTTATCAGACTTTTATCAGACCTAATCTGTCAGATATTCAAGGTATAATTGAAAGTGCATACTGAGTACACACATACCAAAGATTTATAATGTGCAAAATGTGGGTCCATTTAGTGAGAAAGAAAGAAAGAAAGAAAGAAAGAAAGAAAGAAAGAAAGAAAGAAAGAAAGAAAGAAAGAAAGAAAGAAAGAAAAAGTTGTGTTCGGATAAAATGAAAGAAATATGAAAAATATCTGACAGTCAACATTCAGTCATTCACCCGTCAACAGACATAATTGGCTATGCCAAAATAAGATAAAGCTTTCTATACCTATAGGCTATATCAAAATGCGATCAGACAAGACAGAAAAGTTGTTATAGGACAACATCTATAGATTTAGAGAAAACTGAAAAGACGGCGACGTAACGTTACCTAGTCCAGCATCAATTAGGAATACAATCACACAATAAATCCATAAACTGAAGAGTTTGAAAGAAGTTTGCTCCATCTCGGGTAACGGGTGAGTGGATACAGGCGTTTATTGTCTTCTTTACTGGGACACCGGCGGTTTATCCTCCTCCTTCTTTACGCTGCATCATAGACATCAGACCAACACCAAATATAGAGTAAATTTGTGGTAAAACTGGGTTTATTTCCGAGAGAGGGGGGAGAGGAGGGGCCAACTTCACGAACATTTGCCACAGGTCTTGAATTGAAACCGTAAATAGCATACTTCGTTTTAAAAGATCTCAGTGATCAAAACAGAGTTTTTTATACGACAATATTGTTAATGTTACGTTATCAGATTAAACTCGTCAATCTGATTATGATCATGAACCATCATATTATTAGCCTATATAAACTAACATCAAATATGTCATAGACTAGGCCACTGGCTGCCTAATTGTAAGTATAGCACAAATGTGAAGTTTCAACTTTCGCGATGTAGGCTAATTACTGTTTGTAGATGGTTTCGATTTTTTAATATGTTGGTCATCATTAGCTCATGAGGCTGACTGACTGACACTGACTTGGCAGACCTTGGGCAAGCAGGTTAATACAACACATTGGATTTTTTAACCAGTTAATCATTTTTAGTTGTAATAAGCTATTTGACTTAGCCTGCTTGAATTCATTTCATGAACAACAGATCTTTTTCGTACGTCTCTAAGTTTCTAGGTTTAGGTTTCTCCCATCCCTGGATGTTCAGTCCTCCTTCAAACAATGAAAGATAGGCTACCATACAGAAATAAATGTAACATATTTCTTTTCATTCGATTTCAGATCATTATAATTTTTTTAGCTGTAGCTACCAAATGACTAACAATAATTTTGTCAAATGTCACGCGTCCTTGACACCTCTAATGTAGGCAAATTTTTTCTCAAATTGACAAGTGAGCACGCATTTCAGGAAAATAAAAACGCGTTATCTGTGTTATTTAAATATTAAAATTTCTGTTAACTTTATGTGCTATAAATAATAGCCTACTTGAGGGTTTTCAACAGGTACCCGCCCATTTGAATCTCTATAATTTACCCAGAAGATGATGTTGGTACCGTTCTCCCTCTAGTGGCTGAACTGTGAATATGTTTAGTTTTAATAGTTTTATCATATGGATGGACACAATTCTCTCTTAATCTGTTTTTAATATTATTACCTAGCAAAAACAAACAGTTTGACCTAACAACTGTCAATTTAGGAAACACCCCTCATTTACAAGTGCTGTCAAATGGATCGGGGATCACATGACCTCGATCCCATGTTTCATTCATATCCTTTTACATTTTCTACAAATTCAACAATGAATGCACAAAAGAGGAGACATTTACCAACATACAAAAATAAGTTATTTTCCTCACTTGACTTTAGAATCTTGACTCAACTCATCTTCCAAAATATAAAATCATCCATCACCAGATCAGTGTCCCTGCTTTGCTTATCCATTCTAAGACTTTTAGGTTACTGTTGCCAAACACACATTTCACACATCTCAGTTGTAATAATTTGTTTAGAGCATACAATGTGCCTGAATCTGACTGCAATTTAACATGTCAGTTTGAAAAGTTAATCAAGCTTTCAAAGACAATCATTCCTTTTGATCAAACATATTCCTTGAGTTTTCTTTTAGAATCTGAGAATCAATACTCTGCTACATCTTGATCCCACAACAACACAGGATAAAATTACTTAAATTGCTGAAAGTAATGATAAGTATTTACAAACCCAAAACAGAACAAAGGAGGAAAGCAGCAGTTCCATATTCCTCTACTGTCCACATTCCTCCACAAGTTTCATATTCCATCTTATTTGCTATAGCAACTGATAAAATAAAAACAAATCTATTCAATAAATGCCAAATATAAAATGACCAAATAACACTGAGAAATCTAAATCCTTTTCATGTAAACATCTTTGGTCAAGCAACGTTATATCTAGATCAAATGAAGTCCCTAGACTGTAAAATGAATTTTAATGATTTGTTTTCACAACTTTTTATATTTTGTCAAATCAACTTAGATAATGTAGTTCAGATAGCATAATATTTTGAGTTTCTATTTATTAAACCAATCTCCTTTGTTGTATTAACTCAAATTTTTTATTTCAATGAACTCAAAATTTTAAGGCAACCACACTGTAAAAAACTTAACTCATTATTTTGAGTTATCTTTTTGCATGTTTTTTTTTTAGTTTAACTAACTTATTTCGATAAGTTGAGGACAAGAAAAACTTAAAATTTCTTGTTGTCTGGACAATCTAGTTATCTCTACACAAAAAAATAAGTTGAAATAACTAAATTGCTAAAATATTTTTTACAGTGAAGGTAACTTACTTTTTTAAGTTAATCCAACTTTTTTTTTTACAGTGTATGATTATTTAGCTGATGAATTCCCCAGAAATATCGCTTGCTAAACATTTATTCATAATGCCAAATGAGTATCATGAAGCTTCATTTTAATTTGCAATAGTCTTGTGACCTCTGACGCCCAAAAATAACTCCCCTAACAGCTCCCATCACATTTTCAGGGCATTCACAGATAAAGCTCAGTGGAACTGCTAGGGTATTTATTTTTAGAGGGTCTATCAGCATCCTTTGGATGTGGCTGTGGAGTGACAGGACAAGTGTGGCCAGCAGGATGAAGGAAGGAGGTCCTGGATCTAGACCACGCACCCCCACCCGCTGACCCAGCATTCCAATAAAGAGAGATAGAGCTGTTCTTGCTTCCTCACGCCCCCTTTTGCTCTCCCAACACTTCACATGCTCATGGCCATGTGTATCTGCGCTCACCTCTCAGGACTGACAGAAGCTCGGCTGGCAGTCTGGGCCACGGAGGAGGACTGAACATCCAGGGATGGGACAAGACTATTGATAGAAACCAAGAAACATTAAAAGAGACAACTTAAGAAAAATGGTTGCAGAGGAGGTAGTGGTGACCCTCTCAGGAGGTGCACCGTGGGGTTTCCGATTACAAGGAGGAGCTGAGCACCAGAATCCCCTCCAAGTGGCAAAGGTAAGGGGACAGTTCGATAGGCTATACCTGGTTTAGCTGAATCGTTTGTCTCTTAGGTCTATTAACCTGCTAAAAAAACCTGTTAAAATCACATTGTCTCATTGAAAGATCATATTTTTTATTTAATATATATATATACTGTATATTTAATACATTTAATTGATCAATGTCTATGACATTTAGCCCTGGTCAGATTTTTTTTAACTGCAGATATGTTTGTTCCACATGTCACTGAGGAATATCTATAACACTTGATAAGCCTACAAGATTAAAGTATTATTGAGGACATTTTCTGATGAAAACTCATGTGGGTCATGCGGCCCATTCGCATGTGTAAGGATATGTTTGTCATATATCATGTATAAACTCAATGAGAACAATCCTTTTGGGGCCCTTCAAATGAAATACTCATTGCATATTTATTTAAAAAACTTAAATGTAATTAATATAGATATAGCACCGACATATGGGCAAACATAAATAAGATAACACTATCACGTCATATTGCAACTACTTGTACATGCTAGAGGGCCCTTATTTTATCTGTTGATAAATGCTGTTCATGAGCTGTTTGGCTGTGTGCTGTAAACATTCCTGGTCCATAGATAAACCTGCTAGGCTTCACAGTGCATCTCTTCACTCTTATCTAATTGACAGCTTTTGTTTGGCTTCCTCTGGAATCCAGATCTTTCAAAGAAGCATTCTCACACAGTTCTGTATAAATGAGGATGTTATTTCAGGACTGAGTAGAATTACAGCCACAGTGTCTACTTATAAGCACAGTATGCCCCATTTGTTAAGTGACAACTGTGTGCAATGTATTTTCCCTGATCTAAGGGCTATTTTGGATTGGTGAGTGATGGCAGAGACCGTCTAGTCTACTCTTTCCTTGTTCCAAGGGAAAAGATATCCGTCACAGAGCGATGGCCCTGACTTTTTTATTTAGAGAAATATATTTTTGCTTGGAAATAAATGCCCGCCCAGCACCAGGGAGTTTCCGCTCGTCATTAATTTCAAGGTCACTTCTGCAGACCTTCATCTTGTTTCCATTTGCGGTGTGGCCTTTTTTTCCATGGCCATCTCTACTTTTAATTGAGCTATTTTGATCCACCCGGATCTCTGATTGCTTCTTTTAATCCTGGCATCTAAAACGACCTCAGCGACACTTGCTCGGCTAGCAAAATCCTCTGGCAATGTTTTTAAAATGACTGAAGACCTACATGGGTGTCCTCATAGTAACTGTAAATGCATTCATACTTCCAATGCTTTGCGATCCGTTACGGTACACATCCACTTCATTTACTATATTAGTGCTAAGTCCACTTCTCATAAACATGCACTCATTGAGTTTTAAGCTGAATCTACTGAGGCTGAGTGACAACTGACTCTTTACAATAGTTGAGCACTTTATTTAGGCTACATGTATGTGGGGAACACATGGTGAATGCATGACATGAACTGGTTCAGATCTGCCAAGAGTCAACAGCTGCCCAGGCACCAGCTGCACATGTTGTTCCCCCGACCTGCATTCACAGACCATTTGATCGACAATAAAAGAAGGTCCTGGGCCTGGCTTTCATCTATTGTCTTCCAATTACAAGTTTGTTTTACCAGTTTTCACAGAAAAGCTAAATTAACATTGCGTTTGTAGTTTTTAATGGTCTTCATAGCATGCATTTATTTTTGTCCACATCTTGCAGATACAAAAAGCTGTTTTTATAATTAGCCATTATGTAAGACTAATATTTTGAGCTACTCCAAGCTGTTAAGCCCTTTAGGCCTTTCTAGGGGAAAATACATATTTGCTTTAAGTTGGTGAAAACATATCCCCTCAACTCATCAAAACAGATGTAAAGTGCCTTTAGATGCAAGAGACAAAGACAGGAATGTGGCCGGCCTTTAGCTTGGTACATGTTGATGAAGTGAGTGTTAGAAAAGCGCTCTTATATTTGACAGATGACCTCAGGAAGGCCCTACACTCAAGGAGAGGGTATTTGAAGATGGGCAAACAGCCATTTAAGCAACTCTTTAGACATACTGTCCTGTAGCTTCATCACTTGAATCTGCCAAAACAAAACTCACTGGATGTAGCCTATAATCTTTGGTTTGACAGTGAAATTATTTAATTTAGTTAACTGGTTTCCAGTTGATTCTAAAATTATTTTTTGCCATATTCGGAACAATTCTTAATAGGCTACATGATTTGATAAACAACCTTTCGGTAGCCTATATTTTTGTAGAATTCTTTAAATAGCTAGGCTGTGCAGTATTTTATGCAAAAGAAGAAAAACAAAAGTAACTTGAACAGAAACAAATTATCAAAAAGATTAATTCAGTGAGGGTTACATGAAA
Source organism: Semotilus atromaculatus (assembly GCA_031834385.1). Lineage (NCBI taxonomy): Eukaryota > Metazoa > Chordata > Actinopteri > Cypriniformes > Leuciscidae > Semotilus > Semotilus atromaculatus. Next base: position 9,544,871 of record JAULUF010000012.1, on the reverse strand, counting down.
AAGTTGTAGGAGAGTCACAGTCAAGTTTTAAAAAAGCATCCAAAACAATCATAGTGTTCCGAACGATAGGCCTATAGGATATAGCCTATTATTCAATTTCCTCCCTTTTGTCAAAAGCTTTATCAGGATTTAAAGTTCAGTAAAAGGAAATAACGAGTCAGTGCTCTGAAGTCAACTATTCATATTCACTGACTCGAAAGATTTGTTCAGAAATTCATTGTCATTGTAAAAGAGTCATTAATGGAAAAAAAACATTTATTCATGGACGTGGGTGTCATTTGCTCTCGGTCTCGGGTAATAGTCACTGCACTGTGCCAGCCTGAAACGAGAACAGGCATGAAGTGTTCGCGATCATCAGAAAACTTTCGTCAGAACGAAACATTTTCAGGATGATTTTAAGTCTCCTTGTCACCAAGTCACCATTGATTCGCACACGTAACAATTTATTTATACTTAATTATACACAAAGAATTAAATGAAACTCGATTAATTTCAAATCGATTGTCTATCCACAAAAAAGATTCACAATTTGTAGTTATATTGAAAATTGATTTACAATTATAGGATACAATGGCTATGTGTATGTGCTATATGTAGGGGTACCAAAACTATATTTTGTTTAGAACTTTCTTGTTTAGAATCATTTTACTTATATTAGATTAAATTGTAGTTTGTCAGGCAAAATGTGATGCATTTATAACCTGCTAATTTCACCATTATGCTAATATGGCTAGCTAAACAATAACTGACATGGGGTGGGTTGTAACACGTCTTTAAAAAGTGTTAGAACAATCCACTTACATACAACTAAGTACAGTTTCTTTTTAATAATTTTGACAGAATAACTAGACAGTGTAAACGAAAGACAGATACAGGTGTGCTTGCCTGTGTTTAAAAAAAAAAAGGGAACTGACCTCAGACAATGAAAGCTTTTGTGGTGTTGTCTGTATAGAGCCATTTGGCAACTCAAAGCCAAAGGAAGTTTGAGTAAAATGTGACATATATGCAGTGGACGGCCCAGACTGGGCCCACCAAGCCTGCACTCCAGGGTCAACAACAATCATTTGTCACCATTGTGATCTGAAGAGTATTCACACACCATTACAAGGCTATTACAGTTTAAACACACATTGAGTGTTTTTTGTTAGACCTTAATGTTCTTTACACAGGCACATGGAGTCGAGTGTTACCATTAAGGAAGTTTGTTCCAGTAATCTAATTTACACTCATGCTCACACACAGTCAAACAGTAAGTGGATTTGAGCTGTGGTCAGTCACAGAACAGTTGTTATTTTGGATTGTTTCAATAAACCTGGTTACCTGTGACTGCTGTTTTTGCTTCTTTAGTCTAATTGTTACAACCATAGACTGTAAAAAAGAGGTTACAACTTACCCCAGCGTGTGTTACGGTTACATCCTACCCCAGTAGTGGGGTAGATTGCAACAAAGGCACACCATGTATTTAACTTCAACTTATAAGAGCTGTGATAGGCCTATTCTTGCAGAGGTTTGAATGAGTGCCTTTAATTTTGCAGTAAACAAATGTTGGTACTTTTTATAAAAGTTTGAGCACTTAAGCTTAAAATTTCAGTGAGTTGTAGATGCTGAAGCAAAAAGTGTTACAACCACCATAACCCAGTGTGGCCTCCCTCTACATACGTATTTATCTTCCTGAATGAGACTCATCAACAGAATGTTTGTGCTGACTCTGTCTCCCCCTGCTGTTAAAGGTGAGGAAGCGCAGTAAGGCCTGCAGGGCTGGGCTCAGAGAGACTGATGAGCTGGTGTCAATCAATGATGTGTCCTGTGGAACACTATCTCATGCTGAGGCTATGAATCTGATTGATAGTGGCAGAGGAACCCTCCATCTGCGGATCAAAAGGTCGGGGTAAGATATGATTATCATGAGGAGTTGAGAGTCATGCTATTGCATTTTTATTCACAATAATCACTTTGCTTTCCATTCAGGGCCCCATCTGCGTATCAGTCAGTGGTGCTTCTGGGTCGGGCCCCCTCTCCCCGCATTGACAAGGAGTACAGGGCAGCCTTGAGAGCCCTGTCCCCTCCACTTACCTCTAAACCGCCCGGTGTGAACCGAGCATCGCTCATGTCCCCCACCGGCGGCCTAGAGTGGCTTACGTCCCCTCCAGACAGTGAGGCTTACTACGGCGAGACAGACAGTGATGCAGATGTGGCGGCACAAGAGAGGCAGCGTAGACAGAAACGACGAAGCCCCAGTAGCTCTCCTGCCAAGAGCCCCGGCCAAGCCTCACCCCAAGAGGAGGAGACTTCGGAAATGAGTGGCTATGAGAGCGCCCAGGACGTCTGCATGTCCCCTCAAACACAGAGCTGGCCTGTATCTGATCTAGAGGGAACGGGGACTCAGCAACAGCATGTAATGCCTGGGGTGGCACGCAGAGAGGTGGTCTACCAGCCCTCACAGGCTGAATGGTCACACCAGGCTGAAAATTCCTCTGAGAATTCAGACCAAAGTCCATCAGGAGCTGCTGAAGTGGACAGTGGCTTCCAGGAGCCTCCCACTGTCCCACCTCCACTTGTTTCTCCGGAGAGGGCAAAAGAGGCTCTCATGCTTGCATCTCACAGACAGATGGTACCCATGGTCGGTCCTGTGGACAACCCAGTGGATGAAGAACTCACTGTCACGTACATGGACAAGGCCAAACAAGCTAGTGAGTACCAGTCATCTTTTTTTAAATAGCACACACACAAGCACGCAAATACACACACGCACACATTACTGTTCAAAAGTTTGGGGTCAGTAAGATCTATAAAATGTTTTTGCTCACCAGGGCTGCATTTATTTGATCACAAATACAATAAAACAGTGATATTGTGAAATTGTATTACATTTTAAAATAACTGTTTTAAATGTGTAATATATTTTAATTGAATTTATTCCTGTCATGGCAAAGCAGAATTTTCAGCAGCCATTAGTCTTTATTGTCACATGATCCTTTAGAAATCATTTCTCATTATCAATGTTACTTTTTCAATGTATCTATGATATCAGTGTTGCTTGATATCTTTGAGCAAGTATTTTTGTGGAACTTTTTCCCAGCATTGCTAGATGAATAGAACGTTCAGAAGAAACTTTTGTATCATAATAAAAGCCTTTACGGTCACTTTTGATCAATTAAAGGCATCTTTGCTGAATAAAAGTATTACATTATTTCGTAAACCAAACTTTTGAACAATAGTTTATGCTTGAATATCTTCATTTAATACACCATACATTTAAATGCTATTTACTCAAAGAAAAATAATTATTTGACTGAACTCAAGTCACTTGTGGAATTTCTTTAACGAACACTTTGTGTAGTTGAAACATAATGGAATTTAATCAATAAAATAAAATGAAATGCAGTACAGTCAGTTTTGTGTTCTCAAGGTTTGTGAAATTGTAATCAGTGGTAATGACATCTTTTAGGATACACATTTGCTTCATTGATTGTCATACAACCTAATAACATGATATGGCTCAGTGGGAAATAATCATCATATAGGCCTATTTGTGATGTGGGATAAGTAATTGAGCTCATATACAAATGTCGGTGATGGGGGTTCCTCATGTCCCTCTGCTGAGGGTTTAACGGGGCAGGGGAAGATGGCTGGAGTCTATATTTGTCCCTTGACTCAGGCCAATAATACAAGCCTCTATTGCATGCTGGGAAAGGCATGTCCAGTTGTTGTCCAGTGTCAGTGATATTTCATTCTCTCCATTTAAATGATTCAGTCTCTGCTAATAAAAGGATTTTTTAGATCTGGACTTTTTGTTTATTTTAGTTTTCCTTTTTAACAATATTCTTAAAGTATTAAGGACTTTGACTAAATGAATCGGTATCAAACAATATTTTACAGCTTACAAATTAGTATGGTTTGGGCCAAATCTAGATTTACACTGATTGATAAAAGTTAAAGCTGATTAATCATCAAGGGTTAAATCAGTGGTTCTCAACCTTTTTGACTCCATGGCCACCCTACAAGACAATATTTGATACTGAATACTTTCTATTATCTTTAAAATTGAAATAACTTTATGACTATTTGGGGAGTCTCTGGAAGTTTGTCAAGGCCCCCTAGTGGGCTCGGCCAAGATCTACTGGACTGGTTCAGTAGCTGTTTTATTTTTCTTTTCTTTATTTTTCTTTTCTTTTTTAAAAGATTTGGTGATATGTATTACTATTGAAGCCAAGTGCTGATTTTTAGTAAGTATCATATGACTTGAGTCACTATTCAGTTATTTGAAAGCTTATCCCTCTCAAAGGTTAAAAATCTGACCTTAAATATGAGATGCATACACGGGTGTCAATGATGTGGTTAATGATGTGATGAGGATTAGGAGTCTTTTTTTCACAATTCTTCTTATAGTAAGATAAACACATATTGGAAACTTCATTGGAGTCAAACAATATACAGTATCTTGTGTCTGATGGGGTGCTAATTCCTTTCTCTAAAACCTCTGGGAAGGGGTTCTCCTCAGCTAATGGCACCCTGCCGACAGTCTGAAGGTCACTTTGCTTTCCAAGACTGATGGGACATTTTTAGGATTGTGTAGCCTAAATAAACATGTTTTGGTGTTAAATTCTATATCTCTATTGAGAATTCCAAACTAGAATACTTGTTTGTGAATTCTCTTGTGTGTATGTCTCTGAGGCTAGAGACATTAGTGCAGTGAGGATAAGGGTCCATGACAGCTGCTCTTCTCTGTCACTGTTAGTGGTGAATACAGAATAAGCCAGGGCATTCAGGCAGCCTTGGTAAGAAGAGAAGATGAAGCGTGCACACACCTGTTATTGTGACAGCATGGTGGGAGGTCAAAAGAGAGTGGTATAAAATATTGTGGATGTGCCAATCAGAGAAATATCTCTGTCTCTCAGAACAGAGAGTGAACAAAGATTAAATCGATTTTGTGGAGAAATTAATCCAATGTACTGTAAGTGGCATAACTGTAGTTACTGGCTCATAATTGTTAAATCTAAAGTAACTGCAAAAGCACGAGATATTACAGAAATGGATTGTTCAAAACTGCTCAATGGTGATTCAAAAGCTTTTTATCTTTACATTTTACAATAAGTCAAATGTTGCCTAAACACTTAAAGAGTCTCAAACACATCTGATCGGCGGTACTTGTTTCAGAGTCAAAGTATGTTTAGAGTCATTGATTTAGTAGGGTTAAGTCATTGTGGTATGGTTGGAGATGTCATCATGACCCCATATGACGCTCAGCTTAAGCAGGCCTATCCAGAAAGAGACCGAAGTGTGCCCAAACAGGTGGGAAATGTCCGTTAGCTCTGTTCACCTACCAAAATAGCTTGAATGACATAATGGGGTTTCTCTGGGCCTTTGACAGGGTCTTGTGGTTAGACAAAAGGTCTTTAAAAGGCTTGACCTCAGGCTAAGGACTGGTTGATTTTGCACCAATGTGGGCAGAGCTCCCATTGCTGGCTGTGCTCCACTGGTGAGTTGTGTGTGTCCTGCCAGTAAGGCTGGCTTAAGAACATAGTTTTTACACTGAACAATATGAGGAGCTTCACATTGCCTGGAGAGGTTGAACACAAAGGACACATCTATGCAGGTAAAGACCTCAGGGCTTCTGTAGAGCTTTAGAGAGATGGAGCTTGGTTTCTGTTTAAACAATCCAAAATTGGGGATACAATTATCATTAATGAGAAAGGTGAGACAAGGTGATAGAAAGGTATTATTTACAATGTCTTGGATTTACTGAAATCAGTTTTGGCTTTTGTGTTTTTGTTAAGTTTGTTTTACTTGTATTGATTTATTGAAAACTGAAATGCTTAAAAAAGCTTAACCAGTTGTACACTAGCAGGCATATATAATGGTTAACCTTTTTTTGTTGAATGGTCATTTGTAATGTCTAGATAATCAAAAGTCTCTACAGATAATTACTGTATAATTAAAAACATATTTATGCCTTTATTTGGACCTTATAAATGAGAATATTTTTAATTTAAAATAGCATAATTATTCCAACATTGAAGTTGATTTGAGGCCCTCCATATTAGAACGAGAATATATTAGCAAAAAGACTGTCCATAGACATATCAAATTAATTTACCCTGTCTTTTAATATAGATCCTGGATCCCCAAGGGTTACTTGCTCAAGCTGTTAGAATCTGATGGGCTATTTGTAGAGAAGGATGAGCTCAGTAATTTACCATGAGAATTTTGGTGCCAGACATTTCAGCATCTAACCCACTGCATTATAATGTCTATAATATCAGAGCTATTCTGACTCAACTTCTTACAATGCCAGTCTGATCTATGAAAGTTGTGACTTTATGTTTGATGACTTTATATGTGACTTTATGTTTGATGTTGCCTATTAATCACCAAAGGTACCGTTATATAAAAGTCATAAGATACCCTATAGACCAGACAAGGCATACTAACAGGCATGTGAAGCCATGTATATAAAAAAAATCTACAAATGATACTGTTGGTTCAAGTAAAGAAATTTAAAGTATTTCTCGCTGATTGATATACACACTGTCTTTCTCTCCTTAGAGCTACACAGAGGTGAGAGTTCACAAGATAAGCAGGTGAAGGAGGCCCGATCAAAGTGCCGCACTATTGCGTCACTCTTGACAGATGCTCCTAACCCTCACTCTAAAGGTGTGCTTATGTTCAAAAAGCGACGGCAGCGTGCCAAGAAGTATACTCTCACATGCTTTGGCAGTGTAGACGGAGAAAGCAACAGTAACACAGAGGGAGAAACTGAAGACGAAAGCCTGTTTCCTGGGAGTGAATCTGAGATTGATGAGGATGGTTTTTCTGCTGCACCAGACCCTACCTGGGATAGCGGTTACCTGGACGTTCTAGACAGGAGAACTTCAGCGTGTATTGTGCCTGACAGAGAAGCAGAGATAAGCCCGGGCCTAAACGCCACTTCAGGAAAAGGAGCCCAGCTTTTTGAACAACAGAGGAAAAGAGCAGAAAAACATATGTCAAACCTGGTTACACCCACTGCCTTCTCCATGCCACAGCATCAGGGAGACTCAACACTAACCTATACCCCAGTTACTCCAGTCAAACCCCTATTCTCTCAAAGTACCAGTATGGTAAATGGGGAACCTTTGGTGGTGAGCAGGACAAGTGTTGTGTTGTCATCTCCAGTCCAAACACCCATGCCATCAATGACAGGAGTATTACCAGAGCAAGCAGACTCATCGGCTGCCAACTCAGTGCACAACAGAACTGCCAGGCCATTTGCCCCTGGCTGTGTGAGCCATCGAGCAGCAACTGCTCCAGTAGTCTTCAGGCCATGCTCTGCCAAAAAGGCTGGATCACTGGCTCAAGCTGTGTCTGTGGCAACTATGCCAGCTCCCTTCTCTCCTGCTGGCTCGGAGGGGAAGAAAGCCATCTCTACAACATCACTGTTTATCCCTGCCAGACCGGCCACCTACAATGGTCCTTCCTCTGTACTCTCTCCATCCTCAATCATTTCAAGTCCATTTTCTCCTCCCCCTTCAAACGCTCCACTCTACTCCCCAACTTATTCCAGCACCTCTGCCCCTTTTTCTCCAACATCTTCTCATGTAACATCTTTGAGATCACCTGGTATATCTCAGCCTTACTCTCCACCCCAAACACAGGCAATGCCTCTCAGTCCTCCGTACCACAAGGTTTCTGCTCAGTATCAGCCTCCACTGGTTCATGTGCCAGCACAACCTTTCTCTCCCCCATCCACAAATGTCCAAGGTATTCCCAATGCCCCAGCCCCAGCCCCTGCCCATGCCTATGCTCCTGCAGCACCAAGTGTGCAATCTTCCACAGCCCACAAAGTGTCCTTTAACCCATACATCTCTGTGGCATCCACTACACCGGAAACACCAAATGCACCAGTTGCCCAGCAATATCCTCTCTTCTCCAACTCCACAGATGGGATGACTTCTCGAGAGCAGCGGGTCTCAGTCCCCGTTGGTCGCACTGGCATCCTGCAGGAAGCTTCTCGTCGTGGCACCAAGAAACCAATGTTCAATGCTCAAGATGAGAAGAAGGCTCCATCTTATAACCCTGAACTTCTGTCTCTAGTGCAGAACTTGGATGATAAGTCCCGTTCGGGTGTAGAGGCTGGGTTTGAGTCTGGCCCTGAGGAGGATTTCCTCAACCTGGGTGCAGAGGCTTGTAACTTCATGCAGGCACAGAGATACAAGATGCCACCACCAGTGGCTCCTAGACCAGCTCATTCAGCTCCTGAAATGCCCCAGATGCAAGGTAAAGGTGCAGAGCTTTTTGCACGCAGACAAAGTCGCATGGACCGATATGTGGTGGATAAACAGCCCAAATCTCCAGCACAGCCTCGTGATCCGTCACCCTCACCCTCCCTCCCAGGTCAGTGGAAATACTCTCCAAACATCCGAGCCCCACCACCCATTAATTATAATCCACTGCTGTCACCTTCTTGCCCTCCAGTAGCCCAGCGTGGTACAAAGGCTAATGATGCTACTAAAGTTGGGGTTAAAACAGTGCCTGGCCAGCACAAACAGGGTATAAAGGCTCTAGACTTTGTGAGCAGGCAGCCATACCAGCTCAACTCCTCTTTGTTCAGTTATGGAGGTGGAGTCCTTCAAAACACTGCCACTTATCAGCAGCAGCAGAATGGTGTTGGTATGACAGGTAATTTCCTTAACCCACCGAAGCAGGTCCCTGTTAAAGCAAACCGTGTGTATGAAATCAAACGTTTCTCCACGCCTACTCCCATGTCTGCACCAACATCCCTGACCCCTACTGTAATCGCCCCTCGCTCTGCCACAACTCTCGGTGAGCCAATGTGGCGCAGTGATGTCACTTCCCCACCTCCCATTGCTCCACGACCTGCGGCACCATTCTCGCCACCTCCTCCTGCCCCGACAGCAGCCCTGCCTGCACTCCCCAAAATATCTACTGCCCCCTTGCCCAATTCAGTGCCCATCCCACAACCCACTCGAGGGCAAGCCTACACCCAATTCCAGGCAGCCAAGCAGTTTAAGAGCGCCCCTGAGCTGAGCCCCCTGTCTGCTGGTGTGCGATCCTCAGGGTCCGGGAGTAGCCAGAACCTGCGGGTACCCAGACCCCGCTTCAGTACATCGAGCATGGGTCTGCAACCAAACGTGTGGAGGCCTGGCTCAATACTTTACTGAGAATCCACTGTGACACTAATTATCACCCTGGGCAAGAGCACTTCAGTGCTTGAGATCGGTTCTGCTAAATGAATCGTTCGACATCAGTAATATAACAAAACACAAAAAGTCAGTCAGAGATTTTTTTTTGCATGTTCACAATTGTAGTATTTCAGTCACTCCAGACAAGTACACAATTATTTTTTAAATAGAGTATGCAGCAACTTAGATGTCTAGCATCATGTCTACATCTGTATATGTACTGTATTATTCAGTTTTTTCAGAATGTTGAGATATTTATGTACTGTGCACACTTTTATTCATGTTTCTATTTCAGTTTGCATCTCATTTATTTTACACCAAATTAACACGTTTAACCCATAGAAAGAATTGGACAGACACTATTTGTGAGAGCAACGAAATAAAATAATGGCATTAATATGGCAATATATAATGATAAGTTTTGACGTTATGTACAAGGGGCCACAAGGATGGAATGATGAAGAGTAATTAAACTATATATGACAGAATCCTATTGCAACAGAAGTTAATGGACCGCAGTAATTGAAGATTTGTGTACAAGTGTTATAGAATGTTCTAAGACATGTATTTTCTTGAGTTGTATCAGAGTCTTAGTGAAAGAAATGCACAAAGAATGTGACGGACTTGCAATGAAAAATATGAAAAATCCTCAAGTGGAGAGATGGTACAAATCACCCCATTGCGCTTGCTCTTGAATTGCTATCTCATCTGGCCCCTGCCATGCCATTTACTTCTGATGTTATCCATCCTTTATCTCTCTAAACATCTCTTGAGGTTGGACTGCAGGCCTGTGTTTGTGTAGACTCTAGTCTAGAGTATTGCACAAAGCCTTTGCTTCTTGTTTGCTGAGGATCAGTATGAATGCTTGATGCATGTGTTCATTTCCTCATAATGCTGCATAGGCCATGGTTTTGACTGAGCATTTACAAAAGCATGTGAACTCCCCTACAGGGAATTGTGCTGGGGCTTTTTCATATGACAGCTGAAAAAAGTACACTGTGTACTGTGAATGATAAATTCTGCAAGCGCTGATTTATCTTTACAACATATTATGCGAATGCGACATTGACCACTCTCCCTGGTGCTTGCTCTTATTGTGAATGATGCTTTTTCCAAACAGGTATGACATCCATTTCAATCACTTGTGTGACCTGTTTAACAGTATTTGTGAAATTGCACATGCCTAGTTGAACTTTGCTTGCTTTGCTTTTTTTATCAGAAAATACCCTATGACCTTGGTGTAATGGAACAACATGGAATGGTGGGTACCATTTCTCTACTAAGGTTGAGATGGTTGATTGGATGTAAAGCTATAGTGTGCCTTGTGTCATTTAAGTATAAAGGTGATGACAGAATGGAGGTATGCAAATGGAAGGTATGAAGCAAGATATAAAATTGAAAGCTAGAATAGAGAGGAAACTGCCTTTTTGATTTTCTGGGCCATTAGATAAAGTTATACTCAAATATTACTTTTCTTGTACTAATACGACTGTCATAATGTATGTCATGTTTCTGCACAACATTTTTAAAGCTTTAATTTAGTAAATGTATTATTTTGTGCTAAATATTATGAAAGTGTAATTATATTAAATTAATTACACTTAGTGCTTTGGGTAATTTGAAGTTTATAGTGGAATTATGTACAATGCAAATGTTGAATGAGAGAAAATGGAAAGTTTAATGGACTTATGGATTCTTGGGCTCTAAGACTGGGAATACGAGAACAACTTTGTACTGTCTGAGTTAATATAGATCAATGAAAATAAATGTAGAAAGAAATGTATAAGTGGCGGATGTGGTTTTTAATTCTATTTTCTCTAATGTTGTGTTGATTTCATAGCTCTCAAATAGATTAACCTCCAGATATAAATATAAAGATCATGCCAACTGTTTTATAGTGTTTCACAATAAATGTTTTTAATTGAATGGAATCTTACAACGCGGTCTGAAGGTCATGAAAGAACATGCAGTTATCCTAAAAACCCCTGAGCGGCGCTGTTGCACGAGATTTAAAACAAGTTCACCCAGTCGCTCTGAATCCAAGGCAGCGCTATACAGTTACAAAACACTTGCCATGGAGTGCAGGCATATTTTATCATGTAGAAATATATTTAAAACATGATGTTATATAACCTATATATCATGTAAAATTATTCACAAGCCCATATTCAAGAGGTAACTAAACTGCATGCTAACCTTTAGTGTTGTGATGAATCATAAACAGTTATAACTAAGCTTTGGCTCTGTAATCTTACCTCCTCTCATAAGGTGAAGTGCTTTCTGACCCGGCTTCTGCCCCGCGATCATATGTCACAAGATATCAAGTGCTAACTTTAGCCACAGGTCTGTGTTTCTGCCATGAGCCACATTCTTACTTTCACCCTTTAGACGCCCCTACTGGCTATAGCTAGTGCCTCAGGTGCTCCTCACTTAGGGCCCTATTTTAATTATCTAAGCGCATGGTCTAACTCTAAAGCACACGGCGCAAGTGCACTAAGGGCGTGTCCGAATCCACTTTTTCAGACCAGCACGCCCATTGGTGCACAAATGGGCTCAAATGCATTTGCTTTATAAACAATGTGGTGCTGGATGTGATAATGATAACTGCTCATTTAATTTGTGTCATCACTTGTGTCGCGCCTGGCGCTGTATTGCGGCAGGTGTACGATAGGGTCCAATTTCTGTCCTGTCTTAAAGGGATAGTTCACTTTGAAATAAATTTTTGGTATGTTTTAGCTTACCTCAAGTTTTTACCTCTTGTAACCACAGCCACGTCCAAGCGATCTGAGGGCGCGGCTGTGGTTACAAGAGGTAAAAACGATATAAATACTGTTCGTTTTCTCACACAAACCGCTTGTTTTGTGTCTTAGGCCATTAATGTGTACTTACATTTACGAGTCATTAAAACATATTTAATTTGGACTTCTCTGTGCATGCTCTTTGAGGTGGTGACCATAGACCTGCATTATATGACTGACAGACAAGAACGGTTTGACCTAAAAATATCAAACAAAGCGGAAAGAAAGACACCTACATCTTGGATGCCCTTGAGGTAAGCTAAAACATACCAAAAGTTAATTTCAAAGTTAACTATCCCTTTAAGGCCAACTATAGCCTACATCCTGCTATAGTGTGGTTAAAAGGAAAACACGTGAAGATGCATTTCTTGATCCTGAGGTTTGTGATATGTTGCACCTAAGTTGAGCAGCACAGAAAGTGGCTAAGATGTTGACATGTTCTTTTTTGAAAGAGGTCTGATTTTCTGTTTGACATTGAGAAGACTGACTGGAACTCTCACTGCGTGCCTTATGAAAGTTTATTGTCCATACTTTAAACTGGTGAAGTGCAAACTGTAAATAATCTTGACTCCTTTTCAGGAGCAATATGTCTTCATTATGGAGGTCTGTCACCTTCTTCTCAAAGTAAGAACTAAGAAAAAGACTTTTCTCAGAAGAATATCAACAAAATATAGAATAGCATTTAGTACCCATTAAAATAAAACAAACTGTGTAATTGATCGTACTGATTAACACCCTATTCATGGCTGGATACACAATATACACAATAAAATATTACAATAAATACAAAATGGTACTGGTAATGTAAATATTGTTGATAAGAGTAATCAATAGCTACATAAAATGCTGCAAAGTTACTGAAAAATAGCAAATGCACAATTTAGAACTTTTGTGTTTAGTGATTCGGTTTGAATTTGGAATTTTGTGAAAGTCAAAGCTAGAAATGTGATCCCACCCATTCAATATTCAGCTCAATATTAGCAATACACAGAAAGTTCCAAATATTTACTGTAAGAAATACAGAAGTGACCAAAGTAAGTGACTTAAATAAGAAGTGGGACATAATCTTTTTACAGGTCCTCCCTGAAAACATCTTGTTCTTCATTGCTCTATATTTAGACCTAAAAGTATCTGCAAGAAAAGTATCTCCTCACCATTAGGTCTGTCCCTGTGCTGAACTATACCCCCTCCCCACTCCCCTAAGACCTCCTGTCCCAAACACTACTATAGGATTTCACTCTCCCTGGGATGTTGAAGAGAGAGCAGTAGGTGGAATAGCAAACCCTAAGGAACTGGATTAACCGTAAAACAGCCCTCCTGGGAACCCTTGATTCAAACTGTGATTTGATTTGCTTTCTGAAACATTGAATCTTTGGTCTCAGGTAAGAGGAATCATTGTGATGTTTGATTTATTGCAATGGGGGGAATTGCAGGTGATAAAATGTTATAATGAGCTCATAATCTAGACATGTACTGAGGGAGTTAGAGTATGCCAAGATGATTTATTATTGTTTGCAAATGGTAATAATATATGTTGTTCTTAGATAGATCTGCCTCCTGCTGCATTTCATAACTCAAATAGATCTAATAAACACTGACATACTGGATCTTCTTAACATATATGTACAAAAATGATCAATTAATTTGACATAAACATACAAATGAAAATAAATAACACTCCAACACTCTCCTATTTAAATATATATGTTATTGTTAATGATTTAACTGTGTGGTCCTATACTGAATTATTATTATTATTATTAGTTCAAATGCAGAAATGTTTCTCACAGCTTGTGAGAATGTGTTTAATATGGCATTCAGTCTACTCAGGCGTACCATTGCAATGCTTCAGTTGGACATTTGAGGAATTTGCTGACCAGTTACCCATGGTGGATTTATTTAGTGTGCTAAAACAAAAATACCCCTCTTTGCAACAAGAGACTGGTGTCGGTTATGGAATTTAAAGTTTTACCAATTGACCGTAACTTAAATATACTTTATAGTTATATGTTGTAATATTAGTATTAATCTGACACTTTAAATTTGCAAACAGTCATCAGGAACAGAAAGCCATATACAACTAATGTCACAAGATTTACTTAATACATGTTCAAGACAAATTGGGCAAAAACATTGGGGTTTGAAAATGTAAGATTTATTATTCCTCCTGATAATATCTAATATATTTAAAATTTGTATCAGGGTAAATAATATTGTTATTTTTATGTGTATTTTATTTTATATTGAAGTGAAGAGAGCATCAATAAGCCCCTCAAAAAAAATTGGACCCATTGTGGCATGTTATTGCTGGTGTTTTTATTATTTAGTTTAATAATAATTATAATTCACAGAGCTATGACCGTTGATAATTGCAGATAGCCGGACTTGGTTTATGCTTTTATTTTATCAATTTATTTTTTTAAATGCATGATCATGCTAAACTCATACCTAAATACATGACAATTTATCAGAAAATGCACATGGCATCTTTTCTCATCTTCCCCTACCAGTTTATTCAGATATCATTCCCCCCCTCAGATTGCAGTGATGCCTGTCTCTGGAACACCTGCTCCAAGCAACAAGAGGAAGAAGTCTTCGAAAATCATCACAGATTTCTCAAACATCTCACAATATGGTCAGTGGTGTTTCTTTGTGTCACATATACATATGTAGTAGAAATACACAGACCTTAATTCTGGTTGAACACTCACTTGTGATATCCTGTGATGACCGGATGAGTGTTGTAAATGTCACACTTAATTACCAAACGCCCTCACTGGTGTCCTGTGTCAACATGAAGAGCCAGAGCCAGAAATGCCAAACAACCCCCAGGCTCTCTGTTAATTTCTCACGGTGTAAATCCCCACTGAGAACACTTAATTTATTGGTACTGTACAGAGCCTCAAAAAGAGAGAACACTTGGCAGAAGCACACAGCTACATAGTATTGCAACTTTAATGAGGGGCTTGTGAATTTTTCTAAGAATAGTTCACAGTTTGAATTGTTTTTTAATGCATCATTAGATTCAGTGAAATGTCACATTTGAACTGGAACCGTATGTTATAATGTACCTGTTTTTACTGGAGTCATGGGCTATCAATTCTCACAGTTGATGAGCTGTTGCGATGCAATTACTCATTCCAGCTTAGACATAAAAAAATGCCTCCATCATACTATAAAGACCAGTGTAATGAGCGGTTAGCCCATGCAGTGTGTAGCTGGCCAATTATTCCTCTAAAGAGAGTTAAATCTCAAAGACATTGTCAAACTGTGTGACTTCACAGCTCTCCTCTAATGAGCAGCTTAGTTATTAGGTGCTTTGCATTTGTGTGTCTGTGTGTGAAGGCTGTTTAGTGTACTAAATTCTCCCACTTCATCTGCTTGGCAGTGTGCTCATAATGGGCAGTTTGTTTACAGGACAACATTCTTGTGGCTAGCGTTTCAGATCCAAATAAATTAACAGCAAAATTACTGCCAAAAAGAAGAGCTGTTCGGCAGAGATTTCAAGCCGCTTAACTTCAAATTATTTCACTTCAGTCTGTTTCAGCAGATTGTCATGCATACGCACATTGGGACAAATATTGTATGTGTGATTCATGCTCTGTTAAAACTGTTTATACAAACAGTTTTATACAAACTAATTTGATTTTTATAGTTTGTATCACTTAGCTTGTCCGTGTTTGCACGTTCTAGACAGACTGTGTATTTATTGTCAGTGGATTTGCACACTTTTTGAAAGTTACATTGATACCCTAGGTGGCGACAAGTTTTATGAGTCATTGAATCATTCATCCAACTGATTTATAAAAAAAAACGGATTTATTCAGGAATAAAATATATGTGACTCCCAGCATCCAAATATGCCTAGTTCCATACTATATAATAGAAAAATGACACGAAGAGTGCAGTATTTCCAAAGTCATAAGCTGCATTCAAATATGCATTCTTCCTTAAAACAGTAATAATAATAGGATCACATACTACTTACTGCTTAATTCTGAAGAACGCAAAAATGGTCGGTGCATCCGGCGCATGGTAATAGTTGTCCCTATTCTCTTAATGAGTAATGGGTGTGTTTTGGGTGTAACATGCAATAAACCAATCAGAGTCTCATCTCACATTCCCTTTAAAAGCCAGTTGCGCTCGTGCCATAGCAGATTCATTATTTACATGGCGGAATTTGCAAGCGGAAAGACTGAAAGCTCCTCTAGCGAGGAAACGCATCTGTTCATGCGCAAGGTTAAAGCAGACAATACGGGACAAGCTGGATTCCACCATATCTTTATGTACACAATAATAATCTTTTACATTGTAATTATTTTTTAATATTTGGCATGTTTGTGTGCTGCTGCGCATCCCTGTGTGTATAATAAGCAGAGTGTATGCGTGTTGTGGACCCTCCTATAGGCGCATATTACTAATGTGTCCTTTAAATAACAAAAAAAATACTGCGACTGTCACTGTCAATGGCACAGTCTATTTCAGTTGCCTCAAAATGGCAACACACCTCATTTTCAGACCAGCACGCCCATGGGCGCACAAATGGGTGCAAATGCATTTGCTATTTAAACAACGTGGCGGAGGACGTAAAAATGCAGCCCGTTCTCACGTAAATACGTGTCTACAGCACGTAGTGTGTTTATTGTGTTATTTATACGCGAAAATGAGTTTTTACGTGCATATGATACGCAGTTTTCGCGTGCATTTGATACGCACTTCATTGCGTGTAATACACACGCACCCAACACCACTAATTCTACCCAAGTGTATAATACACACGCACCCCACACCACTCCTAAACCTACCCTTAACAACCCATGCGTATCATATACACGTAAAAACTAATTTTCGCGTATAAATAACACGATAAACACACTACGTGCTATAGACACGTATTCAGTGTGATCGGGTTGAAAAATGATAACTGCGTCAGGCTGAAACTAGCATTAAAGCCCACAGTCTTTAATAGTCATTGAAATACTCATTCAATCACTTTGTTATAAAAAGCAGCCCTGTCACCCTGTAGTCCAAGACTGGTTGCCCACTGAAGCTAAGCAGGGTTGAGTCTGGTTAGTACCTGGATGGGAGACCTTCTGGGAAAACCAGGCTCTATCGGAAGGCCAGCAGGGCGCTCACCCTGTGGTCTGTGTGGGTCCTAACGCCCCAGTATAGTGATGGGGAGACTATACTGTCAAAGAGCACCATACTTCGGATGAGACATTAAACCGAGGTCCTGACTCTCTGTGGTCACAAAAAATCCCAGAATGTCTTTCTAACGAATTGGGGTGTATTCCTGGCATCCTGGCCAAATTTGTCCAGTGACCTCTGTCCATCATGGCCTCCTAATCATCCCAATATATATATACTATTGGCTTCATCACTCTGTCTCCTCTCCACCAATAAGCTGGTGTGTGGTGGGCGTTCTGGCGCAATATGGCTGCTGTCGCATCATCCAGGGGTGTGTTGCACATTGGTGGTGGTTGAGGAGATTCCCCCCTTCTATGTAAAGCGCTTTGAGTGCAGAGTATAATTCAGGAAAGAAACGACTTTTTGTGTGGCGATAACGTGACTGTTATTGCCATCGGATGTGGCTAGACTCCAGGTTTAATGGCTGATAATAAAGTTAATTATATTAAAAGTTTATAATATAAATATGATAAAACCTAAAGATTGCAGGGCTTCTGTCCTGTATAGGCTAAGACCCCTTTTTTATGCTGTTTTCATGCATTTAGACACTAGTATAATGTTTTCATCTACATATAGTAGTCATTTTAACAATTTAAAAGGGGCATTGTGTTAATTCTGACTGAATTTACCTTTTTCCTTCCCCACTTCACTGATCTTGACCAGACCAGCAAGATGAGAATGCTGAAGCCAGTGAACTGGACTTGGGGACTAAAATCAAGGCCCCTAGAGATGTGATGCTGGAGGAGCTGTCTCTCATGAAGAACAAGGGCTCCAAAATGTTCAAGATGAGACAGAAAAGGGTGGAGAAATTCATCGTCAGTGACGAGAACCTGGTCAGCAAAACAGGCATGAGAAAAGCAATAGCTTTGATAGGAAATAGAGGTTAATAATGTGATAGGATCTGGACCACAAAATAAACCCTGACAGCTGGATCAAGACCAAGGGGTCTTCTATAAACATGAAGGAACTTGTTTTGCGAAAATAACATTATAATGCATGACTGCTTATCATAAACAAATGAAGTATTAAGAAATTATGTGAGACCACAATTAAATTCACATTTACTCTGAACACACTGGTATTCACATATTGCTACACACTCTTTAAGTTAATGAAACTTTAAATGTACAGTATACAGTATAACAGGATGATCTTCTTTTTGTTCCTCATGCCTTTGTAGATAAACCTCCAGAACCTGGTTCCTTCTCTGGAATGTGAGATGACCGCTCCACCTGAACCATCTCCCAAACCAGAGCCAACTCAAGGTGAATCTCACATTATTTATTTATTTTTCAACAGCAAACTTGTAAGTCCATGGAGTTAATATTTAGATTTTTATTTTTCTGTTCTTCTTATGGCAGAGGAAGAAAATGCTGCGGCAGAGAAGGAAAAGAGACGCCAGTATATTAATACATATGTATCACCATGGGAACATGCCATGAAAGATGATCAGGAACTTAAAGAAACCATGAGGTGGAAAATGCCAGGGCCTCAAGTTCACAAGGATCTTCCCAAGTACAAGAGTTTCAATAGGTACTATGATATAATATCATTTATAAAAATAATTCTACACAGTTGCCACACCTTTTGATTGTTATTCAACTGATCCATCTGCATGTTGTTCTTGCCCACAAGAATGGCTCTGCCCTTTGGAGGATTTGACAAGGCCTCTCGTCTTGTCACCTTCGAAGCCCCTGAAATCAAGGCGACCGACGAGGAGCCGCAGCCAGTGTCTGAGTTTAACCTTTGCTGTCGGCCTTCTTTCAACCGCACTCCGATCGGCTGGACATGCAATGAGGAGCACAGCCACATCCACATGGAGCTGGACAACATCCCCTTTGATGGAGAGACTGACGACCTCTAAGAAACCTGCCCATCTTATGTGAACACAGACGTGTATATACACAACATACATGCTTTAACGTAAAGGCCCTATACAGATGCGTACAGAGATACACAGACCAGCAAACAGGGACCTTATGCACTCACATCCAAAAACAACAACTGATTCGTATTTGCATGAGAAAGGAATGATCTTTGCCTTTTCTCCCATTGTTTTGTGTGCTGTTTACAATGGAAACACATCATTGCATGTTGGGATTTGCTGGTTCATAGTTGACAGATACATTATGCATTATGCTTGACTGCAATGATCTATGATAGACATATAAAGTACCAATGCTGTAGCATTAAAATAAACTTTTGTCCCTAAACAGGTCTGATTTCTTATATAAAGAAGTAATCTGTCAGTGTACTGTATTTATGTTTAGCAGCTGAACCCCCTGTTCAAATGATGTCACCCCAGCAAACAAATTTAGGTTCTGGGAACGTGCCCTTAAGGTTAGGGGAACGTTCCCGTAACGTTCTCCTTACGTTATAAAAATGGAACCTAAAAATAACCTACATGGAATGTTCTTATAACGTTCTTGTTTGGTTCCCAAAAAAATAACCACATGGGACCATGTTAGGGGAACGTTCTGTGTTTGCTGGGACATTACTTCAAAAATAGATAAAACAATAATGCAAAACATTAAAAAAAATATCTAAAAAAATACATGCAACCAATCAAAGCATGAATAGTTTAAAACTAAAGATTATGTATTCTGTACTGACCCTTTAAAATGTTTTTTTTTTTTTTGTGTGTCTGTGCCACCTTTTGGTCTTTCTTGCTCATTTTCTATAGCATTTAACATTTTGAATCAACTTCATATTTTGACAGTTTTTTAAACTGTTATTCAATTTGTAGTAGAAAAATATTTCTATATGATCTAGACTATCTTATTTTAAGTTAATTTTCAGCCCTCTCCCACATTTTACATGCAACATCTACATGTTTTTAATAACACTTAGCCTATATTTGTCCCTAAAGAAGTGATGATTAACTTGTAAACATAATTTAGGCTAAATTCAATTCAATTCAATTCACATTTATTTGTATAGTGCTTTTCACAATACACCTAGCTTCAAAGCAGCCCTTACAGAAAATGCATGAGTCCACATTACAATTTAGACTGATTTCGGAAATGTACAAATCACAGTTAGCAAAAAAAATTATGACATATCGAAAATTGTAGCATTAGTGCATGTTGAGTTTGCGTCATCTGAAGTCCTCGCTGGATTTGGCGGCGTCTCTTCACAGATGTTGAAGTATCTGAAGTCTTCATTAGAGACTGGATTCAAACTGAAGCTGACATACTCTCTAGTTACCTCAGGATGGGCATCCCGAGATAAAACAGAGAAGCAAATAGAAAATAATTAGCATAGCTGCTCAAAACATTAAGCAAGGATAATCATGTGCATTTGATCTGATTTAGTATAAGGTTATGAGATGCATTATATTAATACTTGGCTAAAGAGATTCGTCTTTAATCTAGATTTAAACTGAGGGGAGTCTGAACATTATCAGGAAGGCTATTCAAGTTTAAGAGCCAAATGTGAAAACGCTCTCCCTCCTTTAGTGGACTAGGTACTACCAAAAGCCCAGAGTTTTGTGACCTTAAAGATCATGATGTATTGTAAGCCGATAGAAGATCAGTTAAATACACATTCTAAACCAGTTAGGGCCTTATATTATAGGTCAGTAGCAACACTATGTAATTGACATAATTGAATAACCTGTGAAGAGATGATATATTTGGTGTTATATGATCATATTTTCTTGGTCTAGAACTCTAGCAGCTACATTTTGGACTGATTGTAGCTTGTTTATTGAGGATGAAGGACAAGCTAGTAATGCATTACAGTAGGCCTAATATAGAGGTAATGAATGCAAGAACTAACTTTTCTGCATCAGAAACAGATGTCATGTTTTCTAACAACCTGTAGCCTAGCTAACAACCCTGTTACCCATTATTGTTTGAATTAATATTTATTGTATTTTATGTAAACAACCCAGAATATATAATGTTTAATATGTCCTTCTGAAGTGGACAAATGGCATGTTCTGACAGTTAAGTACTTTCTTTCACTGAAAGCACTTTGTTGAAAATGTTACAGGAATGCGCCTAATATTAGTCCTACTTATACTCAGTTCGTAGAAAGTGCAATAAACCATTAGCCACTCTGTTGTTTGCTTTTGAGGGATTATTACACAATGTTGCACTGCGAACACGCTAAGATGCTTTATTCAGAATTCACGCCTCTCTCTCTTTGTCTACACAAAACCAAAATCGGTTACGTAATGGCATTCTGACGTACAGTACCAACTAGCTCCAGCAGATGGTAGCAGATCGGTCCTCAATCCAAAGGGAAGCCTTTATCGCGAGAACTGCATATGTAGAGAACGTCGTTATCGCGAGATCTTCATGGATTGGCTGCGGCGGCAGCGGCGCTGGATGGCGCTGGTGGAAATTTGGGAATGCGCGGTCATGCTTCCCGGGTTGAGCTGAACTGAGCTGAGCTCGGACAGGACGCTAGACTGACTGCATCTGTGTGCGAGCTGTAAGGTGAGTAAGCACTCTTTAAACTTAATTAATGATGCTCTCCTCGAGCGAAATTGGATATAACTTATGTGCCAATCCGAACATGTAAACAGCCATCCTGTATAAGTGTAACTTGAATTCCAGCAAGCTTGCATTCCAGATGTGTAATGTGATGGGGAAATTGCTTAACGTCAGCGCGTGCGGATGCGTCTCCCTGTCTGAAGTCAAGGATGCTCTGAGCTGGAAGTCTGGGACCATTTAAATCATGGTCACCTTTTTAGTGAAATATTTATCTCTAACGTTGCATCTGACGTATTCATACTCGGCATCTTCAGCCTTCAGAGTGATTCAGACTGGCAGTGCACATGTAATACTTTATTTGACAGTTCTTTGCTTTTTAAGCGCTTGTTCAGTAATTTATGCATGATGTTAAAGTTCATTTTTATAGGTTTTTATTGTCATTTTAAGCTTTTACTTTGTCTTTAGTTATGTGTTGATAGATCTCAAATGATTTTATCCTGCAGTTGCATTGACTCACTGAAGTGGACAGCACATGGTCGATATTGATTTAGTTTTGTGGTTGCCTTTAAGTGATTAAAGGGACAGTTAATCTAAAAATGAAAATTCTTTCATCATTTACTCACCCTGATGTTGTTTCAAACTCATATGACTTTCTTTCTTCCGTGGAGCACAAAAGGAGATGTAAGGCAAAATGACAACCTGTATAGAAAAATATTCAACAGGAGTGCAATTCTGCCTAACATCTTCTTCTGTTTCCAAGGAAGAAAAAAGCTTTGGAACAGCATAAGTAAATGATGAAACAATTCAAATTTCTTAGGGTGAACTATCCCTTTAAATGAATCTCATCCCTGCATAAGTGCAGTGGACCATAAGCATGTGCAGTATTCAATAGGACAAATTCAGCTAACTCAGAACACACCTATGATGTCCAAAAATGCTGCACGTGTCTGTGACTTTTGAGACACCGGTGTCGGCCAGCACATGTTCCATTACAAATGGTGCAGAAGAACAAGTGCACCAGGTTTTCTGTTCAGTTGCAACATTAGTTCATCGTGTTATTTTCCCTTCCTTTTAATGCTGTCCTGGTTTAACTGCATAAATCTGGTGAGATTATGAAATTCCAGAGAATGTTATTCTGTAAATGATCATTTTGTTTAATTTAGTAAATCCCTTCTCATCATAACATGCCCATTATCAGAGCACTTTTGGGTTCAGTGTAGGGTTGATTTCCTGTGATTTAGATGAAATGCAGTAACAATTGCTTGGTCTTTTTGTGTGAATTGCTGTGAAATACATTGGTTTGTTTTGTAATGTTCCAGTTAGACACATGTTGCATGCACCATATGAGCTGTGAGATCAGCAGTGATGTCTGATTTCAGATTTAAAGTTGACCATAATTACTGTTACTATTTTGAGATTAATAATCTCCATTTATGCAGAATGATAATTCATTAATTTCCAGTACCTTTAGTTTCTATTTGTTTGCCAGTTACCCATTTTGAATGTGTGTAATTTTGTCAATGACGGCCATCCCTGAGAAGAGCTTCTCAGGCCCATTAAGGGGCCCCTGTGCTTTTATGCACCACATGAGTGGCCCTCATGGGGGTCATCAGTCAACAGGCGCTCCACACTCCACGGAGAGAAAAGCGTGTGTGGCGTGTTGGTAAAAGCCTGTGAAAATGAAATGAGGGACTCTCTGTGGTGGTGTAACCTTTCAGATTTCATCATGCGGCTCAGGTTGTAGTTCTTACACAACGTGATTTTAAAGCTGTTTTAAACCCCCTCTCTGAGAACGTCACTCCGAGCTTTTACAGCTGGGGGTGGGGGTTTGGAAAAGATTGGATTTTTATCAGCTTGTGCGATTATATTTCTTCTCTGAGGCTGAGTGGAAATGCTGGGTGGTGTTTGGCTTGGTTGTTAATAGGAGAAGTGTACAGGTTGGTCACAGAGACGCTTTGAGATTGTCCTCACAATTGTAATATGTCATGCTGGAGTTCATCTCGTAGTACTTCAACAAATCATTAAATGCTGGATAAAACTGAATATATGTATTTTTGTTTTTTGATTGAAATGCTGTCTTGTGTACTAATGTTCATATGTAAGATGTATGGTAGTTCAGGTTTTTTAAATGAGCTAAACTTTTTAGAGGAAAGTAAAGATTCAAACTATTCATAAAAACATATTAATTATTAATAATAATAATATATAAATAAAATTACTTATTATATAAATACATTTATAAAAAAAATGTAGTCTGATTTTATTGCTTTTTGTTTGTAGATGTGACACAAGGAAATTAAAAAAATGGATATTCATGTTGCCAACCCCTGACATAACAGTTTGTAAATGAGGCTGTCATGGAATGTAATTAATTTCAGGAGATGCTCTTGAATGCGCATTCGCATTTCTCCATGCTTGCTTTATATGCATGCCATTCTCATTCCCTTCTTTCATGGCATATACTCAGTGTCAAAGTGAGAAAAACAGCACTAAATCTAGACAGGGCTGGAGATGAGATAGTGAAAGTGAGATGGTGACATAGCGTTTTGAGTGCTCTATCTTCCTGTTTTATTTTTCCTCCGCTTGTCCTTGACACCTTGCATTCTCTCTACCTTTGTTTACTAATGACACATTTTGCTTGAAATGTTGTGATGCCAATGCATTTAATTGCAAAGTAGTGCATGGTGGGTATAGGCCTGTCACTATAACTGCTTTTATTGGACAGTAGATTGTCCCAGAAATAATTTGCTATTAAACAATACTATTGTCACTTAAAGACCATTTTCTTCCACTGAATATAACGGCATAATAATTTCAATTATTACACACTTTCTAGTGACAATGAAATTAATTTTTAAGAATATTTAAATACTGGAATTGATTTGTCAAAAATATAATATCCTTATGGTTGAGCACTATTGCTGAAAAATACCAACCCTACTTAGCAGTCAGATGTCCATATTAAAAAAGGCCAGATGCCTCAACAGGCCATATCTGCTACTTTTTTTTAGGCATTTTTTCTATAGGCATGATTTTTTAAAAAGCGCCACATGTGTGTAAAGTCGCGTCATGCTTGGGATGCTGCAAAAGGTGCAAACACAATGATCAAACGCGTCCGTCTAGCACGTTTACATGGAAAATCAATGGAAAAACAACGCAGTGGAATGCAAAAGTGCGTTCTCTGTGAAAAAAGTAATCAAATATATAATAACACTGCATAGTCTTCACTGTATAAATTAAATATGGATTTAAAATATTAAAGTTATACAAGTTATTTAGTCAAGAGCAGTGAGAGATTTTCTCATTGTCTTTTGTTGTTTGATTGATGACACAGACAGCAGCAGGAATATTAGGCTGCTGCCACTTTAAAAAACGAATGCGCTTGAAAACCGAAATAATCTCTTTTGGATCTGTTTGCACTTGAATGCATAAATTTGCAAGGCTAAAAACACGTGCAACCGATAAAGTTTCATGACATTTCAGCAGTTCCATCTTTCACGCTCTCCGTGGGCCATTAGGTCATTTGATCAATCTATCAATTCATATTAATGTATTGTTAAACCCCTATTTATCATATACGATAAAGACACAGTCGTATTAGAGGAAAAAGAGTAAAGACTGTGTCAAAATAGCAATGGTCCAACCAATGCTTGAACACACCTCGTTTTTAGACCAGCACGCCCATGGGCGCAAATGCATTTGCTATTTAAACAACGTGGTGCAGTACGTGAAAATGATAACTGCGTCGGGCTGAAACTAGCAAAAAACACTTGCATTGCGCCTGGTGTATGATAGGGCCCTGTCCTAACAAATCATGTAATGAACCGAAAGATCATTTGGCTGTTCGTTGTACAGGACATACAATTTTCAGTGCTGGAAAAACCCTGTTAAAAATGGGGAAAAGGCCAATAATCACTGTGTGAATATTACATTACATTTTTAATTACGTATAATAATTTTGTTACTGCATAAAAAATATGTTGAAGCTTAAATGCTACTTTTCAAAAATGCATTAATTTAAATACATTTTCAATTAGTGATGGCATTATAGACCTTATGCACCAGAGAAACGGAGGCGCCACCATCTTTAGAATATTGTCTTTGAACTTCCGTTTTTGCGGTCGCTCTGTATATTTCTATGGCATCGCTGTCGAGGAGTAATTAGCTGGTGAAGAGGATTTACTTATTGTAGAGTCAACAAAAGTTATCATGAGCATTGTAATGTTTATCATAAGCATTGTAAAGCAGATGTCAACAAATACATTTTTAAACGAGCCGTTCATTCATAACTATGCAAGATCGCTGTGAAAATACAGACCGGAAGTCAAAAGACAACCAGCGCAGCGCTGGAAAAGGGGCGTGGCTACATAAGGTCTATAAAACTATAGGGTATGTCCATAGCTCTATCACTATCATGTGCTCCGTGTGCAAATTTGACAAACAGACTAGAATCGTTTATGGCCAAATGTGAGCATGAAGCAGTTCAGGGGAGAGTTTTAATGCACTGTCAGGAGGGGCCGTTTCAGAAACAATGGGAGCCACCTCTTCACAAGACATGTAATTGAACCAGTGTCGACGAGAGCTAAATTACTTTGGTTATATTCATGAAGTAATAATGGTGTTCTCATAGTTTGCCATGACATGCTTGCATTGCAGAGTGGTTTGAGAGCGCTGAAGACAGCGGGGAGAATGAACTTGGGTCTTCCCCATTGTCGGCTATGTCTATTTGAAGCTACACATAACCCACTTACTGGGAAACCACATTCTGCCTCCTGTATTAAGTTTTGAAGGAGAGAGTGAGAGAAAGTCAGAGAGAGAGAGAGCGATTGAGAGAAAGGGACAAGATGAGTACTCTCACACAGGACTGTGTTGTGTAAGATGTGTCCTCATAGCGCTCATCATCTCTCTCTCTTGTTGAGCCTGGGGTGGATCATGTTTTTACCACAGCATTCTGACTTGTGCTTTGGTTTGTGGTTCACTACAGGACACCAGAGATGGTGTGACTTGACTGGATGTGGTTTGGATGCTAACCATAAGCCCCATAAGCTTTAACAATTTGTATCTACTAGGACATGAATATCTGTCTACTTAGCCGGTTGGTGTTTATCTCCACACTTTGTCAGTTCCAAATTTTATAGCTTTGTCAGTACCAATTTGTTTATTTTATTTTAGTACATTTTATATACATTTTTTATTCCATTTCAGAAAGTTTGTGTACATCTCATTGAATTGCATTATGCATGTATTGGTTATCAGCTGATATTAGATATTTTTTGGTAACACTTTACAATGAGGTTTCATTTGTTAACAATTGTTACTAACATTAGTTAACAACCAATAACAAACAATACTACCACAAAGTTTATTATTCTTAGTTAATGTTAAATTCAACTGTTAACATTTGTTAATGCATTGTGAACATGTGCATGGGCAAAAAATTAACAACCGTATAGCTTTATTAGCTAACATTAATAAGGAGGATGCTGTAAAAAATATTGCCCACTGCAAGTTTGTTTGCTAACACAATATCAATGAATGACAGTATTGCAAAGTGTTGCCGATTTATTTATTTATTTGTTTAATTATTTTAAATTCATGGTTACACTTTATTTCAAGGTGTCCTTGTTCAAGTGTAATTATACATTTAAGTAATGAGTGATATAAAATTTTAAAGTCGTTTTCTCGTGAAATTTGGTCACATGTGAGTGATTTACGCGCATTGTAGAGGGTTGTTCTATTTCTTTTTTTCAGACTAAATTGAATATTTTATCCTGCAAGCTTTTTTTTTACCCTGTTTTTACATATATTTATTTACCCCCCCCCCCCGTTTTAACTGAAAGCAACTTGCACTGTGATTTCTTAAAATTTGTAAGTGCCATTGTTTCGTCTCAAGATACACCTCAGTAATGTTTTTTTTCTAAAGAATACTGAAACTGGGCCTTAGATATTTAGAAATAAGCCAAAAGTACCCAATACCCAAAGGTGCACAGTACACAAAATGACCAAAATAGCCATCCCTGGCTAGTGTCCACTGCAGAGAGTCTTCATTTGTGGCACCTGGAGTGATTTTCTGTGGAGCTGAGCAGAGATGCAGTGAGCTCAATGAGAGGTGATGTTGAATGTGTCATTCTGCTGAAGGTGTAGATGCCACCC
Organism: Semotilus atromaculatus; assembly: GCA_031834385.1. NCBI lineage: Eukaryota > Metazoa > Chordata > Actinopteri > Cypriniformes > Leuciscidae > Semotilus > Semotilus atromaculatus. Next base: position 9,517,109 of record JAULUF010000012.1, on the reverse strand, counting down.
GCTGATACTGCCTTTCTAATGACTCTCTCACTATCACTTGCGTTGACATGGTAACCTGTGTCACTTCAGGGGGTGCGACCTCCCCACTCAATCCATATTCTTTTCCTCATGGGCAGATGCTGCTTGCTTCAAGGCACTCATGTTCACTGCAGATGAGGTATGGCCAAATTAGATGCCGTCATCATATCACACAGCGCAATATATGTTGTACCGAAGCAATTCTCCTGTCTGATAATTGTAAGGGCGACCGCACAGGGCCGGCTCGCGCCTCTACAGGGACTTAAGCAAAAAATAAAGTGACAACTGACTTAATGTTGAGCCAATAAAAAGTGTTTTTGTCCTTCAAAAGACTTTTATAGCTAAAAGTCATAGCTGACAGTGAGACTATGGGCCCTATTTTAACGATCTGAAACGCAAATCAAGCGCGAAGCGCAAGTAACTTTGTGGGCGGGTCTTGAGCGCTGTTGCTATTTTACCGGCGGGATAAATGACTCTTGCACCCGACGCAAGTATAAAAGGGGTTGGTCTAAAGCAGCTTCATTATTCATAGGTGTGGTTTGGGCGTAACGTGAAATAAACCAATCACAGCGTCATCTCACATTCCCTTTAAGAGCATGATGAACGAGGTGCGCTTGTTCCATGGCGCAATACTATTATAACGGCACATTTACCAGGCGCGCTTCAGAATTGGTTCACAGCCGAGGAGATCGATGTTCTCGTCAGGGCCGTAAAAGAAAGAGAAGTGACATTGGGGATGGGACAAACCCACCCAAATTAGCTTCGGTTATACATTCATATAATAATTTGGGTAAATATGTAGGCTAAGCTTTATGCCTATTTTTCCCATCGTCATGGACACAACATAACATATTGATACTGTGAAGCTGCTTTGATACAATCTGTATTGTGAAAAGCGCTAGGCCTATATAAATATACTTGACTTGACACAATGATTTCCCTCGTGTTTTAATATTTTTCCTTATAATAATGTATCATTTGCTAAATGGAAAATGCATCTGTGTAGATGAGAGAATCATCTACAGTGTATGCGCGTTGTTCACACTCTGTATTATTACCAAGCATGCACGCTTAAAATAGCATCTGAATGTACGCTCAACGCGCCACTGACTTTAGACTAGGTTTTTTTCTGGTCAGTCGCGCAATTGTTTTCTGGAACTGCAAAATAGCACCAGGGACTGTTTGCGCCGGAACACGCCTCCTTTTTTGCGCCGACCCGCCTAGGAAGCGCAAGTTCATTCTCTAGTTTGCCGACGTGCGTCTGTGGAGGGAAAAGCCCGCTTTGCGCGGGTGCAAAATAGGAATGAGACATGCGTCAGTGTACAAAGTCATTTGCGCCGGGTGCAAGATAGGGCCCTATGTGTTTCATGATGCTTGAAACGCATTCTGCTTGTTAAAAATATATTAGCAGTTGAATTTGCTGTGCGTGTCTGTGACCGTGATTCTTATGCATGCATGTTAGTGAGCACGGCATTGCATTTCATGTTCGTAGAGAGCTTTACTCAGTCCATTTTAAATTCTTATTTTGTCAGCCTTTGAAATGGGTCAAACCATAGATATTACCTAAGAAGTCCTAGTAAATACACTACAAATCCGTGCTCATTCAAGGGCTGGCATTTATTGCACAGACGGAGAAAGAACATAATGCAAGTGTCTAAAATGGATATGCAATGGAATAATGGAAGTTTACCCTCTTCAACTTAATGCTGTTAAACTGAATATGAAGCAAAGAGAACTTTTTGCTGAAATATCCAAAACATTAACAGCCAATAAAAGCACACGGTTTATCTGTCGATGGCTGGCTCTGGAGGGTATTTGCCTTTGTGAATTCACAAATCCCGCAATATCACAATGAGCATATTTAAATAAATGCTTTGTTTATAATGAGCAGGATTTTTTAAGTAATGAAACTTGCAGGATGTTTTAATGATGCTTATGTCAAAAGATCATTAAGGCAAATTAGATTTCTGATGTCATGCCCCATTTAATGATTGATAGGTTAATAGACTACGTATTGAGGAATTCTGGCTGACACTTGATAGGCCAGTAATTAGTTTCATGTTATGGCCAATAACCGATAAATGTCAGAAATTATAATACTATTGGGTGAAAATAAATAAATAAAAAATAAAGTACTAAAAAAACAAAATCAATATTTTTATACGCTACAACATACAATGTAAGTTGTGCAGTTTAAAAATGGATATTCATTTTGAGATTTGCTAAAGATTTAAGTGTTGTTCAAATTATTATTCTATTAAAATACATTTTAATATATAATGTATATATTAAAATATATACATAAATATTTATATATCTAAAAATAAATTTTAAATTAAGTATCAAGTTATTTGTTTCTAAAGATTAATTTGAATGAATATCGAAAAGAGCTTTTACATTCTATACAGAATGAACTTGTGTCCTTTTTGCCTGAGACAAACTGTAATTCCCTCATGATAAAGCCTTATTAACCAATTCGGTTTGTCAGAATGAGCTAACTCAGCGCATGACTCGTCAGTTTGATCAGGCATTCCTAAAGAAAAGGGAGGTCTGAAGATGATGAAGTCATTGGAAACTGAAAGATCACACATTTTGCCTTCATTACGTGTGAAGTTAATGTCTTAATTTCTCTCTCCTTATGCAGTTATTAAACTGAATCAGAGTGCAGTCAGCTATTCGCTGGTCTTCTTTCTGCTACAGTGAGCATTTTATTAGAGCGTCTCTTTCTTCCTTCATCTCCTTCGTATGCGCACTGGATGGTGTGCTCCCCTGTGAAGTCAGTGAGGGTCAATGGTCATATAACTGTGCGCGCACCGCTTCGGTCGGCAACATCTCGCTAATGGGCAAAATGCATGAAGAGAGGAAAATTACACAGAGGGAACATTTGCACTTTAATGAATTTCTTCTCATTCTGTGCATGGCATGCAGAGTATTGATTCAGTGCAGGTGGGATGTATGAACTCACAGAAACAGCAAACATATTGACTGGATCACTTTAGACAAAAATCTATCTGTGTTAAATGACAAGAAAATGAGCAACGTGCCAGACAGGCCACAAAGTGAACGCAAAATGTAGCCGATATGATCTCCTTTTTAAATGTTATCAGCTACACAGTTGAATGCTGGGAAATCGTTCAGTTGATAAAAAAAAACTAAAAAATGTATTGTCAATGTGAAATCAAAATTGTGCCTATGTTTTTTCTAAATGCATGTTCCCGATCTTTTGGGATTAAAAAAAAGTTTAGATTTGTTTGATGTTTAATATAAATCGGTTTCAGTAATGATTGACATTAGATATTTCATTGCACGTTTGTTTCCCTTAGTTGCTAGATTGCCTTTACTATCTTTTAAGTTATGTAATCTTTAAAAACACTTATAATTTAATAACACTATTAATCTTTAGCAGATTTCAAAATGAATATCCATTTTACATAATGTAAATTACGATGTTGCTGTGATGCCAAAATCCATTTGTGGCATTTCAAATAATTGATTGTAGTTTTTAATGTTAACATTGTTAATTAATAGTAAATTAAATTAATGAACAAAATAAGATTTTTAACATTAGCTGTAACATGAAAATAATCAACTTATCTGTATCGGACAGAATTGTATTATCTCTGCATTCATAATACAATTAAAATTCAACATAACCTGTTGAAAGCACCATGCTCTGTGGTTTGAGATAAATGAAAGGGATGCGGCCTATATGTTTTTTTTTTCATCTGCCTCTTTTAACGCTGAAATAATTCACAATACAGAAACAATAAGTTGCGAACAGCAATTTACATTGACTTCAGATAAAAACAAGCTCAAAGAAAGTAAAACCGCCTGAATAATGGCACACATTCATGTCGTTTTATTTTTAGTTTAGTTGAATTTTGCCTTGAAACGGCGTGATAAGGCTTTGCCCTTGAACTTCATTGTTTTATAAAAAGCAAAATCTTGCTGTTCAAGTCACTGATTCTATTGAACTCAGATGGTGTTGCCTTTGGACACAAACGTATTGTGCTCGTAATCAGAATCGTAGCAACAGTGATGGTATGAATACTGTTGGAAGAGATTAGCACAATTGGAGGCTTACGACAACAGCTGAACAAACACATACTAGGATAGGGCCTGTCAGAATGACCAACAATCTTATTGCACACGTCACCTCTCTTCACCCCTGCTAACACGTTATGCCCGGGAGAGAATTTTTTTTTTTTTCCATGTGAATGGCTCTACAGAAGAATATTGAACCTTTCAATTTAAAAGGCATATCAAAGTGACAGATACAGATTTTTGGTGATTTGCAGTATAACTGTCGAGGGGAATGCTGAAATGACTGAATAACCTTTACTGATGCTTGTTTGTTTATGTCACCTTTTGCACTTTACTGAGCAAAATATACTAAAACACTTTTTTTCGTAACGTTTTAGTGTTTTTTTTATGAAATATCCTAAATCAGTACAGAAAACACTGGCTTGTGGTATGCATCACACATCTAAAGTGTGTGTACCGCCGTCTGTGGGACCAATGTGAAATGGAGGCATGGAGTAGACAATAAATAACCATGGTCTGTTGTGTTGCATGAGCTGGTTTTTCTGCAAAGCAAGCAATAGAAAGAGACGGCAAGAAGTTCAGAAAGTGCTGGCTGGCGCAGAGCTGTGGAAGGCGTGCATGAGGTGATGGCAGCGTGCCGGGCAGGAAGAAGAGATGAATTTGGCAAGCCAGAGGAGTTACTGGAGGGAGGTGTAGATATGCAGAGAGGGGAGTTCTGCTAGTGTGGCAGGACAGTGAAATGCATGCAACACTTGATCTTGAACACATGGGATCTGCATTTCGCAGCTTCACAGGGTCACTTTTGTAATAATAATTATTATTATATCTTATATACAATATATATATTCTGTTCATTCTGGTTCTCGAATCTGATTGGCGGAGAGCCTTTTCCAGCCATACGATATAGTATCACCAAGGGAACCGTTTCACCATTTCTATCACTCCGCTCGCAGCATTTCGAGACAGGGATAGCTGCAGGTTGATGTTTTCGGAGATGTGAGCTCCAGGCTGACAGTGGTCGTTCAGCGCTCATGTACCCGCAGAGAACAGCTTTATCTTTCGGGAATTTGCGGCTAGGCTCTTACATAGATAGGGGTTAAACATGAGAGAGAATTCATTTTGGGTATAACAAACGGGCAATCTTTGGTCTTATTAATCTATTTCTTGTGCCAGAGCAAATTGGTGCAAAGTGAAGTTTCATAACTTTATATATGTTTTTATTTTATTTCCTATTGTCCCATTGTATGTTCCTTATTGTTTATTTTAATAATATTTTATATAAATAACATGACATATTTTTGGTATTGAAAAAGCCAAGGGTATTAGAGGGCAGTAAAGCAAATACTGTCTTTATGAGTGAGTCAATAGCAAAGCCTTTTATATTGAAAGGGACTGATAATGGAATGATAATCCTCCGATCTGAAGTGAACGCTACACACGACCGCGTTTTTCGAAGCCGATGCGGAAGAGAAATCCCGTCTCTTCACCTGCACAAACCACACCAGGCACGAAAGATACCGTCCTTTTTCTTGTTATAGAAACCTGTGGACTCGATGTCCTGACAAGCCAGAGTTTTTGCAACCTCCACAAACACAATAATTTACCATGACGATGACAAATTAAAATACAAAAACTACCGAAACCACACTGACTCACGACAGCTCTTTCTTAATACCAGCCTACTCTGCACTGAGCCGAGGCTAAGACTCCCTGTCGTGACGTAAAATGACGCGATGTTGAAAAAAAAGCAGTTTTTACGAGCAGTCCAAGAAACGCTCACTTTATCTACTAAATTAGTGCCCTTATGTCGTTTTAAAACATTTTATATCCTGCATTAACTTTTCATATGGTATTTTCATACAAGGTTATATATTAATTTAGATTTTTTTTTAACCTGCAATATGTTCTTTAAACACCTTATAAGACACAACTTACAAATGCATTGACTAGTTTATCAATTTGAGATTTAAATTCGTGGCTGAAGGAAGTAGTTCTGCACAAAAGAGGGGTTTTAAAGACACTCCTTTTTTGTTTCTTATTTATTTACTGTCGTCGAACTGTTGTATAAAACGTAATATCACACTCGTAGCCGTGCGATTTGGCTCTTTATCAGCACGGCTGTGATTCTTAATGCTCATTTAAACTTTATGCTCATGAAAATAAATCCTGAAACATAAAATGTCACGGTTTCCACAAAAATATTGTCCAGCACAACTGTTTTCAACATTCGCTGCGTTTACATGCAGCCAATAACCCGTTCAAAACCGGGATATTAGCAATAACCCGATCGTGAATGGCCATGTAAACACCGGCAAAAACCCGGATATGCTCATAACCCGGATTTTAAAAACCGGGATATTATACCTGGGGTACCCCTTTTCTAACACGAATTTTTGGTCATGTAAACGCGTATCGGGATATCCCCATAGTGATTGTCCCCACTGCGCATGTTCTATTCGCAAGGAATTGAGTTAAGGAACTTCTCAGTGCATACAAAAAACCCGCGTGCAGTATACCGGAAGTAAACATGGCGAGACGCAGCACAGCATACGTTTGGAGCGAGGTCAGTAACGTTACCAGCATCAAAGCGCAAACAAGGGCGATCGCTATCTGCCCCGAACTATTCATTATCCGCATGCTGCTGTTGTTGTCGTCTTTGGTTACAGGTAGAAGAATCGGAAATGACGCATATTGCGTCTTAAGGTTGTCCGTGCGTCGCTGTTTACATCGGGATATTGCAATTCCATGTATACAGAGAAACTCTCTCTGCTCACGCATGTAAACGGGTTATTCCTAATGTTTCAGAAACCCGAATAGTGACCTTAACCCGACCATAACCCGAAAATTGGCTGCATGTAAACGTAGTATAGCAATAAGAAATGCTTATTGAGCGCCAAATCAGCATATTAGAATGATTTCTGAAGGATCATGTGATGCTGAAAACTGGAGTAATGACTGCTGAAAATTCTAGAGTTGTTCCGATTCCGATACTAGTATCGGAAATGCCGCCGATACCAATAAAAATTCTGGCATCGGTATCGGCGAGTACTTCTACCCGTGTACCGATCCGATACCATTTTCTTAAACAATACCTAGTTATGCACGCGAGCTTTGCTTAACGCAGCAAATCGGAGATCAATTCTTCTTCGCTGCTCTAAACGTGCGCGCGCGCTTTCTTCTTCGCTGCTCTAAACAGTGGTTGCTTGTGGCAACACAGGAAGTTGTGCTGTTGCCACAAGCAAGCAACCACTGTTGAGATCAGCGAAGAAGAAAACGCGCGCGCGCACGCTAGCAGCTGTACGTCCGCTGTTTGTGTTTGGCAGTATTTCAGACTGGACCAACCAGCTAGTAAAACGGCGATTTCGAGGGGTGGAACAAGTATTAGCAATTTCAACACGAGTAAGTTAACTTAAAGCATTTGAAGACGCGTCACCCCGCAGAACACGAGGGTTACACACAGGCAAGGGCAGAGAAGAACGAGCCGCGCTAGAATCAACAATCTCTGGAAGAAATGATCGAGTTTATTGTTCTGGATGAATAGCCGCCGTCAAAAATAAAATGCCGTTTATTCAACAAAATTGTTTCTGGACTTTAGGTTATAAAGAGATTATTTTCTTATATTATTCATATACAATTTTTTAGATTCCTAGACTTATTTGTTGCACTTTTTTTATACAGTTATATTGTAAAACTAAAATACCCTTTTCAGTTTACAGTATTAGATGTGTGGCTGCATTTGAAGTTCTTTTTCACTTAAGAAAAATAAATAATATATTGCTGTGAAATATATGTCAGATAATAAAAATATTCTAGTTCACATGTATTTGTTCATGTTTACCTAAGGGATAAGTCTGAAGCACACCATAAAATAATTCTATCAATTCATACAGTGCTAGTATGAATTGCAGCTGTATAGATACACACCCAGGTATCGGATCGGTACTCGGTATCGGCCGATACCCTGAGTCCAGGTATCGGAATCGGTATCGGGAAGGAAAAAAGGGTATCGGAACATCTCTAGAAAATTCAACTATAACTATGATTAATATCAATGTATTAATTATTATTAATTTAGTATATATAAATTATTATTATTAGGAGTTATTTAAATTGTAATAATATTTCACAGTCTGAATGTTTTAGTGTATTTCTGATGCTGAGCATAAGAGACTTCGAAAACACTAACAAATCTTACCGGCCCCTTAAATGGAGTGCAGTATATAATGTAATATAATTTAATATAATATAGTGTAATAATATTCATTATTATTTAATTAAAAAAAATAGTTTTGTTTTGTGTGTGTGAATGAAGCTGTATGTCTGTAAAGCTATAAAGGCATTAGACTGGTCTTCATCTCATGGTTCTCTGATCCGGGTCATCTGCTAAACATGCTTCAGTACCACAGGCCACCGCCACACTCTGATGCTCACAGCTCTGTAATGCCAGGCAGACTTGCGTGGCCTAGATATAAACTCATGGCTGAATTAGTGCTTTTGTTACATAAGGGAGGAGGAATTAAAAGCTAGTTGTTTCATCTTGGCCTAACCTTGGACTAAAGCGATACCAAGACCAATGTTGTCCCATCAGGGAAATAAAAAGCACACAATGTGAAGGAACATCGTTCTTGTTTTATTTCTATTATGTGTCTAATAATCCCTGTAGTGTGTTGAATTTACATTTACATGTCTGTCTGGGATTTAAAGGTCTTCTTTAGAGATTTTTGAGATGCACTTTTCACTTTGGTGTTTACAGTAAAAACATCCTTGGAGCATGGCTATCTTAATAAGACTGGACATGATATTCTCATCCTTGGTGCTGTCAGCGTAATATTTATGCTGTCTCTGTCGCTCTATTCCTCCCTCTTTCCCTCTCTGCTTCTGTGTCTCATTCCAGTCTTCCTAAGTTTTCTTATGATGTGAATCAGTATATCATATAAACACGATTTTGGGCGCTAGTAAGGGTCTTGATCCAATAAACATTGGGACACTGATGACTCAATTATCTGTGACATGATTACAAGGTCAGGCATTACAACGTAGCATATTTATTAACAACATCGCTGTATATCATGTCGTCTTGCATCTTTGTTGTCTTAAAAAATAGAGTGCCATTATGAAACGTGCTTGTCAGTCAATTGTTTTATATTAAGAAAAAAAGATATATATTTGACAATATAATAAAAGCGAAGCTCAAAATACCTAGAATATGGTTATTAATATTAGTTTGGATTGTTTGCTTTTTTGTGCACATTTGACATTAAAGGGAAACTATATATTGAATTAGGGATGGCTCGATAGCACAATTTTGGCTTCGGTACGATACCAGAATCTAATACCTCGGTATCGATACTAAATCGATACCACAGGTAAAAAAAAAGAAAAAAAAAGTCTCAATTTAAGTGACACTTAAAAAACACTGCTTGAAACTCTCCACTACCAAATGTGCAAACAAAATGTATCAAAATGTACATAAAATTAAAAAAAAAAAATCAGTCAGGTAACATATGGTTCAGTAGGTTAAATTTTTGATTTTGAAAAAAAAAAAAAACTCTGAAATTATACAATTAAAATAGGTTAATATCTATAATAGATTCACATATAAGCTCATAATAATAATAGAATAATGAAATGACATGTAAACCATAGCTGTCATGCATAACAGAGAATTATCAACATTTATTGCATTTATTCATCATGGTTTGGTTGCTGTTTGGGTTCATATTAGTTTAATGCATTGCATAAAGTAATGTTAACATGCTAAACATGTATTAGTATATTTAATTTTTTAGGTAATTTAATTACTGATTGATATAGATGAATAAATGCTATAATACTGTTAGGTCAGGTTACCTAATGAATGTTGACAAATGTAGCTTAATTGTAACATTAGTAATATTCATATTACCACTATTTTTCTCTCTCTCTCTCTCTCTCGGCTTTGGTCGCCAAAGTTAAAATTAATATTATTAAAATTTTTATTCTTTATTCATTTAAATTCAATTAATATATGTTTGTTTGAAAGTATAACAGTGAGACCTAAACTGAATTGGTTCTAGCGTGTCATGCAAGCAGATTTGAGCTTTCGTGTTTACCGTATCATATAATTGATAAGCTCTTATGTATGTGCGCTGTTCAGTGTTCAATAAAAGTCTAAATTAAATCAGACTTTTTAAATGAATGATGGACTAACCTGTCGATCTCTGAACTCTTTGAACAAGTCAAGATGAGCAACTGACAAGTCAAGTGCTTCGGCAGATTTGATGTGTTGCCTCCCCGTTTGCAGAGTGGTGCATTGAGATCTGTTTCTTTACTTTTCTCAAGCCTAATGCCTTATTTCACTCATACTGCTCTCTCTATTTATAAATTTCGGGCGTGTAGAAATTCGAATGAGCTTCGTGTGATCCATCGTGTTCCTCTGTTGTCACCGTTTCGCATGACCCGCTATAGTTTAGATAGCGCACTGCCGCCTAGCGGTGAACTTCGAAACAGCAGCGTATCAAATACCGAATTGATGAAAATTATGATATTGTACCGTTTGAAATATAATATATACGGTATTTTTGCAGTACCGGTATACCGCGCATCCCTATATTGAATTTTACTTTAAAATATACAAAAACAATTAGAACAAAGAACAATGTTATGCATTTTGTTGATTTGTGTACTTACATTATCCCAAATGTTTCAAACAATGTTTAATTCCAGAGAAATCCACGATTTTAACCACTGAGTGACACGGCCTGTTTCATTGCGTCATGGTGGAATCTCCAGAACCGTTAACGTCGCATACTGTCCCTTTAACAAGGTGATGGCATTTCCATTATATGGATATATTGAACAGCTGATGTGGGAGTGGATGTTTCAGTAGACTGGAGTGATTTTGACAGTGGGGGAAGTCCTAAAAATGTCACGTGACTGAAATAGACCTTCTGACCTCATTGTTTATTTCAAAGTAGCCTACTTAAAATCGAATATTTTTGCATTCCGAATTTTAGCTGTGTTTCACCATTACGCACTGCAGCACAAGCGGTTCTCTATCTCAGTGCTCTTTTTCTTGTCCTATCACAGGCTCAGAGCTGAATGGCAGCTGACGGGTGACTGACAGCTACTGTGTGCTTGTATGAGCTGCGCTGCTGTCTGTGAAAATCATGTCAAGGGCGTTGCCTCTGCGTCCAAATGCGTCAGCGATGACATGCTTGGCCATTTCCATGTATGATGGGGCAGAGCAGAGCATTGTGGGGCTGTGAGGGTTGGACTGGGTAGAGTTATTACAGACACTTTGTGGGGGAAGAGCACAGTCAGAAAGACGTTCTCCATCGGAGAATTGCCAGTGTTCATTCTCACACCCCCGTCCCTACTCTGACCTTTCCCACTCTAATCCTGTCTGACATTTTGGGCACACGGCTGTGTGTAATTGAGGCAAAAAGGGAAAAGTGGGACATGAAATGCCAGCTGTTTTGAGTTTGACTGTGTCAGGCATATCCTGCTGATAAAACAGGTGTCTACTCGCTCATTCAGCTTCCATTTCTTTGAAGAACTGAACATGGTGGTTTCGTTTACCTTATTAAAATAGAGCTTCTTTTGGGGCTCCTGACCCTGGTTTCCTGGCTTCCGTTCAGTGCCAGCTCTTGGGATCGCTGCCGCACTTTAATCGTCTAAATGTCTTTTCTCCATGTTGAACGTTGCGTGTGGCCAGCGTTTCATAATGGCAACTGCACATTTAAAGGAACACATACATGCATACAGTTCTGGTCAGAATTATTTGCCGCCTTGGTAAATATGAGCAAAGATGGCTATAAAAAATACATCTGCATTGTTTGTCCTTTTGATATTTTATAGATAAAAAAAAATATGCAAAAATCTAACCTTTTATTGAAGTAAAAGAATTGAAAATCACATTATGAAATGAATGTTTTTCTCCAAAACACATTGGGAATAATTATTTGCCCCCTTTTATTAAATACTTTTTTGCAACCTCCTTTTTCCAAGATAACAGATCTGAGTCTTCTCCTATAATGACTGATGAGTTTGGAGAACACCTGACAAGAGATCAGAGACCACAAGTTCATGTTGGCGCTTCTTCTCTTCATTTCAGCCCACTCATTTTCTATAGGGTTCAGGTCTAGGATGGCCATTGCAGATGCTTGGTTTTGTGCTCAGTGACCCATTTTTTGTTTTGATTTTGATGTTTGTTTTTGTTTTCATGTATTGACACACATCATCTGCTGTCATGACCCTGGGAATTCCCAGAGTGCAGTTCTTTTAGTCTATCTCCCAAAGCTTGTACATATTTAACGGCTAATTATTCCCGTGGGTGCCCGGCGAAAGAGGGACATTGATAGATCAACCAACCAAAATGTTTTGGACTTCGTTTGTCTCCGCTAATATAGCCATTAAATTATTTGTGCATGCGTATCGCACATTAAGACCCTGACTGCTGGAAGGAGGCCAGAAACCAGCCGAATGGAGACAGCAGGTTGGGAGGGACGGGTGTTTGTCAGAGACAGTGAGAGAAATCAGGAGAGTGCTCCCAGAAGGGCATTCTGCAGTGCAGTGCTTGGTGATGGATGAAAGGAGCGTTTGGAGGGATAGATGGCCTCCTAAGATTTGGATTTGCTCCAAATGCTCTCAGAAGATGCCTCTTGCTTTTGTGGTGCCTTACATTTTAACAGGAAATACAAATTGAATCTGTAGATTCTTAAGGAGCTCAAAAGCACCTGCATTGCAACCCAACTAAATTACTCGCTTGTGCAAATAAATTTCACGCTAGGTGACTAAATAATGTCTGATTGTTAGACTAGATAGATTGTTAGATTTCACTTGCCAGTGATCAAGATAAAGGCTGAGACTAAGTTTAGAATGTATTTGCACTTGCCTACACTTGAACGCTCTGGCTAGGTGTTTGAGAGTTTCATTCTCCGTGTCTTTAAAGTGAAGCGCACTATTCCTATTGGAAGAGAGAGAGAGTCTTAGACGTACAACTGACGCTCTACATATAAATTGTATTCTTTCTTGTTTTTTTCCCCCTGACAATATGACTGGGATCATTTGGAATTATTTAGCCTTTAAGACTAACCGGAAACCATTGACAGCTAGTTCCTTTGGTAGTGGGCTGGAATAATGAGAAAGTAGCATTCTCATTGTTTAGTGCACGTTTTGATTTCAGCAAATCAGTTTTAGAAAATGCAGACAACGTAATTAATATTCAGCCCATCATCTTATCAGACATTAGCGTGTTTTATATTTTATTAGTAGAATTATTGTTATATTAGTTTTATGGTTATTTTTTTTAAAGAAACACTGAATAATGTGTCAATGTCAAGCATCACTACCAGCCCATAAGTTCTGTCATAAAGTTTTTTGTTAAAAGTTAAGTTGTTGTGCTTTCAAATCATCTCACATCATATCGTTATAAAATTACAAAGATACAATTAAATATACAGTTAAATATTAAAATAAAAATGTAAAAAATAAGTTCAAAAGCATAAAAAGTCTTCCCAACTATTTATTCAAGTAGACAGTCAGGTCAACAATATATATTTTTATACTTAATTTATCAACATTATACAACATGACAGGCTGTATATCCATAGACCCTATTGAAACACTAAAAACTACAGTAATTTATTTATTTTTAATTTTTATTTTAGTATCAACTTTGACATCCCTAAAAAAACTACCCACAAATTTGACTTGGCTGTCACAGACATTAAGCCAAGGAGCTTTAGTTGCAAGGTACCAGGAGACTGCAAATCTCCCTGAATTTGTTATTTAATTACTCAGTGTCTGTCCTCATGTGGTCTGGCATGAAGTATTCATTCTGTTGTGAGCAGGACCCAGTGTGGTCATCAGGGACATCTTTGTTTCTCATCACTCACTTGTTGTTTCACACCATGAATCACTCATTGTGCTGGTCTCAGCGGTCTCACTGACCCGTACCAAACCGATTTATCGTCAGCCATTGTTTCTTTTTTTCCATCCTCCATCAGAAAACAGAGCAATTGGCTTGAATAAACAGGATTGCATGACAAAGAGGCTGATTTTGATGTTTCGAAGGGCCTTGTGTTGTGCACTAAGCCATAAAGGAACTTCAAAGGCTTTAGAGTCCACGTCCACCGTTTGTCATATTCCCAGATTACGAGGGCCAATAACCTTGGCTTTGAGTGTTTCTCTGGCTGTTCCATCTATATTTGTGGGGGATGGCCTGTTATCTCGCTCTTTTCCTCTCTGACGACTTGATAGTATGTGCCAACGCCTCTTGAGGTGTGTTTAGTTTAATTAGTGCTGACTGTTAGATAAATGTTTGGATCAGAGAGACTGGTGCTCATGAAAAAAAAAAAAAGATCAAAAGGGGCCCTAGTTATACGCTAGTAATACGAGTCTCCCTTCATATTTGTTCCATACATTTTTTTTTTTGATAATGCAGACATTTACATGAAGTGGAAATTGTGATCTAAGATCTGTTTGGTTCAAAGACCCGAGTTCAAATCAGGTCCCTTTGAGAAGATTATAAGTGGGAGGGATGGGCCATTATCAACTAAAGTGAGCGTTTAATATGTCGGTGTCATTTAGGCAGAGGAATCCATGCAGGGATGAGGGGTTTATTCTCTGATTGTACGAGCTCAAACTTGCTGAGATCCCTTGCTCCGCTTTCTCATATCTCCCACAGTCAGCTAGTGTGATATGCTGAAATTTATGCTGCGTTGTTAAATAGTGATAGGCTCTTTACTCCTCCGCTTGTGATATTACATTATTAGGCTGGATTTTCTTACCAGTGATACAGGGCATTTATATTAAAATATATGGGGAAATGACTAGGGCTTTGTGATATAGATAAAACAGTATTGAAAAAGATTGTTTTTAAACCTTTTTATTTTTTACTAAAAGTAACTGTAGTTTCAACAGCCAAGCAGATGGAAATGTTGCATTTTTAGGATTAAACTTGAAAAAATGTAGTTTTACTAAATGTTTTGGCTAAATTAATGATGTAATTTTATTGTTTTTAATGATTTAAAAAAATATATGCGCTAGCAGTGTTGGGGGAAGTTATTTTTTATAAGTAATACAATATTGCATTGCACCATAAAAAGTAACTAATAGTTAGTTTTATTTACTTTTTATGGAAAGTAATGCATTACATTCCTTTTGCCATACTTTTTCTCCAAAGGCCTTTTCACTCTGACATTCACTCTGTTCAAAAGTGAAATGATGCAATGACACTCTTCAGCAATAAAAACAAAAAAACTGCAACACAAATGTGATGTTTAACTATTTTGCTGAAAAGTATGGTTAAATTGGAACATCGCAGGTCAGCAGCAAAGACATTGGTTAATAAAGTGAGATTCAATACATAAATTATGTATTATTTAACATTTTGTATTGGTTGCTTAGTTTGCATTTCACTGTTTTTATTCATTTTGAGGAATACTGAATCTGTTTTTGTGCAAGTGAGATAAATATCTATTCCTACTCCTATAAATACCTACTCGCATTTATTCTAGATCTACAATAACCATCATGTTTACACACAGCACACAACGCCTGCACCTCACTCACGATTTCTCTCAACATGAGGACAGGAGGACTTATTTGAAAAAGTAACAGATTTTTTTGTTGTAAATTTAAAAGTAATTTGTTACTTGTTACTTGAAAAAAGTAATCTGATTACATCTCACATTACTTGTAATGATACCCCCAACACTATGCATTAGTATAACATATTTAAGTAATTTATTATTTATACAGCAATATTTACCTACATATTTGTAATATGTTGGTAAATATTGCTTTATAAATGTATTTTTATATTTCCCATCAGTTGAATGCTTTGGATATATATTACATCATGTGTAGCTGTCGAAGGCTGTTCCATTATCAAGGCATTATTTGATTTGCCATAGGGGTAGCCCTATACTGGCCACCTCATCCAGCTAGAGCTCTTTGTTGGATCTCTCCAAGGCTTTCATGAACCCAGCCCAGCAGTAAATCTTCCTCTGCCCAGCTCCGCCACACTCTCCCAATCAATAAAACATTACTTCTCATCCTCTCGCACTGAAAATGCATTAGCTGGTCCCTCTTAAAAAGAATTATTCTTAAGTTTCGCAACTGCCTTTATATTATTACCGAATCGAATTCAGAACTAATAGAGAATGTATTTAGATTATGTGTGGGTATGTGATTTGATGAAAACAAGTGGCAGAGAATCAGAGTATTATTATTATTATTTATTTATTTTGCTAATGTTGCTCCAGGCATATTAACTGTTGTCATTACGTATGTAGTAATGAATCCAAATTTATTATCTACAATCATCATGCATATTAGACCTCATTATTGGCCAGTGTCCCCTACGTTAAACAAGAGAGAGAGCAATATGTTCTGCCTTGATGTCATTATATTATATCTAATAATGAATGTGAAAGGGCCTTCTGTGTGTGTTCTTGGTGACGACACACTATTGGTCCATCTGAATTGTCAGTTTAATTTAAGCGCATGCTCTCTTTGTGAGTCATGGGCTGAGTCACTTTGGTCCTCCGGGACCTACAGTCATCAATATGCATTAGCAGCACCTTGGCGATCTGCTACCTTTTCCATGCTGAATCTGCGAATTTAGCACTCACAGCCTAGACACTGGCAGATAAACAGAACAATCCACGGTTTTCTTCATTACACAAGCAAACTGGATCCCATGCATAAGCAAGATCTTTAAGTCATGATCATGTAAATCTGGTAAACCCAGAAAGTCTTGTATGATACCTCTACAGGACATGAGAAGTAACTGTCCTTAAAGGGCTTTTTACATTGAGTAATCTCCACCTGCACGAATTATGTTTATTGCATGACCAGAAGTTCATCCTCCTAGAAAATAACTCACTCACCTCATTGGTGTTCTCTTGGTTCTTTTGGACGGCGATTCTGACGCCTGCACTGAGCTGTAGTGGGCAACATGCCTGTGATGAGAACCAGGTATCCTTGAGCGTTCTGTCCTAAGGGGTGCATCTTGTGACATCACGTTCTGTTTTTGCTTCATTTAAATGTCGTTGGTCCGTGTTGCCAGTCGAACTGCACCAGAGTTTGTTTGGGAGCAGTGGGTCTCGGTTAGGGCTGCACGATTCATATCCAAACTCAATTCATACCATCAGTCGAGTGTTTGGAATAACTTCCTTTGTTGGTTTTTTTCACAGTGGATACATAAGAGGCTCATATTTCATATTAAAGACATAGACTTCGTTTTTGATTCTGCATACCTCCTGACAAAAATTAAGAAATTATTATCACAGGTTTTTTTATTATATATAATATGACTAATAATAATGATTATTTAAGCAAAACATTTTGGAACAAATTGTACAGCACTAATAACAAGCACCACAAACCTGGTGTCCTTTATCATTTTAAACCAGAAAAATCGCAATTCGATGCTGCCCTAGTCTTGGTGCACACCAAGGTTCTGATGACAGCATTCACACTTATTCAAATGAACTGCACTAACAGAGCAATCACACCATAGTTCGTTTTAATCTAATCAAAACAGCCAAGTGTGAACAGACCCTTAGACTTCTTTAGAGATCAAACACTAAACATTTTACTGAATAGTTCATCTAAGTTCTGTTTTCATTGATTTTGCTTAATAGACGCCTGTTGTATATTTACATTTACATTTGGTCGACGCTCTTATCCAAAACAACTTGCATTGCATTCATGAATACATTTTATTAGTTGCATATGAATATGCATTCTCTGGGATCCACTTGACATTGATCACAGAATGTGAGCTGCTTTGAGCTACAGGAATTGTAGGTGCATTAACTGTAAATTCCTTCGTTTACATACAAACTTACAGATGAATCGACAGCTTTACCACAAATGAGACTCTCTTTGTAGAAAATAAGGAGCAAGAACAATTTGGGTGCTCATTATTGCCAAAAGCTCAAGTCTGTTGACACTATTTCGCTGTTCAAAGGCTCAACATGTGTTGGTTGTTCAAGATGCTCCGGCTCTTTGTGGCATTACATGCTTTTTAGAGCTTCACTTGACTGAGGCAGAGGTTGTTTCATGTTGTTTTTAGTTGCGCAGAAGCCTCAAGAAACTTGTTTGGTCAAAAATTGTTTAATCGTTTAGTTTTTTTAGTAGTCTGTGTAGCGGCCCCTTGGAGAGTTTCAAACGGGTGTCGATTTATTTCTTCCTCTCAATGAGCATCATGCACCATAAGCACCATGAACACCGTGAAAACTACAGAAGAAAACAGAAGAAATACAAAATGCTTCTATGTAGCTTCACAAATAATTTGCACATAAATATTGTTCACATGTTTACACCCAATACAAATCATTTTAACTAATAACCAACATGAAATATGAAATGAAATATGTTTTTAAGCCTTTATGACAAATAAAATATCACATGCTTCTTTTAAATGAAATACAATATATTATAATTGTTCACAGAAAGAATATATTGCTTTTATATTGATGACATGTGCAATTAACCCATAAACAAATGAAGTAATGACAATCTCTTTTCCTTAAACAAAATCCCTTCTGATAATAATACACACTCCACACATTTTTCCTTCATACCTCATTCCGCTCTCCAAAGGCGCTAATCAAAGAGTTTCCGCCATCAGCTAACATGCTCTCTAGCTCGACACACCCTCACAGTTCGGAGCTCTTAGAAATAACATGTACGAACAATAGAAAAATAATAAAGTAAATCACAGTGTTCTTTCCTTGCAAGTGAACATGATAAATAACTAACGTGTTTACAAGTTTTTACCGTCCTTCCGACGATGCGTGAGCACCAGATTGTGAAGAGAGATTGTAGCAGGAAGTTTAGCATCACAAAAAACATCAGAAGAAGAAAACTGCACTTTTCAAAATAAAAGCGGAACAGACAAGGTGACACTGTACAACTACAATGTCTTATTTACATATAAATATAATACTGTGTAGAATATTAATGCAATTTATCAGACATTTACAGTCTGAACAGCTGAATTTCAGCTTTTCCATCATCCACAATGAGTCTTCTAGCTTCATTCACATGACATGCTTAGCTCATTACCTGTGCAACCTATGTAGATGTATTGGATATTGACCACACTGTCAGATTTCATCACCTACTTTATAGACAGGCAGTCTAAAGATTTGGTTTGAATAAATCACGGGCACGTGGGGAGTGTGAACGGAGCCTTGCTTAAATCTAAAGCTTAAATGCATGACTACAGTTTCTTTTATCCTCCTTTGAATCCCTCATGCTCTCTTACGTCCAAGTACACACACAGACGGGCACAGTGTGATGGTCGCATTACCATGTGAATCATTTCTTAGAATCCTGAGGAGGTCACATCGGAGCAAGAGTGACTGTGTGTGTTAGGGTTGTCACGATTCTAAAACAATAATTATGATTTGATTTATGATTTATTTATTTTGTTAAAGTTTCAAAGGATATAATGACATGAATAGCATACTAAATAAAATAATAATAAAGAACAATATTCTAATTAACATTTAAAAAATATTTATTCTACTTCAGTTGTGAAAAGTCAGTAATGACAGTATCATTATTATGTATTTTAAAATGTAGTTTTATTGCTGTGAAGGTAAAGCAGAATTTTCAGCAGTCTTCAGTGTCACATGGTCCTTCAGAAATCATTCTAATATACTGATTTGGTGATCAAGAAGCATGGTACATTTTTTCAGGATTATTTAATGAATAGACAGTTTATAAAAAATGTATGTGAAACATAGATATTGTGTAATATTATAAATGTTTTAGTGTCAGTTTTGATTAAATTAATGCATCCTTGTTAAATAAAATATCATTTTTATCAGAATTATATTTTTTACTGCTATTTCTGACTCCAAACCTTTGAGTGGTGTGTGTTTGTATATGGAAAAAAAGGGGAGGAAAAAACATAATAGACATTTTGTGGATTTTTTTCTTCTTCATACAATTCTGATATTTGGATAACAATATTTGATTTGAATCCAAACTGCACTGTGATGGTCACGGTTATCTTGAATAATCAGATCAAGTAATCACGATCAGGTGATTATGTAATAATCACAAAGAGCCTAGTGTGTCTGTTTGTGTAGGATTACTAAAGACTTTCTCGTGTGTGATGTAACTTCTACTCTTTTGAAAAGCCCTTTTGCGTTTCAGAACATCTCTTTCGAGAGAAAACTTTCTATGCAAATGCGTCAATTGTCATGTTTTGTCATAATCGCTTGCTACAAATATAATTGTCATCAAAGAAGATAATGACTTGGATTAGCTCAAGCTTTTGTTTGGATAAGAATAATCATGGGCATTTATACACTAATGCCAACCATTACACTCCATCTGTCCTTTAAGAAATAGATCAGATACTGCGCTGGCATGACGTCGGAAAGCTTCGGACGCACCATCAGTGGAATCCACAGCATTAGACGTCATCACTTTGAATTTCGTGATTGCTTCATTGTGGCGTGTTCCTAGTTAAACGTGGCTTTCTCCATTCTCCATCTCTCTGGCTCAGATTCAGGTCACTCCCTATAACACAGATGGTGCCGAGCCTCAGTGATGGATGCCGGTTCCGCAGAGCAGAGAGATGCATGTGGAAGTCTTTATCGTACCAGCCGATTGGCAGTTCATCAGAACACTGCAGCGTCTTGCAGTTACTCATAGCTGAGGATTTCATCCTTATTCTCCTACAGCTGCTCTCTTGTCTGATACAGCTTTAAAGCAGACGCAATGTTCTCCAGTTCGCCTGTGGGGGTTAGACCTACAGAGAGAGATGGTTCATGGGGAAAATAATCTTTCCTTTAGCATGATAAATTCCTGCTGCTTTTTTGTCTATTCAGTGATATTTGGGTTACTGAAAGTTTCTGCCAGATGGAGACCTTGAATTTAATTTTCCTACTCCACAAATCTTCTCAAAACTTTTTTTTACTATTTTATAAATTAGAAATAAATCATTTGAAAAAGTATTCAAAATAAATCAATCTGTAAAATAAAACAACTTCAACCAGCACACTCTAGGGGTTTACAAGTGCCGTCAACAAAGACTGACAGCTATTCGTAAACTTGGACACTTGTCTGTTCAGCCTCGTCGTCTTCTCTTATTATTGAGCCAGTCCTTATCTATCTGTGGTGCCATTTGTTGTTTTCATATGCTAACAGTTACCAACAAGAACAAATGCTTATAGATAACTTATTTAGCTAGTAAAATTATTGGGATCCCTACCCCTAATTTATTTTATAGTGTCTCTACATTCACGTTACGAAAGGCACATTCACGCAACGATCCAGACCACCCACTCTATAAATGTTTTATGCCCCTTCCTTCTGACTGTAAGTATACTGTAGGTTACCGATGTGTAGAAAGGCCAGTTATATTAAGAGTTTGGTTCCTGTATCTATACGAGCTCTAAATGTATATGAAATCGGCCATTTGTATGTCACTTATGCTCTCTTTGTTGTTTTTTTTTAGTTTTTTTTTTTATGTCAGCGATTATTTTTGATTGTATTATGATATCTCGATAATTTAACATGTTTGTGTTATGTACGCATCTTCGGTGGAAACAAATTTCCTCTCGAGGACAAATCAAACAAATCTAATCTATCTATTGTTGCAACTTCTGTTTTCTGTAATCCTATTACAGTATTTTTCACAAAAAGAAATTGTGTAAAAACTGTATAAAAAAAAAGGAAGTAAACTAACCAACAGGGCACTTGGTAATCTGGTATGTTTGTGCGCACTAGGAATCATATATTTTCAAATAAAGACAAGGCAACACTCATTTTACATACAGCACACAGTGAAGCGCACACACACACACACACACACACACACACACACACACACACACACACACACACACACACACACACACATACATAATCATAGATTAATGTTAAGGTTGCTTGGATATTTTTACAATTTCAGCATTTTGTTGTACAACATGCAACCGAACTGACGTCGCTCGCGCTCCTGCTATGTGCCAATGTCACCCTGGGTTTTTGTCACCGTTGGATGGTCGGAGAAGCGTGGCCAGAAAATCACACTCTCTGCTGCTCTGGGACACAGCAACCACATTGTTAGGAGAATCATACACACACAGTCTCATGTTTTTTTGCACACTGGGGGTGTGAAATAACATGGTTTCAATATCGACTATTAGGGTTGTCTGAATGACTAGTTGTCCTAAATTGTATAATTAGGCTGTTTTTTTTGCATCTGAGATTCTTTGTGGCTTATAATTTCTCCCCCCATATCTGACCAAAAATGTATGGATTATGCAGAATAGTAAGTTTAATTTAATAGACAAACTGTATAAGCAAAGAGCGAAGATCATGAATTGCTCAAGAGCTGACCAACTCTATTTAACACTATTCAACATTCATATGATATTGGCAGTGCTTTCATAAAATATTGCTTTGGCATCATTCTCCCAACTTCAAAGCATCAGTTCCCTTGCCAAAACTCAATTTTTCCTCCTCCACTACATTACATGTCTCCAACCCATTCTTACAGTATCTTGGAAGTTGAAGAGTATACACCTTCATAACTTCAAATCTTTTAAAATGCCTTTGTTGTTATTAATACCGTAAGACTTTTTTGGTATGTTCTTTATATTTGTTTGAAATCATTCATTCTTATTTATTGAATCATTTTTAAAATGATATTTTTTCCAGTGTATTTTACTAGTTGGTTGTTGCACGAGTCAACAATCAATACTAGTCCCTTATACACTTATATTTTGGTTAAATCAGTTGACCATTCTTCCCAGTGGCTAACATCCTGGCTTAATATAGCTAAATGAAGAGGAAAAAATAGATCACTCTGGATGATTGTTTGTCTTTTGAGGACAATCTCCATTTAGGATGTTGGAAAGCTGGTTTAGAACCATCTGTTCTCCTGAGGGTATTTATTCGGTTTGTTAGTGTGTTTGTTAGTGTGTGACTAACCATTTCTCCGAGTAGATCCTATTCCACTTTAAGCTCTTTGTGAGAAAACTGTTTGTGTCCTTGTATCCTGGAGTTCCTCTAGTGTGTATCTACTGTACAGTGTTTGCACAGTTCCATTCTTATTTGTGCTTTTTTTTTTCGCGGTGCTCTCTCTCGCTGTTCCGATAAGTCGACTTAGTCCTCATTAGTCTCTTCAGCTTTCCTCCATCATCCCTTTTTTTTTTTTTTTTGGGTGTCCTCTTTGAAGTGCCTGGTCCTGAGGCGACATGGGGGCGCTCCTTTATTTAATGTCTGCTTTCACGTGGTGTCTCTGAAGGAGACTGTCTGTGCTAATTTTTCTTTTCCCTGGAGAAGCAGAACAGCAGTAGTAAGCCTCTGATGGTAAGAGGTGACCGCAAGTTTAATATTGCCCAGCTGTCGTCACAGGGGGACGGCAGTTGAAATTGGATTCGATAAAAATATTAACGGCATGCTAATACAATTAAACGCCCGGACTTTAAAACCAGCAAGCTGATGTTTGTGCTATTTTTGGTTACGTTGCTGCCATAATGAGTGAAGAGAAAGAATGCTTTATGAATAGTCCGAAAAACAGCATTGTGAAGAAAAAGTCTAGAGCGCGTGTTTACTCTTGGCATGCGTGTCTATCCCCTGAAGCGCACTTTACCACAGCAAAATTGAATTGAACGACTACAAAGCCTTTAAAAGGTCCCTTGAAATGAAACGGCTTCGCTGGCACTAAACTTCTCAGCGCTGGCCTAGGTTTACCCGCTGGCCGCTCTCGCCTACGCCTGCTCTGCGGAACAGTGATCCTTCTGGCTCCATAACAAGCGAAGGAGTCCAGAAGAAGACCACTGTTTCTTCCAGTAGCCTGTGTTTCTTTAGCAGGGCTCAACAGTAACGTTGGACCAATGGCACAGGGTCAGTACGTGAGAGTTGTGTGGGCCAATTGGCGGAACTGTCAACAGCCTTATCAGACCAGTACTGCAATGTCACACATCTTTATTAAATATGTTGTACATGTGTTTTTTTCTGTGACGTATTGAATGTAATTGCTGGAAATATTTCAGATATAAACTTGTCACTATGGTACACTTGTCACGTTATCTGGCTTGAAGGTGACATTTTTTGAGAATGACTACTGTTCAATAATAGTTTCTTTCACGGAAAATCTTTTTTTACTTGTATTTAGCAAGGATGCATTAAATTATTCAAAAGTGACTGTAAAGACATTTAAAAAGATTTAGATTTCAAATAATTGCTGTTCTTTTGCACTTTCTTTCATCAAAGAATCCTTTTCCATTAGAATTACATTAAAAATAATAAGCAGCAGTTTTCAACATTGATAATAGAATGTTTCTTGAGCACCAAATCAACATATTAGAATGATTTCTGAAGAATCATGTGACACTGAAGAGTGGAGTAATTCAGCTTTGTCATCACAGTAATAAATAAGTAAATAAAATCTATTAAAATAGAAAAGTTATTTTGAATTGTAATATTTCTCAATATTACTATTTTACTGTATTTTTTATCAAATAAATGCAGCCTTGGTGAACATAAGAGACGTCTTTCAAAAACATTCAAATATTTTACTGACTCCAAATATTTGAATAGTGGTTTATGTTTCTCTCTGTAGCACCAGTTTAATTGGGTATGTTTGTGCATTATATATCATAATTTACCAGCAAAAGTGTATTTTTTTTTATCACATTACATTTTTATTAAATGTAAATTGTATTTAATTGTGTTATATAAATAAATTACCATAAAAATAAATTACCATTAAATGCATTTATTAATATATTTAATAGCAAGTGTGTCTTATTCAGGTGAGTAAAATATCAATATTTAATGAATTTTGTATTTTATAAGAAATGCTAATTAACTTAAAGTTAAACATGTACACCTACTAAATCTACACTCAGTCCTCCTGTTTGTGACAAAGTTGCATGCAAGTGTCATGATGAGTCGGAAGGTTCATTCAGAACATTTTGTGTGAAAAGGTTTATGAAAAAAAATAATATATATATATATATATAATATTTTTTAATATATAGAAATACAATTTTATGGTTGAAGTGAAATGCTAGCAGTGGAAGTATAGTGACTAAATTCCGACTCAGTTGGCAAGCAGAAAATAAAATCACTGTTGATCCCTGAGCAGTGAACGACACCGGATTACATTGTCCCGGATTCAGCCTGACAGTTCCACGGCGTATCTCTCCTGCTGGCGTACTGCAGTCACGCAAACCCTATCAGTGGGAGGCGGAGAGAGGTGCAAGCTACATGCAGACAGATGTCAGTCTCTCTGCGGGCTCCAGGCATCAGAGCGCCCGCTTCCGGCTATGGTGCGGCAAGAAATGTTCAAGCCCTTGTGCTAGTGATTCAGTTTCAGCTGATTACACCCATTCTCAAAGAGAAACATTTTCTATCTCTCATTCTTCACCTTTACTAGAGCTAGCTAAAGAAAGGATTCCTCATGCCTGTTGAGGTTGATGACTTGTGCGTCTTTTCCCTGTGTAGTTCTGTCATGGATTGGTTGCAGAAAGGGCTTCCATTTTCTCTGTGGAATGAAAAGAAAAAATCATTGACCATATAGCAGCTGGGTTCAAAGACATCTATAGACTGTGAATTACATCTTCACACTGTAGAAATACGATATTGGTTGGGTAACACTTTAGAATACAGTTTAATCATTAGTTAATAACTACACAGGAACGAACAAGTAAAACGATAGTAATGGTAAACGCTAACTAACAAACGTCAATCTCAAAGATCCTTCACTGGTTTATAATGACTGAATTGGCAGCTCCATACATGAACTGAAAGTTGTTTCTGACAGAGGTGATGTTTAAGTCTGTCACTAGTGTGACTGTGTAAATGGTAAGGTGCTCTTCAGGGCTCGTGAGAGTATTCATGGATGAGTGAGTCTGGTCTCCAGTGGCATCACTATAAAGGCTCTGTTAATGGCTGGAGCTTTAGTGAGAGGCTGCAGTGCTGCACTCCTACACGTGTGCTCTTGTTCTTTTCCTGTAGTGGCTCTTCTTTTGTTTTTATGGGTTATTCTAAACCCTTGGTAATCATCCTGGGCTATGTTGTTTCATGTTGCACACCATTTACATTTTACCCTTGCTATTTTACACTATTCAAACACATTCAACCACATACACTACAAAAATCAATCCGGTCTAATGCTTTTTCGACTACCTCTGGACCCTGGCATTTAGGGTCATCTATTTGTCTCAGTTTTCTCAGTTGGGAGGTATGAAACTACTTAATTTTGGAGCATGCCCTGCTGGTATTCATGTGTTTTCATGTTCAACAGTTTCACATTTCGAATGAAGGAGACCATTTAAAGAGCTTGATCATGTAATGAGTCGCTAACACTCTTTCTTCCTGGGTATTGCTGCTGTACAGTTATGGCTGCACAATAAGTTAAACATGATTTTGGTGAGTGCTTTGCAATTTCCTTCACATTAGATATTTTAAGAGAAGCAATTCAGCAGATAAGACAAATCTAGATTGCTCCACAAATGCAAATTTCTGCAAATCGCAAAAACCGATACCATTTTCATCTCTGATTTTGCCAAATCAATAAGTAATACACTGGGCTGAAACCGTAGGCCTATCCTTTTAAGACAGGGGTCTTCAATGTTTTTTCAGGGCAAGGACTCCTTAGGGGATAGAGACATGGAGCAGGGACCCTCGATACAAAATGTGTCAAACAGAGCTATATATTAAGCATATAGCCTT
Source organism: Semotilus atromaculatus (assembly GCA_031834385.1). Classification (NCBI taxonomy): domain Eukaryota; kingdom Metazoa; phylum Chordata; class Actinopteri; order Cypriniformes; family Leuciscidae; genus Semotilus; species Semotilus atromaculatus. Next base: position 9,490,343 of record JAULUF010000012.1, on the reverse strand, counting down.
TGATATTAAATTAAACCAACCATATTTTCATTATATTAGTAAATGTCACTCCATTTACACCACACACAGCAAAATGAAAAAAAAAAAACTTTTATTCAATGGATTATATACAGTGTAGCCATGAAAGAACGCAAAGAACGATCCCTTAATTAATCATTAAAATATGTCACTAATCTTAGTTCATTGCGAAGTTCCGTTATGAAGCTGTCTACACTTCACAATGAATCTCTTACTTAGTATCGACTAAATTAAACACCCCTGATTGACCATTGCTTTTAAGAGATGATGAACAAACATGTATGTGATTGGCTACATTTCTCACAGCTGAGTTCTCTAGAGTGCAAACATAAATACACACTGGAGTGTATGTCAAATATGTTTCACCTATATAATATTAGTTTCAACTTGCTCTCGTTTGAGGGTGTATTTAAAAATAAAAAAACTCTCTACGTCACAAAAATGTAACCAATCCTGTCAACGTCCCGGTATATTTTTCAGGTGATATGAAAAATCGGATACATTTAGCAATATAGAGGGTGAATTAAGTTTATGATGTATATTACAATGTTGATAAATGATGAACTATATGCCTTTCTCCACTGACGTTCTAAGTTGTTCAAAGCGTTTCTAAGGATACTGATTTTTAGAAGTCAGCTGTCTGACTCTGAGATGGCAAACGGGAACGTTATGTGTCTGATGTAGAGAGTGAAACATAAAACGCATTACCATTCTGACACATCAACTTTAAGACAAACCTATATATAATATAATTAGCTCTTCCTCTTCTTTTTCTGAATCAGTCTCTGGTTCAAACATGTATGGCTGAATTAAACCAGTATTTCCACTCACCATTGTGTAGCGTTTACTACAGTAAAGTGGACTGAGTGGATCAGGTATTCTGAGCTTGATTGAGTGGAGGCAGGGCTAATTTGCATATTTATGACTGCGTATTCTAAATGAAGAAAGGGTGTAGATTTATGTTTCAAGCTATTTTAATGTATGAAGAATTTTTTTCACAGATCAAAGATGAGTTTTAAGGGATAAAATTATAGATGACAGGGCGACTTTAAGAGAAATCTGTTTCCTGAACTGGTTTGGAAAAAAAAACCAATCCTGGGGATTTTTATACGAAGGCCCGAGAGAGGTGACGATCAGGGATCATGAGAGGCTACAAGCTCATCCATCTCTCTCCCTCTCTCTCTTTGTAGAATCCAAGTGCCCTCTGTGTGGTTGCCAAGGTATCTCCACGGCTGTGGATCCTGGCAGTGTGGCACTGGAACTCTGCCATTTAACGGAATTAAAAGGGGATTTAGGGAGATGCGTGTGTTTGTGTTTGGGGGGATTGGTGGCCAGCAGAACTGTGAGGTATGGAGGCGGGGCTTTGCGGTTGCCACACAGTGCACCAGAGTGTTACGTAACATGTTTACTAACACACTAGCCAGGAGGCGATTACTTCCCATAGTTCATCCTGACCTGGTCTGATTGATAGCAGCTCTCAATTGGTTCCCGAGCGTCTGATTGTCGCTAAGTTAATGAAACGGTCCTATCCGCCCAGCTCCAGAGGACACGGCCTTTTCAGAGCTGTTGGTCTTGTGCATGTTATTAGGAGCCGTATTGGGCTGAGCTTATTTGGATAATCAGAAAGGCCCTCTACTCTCTACTGCTCTCTCTACTCTCTTTCTTGCTCTCTCTCTCTCTCATTATTACACTCTGTCTTTTTCCCTCTCTTCGTAATTGTTGGCTGTGTTGTGCTGTTCTCTGCAGTGCATTATATAAATGCATAAACCCTCTGGTGCAATGGTTGCACAGTGCCAGCTAGTGTATGACAGTAGGTCGGGGCATCGACCGGCACGTTGCTTGGGGGGGGGGGTTGGACTGGACTGCGCTGTTGTCATGGCAGCCTGTGACAATTGTACCCCGTGCTACTCAGGTCACATGACTCCAACCGTGAATAACTCCTTCACCGACCTCAGCATTGCCGCCCACTAAGAATGAGTGTTCACACCTGTTTTATGGAAAACAAGACACACATGCACGTGAAGCAGCATATTATGCTTCATTTTTCAGGTTTTTTCATTATCAATTTTAAGTAAAATGAACAGTTTATTGATTAGCATAAATTCAATAAGATGCATATTTCAACTTTTTCCATTATATAAATAAATTATTTGTTTAAATAATGAAAACAAATAGCATCATGCACATGGTATTTGGAGTTCGCCACATATTTTGTTAAAGGTACACTATGTAATTTTTGGCCCTCTAGTGCATGCATTTTCAAACTGCATGCATTTTGCAAAAGAACATTGTTTTGGTTGTGCTTTGGCTCTGCATGAATGTGTGGATGAATATGGTTATCAACTTTACTCATTCGTCATGACAACTAACCACTCCCACACGCATCAAAGTAGCCGGAGCTACACTTAAAATAGGCTTACCATAGTGAATCAGGGTAAGACAAAAACATTTTGGAAGAGGGATTGATGAGGTATTGACTCATTATTTAAAATGTGTTCATTTTGAACACAAAAAAAGTTACATGATGTACCTTGCAAATATTAATTAAATATAAAAATAAAAATACCTTTAAATGGTGCTCTACTCTATTTTAATAGATTTAGCATGAGTTTAATTGGCCATTAATGCATTACTCTAAAATAATAATGTGTGTAGAAAATATAGATATGACTATTTTTTTTTCCATTACTTTGTGGATCATTTTTAAATAATTATAATAATTAACTTTAAACAACTTGACTATTGATGTTTTCCACTTCCTAAATGTATTACAGTACAGTTGTATAACAATTATGAGGAAATCATCAATGCGGAAGTTATTTCATTTAAAAAAAATATATATTATCTTAAATATTTTAAAATATTAAATATATGACCAAATAGTAATGTCCAAAATATTTTACTGAAAAGTCATATGTATATTTTCTATTCTATATACATTATTATTAATTGAAATATATTAACATCAAGTTAATTAATAATAACTAATATCAATTTAACTTATGTATTGCAATACAGTAAAATAAGAGTGCTATGTTTAGAATGACTTTAACTAGTCATGCTAAACATAAAATAACATTTTATGGATCACTATATATTTTGGTATATTAATTTTTGCTTATATTGAAGTCAATAAAGGACACAGTTTAAATACATTGCATGACGCTACACTGTGCTCTGTTGAGCAACAACATTATGGTCAGGTGGGATAATGTAGGGAGACAGATTTACCTGTTGTTAGACCCCAATAGATAGCTTGACAAGCCACTTTTTCTGTCCTGTGTTCTGACATATTTCCTTGTGTTGTGTTAGCAAACTATCACTGTTTTGAAATTGTTGAGCTTAATTTATTAAATGACCTATGTCATTGAATCGATCAGTAGGTGATCATGAACATCCCTGACCTTGGTAACACCTGCCACACACACTGTCCCTCTCCATGCCTCTGCCTCAGGAGAACAGGACAAACTGCAGGGCTGGACCATGTGGACCGTGTGTATTGTGGGTGTGTTTTTATGTAGTAGTGGGAATAGGACATGCCTCCAACCTGGCAGGAGAGCTCTGTGATGCAAGCTGTGTCTCTGCAGTGCTGCTGTCTTTCCTCTCCCATTTCCCTCCCTCTTTACCTTCCTCTCTCACTTGCTTTCTGCTGTTTGGAAAGGAGTGAGAATGAGGGTATATTGATATGTAAGTTGATATATTTGCACGGCAATCAGTGTGCAGGACTGCTTTACTGTGTGCACTGTACATATGAGAGGGGTAAAAAGACATAAAGTGATGTGAAAATAGGTAGGGTAACCCCAATAAAGATTTTAGGCTCAAATGTACATGTACAAATGTACAAAAAAAAAAAATTTCTTGTAAGTTTTGAGTAAACATATTTATTAACTCTTATTTTTTTTAATAAATTTTGCTGTGGTGGTACAAATACATTTTTTTAAAGTACAAATAGTCTCAAAAAAATATAAAGAAAATACAATTATAATAATTATAGAATTATGCACTTGTTTTTACTGTATTTTTGATCAACTAAATGCATCCTTGGTCTGCATAAGAGACTTCTTTCAAAAACATTTAAAAAGAAATGTGTATTTGTACTGATTAGAGATACCGATTACTGATTATTTTGGAATGCGTCCATCAAGTTACAAAACAAAAAAAGAAAATATTCAAATGAAATAAATATTTTACAAATAAAAAGCATTTTATTTTCTTGGATTATCCAAAATATTGTCAATCAATGGAGAGATAGATATAAACAGAGGGGGGTGCATATCTGAGACACAGAATCCGAAAAGGAATTATACTTTTGTATAAAGTATATGGAAAGCAGAACCATTTTTTAAAAATATGTTAAAGTTTAAAAATGATGATGGTTTTCAAACAGGTTTCCCACTCCTACTCCCCCTATACTTTTCTATGCAGATTAAAATCAGAAAGAGTTTTTTTATTTTTTAAATAAAAGGAAAGTTTTTGAGTGTAAATTATTATTTCTGTTTTTCAGACCAGCTGGGCTAAGAGAGAACACATTGCAGAGGCTCAGAAGTGAAGATCAGTCAGCGGACAGAAAGTGGACACAGCTTCGTGAGGACAGTGTCTCGGACCACAGACATAGACACAAGCACTTACTCTAACGAACACTGCAACAGTCACACAGCTGGTTTTAACCAGGCCAGTATTTGCGTTTGACCCCACTTTACCATCTCAGGTGCAGGAAGGCGTTTAGACAGACAGACATTAGCGAGATTCGCCCGCCCCCTCCTCGAGAGAAAACATCACTATTATATTCACACCTGTTGGCAGATTCCTTCATTATAAATTTTGTTTTGTACTCGCTGACCAAACACCCATCTCTGACCCACATATTCCTCTCTCATGGGAGTAACATAGAGAACAGGCCAGCAAAGGCACTCTCTGCTCACTCTCTCTCATTCACACACACACACACACACACACCCTCATCTGCACCGTATTCAGGATGCCCTCCTCCTCCAGCGTGATTAGCTGGGGAAGGATGTGGCTCTTGTGGTGATTGGAGGGGGGAGTGAAGCGGAGCTGGACCCATGTCGTGGAAGCGGAACTACTTTGCGTCAGGCAGCAGTGGGCTGCAGGGGATGTTTACCCCACGCACCATGACCTCCATCGCACCCAGCAAAGGCCTGAGCAATGAGCCGGGTCAGAACAGCTGCTTCCTAAACAGTGCGCTACAGGTAGGATGGAAATTTGCCTTATGACTATTGCATTAATGTGTTATACTTTACAGATGCTGTTCACGCAGGGTCCAAATTTAACATGCCGAGAGACACATGCAAGTAAAAAATTGTCTTTGAAGAAACTGTTGGCTTGTGGTTTTCTATTAGGAAAACCTGGAAATTAGGGCTGTCAAATGATTAATCACGATTGATCGCATCCAAAATAAAAGTTTGTGTTTACATAATAAATGTGTTTGTACTGTGTAAAATTATTTTGTGTATATAAGTACACACACGGGCATTTATAAATTTAAGAAAAATGTGTTATTTATATATAAAATATTTATATTTATATATAATATAAATTATATATAAATCTATATATAGTATATACATGCAAATATTTATTAAATATATACAAGCATGTGTATGTATTTATATATATAAAATAATTATACACAGTACACACACATTTATTATGTAAACACAAACTTTTATTTTGGATGCGATTAATCGCGATTAATCATTTGACAGCCCTACTGGAAATATCAGGGAATTTTTTTTAAACTGTGATTTCCAGGTCTTAAAAACAGTTATGGAAACAAATAAAATATAAAAAAAACATGGGAAAAAACACACACATTTCTGTAGTGAATATACATTTGTCAATGTAATCAAAAATAAAAAATATCAATTTTTTTGGCTATATTGACACCTGTAAATATTTATTGAAAACATATGTCAATTAAAAAAATCAGTAAAAATACAGTACAATCAGTAATATTGTGAAATAATATTAACAATTCAAAATAAAATATTATTTATTTATTTTAGATAAATTAATGTCTCATGTGACCTTGTTATTTGTACACACTGTGACTATACAAATCACAACATATAAATAGAAAATGTTGGCGTTATTTTGTCACTTATTGGGAGCAGTATGCTATCTGGAGCCATTTACTTCCAGTCTTTGTGCTAAGCTAGGCTAGCGGTGGGTGCGTCAGACAGAGTTACGGCACGCACGGAGATGAAAAGGATACGTATGGACTTATCTAACTTTGGGGGATATGGTGGATAAAGTCCCAAAAAGTCGGCGTGTTCCTTTTAGTAATCGGGTTAAAAGTACATCATCGGGTACAAAGTTTTACCATCATTCCATGTGACATAATGACATTCGTTCTGTTTGTCACAAAAATGCAACGGAAACTAATACCTTTGTTAAAAGGACACTACATACACACTACATATCCCAATTTCTCAATTCACTCACCTTTTGGTAGTTATCAAAAATTGCTATCAAAAAGTTTCTTCTGGGCCTTGTGTGAACAGCACAGAACAAATGTGATTGCTCAATGAGAAGTTGTTGCGCGGTTGAAGCAGTATTTAGTATGCTGGGATAGTTGTAAAATTCATTCAGAGTTTTCTGGATTTCTCTCTCTCTCCCATTTTATCCTTTTCATGCTGCTGTATCTGATGTCACTGTTAGTCTATGCCGGTCCCAGTTTAGCAGGGCTTTATCTGGGTCTTCCTTGTAGGCTGTCCTCACTTACACCAATATGTCTGGCCAAACAGTCTGTCTGCTCATAAATTAAACATCCCTCTCTGTTACCTACCCAACATAGCCTTGAAAAATGGCTCTGAAAAAAAGTGTTAAATACAGGTTAGTATTGGTCTTATGAATCACCCGTTGTTCAAGCTAGTGTTGCCAAGTTCGTGGTCCATCAGAGTTAAAGCGTGGAGCGCAAATCATCATTTCCACTTTACTATAAGTTATAGGACAGAATAAAATGGAATAAACATCAGAAGACATGTCGAAAGAAATGGTGCAATTTACTAAAATGTATCATCTCTTATGTAATCACTTAAAGGTGCCCTATAATGTGAAATTGAATTTATGTTGGCATAGTTAAATAACAAGAGTTCAGTACATGGACATGACATACAGTGAGTTTCAAACACCATTGTTTTCTCCTTCTTATTTAAATCTCGTTTTTAAAAAACACCCCTGAAAAACAGGCGAATCTCCACATAATACCGACTGTGACGCAACAGTCGGGGATCACGCCTCCAAAGATTTGCATATCCCAGCCCTCAATGACAAGCACTGCACAGCCGAGTCATCATCGGAACAAGCGAGGATCAGAGAGAAAATGGCAGATCATGGAATAAATGCTATGTTCCAGGCTGTGCAGGGGATGTGAGGTATTTTCATACCCTTCCCACAGAAAAGAAATGTCAACAGGCGTGGACGCGTGGTTGATGTTTATTAATCGGATACCGCAACAGTTTAATTCGAAGTTGTTAGTTTGCTCTGCCCATTTCACCACGGACTTATTTTCGAACCTGGGACAATATCAAGCTTCTCTCAGCGTCTCAAACTGAAGAAGGGGGTAATTCCAACTATATTCCCGCAACCGGTAAGTAGTGATTTTATTAAAGATAATTTACACTGTGTTAGATCCAGCGCAAGATCCTAGTACAGTAATAGCAAACTCCAAGTAACGAGCATACATAACTAACGTTAAATAGGCTAATTCTCAGTGAAAAAAGTATACAGAAAGCGGTCAAAGAACAATCCACACAGCGCGAGTTTATCTCTCTTGCCAAACTCGTTATGAAATCAATGACGCTGTTACACTGCACAACGAAGCTCTCATAGAAGTAGGCTATGTCATCGTTTGCATTGGTGAAAGCATTAGAGAGAGAAACTGCGTTGTCTCGCGATCAACAGACTGTCATCTGCTTGCTCAATGCTCATCACAGCAACATTTTATGTGATGGAAATAGATTTAAATACTTTAAAAACATCTCACGATTCGTTCATCTCGATAGCTGTAATAGTTAAAACGTATATAACAGCTGTAATAAAAGTATTCGAGAGAGTTTCACATGTCATATTTCATATGCAAGCATGTCAGCCAATCACAGCAGTGGCCGGTTCTCACAGCAGACACGCCCCTTCAAACAGAGTGTTCAAATCAGAGACTAAAATCAGGCTAGGAAAAATGCCTTTTATTTCTAAATTATGACTATTTTTGATCTAAAAAACATACTAACATTATAAGGGCAACCCAGGAAACATTATAAAATAATAAAAAAAAACATTCTAGGGCACCTTTAATCAGGGTTTCAATCGCAGGAAGACAGCAATAAAACAGCTTCTAAACAATGTCACTTAATGTTTTATTTACCTTAGGAAAGTTATCCAGTGTTCACAGTTCATTAGTTAGCTAGAAAAAACACTGCTAATGAACAAGACAAGTGTTTATGAAAACTACCTTAAGTGCAATTAAAATGTTTGAATACAATTCAGTTGTTATTTGATTGTGATTATTAAAGCTGGAAACAAATAGCAGTTGAAGATTTTAGCTCTGTTGATAATTTTAACCTTTAATATTGTAGTAATGTATAAAATGAGAAGGTTCCCTGTATAGTTTATTAGTTTGGATATGCCACTAACATGTTGGCATATCTGAAATATTTACAAATGAATCAATATTTAATTAATTATGTAATACTGTATACTGTGGTATTTTCTGACACAATTATCGTACTGTCTATACTGTAGCTTAAGCATTCAACAGCATAACAAAATGAGATAGATAGATATATTTATTGATTGATTGATTTAAAGAACAAAAACAGACCATTCCAGAATCATCCCTCTCTTGTGCTGTACATGCCCAAAAAGAGGGATACGATTTATACAAACAAAAAGAGGAAGTGAGAAAAAAGAGAAAGGGTGAAGAAAAAGTTATCAAATCAAAAAAAAAAAAGTATTCTCCCTACTTTAGAGGAAACCTTGATAATCACTTTACAGTCGCTGTAACAGTAGCGGACAGGGATGAGAGCAGAATTATGCTCAAGGCTTTTTTCGTGTTTCCTTTTTGTTCAGTCGCAACATACTTAAAAGAGCTAAATCAAATCACAGATCCAGTGAAGTCAAACTAACTTCTTATCAGCCGTTAGACAGGAATTCTATTAGCGAGTCCCCTCTAGATTAGCTCATCATGTGTGAGAGACTGTAGCACCGCAGACGATTCTCCAAAGGATTTTGCATTTTGCGTCCTGAGTGCGCTGTTGTAAATGGGGCGCTTCATTCAACCCTCTAGGGCGCTTCGTTCAAAAGCCAAGTCCAGCTCTACAGATCTATCTGAGCTTCTCCAAAATGGGCTCAGCGATGGATGTGCTCATTTTCAGCTGGATCAGGCCAGCCTGGTGTGTGGGAGCGAAAGATCCGGGCTTCATCTCACAATAGAGACTTATTAACAGGTAATGAAAAATAAAAATGGGCTATTAATCCTGTGATCGGAACACAATGCAGGAGAGAGGATTGGCTAAATGAGTTATGTGTCAGTGGCATCTGACAGGGGAGCAATTTGCACTTTTCTCACTTAATATTCAACAATATTATTGATCTGACTGTACTGACGATGTTGTACGAGAACTGAACTGAGCTGGACAATGACATCTTTTTTTTTTTGCAGAACTGATCTATAGATTAAATGAACAAATTCAATCATTTATGATCTTCAGTTGAACATTTTCCTGTTATCACTGTAAAGCTACTTTTTACTGTATAAAGCGCTAAATAAATAAAGGTGACCTGACTTGACTTGAGACTTAAAGGGAGAGTTTGGACAAAAATTTAAAATTGTGTTTTTTACACGCCCTCGTGTCGTTTCAAAACTGTATGACTTTCTTTTTTAAGTGGAACTAAAAAAAAAGAAGATGTTTTGAATAAGATTGAGGTCAAAAACAAGATTGGACCCCATTGACTTTCATTGTATACAGATTTATCTAAATATCTTTGTGTTCAGCAGAAGATTGAGATTGAGGTTTGGAACGACATGAGGGAGAGTTCATTTTTGGATGAACTATTCCTTTAAGTCTACCGTCCTGGAAGGCAGGTCGATCCAAGACCTCAGAGGCTCTACTTAATATCAGTTTGGAAAGGGTCTCGCAGACTCCTCCAGAGATTAGGTGTTTAATTTAAGCCTGGAAGTTGAGTTCTAAATTTCCCCCCTTCATGCACATTCTAATCCCACTGCGACTTAAGTAACACGAAAGGCTCTTAATTTAGCAATATATATATATATTTTTTTTATCTGAAATCTGGAAGTGGTTCAGTTGTGAGCTCAGGGCTTACTTTACCGTATCCTGAGATAACCTTGCTGAAATAATTAATACACATTTTAATCATGTACTTATTTTTGAAGTGTCTAATCATATCTCACTTTTTTCTATTCATGAAGAGTCTAATCATATCTCATTTTAAAATGTATGCAGGAGTATTTAAACGACCGCAGAGTCATTCTAAAACGACTTTTCTGTAAGATTTGATACATAATGCGTTAAGTGTTAATAAATTGCATTCTGCCATCTCAAGCTAAATTAATCAATTGAATACATGTTTTAATATAATTATCCTTTCATAAATGTAACAGGGTTGACTGTAACATGGTTGAGTTTGACCAGTTTTAATATAATTATCCTTTCATAAATGTAACAGGGTTGACAGTAACATGGTTGACAGTTTTACCATATACTGTACAATACTGTTTAAAAGTTTGAGTCATATATTTTTTTTTAAAGAAATTAATATTTTTATTCAGCAAGGATGCATTAAGTGGATCAAAAGTGACTTTTACATTGTTACAAAAAAATACATTTCAAATAAATGCTGTTCTTTTGCACTTTTGTATTCATCAAAGAATCCTTAAAAAAATTTGTCACGGTTTCCACAAAAATATAAAGCAGGACAACTGTTTTCAATTTTGATAATAATAAGAAATGTTTCTCGCGCATCAAATCAACATGTTATAATTCATTCTAAAGGATCATGTGACAAAATTAGAAAGATGTTGTAAACACATGTGAAGACAACAGAAGGACTGTGCTTTGGCATCATCTATTCATTGTTGAAATCATTTTATTACGTCTGTAAATGAGAAACATTACTGGCACCTGTTTGGTAGATTCACCCTTCAGTATAGCTAACAATAGAGAAATCATTTTTTCTATGCATGATTGTTTGAGTATTAAATGGATAGATGGGCTCATAATGAAGCATATGTTTAGCCTATAAACAGCCTCCAGTGTCACCTGCCCTGTTAGCATACCGTGACTTTTTTTCTTCGGTTTTATCTCTTTTTTCCTTATTCAGCTGCCATTAGTGCTGTTTTACACAGCGCTGTCTGTGTTGCTTGTCTGCCGGAGCACCTGTTCTGAGAGTGTTGTGATTTTTCTCATTAGGACGAGAGCAATAAGCCGCTGTCCACATTAAGCCTTATCAGAGCTCATTTGAATAAACAGCCCGTGTCCTTGACTGAAGCTGGGCCAGAACTGCTGCCGGTAATTATCCCGGTCCATGCCACCTTTGTCTCCCCTCTGGCCTGGGTCACGTGGCTTCCCTTCCTTCCTTCATTCATTTATTTCCTCTGCCAGCCAACTTGATCAAATCCAGATTTTATGGTGATTGCGGCACTTAAAAAGCCATTTTTCAGCTGTCTTCCCTCATACCAGCTGTGAATGCAATCATTACTGATAGAAATACCTTCAGATAAAAAAGAATAAATGGTGAAGAAATACAGAAAGGAACTAATGGGGCATGTCAATGTTTCTTTTACTTATTTGCATAATCAAAATATCTATTTTATTACTGAAACTGCAGAACAGTGTGGCTTTTCTTTCTTTCCTTATTTCTTTCCTTCCTTCCTTCCTTTAATTTCTTCATTTGTCCTCCATCCCTCTTTTCCTTTCTTCCATCCATGGTTTCCTTCTTTCCTTTCTCTTGCTTTCATTTTCCCTTTCATTTATCTTTTCTTCCATTCTTCATTCTGTCTGTTCTATTTCCTTCCTTACGTCCCTCCCTCCTTCATTTCCATCCTTTCTACCAATTTCTGTCTTTTTTCCTCCCTTACTTCCTCCTTTCTTCTTGTCTTTCCTTCTTTCATTCCTTTTTTATTTTCCTTCCTTATTTCCTTCCTTCTTTACTGTTTTCCTCTTCTTTCCATTCTTTTTTTCTACCTTCCATTTTCTATCCCCTTTCTTCTTTTCTTTCCTCCTTTTATTATTTTTGCCATTTCAGTCCTTACATCCACTCTTCCTTCCTTTCTTTTCATTTTTCCTCCTTTTTATTAATCTTTCTTTTTGCCTTTCTTTTCATGTTCATATAGTAGTAGTTAATTAGTATGATAAGATAAATAATTAACAACAAAACTTTGAGTCCTGATGAGGTTTAACTGAGAAAGACAACCATTACATTATTTGTGGGAACCGATTGGGGAATGCTGGCTCAAGGATAAATATGTTTCCATATTCATTTATGGTAATTTATGCACTTTAAGACACAGAATTGTGTCTGTTCACTTCTGTGCACGTGGATCTAAAAGCATTACCTTGAGTAACCCCAAAATGATCTATGTTTGGTATGTAATATTACCATACTGCTTACTTCGCTGTGGTATAGTATGCAGCAGTATGATAAACATTGTAATGATTCATATACAAAAAATTGCCTAGAGCATGAAGTACAGTATATGCATGCATCATACTTCAAAAATAGAGTGTAATATGGACCTTTGTTGTTCTGAATGGTTGTTTAATGCTTGACAGTACATCAGTAACACTATTAAACTGAAATAGCCATTATCTTTGTGTGCCTGTGATGAAGCAGCACTTTCACTCTATGCTGGAAGAGACCAAAACAGCACCGTAATTCTCGTCTGTTGTGCATGCGTGGGATGAAATGGGAGCTACGTCATCTCCTCTCTCACAATACAAAATGTTGCGGCAAGTGCATTTACATTTAGCTATGCATTTACTGAATGAGCACTGTGCCACTGTTCGTCCGACTGTTTGTACTGTATTTGATTTAATTTTTTATTCTAAGCTGTTTTAATTATTCTTATTTCTGTTGATTATTTTAATTTCTTTATTCTAAACTGTTTTAATTATTTTAATTTCTTTTGATTATTTTAATTTCTTCTATGTAAAGCACTTTGAATTACCATTGTGTATGAAATGTGCTATATAAATAAACTGGCCTTGCCTTGCCAAGTGTGAAGACAGCTATGGGGGAAACAAAATGCAACAACATAAATAAACATTCAATAGCTGGGCTGGCATGTCTGTAGCGTGTTTGTTAAATGTCTTCCTATATTTAGCATTCGATATCTGTCTGGAGCAGGACAAATATGATCTGGAATGAAGCTGGAGTGCTTTTTTAACTTGACAATCCAGGTGGGCCGTGATTTCCTGGTCACAGAGTGGCTGTGGACAAAATTGCTGGAGGAAACGCAAACATCTGCAGGAACTGGCTTGTTTACAGTACGGATTAATGGACTGGGTTGGAACTAGAAGCTGCATGGAAGAGTCACAGTGGGCCAATATAGCCCGGCTGTTCCTGTCACACAACTGTGTGGATGCAGATGTAGATGTATCTTTAAAGGATACATTCCTCAAGTTTTATTCAATTAAATTGCATTTAACATTCTTGTGTAGCCTATTTGATATTTAAATGTAACAGATCATTGCAAACATTTGAGTTCTGACAACTTCTGTTTTTGAAAGTACACACAAACACTCAAACCACTCCCAGGCTCTTGGCTGGAATATTCCCATGACATCCTTCATTCAATTGACCATCATTCGCCCGAGTCCTTTCCCTCAGTGCCGTCTGCTTGACTGAATATCTAGTCTTAGGAAGCCGTCCTGACAGTCTTACCTCCCCATAACCCTATAGAGGGGGCTTTAACCTGTCTCTTCTCCTCTCACACCTGCCATAATCCGCAGAGGTTCAGTGACCCAGATTATAAGACCACGTTCCCTGTCAGTCGACCCCTTGCCCTTGCGTGCCTTACGGCCTGTGCTGTTCTGCTGGTGGTAGAGGGACAGTCTTCTCTCTGGAAGATGGGAGGTGTGCGCTAGTTGTCACCCTAGTGTAACCTCCTAGTCTCATAATAAAGAGATTTAAATTTAGGAAGTTTTGTATGCACTCTTTTGCGGAATAGAACGGTTTTATGGACATCTGAAAAAAGTCTAGTTGTTAGTGCACAACATGTTTTAGTAATGTTCTACTGTATGTTTGGACTTTGGTGATATTGTGTCCTCATTTTAGTCTCTTAACAAGTGGTATGAAAAGAGTGATTTCAAAGTATGTTCCACTACAAACCATCATTATCCGTCGCTTTTTTCGCTTTAGGTTGTAAAATTTCCATAAATTTTGGGTTTTTATCTGCTTTATTTGTTTAAAGTTACCTTTCCAGCAGAGGTCCGGGCAATACTTTTTTTGGAATAGATATAATGTCCATATGGACAGCAGCAGTGGTACTTTGTTATATCATTAAGGTAAAATTTTTGAGGACAAAGCGGTGTCTGAGAATTTCTTTGTCCAAACCAATATTGAAATATTTCTTCAGTCAAGCTAAAATGGATATGAATAATACCAGGTAAGATCAGCTGTTTAATCAGACTATTAGTTTATTGATTTTTACAGTGAAATACCTATAGCACTTAAGTTGGTAACACTTTACAATAAGGTCCCATTAGTTTAGTTAATAAGGTCACATTAGTTAAGACATTAACTAACAATGAACAATACATTTATTACAGTATTTATTCATCTTTGTTAACGTTAGTTAACTGTTCATTGTTAATTCATGTTAGCTCAGGCCCATTAAATAATATTAACAGATACAGCTTTTGATAATGCGTTAGTAAACATTGAAATAAACATGAACTAATATTAATTAATGTATTTTTCAATGTTTGTTCATAGTGAACAAATGTAACCTTATTGTAAAGTTACCCATAAGGCTTACATAGAGAAGATATAGGGTTCAGCATTGTCCTCTTAAGAGATGTATATCTGAGAACAACATTTTTGTACCTTGCTGCTTTCTAATTTTCTACAGCCTTTTAATGAAAATATGAGTCTCTTTTGCTGCTCACCACTGTGCCTTTGTTACTTTTGTTAAAAAAACCCGCATCATCTTACTGAAGCTCTTTTTTTAGTCAGTAATGCGCTTGCTTTATGCAGAAAAATCATTACCATTAACGTCCCTGTGTGCTTGTGATGTGTACAGCTCCGTTGTTTTAATGCTCTGCACTTAAACTATATACCGTATAAACAGCAAAATAGTGCAAGCGATGTCCGCTAATTGGTGACCCCTGGTATATTCTTCTAAATATACATTATTTTTGTAAGGTTCTCTCTCCACAATGAGTTACTGCCCTCTCTATACTGGCTTGTGAATATTCTTAAACATAAGGTTCAAATCAAATCTAAAAGAGACTTAAAAAGAAGAGATAACATATTGGTTTTTAAAGCATTTGGAAACTTGGCTTTGCAAAACTTTCTCTTTGTGTTCATGAATGGACAGAATTGAATAAACCATCTCCACCTTTATAAAGATTGCATCTCCCACCAAATTTTATGTTTGTAGGAGTTCTGTCTTATTAGAAAGAACCCTTAACATGCCTGTAATATTTGCCTTGGCTTGTTTCCATAGTGGTGAGGCATTAGTATAATACAGGCGTGAGGATGAAACAATGGGAGAGGGGGAAAGAGAACTCTATATGACTTTACAAAGAGAGTTCATTAGGACCACTTCTTTTAGAACTCCCACAAAATTAATTACACTCACAACGACCTAACAGAATGTCTGTCGTATTAATTACTGCCCCTAAGGGATGAGGAGAGTGAGAGTATCAGCGAAATGAAAATGTGGCTAGTAGGCCTGATCAGGTAGCAGATGCTTGGAGACCCTTCAATGCCGAAGGACATGAAAAGACCCTCTCTCTCATTTTCGTCCTTGTGTTGGCCCATTTCTTATAGCTTTGTTCATTTTTCAGAGCCTGTTTCAAACGTTTACAAATTGTCTTCTGGAAGCTGTCCACTCCACAGTCTTTAATGGTGACTGATAGGCTGGACTTGCCCCCCCCCCCGTTCTAATAGATATTAATGAAAGAATAGAGGACATAGACAATCATAGACAAATGTTTTTTTTTTTACAATAACCAAAAGGTCAATATTGAGGTCTTACATTTTAGACTCTATGTTTCCAGTTTATGTCAAAACTGAATAAATCTTTAAAGGTTGTATCAGTGATTTCAGGCCCAAAAAAGGCCGAAACATAAAGGATCACATTCATCTAATCTTTCCTAACGATCCGCTAGCTGCCCGCCCCATAAGCATGCCGTCCAAAAAACGCGTCTCTGTAGGCACAGCCTAGGCTCTGAGATCTGCACACAAAAACAAATGGGTCCAACCACCACTCAAAACAAAAAAAAAACAGTGTTCCAAGCTTCCAACCAATCACCGACAGGGGCGGGTTTTGCTCCGACTTCACGTCCAGCCGTGCACAAGCTCAAAACCTCACAACACCCGCCCCTGTCGGTGATTGGTTGGAATCTAGCGGATCTTTAGGAAAGATTAGATGAATGTGATCATTTATTTTTGGGCCTGAAATCACTGATACAACCTTTAACTAAACAACAGCTGTTTCATTACTGAGTGAGTACACATTTTTGAAAGAATCGATTCAGTTTGTGACTCAATGATCCACTCATGAAGAAAGTCATTTGGTTTATTCCAAAAAAATAAGCATCTTGAATGAATTTTTTGAGTGAATGATTCACTGACTCTGACAGTATTTGTCAGACTGATTCAAACCAATCTGTTTGGGAATCAGACTAAAGCACTGTATGTTTTTGATTCACTAAAAAGAACCAGTTTTACAGGCCGTTCACTCAAAATGCGATTGTACATCCCACTGAACTACTTTTACATAGTTTTTCTATATAAAACGTGCACTAGACCAGGGGTGGCCAATCCTGGAGATCTACCTTCTTGCAAAGTTCACCTCTAACCCTGATCAAACACAACTGTAGCAGCAAAT
This sequence comes from Semotilus atromaculatus, assembly GCA_031834385.1. NCBI lineage: Eukaryota > Metazoa > Chordata > Actinopteri > Cypriniformes > Leuciscidae > Semotilus > Semotilus atromaculatus. Next base: position 9,473,227 of record JAULUF010000012.1, on the reverse strand, counting down.
TAAGATCTTCAGGAGCACTTGATAATTACAAATTGTGGGTTCATCTGACCATAGAACCCGTCCCGTTTGAAGTTCCAGTAGTGTCAGTTACTTTTCAAACGTTCTATGGTCAGATGAAACAAAAAAAAGAGCTTTTTGGCAGCAAACACTTAAGATGTGTTTGGTGCACACAGGGATAAAAAAGTACCCCATGTGTAGAATGAAATACTCTGCTGTATCTTTAATGTTGTGGGCCTAATTTTCTGCCAGAGGTCCTGGACATCTTGTTCAGATATATGGCATCATGGATTCGTTCAAATACCAATAGATAAAAAATCAAAACCTGACAGCCTCTGCTAGAAATCTTATAATGGGCCGTGGTTGGATCTTCCAACAGGACAGTGATCCAAAAACAAGCATCAAAATCAAAACAAAAAAGTGTCACTGAGCACAAAACCAAGCATCTGCAATGGCCAGCCCAGTCCCTGACCTGAACCCTATAGAAAATGAGTGGCTGAACTGAAGAGAAGCAGCATCAACATGGATCTGTGAATCTGAAGGATCTGGAGAGATTCTGTATGGAGGAATGGTCTCTGATCTCTTGTCAGGTGTTCTCCAAACTCATCAGGCATTATAGGAGAAGACTCAGAGCTGTTATCTTGGAAAAAGGAGGTTGCAAAAAGTATTTAATAAAAGGGGGCAAATAATTGTTCCCAACGTGTTTTGGAGAAAAACATTTATTTCATAATGTGATTTTCCCCCCAACTTTCAATTATTTTACTTCAATGAAAGGTTAGATTTTTGCAAATTTTTAAAATAAAATATCAAAAGGATTAACAATGCAGATTTATTTTTTACAGCCATCTTTGTTCATATTTACCAAGGGGCAAACACTTTTTCACACCACTGTATGTTTGTCCATTGCACTAGCATCTCACAATCTTTTGTTGTGGCGTTGAAGATTCACCAGTGCAGGAGATATGCATTCTATCCGTGCCACTGCCATCACAGAGTTTAAATATAATGTATGTTTCAATTAACCTTTGACTGAAGACCTTTGCCGTTTTTCTTCCTCTGCATAGTGCCGCAAACTCGCCTTCCTCTCAGGAGTTAGGGATGATCGATTGGTCACTGACGTTGAACGGGAGGGGTATGGTGGTGGTGCGTGTGCATCTGTCACTCTGAGTCATCCCAGCCTGCCCACATGGGATTCACACACATAAACACACACACTTACTGCTCGACGCAGCCCCTCTCCTACTCAAGACTGTATAGCATCAGAGCCCTCTCTGCAGGATTGCTGACGGAGAGTGTAATTTATCACTGTGCTTAAATTAATGTGCTTAATGTCTCTGTTTCCATGAGATCCTCGCCATATTTTCACCATGTAAAAGCCAGAGTGAGTGCCTTAGCTGGGGCCCACACTGCAGGATACTGCCTATTTAGACTCTGCAGTTAATGTGGCATAAACAATACTATCTCAGTACCTTTTTTTAGGTTTTTGATTCAGTATCTTGATATTTATGTATTTGTTCTGTTTTATAAAGATTTTTTGTTGACAATTACATTGAAAATATTTAATGCAAGAAATGAAATACAGTAAAAAAAAAAAAATCTTTCCTACACTGGTTTTAAGATTTTAGTTTCACTGTATATATTTATATTTAAATTAAATACGCTATCTAAATATTTCTACCAACCAGAATTAACATTTTAAGAATATTTTTTTTAAATCAAAACACTGACTGATATGATGAAATAGTTTAGATATTTGATATTAGATATATGAGTATGTATATATATATATATATATATATATAATATTAGGGCTGTGAAATGATTAATCGTGATTAATCACATCCAAAATAAAAGTTTTTTTTACATAAAATATGTGGGTGCACTGTATAATTATTTTATATATATAAATACACACACATGCTTGTATATATTTAATAAATATTTTCATGTATATACTGTATATAGATTTATATATAATTTATATTATATATAAATATAAATATTTTATATATAAATAATATTTTTTTCTTAAATATACATGCATGTGTGTGTATTTATATATATACAAAATAATTATACACAGTGCACCCACATATAATATGTAAAAAAAACTTTTATTTTGGATGTGATTAATCGTCATTAATCATTTGACAGCCCTAATATATATATATATATTATTATTATTATTATTATTATTTTTAATTTGCTCCAATAGTATCCAGAATTATCATGAATTAATAAATAATATTTATTTGATCAAATACACTTTGACCTTTCAATGGGGAGTGAATTGAGAAAATATTCATCATTTATCATTATAATTATTTTGTATAAAGTTAATGGTGAGTAGCTTGGCAAAACCATAATTTGCCATTTGACGTGTATTCATTTTGGACACTGCAGAACAATGAAGCAATACGAAATGAATAATAATTCTATTTTTAGAATTATGTGGAAATTTGTGTTTATGCTAAATGAATAATTAGTTTTGAATCAATTAAACAGTTTAAACTGATTTATGCAAATGAATCAAACTTACATTTTAATAGCGTATTTGACCTAACTCTAATACAGTTTTTGCTACTGATGAAATTTCTCTTGCATTATAAATTTCATATTTAATATATATCGCCCTGCTCTATCCTTCCTTTCTGTCATTCTTTCTTTGTTTCTTTTTTCCTTTCACTCTTTCCCTATCTCTCTGTCTACGCCCTCTCTGCAACTGCGGTACTGACTGCCGGTCCTCACCCATAGCCACTCAGCTCATTGTTCAGCAGGTAGCCGATTCATCACTACTAAATAAAATAAGGAAGGGGAGAGAAAAGCGCATACGCCAGCACCAGAATGTAATCTGTCATCCTCCAGCGTCTCTCCTCTCACTCCTTCAGCTCTGCTAAGCTCCTCTCTTTCAGCTGAAGCCCTTAAATTCAGCCCCACTCCTTTGAAGTGTGTTGCTAAAGGCCGAGAATTTCCATACGATTGTGTTTGGGAGTCCTGATAGGTCATAGAACTGGTCTTTCTGTAGAGGCTGTGTATGAGTTCAGTTTAGGCCCATTTAATAGTGGATTGGAATGGAACAGTGTCTGTGCTTAATCTGCTTAAGCCTGGTCTCATCTTCCTGCGCTATTAGGCACACAACTTACATCATCGCTTATGTGCCTTTTTCAGCCTTTCCTGGGTGTATCTTAGTGATTTAGTGCCCTTGGATTTGACCCCTTTATCTTCATCATCTTCATCTTTACCGCCCAACATTTTTTATTTATTTAAAAATGTATTTCTTTACTCAAGCTACTTTATTAAAGAAATTAAATTATACAATTTTGTTCTGCATTACAGTCCACCAGAGACACTTAAGTCACACACACTTGCACACACACATACACTCACAAAAAAAGACTTGCGACTTGACTTGGACTCGTGAACAACTGACTTGAGACTTGACTTGGACATGACAGAGAGACTCGTGAAAAACACAAGTCATTTTAGTACGGCAATCATGATTGCGTTCTCTCCTTGCTACTCCACATGACAGCATGAAGCAGCATTGTACTGTTCTTTCTTTATTCTTTCATTTCTTATCAATTTGTGCAGCAGTAAACACACCAAGTCAGCATTATTATATGTATATATGGAACATGTTTTGGAGTAAAGCATTTAATTCATAATGTGATCTACCCTTCACTTTCAATTTTTACTTCAATGAAAGGTTTTTTGGATTCTTTTTTAATGAAAGATCAAAAGGATAAACAATGTAGATTTATTTTTACAGTCATTTTTAATCATATTTACTAGGGGTACCAATAATTCTGACCACATCTATATATTGCTTGCTGTCCATGTTTCCATGTCCTTTTTATGTTTTTGCTGCATATAATATCCAAATCTACCAAGTTAATTTGCATCTTGACTAGTGGACGGACACTTTTATATGTATTTTATGACCCTGCTGTCTCATTTCCACAGATCGGATTGTTGAGTCAAATGACACAGACAGGAATTTTGGTCTTTGTGTTGTTTACTGTAACGCTTGTTTTGTTACCGTTGACACTCACTGGAAGACTACATTCATTACCCATCATTGCTTGAGAACTACAGCAAACTACAGCGATTCAAATAGGTCATAGACAGCACCTTTTGTTTTGATATTTCAAAACACTGTTAATTACAATAACTTGCCTAAAGAACTACTGCTAAATAGAAAAAGACTTGAGACTTCACTTGGACTTGTAGCACTTTATTTTACAGTCCTGTTCCCCATGTACATGCTATGTTTTTATTATAGTAATTGCAATAATTGGGTAATAACTAGGTACTAACCCTGAACCAACCCCTAAACCTAACCTTAACCCATGTGGTTACCTTATATTACCAGTAGGTAACTACACTGTAAGGACACATAAGTGCAGGTACTGTAAAATAAAGTGCAACCCTTGGACCCAAAGACTTGAGATTTCACTTAGGTTGTATTTATACTTGGCATTAACGTGCGATCACCGCGATCATAGATCATCTACCAATCAGGACACTGCAAGTTTACATTTGTTTACATCAAATGGCCTCTGTATCTGGATAACTGATTGGAATTCTGTTTCCCGCACAATATTTTAATTTTGTCTGTAATAGGCCTTTACCACAGACACATTCGAAAGGCAGAAACTTAAAATGGTCTAGTAGCGTAAAACAACTTTTGCTTTAGCCTCTATCAATGGCAGTGTGTAGCACATGAATTTTGTGATTCAATGTACAATCTATCACAAATATAGTACCAGTCCTTAATCCACCAATTTAAGTTTCCCAACATTAATCTTGAATGATGAAAAAACAAAAATGCTGTCTCATTATTCCAACACATTTTATGATTGAAAGGAGAACTCGCATATATTTATTTAGGCTACTGTATGTGTAATATGCAGAAAATGCAAAAATCTGACCACCTTTTTATTAAAGAAATACAAACTCTTTAATTAAACTTTAATTAATTAAATAAATATATATATATATATTTAATAATAAAAATAATAATTCATTACATTTATATAGGGATTTTCTCAGTACTCAAAGCGCTTTACAAAGGGGGGAATCTCCTCAACCACCACTAATGTGCAGCATCCACCTGGATGATGCGACGGCAGCCATATTGCGGCAGAACTTTTATTGTATATAGTAACAAAGTAACTTATGAACTAATACAGCACCATGTCAAATTTTGTATTTTTTTTAGAGAGAGAGAGTGATAGAGTTCAAATGAACAAAAAGCAAGGGCAGGCAGGTCGGAGCACATGAGCGCAGAGCTCTTTGAGGATGTGCTGAGAGAAAACCAGGCCAGGCTTAAGAGCTGCAGAGACTAGCAGCAAATCTGCCCTGAGACTGAACTGACAATCATGTAGTGCTGCCACGGGGCTTTCGGGAACAGAGAAGACACTCCAGAGCTTTGCTTTGTGTATGCATGTTTAAATATGTTTGTGTGTGTGTGTGTGTGTGTGTGTCTGACCCTGTGTTTTAGCATTTGAGTGGACATGAGAAAGCCATTTGATGTGTTAAGGATAGGGGTGTAATGTTTTATGTAGTAACAGGATGGCATAATCTAACTACATCCTGACTCTAGGTAAAGACCCAAAGGACCATTTCATAATACTTAGAGACATAAAGTGCGTGCTTGAAAAAATCTGGGAGTGTTAGAAGGAGAGGGAGATATAGAAGAAAAAAGCATTATATAATCCCATTTCACATATTTAGCCCAATCAAAGGGACTTTAGTGTTCTTTGTTCCTCGGACCTAATGCAGATGCTTTGTATATTAGTTATGAAACACATCTATTTATTTTTTCCACCAGTCTCAGGGGAGTCCTTTACTTAGCGATTTGTTTGTGATTATTTCCCTGTTTGTTTGTCTCTGTCTTTTTTCAGAGGAGAGTATCTTTGGTTAAGAGCTGCACGCACAGGTTAATGCTATGGCTTTCTGAAGTACAGAGGGGAGCAAATGTGTCACCACATGAGGAATCACAGCAGGTTGCTATAGATTTCTGCCATCACACACCCTGCGTCCAAATATGTGTTCTTCCCTGCTAGAGAATATGCAAAAAGGAGTATGTCAAGTAGAACTTTAGAATGCTCAGTATTCATGATATAGTAGGTGAACAATGCATCTGTGAACTGGAAGGATTCTCAAGTGTGCAACCAGTTGACACTTTGCTATCCTATAAAGTCATAGAAGCTGAGGAACAGCAAAATTCAAAAAGAAATTGGTAGTAACAGTATGCACACAGATTAAATGACAATTTTTTTAATTGAATTTAATTCATTTTTTTTACCTACAGTTTTTTAATTTATAATCTACCATCGTTTTGCAATACATAATTATCACATTGTTCCAAATATAAGACTGTGTTTTTTTTTTCACTTTGCATCTGAAAAATGCCAAAGAAAAGCTTACCGTGGTACTAAAAGCGCCCGCTTCAAAGAAATTGACACGCAAGTGTTTCAGAACGTAGCCAAAAAAGAAATGAGGCTACATACTGACATACTTGTCTGTCAATTTCTTCTAAGCGGCCGCTTTAAATCAGCGTAAAAATGATTCAGCGTAAACCAGTCTTGCCCAGTGCTTGCTCTCTAACATCAGGGAGAAACTGCTGTCTTTTCGGCACTATGTGATAGGCCTAAGGAAAAAAAGGCAAGCCCATCTATATCGATCTAATGGCGGCATTCGATTAGCGGGAAGGTCTCACGCGTGTTCCGTCTTTTCTCATGGCAATGGATTTTTGATTAAATGCAATACATTTCCTCATGTATTAACTCGTTATTTCATCTGACTCCATAAATGAAAAGGTTTTAATGATATCTGTGCATCATTAAATGTCAGCGAATGTTTGACTATTCTTTTAACTCTTTAATGAAAATAATAACAAAGTCCGTTAGAATAAAATCAAATGTTTACAATTTATTATGTCAGGTAAATGTATCATGCCAATTTCATAATCAGTTCAAAGATAATCAATACAATATCATAGAATGCTCTAGAATAAAGAGAAAGAGATGCAAACCCGACAATAAGAAATGGAGCGGCCGAGACTCTCAGCCTCACGGGCAAATCTGAGGTACAGAAAAGGCCCCGATCTCTCACTGCATTCCATTAAATAGCCAGAACCTCTTTCACATGGAAACATGCTAACAATGGTAATTTGCATTCAGAGGTTACACCTTTTTTGGGGGTAGGAGGACCATTTGCCTATCTTCCTTTGTGTGCCAGTTTCTCTAAACTTCTAAAACCCTTATTACCTTGTGTTTTACTCTTTGGGAATGAGACATTTGTACCACTCACTCATAACACAAACATAATACTCAATGTCAATGATAATCATTCACATTAAACCATATCTGTTCGTATGCGAGTTTTTGGTGTCCCTGAGAGAGGGGAAGAGGGGGAAGTCAAATGTTAATTTCCAACAAGGTCCTTTGTCTCATAGACCATTGGTGAGGTCTATCTCTTCAACCAGTTTTTCCAGTCTTACAAAACATTCATATTTTCCAAACTTTGAATATAAAAATGAATTCAAATATGAAAAACTTTCAAATAAAATTATTTTCTTTATAAAATATAAGATTTGGTCCTCAAAAAGCCTTTTTCCAAAAGGTACATCTTGAAAAAGCACATGTTGTTCAGCATTACTATTTACTAGTATGTTTTACTAAAGTTTTATTTTGGTTGGCTTACTTGGATATTCAATTGCTATTTCATTCTATGTTTGACTCTATATCTTTAACTAAATGTGCTTTGACGATGACCAAATATGCTTGAGGATTTACTATTATTTGTATTATTATCAGTAAGGTACGTAAAGGCTATTGTACGCTCACAAGCTCTACAGAAAATAATAAAGCACAGCTTCCCAAACTGAGCATGGCATTCCTGCATTGTTAGCAGATAAAACTGATTTCCACACAAGAGTGAGATTCTGCTGCTTTTTTTTGCATTGTTGTCCTTTTTTGTTGCTTTCCTGAAGAACAATGCTGATCTGTTATGTGTGTGGTCTGTTTTTGTATAAGCCCAGTTTTGGATGATGATGATATTATGGGTTTGTGTTCGGGCCCAGTTGGCAGTGCTGGATACATTAGGAATGGATAAAGCTTTGATCAACGGTGTGTGTGTGTGTTCGGGTCCAGATGGTTGCTTGCGGGTAAAGGTGCAGCCTCGCTGTTTGTTCCACTTTAGTTTTGCAGGTTTTCTACGTCTCACTCTAGCTATATGATGAGTGAGAGTCGTGCCTGGGGCAGGTGAACTCCAAACAACTCTGATCCGCAGCGTGTTCCGCATGTCTCGGTTATTCATAGCTTCATATCTCTGCAGCAATCTCCCCCTCTGCGTTCCACACTCGTTCTTATTCTTACGCACTTCACCATATCTCTCTCTCTCTCTCTCTCTCTCTCTCTCTCTCTCTCTCTCACTCACTCTATCTTTCCCCCCTCCCCTTCCTTCGTTCCCTCTCCGTCTCTCTTCCTTGTGTGCGATCGCACCTCTCTCTCCCAGACCGTTTCTGTTCCCACATCTCTATTTCTCACTGTCTTCCGCTCCATCCTTTCTCCTCCCTGTCTTCTCATTCTACCGGGATCCGGGTCTGATCCTCTGCCTGAGCCGGGACAGCTACTGGAAGTGCTGGATTCCTGGTCTGTCCAGAGGATTAAGTGGAGTGGACAGCTGGCAGATGATCAGAGTGAGAGCAGCAGCCAAGACTGGCTCATATTTATTGACAGGATTGGAGAATTGTGCAGATATTGGCCGATCGCTGTGGGACGGGGCCAGGAAGCCTCTGGGCTGTTTTTTGTAATGTGAAAACCTGCCCCGAGGGTGAGTGAGAGTGTTGTTTTTTTTCTATGTTGAATTACTTTCTTTTATCCCAGTGTCCTGTGCAGAGGCAACTAAGAAAGTAAGCCATCTGTTGGTATGTTGATTTCACCAAAGAAGTAAAGACTGTGGCTATGTGGCACTTTCAGTGTTGTTTCATTTGCATGGGTATCCTGAAAAGCCTGACTAATGGAGTTTGTGTTGGGATGGAACCTGCTTGTTTGGCCTGACCAATGGAAGCAGACGAAGTGTGTTCGAAAACTGTCATTTTTGCAATATCGTTTGGTGATGTTTGTGTGATGCTATGAAAATGTGAAATTGCGTTTATGCTATTGGAAATATAGGGGGTTTGCTAGTTCTGCTGATTGGTAGTCACCCATGAACCATAAGCGTGCCTATAACATACGATATATTGCTCAATAATGTATGACCACCAAAAATACTGGTCAACCAGCATGGTCTTTCTGGTTAAGTTGGATAGCCAAGAAAGTCTTACTGGTAGCTAGTTAAAAAACCTATATTCCAAGGTGGGTAGAATCATCTAAAACACAACATACTGGTCTTTTCATCTGGAATGGTGGTGGTTTCTCTTGAAAATGTGGGTCGTTTATGAGATGTTTTTGTTGATGGGCACTTCAGTATCCACTTGACAGTTCCCTTCTGTTCTCTTAACCACAGGTCCTTTGGCATCTTGACATCTTCCGCAGAAGCTTCCGTCAACTGAACACCCACAAGTGCATGGAGGACTCGTGCATCTTCTGCGCTCTGAAGGTGAGTGTTTCCAGGTCCTCCCAAAAAGCGCCCTGTCGTGCATAGCAAATCAAAAGGTACTTCCTGTTAGTATTGCCTTCTCAGAAAAGTAGCTTGAGGCTACAGGAGTCTCCTAGAGTGCCCAGGCTGCTCTTCTAATGATCCAGCACGGTAAGGGTAGAGGCTGCTCGGACTAATTGACCTCCTTGGTGACCTTACTGTAGCACAGGAATAGAATGGAAATGAGATTCTCAACATCAAGAGCACTGTCGCTCTTTTCGAGGAAGTCTTTTAATTTTCTGCCTGGCGGCTGATAGAGATGGGAGGTGGAGGAGGAGAGGGAGATATACAGTATGCTAGGAAAAGCAACTTGGGTCTCTTTTTAAATAACAAGCAAAGGCCTCTCACTCAAACAATATCCTGTTCTCTAGTCGCCTTCAGGCTAAAAGTAGCTGTGCTATTTAAAGGTGTCACATACCAGTAAGAAGTCACAAAACTGACATATTTCTTTAAAAGGCTCCTTGTTTTGTGTTAAAAGAAATCTTTGCCGTCAGATTTGTACTTGGCCATTTGTTTCCAAAAATACCAACATTTCTTGTTGGCTGTGTTTACGCCTCAGAGAAAAGGAGAAGTACAATGCCTGATGGATCGAGACTAAGAGGTCTTTTTCTTTCTTTACTTTGTGTCTGGTCTAATCTTGTTCTGGTGTTGGGTGATTTTCCACTTTATTATACTGAACACTTGGTTCCTCTACATATGTAAGCATTGGTTCTGCTCCATTGTTTCCACGGCTACCTGTTACCTTGGCTATTCTGTTCTCTGATAGCTTAGTGTCACGCCCACATGATGTCATAAAGACAGTCTGTACCTTTTGGTCTTAGTTTCCTTCGAGTTGGTTGTCTTTAGTTGTGAGATTCAACATAAGTGATTTGTTGGCTATGTTGGTTCTGGTTGATGGATGGTTGAATGGATCAATATATAGATGGATAGTAGTAACTGGCTGATTATATAATATCCTTATTACATGGCTAAATAAAATAATAAATTGCCATACAATATTGTTTTGTTGAATTATTTTTATGCAAGGATAATGAGTGATTTGCATGTGGTAAAACTGGCAAAACTGTTGGATTTGGACTTGCAATGGTGTATGGTGATTTATAGTTTTGTAATCATTATTTAAACGTATTCCAGACAGCTTGATGGATGGATAGATGAATAGACAGATGGATGCAGGGCCTAAAACTAACTTTTTTACCACACCTGCCAATGACCAGTAACTTTAGATAAATGACCGGCCATAAAAATAGCCAATTTCAATACCACAGCTAAAAGTACTAGCCTAATATAAATGTAAAGGATTATTAAAGACAAGTAAACAATCAGTAATAAAATAAGAACAAATAATCAAATTACAAGCGAAAGGACAAATAAATACAGTAGAGCAAAGATACAAATGAAATAGTGCTTTTCAAGTAGGTTTTTCAGGTAGATCTAACAGTTTCAAGTACAGAAAATTAAATTTAAGTAATCAAATGTAAAATACCACTTCATAATCTTCACTGTATAAATGAAATAGATTAACCCTTATTGAAGTTACAAAAGTTATTCAGGTAAGAGCAGTGAGTGATCTTTTTATGTCCTTTGTTGTTTAACATTAAAAAATGCAGACAGCAGCACGTTAAGACTAATGCATGGATCCGATATACTGACATACGTATATGCGTTTTCTTTCTCAACTGTTTAGTTTACGTTTACTTAGACATAACCGACTATGTTTCCTAGGATACTCACGGCCGTTGTCATATTATGACCGTTGCAGGGTCCGATTATATTTTGCATGTGTGACTGTGGCTTAATTGCGTTCCCTTCTTCTTGTGCTTGAAAATTTTAATTGGCATGCATGTGGTGATACATACATACATACACACATACACAAACATATAGATAGATAGATAGATAGAATTGTGTGTGCTTGTGCTTGTGCTTTTTTCTCTGGGCTACTTTGTTGATATTGAAACACAAATGAGCCCGTGTGAAATCCATCACAGTGATTGAAATGTGCTCTCTCTCTCTCTCTCTATCTCACTCTCTCTCTAAATGAAGTGTGTGAAGTGCTGAGGCATCAGAAATCACTCCGTTGTGGTGACACAAAGCCGTATCATGAGAACGCTTTCACATATTTGCCAGGATTTATGACCGCTTACCAGGATCTGTTCTTCCTGTCCTTCTCCTGCTCTTTCATTCTTTCTCATCATCCCTTTCTCTTGCTCCTGTTTTCTTGCTGTATTAAACCTCCATTTCTATTCACTGTTAAACTGAAGTGACATATGTCATTGAGTTGACTGCATCATTTTTCAACAGTGTTAAGGCAGCATTCGTTTTTTCTCTTAATTACATGACGGCGCGTTTCTGTTTAGGCCCTGTGCTAAAAGTTTGCTCTGTGGTAAAGCTCAATGCCTGACTCTGAGGTGGATTCCAGTCCCTCAGGTCTCACCCCCAGCTCTTTTCCTGCCAAACCCTCTGTGGACTGGTGGCATGTGATCTCAAGTGGCTCTGGCTGTCCCATAGCCTTGAATGGCATGCGCTATGTCACCTCTCTAATTTCTAATGTAGGAACGTTAGTTTCGGCCGATTGATTATGAGAGTTCCTCACGCGTGCCGCCCGCCAGCCGCCTGCTTGCCAGCCATGTTATTGAAATTTAATGATCTTACGCTACTAATGAGTGCTGAAATATGCCCTCACCACACCGCTCCTTTCTACAAACCGCGGAATTTTACAAATGTGTTTATTTGAAGCATACTGACTGTGGGGAATATCATGTTCATTTACTGAGATGTAAATGAGCTGAGGGGTATGGAGATGAAAAATCTCATATTGATTGTTTGCACAAGAATGCAACATTTGGCCAATATTATTTACTGATTTGCTCCTTTGATTTCATTGCATTACTAGCAGTTTGTCTTTTTATGAGAGGGTGGCATTTCACAAGTTTGTGGTTGGTAATTTTAACTGTTTCTTAAAAAGTCTGCATTAATTTGATGCTTTATTATTATTATACATTATTAAGTTTAATCTTTTTTTCTGTATTATTTGATAAATAGAAAGTTCAAGAATTAATTTTCTCTTAGCTAAATTCAGTTGCTATTCAATTACTTTATTAATGCAGATTTAGGGGAGATTATGAATTGACAGATAATCTCACTGTTGTCATTAATATTAGATGTCATTGTCATGAATGCAGCATACTTGTGCTAAATAAATAGACCGCATTTTAAGTCACCAGAGAGGCTGCATGTCACAGAGATAGAATTGTGACATTGGGTGGCAAGGGCCCACATTACTGCCACTTCACGAGGTGTGATAGTGCCTTGAGGTTGGTGACCTCTACTGACCATCGGCCCCGCTGAGGATCTGCAGCGCTGGAGGCAGGAAACACACACGCATAAACAAACTAAATAAATGCAAAGTCACAGTCACTCAAACAAGCCGCCACCTTTATTACGATGATGTTTCCTATTATAGAAGTTTCAGTGACACCTCTATGTTTGTGCCATTTTATGTAGTGAGTTAGAGTTAAACCCAATTACAAACTCATAATCAGCATGAGATTGAATCCCTCTGCAATTTGAAAACTGAGCCCAGGGAGAGTTTAATATTAATATATTTACGTGCGTCACAAGATTGCTGTTCCTGTCAGGGTGTGTGTGGATGTCTATATTTTCTCATTGCCTTTGTGAGTTTTGAGCAGTGCAGATGATATGTGTCTAGTGTCTTTGAGTGGAGTGTCTTATTTCACAGGGTACGCCCGAGGGCTCGCAGCTGACAACACAATCTCCGGTGGTTTGTGTGTATGTATACAGTACGTATGCATATGACTGGACTCGCATGGTTTGAGTAGAGCCTGACCAGTTGAGTTCTATGTCCTTGTTAGAGATGAGAAGGACTTTACATCACACACACACACACACTGACTGCTCAACCCTCAAATGGGATTCCCAGTTCTTCAAACTCTATAATGTAATATAAAGACTCAAGGCAGCTTGTAGTTAAAACTTGAGAAGTTTATATGAATGTCCTTTTTGGGAAGGTCACGACTGGTTCAGACTGGTTTATTTGTGTCAGTATTGATTAGCTAGCTCTTTGAACAGAATTAAAACCAGGGAAGCTGGTTGACTGGTGTAATTTGGCTTGTTAAGTTACCCTGGGAGTTAACTTGTCTCTGGATTTGTGTACATTTTCCAGGTTAGTTGCATCATGTCTTTAAAAGACACTCAATGGTTTTGTTTGAGGCAAGTAGCAAAGTAACAAAGGATGTGTTACTTAGTTACACCAGAATAAAAATTTCCTGATAATTTACTCACCCCCATATCCACAACTTCATGCATTACGTAATCACGTTGGAAAGGTAGTACAAGTACCGACCAAGTGTTTACAAAGTGAACGTGCAAAGACAAAGTCAAATGCCCTTTACAAATAAAGGGCAAAACAGCGATGTCGGATGATTTTGAAGTTGGAGGAGAAAATGAGATGAGAGTACGTCTACGTCACTCGTGGATGTTTTCCTTAAAACCTTAATTTATTTTCGACTGAAGAAAGAAAGACATGAACATCTTGGATGACATGGGGTACATTATCAGGAAATTTTTATTCTGGAGTGAACTAATCCTAACTAGATATCCATGAGCAGAACTGAATATTCCACAATGTTTGAATTATTTCTGTAATATAATCAGTTTATCCCTGCTGAGAAAACTGCGGTTTTGAGCCCTCTTCAGCTGGCCAGCCTTGGAGACAATCTAGACAAGCTGAAGACCTGCTTGGCCAGGACTATAAAGGCCCAGACAAATCAATCTGATATCAAAGACCTAGCGGTGTCAAAAGCTGACTGTTGCCTCACATTGCCTGTGTCTGGGCCAAAAAGTTGTGCTGGAACATCGCAAAATCTACAGCCAACGGCCAGCTAGCACAAATGAACGTGCTTGAAAAGAAGTAACTCTTCATGCCTACAAGTGGGAGTAGTCTGTATTTCCTATTTGTAATTTAAAAATGGAAATCAGAAGAAATAAGACTGTGGATATACAAACTGTATACACTTGCTTACCATTTTGTCATTTTATCACTTCCATTTTTCCAACAGCAAATCAGAGTCGACTTGGTGTGTCACGGTTTTAAGCTGAAAATGCTCCCATGTTTGCGTTCCGTTCTGGTTTATGGACACTCCACGTGATGTAATCATTAAATCACATCCAAACACTCGATTTTTGTGTCTGCGCAGACAACAGCGCATACGCAAGTGATGTGAGCGCTTTAAAATTAGGTCTATTAGGTAGTGGTCAGCACATGTTGATCCGCGCTCATGTTCAGTAGAGAGTATACTTTGTATAGGCTTGTGTGCTCAAATGTGCTCCAGACGAAGAAGAACATGAAACATTATACCCGTACCAGTAGTTTAAGACCAACTAAGACCAGCAAACCAGTTTAAGCACTTTTTTCAGTGAAAATATTACTTTTCGTTTGACAGAAATTCTGATTACAAAGTCTATGCACATTCCACTCATCAACGTTTTCAGTACAGCCAGTCACAGGCGAACACTGAAACTTCAGATCAAACATAACGAATTGTGATAGGTTGAGTTTTCATGTCAGTCTGTAGGATTTAAAATAATCCAAGATATTTAAAAATGAACAAAGACATTTGCGTTACTGTTTTCAACCCCATCTTTCTTACCTCAATGACCATTTGGAGTTGCTAAAGGCACAGATAGTGATCAAGGCCTGTAGGCCAAGATGTGTGTACTTCGGGGGGTCTATGAATTGCCACACCTTTAGTACGGTGGGGCAAGTTTTAATTATCTGATTGGTCAATTTAAACATCTCACATTTGGGTTTTAGCACACGGTCAGGGAAAGGATAAAAGAATATTGTAACTGTTGTTCTGTCTCTTTTATTATCTGGCTCCCATTCTTGGGGCACTCTTTCTTTGCCTCCTCATTTCTTTCTCTCTTAATCTCTACACTCTCTCTCTCTCTCTTTATATTTCTCAGGTAACATTATACATAAATGCTGGGTACAATTAATAGTATTTTTATCATCATTTTTAAGTGTAACCATAACCATATTGTTATTAAACCCTTTCAAATCCAAATAATGTGCTAACTAGTTTTGATTTGGTATTGACTTTGAAGTGTTACCTACAATTTCGTCACTCTCTATAGCAACGCTCTCCCACATAATAAGCTATTGTAACTGGGCTTATTTCCGTCGTTGTAAGTAGCAGTGGGTGGTAATAGACAAGAAATGTACAGTTTTCTACCATCATGCTGACAACGTTTCTTTAGTCATTCGGCAGTCTTGCAGCCTGAACCCCTGCAGGAAATCCACCCTTACAAGTCAGAAAGACTTTGCTTGTCTAAGAACACAAAACTTGTGTTCAACAGTTGTTGTTTTTTTCCTTTTTTCCCCCCTTCTACATCAGATCTGAGCTCAGAGTTCGTCGCAACTTGCAAGCATGTGAGGGCGTGTGCTGCTGTCCCACTCTCGCTGAGGAGAGCGGAACAGAACTGCAGTTTGGTTGGGCACTGATTGCCGAGTGATATATTTGCTGCGTACACACACCAGATTTCCAATTGGCCCTTATCTGTCCTGAGTGTTTCATCAGCTCAGAGAGAGAGAGAGAGAGAGATGGGGAAGGAAGAGGACATTAAAATATGTCCATAGGCGAAAATCACTTCAGGCTCTTAGCTGGGCAGAGCAGTGTGTGATTAGAGCTGCATGGGGAAATGATGCAGTGGCTGAATTTTCCTCTCATCGAGTTTCCTCAGTGGGGTACATAACCCTCTACGTCTGTCCCTCCCACACTTTCTCTCATTTTCTTCCA
Source organism: Semotilus atromaculatus (assembly GCA_031834385.1). NCBI lineage: Eukaryota > Metazoa > Chordata > Actinopteri > Cypriniformes > Leuciscidae > Semotilus > Semotilus atromaculatus. The sequence continues at coordinate 9,456,761 of JAULUF010000012.1, read as the reverse complement.
CCCTCCCTCCATTCTTTTTCTTTCTCTCCTTGGCGCAGTGCAGTCATCACACTGCATTACCTGTTCCAGAGCCACGGCCTGTCCCGCTGAGGGAGAAACCCCCATCCCACCTTCAAATAGGGGGCTGCCTTGGGCACTGTGCCTACTGCATATATGAGGGTTTTAAAACTGCAGTATGTGTGCGTCTTTGCAGCCGCAGCGAATATTTGCCTTTGCACTGTGAGTTTTGCCCGAGTCCATTTGTTCAGCTTATCAGGATGTCCTCTGGTGAGAGAGCATTGTGTTGCAGTCATTGTTCATTGAGTTCAAAAACTGTGCCAATGCTGATGGACAGGAGAATGGATTCCACCGCAGGCATTTAGGACTCTGCATTTGTTTGAGCGTTCACTGTTAATGAGCTCAGTATCTTAGTTAGATGTTTTCCAACCGGTGCTACAGGGATGAGCTTGTCCAATAGAATAAGTAGTGTGAGACTCCACAAAAGTTGGCATAAATCTGTTTGAATGTTTGGCTGTGTTGCAAAACGCAGTGAAAAAGTCTGTACATACAGCGTTTAGGCATGTACAGATGTCCACAGTGTTTTAAAACCTTGTGAGCTCACCTACCTAGATAACATTTTTGGGCTCATTTGAAAACTCACTCTGTTTCAAAACTAATGAGCTCATACTTGCGCTTATGTTAAAAAGTTTGGGATCAGGAAGATTTTATTTTATTATTGTTATTTTTTGTAGTATTTTCACGACTGGACGCGAAGTCGGAGCAACACCCGCCCCTGTCGCCGATTGGTTGAAACACTGTTTATTTTGGTTTTGAGTGGTGGTTGTACCATTTGTTTTTGTGTGTAGATTTCAGAGCCTAGGCTGCCTACAGAGACGGCATGCTTATGGGGCGGGCAGCTAACGGATCGAAGATTAGGTGAATGTGATCATTAATGTTTCGGCCTTTTCTGGGCCTGAAATCACTGATACAACCTTTAAAATGATTACTGAAGGATCCTGTGAAACTGAAAACTGGAGTAATGACTGCTGGAAATTTAGCTTTGCCATCACATGAATAAATTACGTTATTAAATATATTAGTGAACTGCCTACTTGTACACGTTTGAACATTTGAACATTTGTTGTGTTTCAAAACATACTGAGCTTCCCATTTAGACAGAATTGGTAGGGCACACTAGAACATTTTCTTAGCCTTATTGGACATTCAAATATGTTAAACACAAGCTGTTAAAAAATGTAAGTAAGCTACCTACTTATATTTGTGGGCATCATAGACACATTTTTACATACTAGTGCACGGCTGCCAAATTTTTTTTAAATCGACTGTTTGTATTTTTCCTTTTTATTCTGCTAACGTAAGCAATTTTGAATGACTATTTTGTAATTGTAACTGGCTAAATAAATAAATAGTATTGCATTAACTTGCTTAAATAATTTTGGGCATATTTGAGCATTTTTAGCTCAGAACATAGTTAGCTGCCCATTTATACAGCATTTTTGACATTATCACAGACGTGTTGGCATGTTTGCTGTCCTTCAAAACCTGCTGATCTTCGTAGCTAGACTGCATTGTTGACCATCATATACAAAAATACTTTCTAATGACTAAGTAGGCAAGTCACTAGGTTTTGAAAGAGCCTGTACTGATTTGCCCTAACAGAGTCTGTGATTGGTTGTATTGCAGTGTAATGTTTTTTACAGTACAGTATGTCAGCCCTCCTCTCTTGATGTGTATTTTCTCTCCACAGTGAGCGGCCAGGCTGCTGAAAGCTGTTGTGCGTGGTAGTGTTTCTTAGTTGCATCAGTTTCTCTTTCTTACTTTGAGGTGCTGTTTCCCTTTGTGGTTTCAGAGCATCTTCGCCCAGTTCCAGTTCAGCAGTGAAAAGGTTCTCCCATCGGACGCTCTGCGCAGCGCTCTGGCCAAAACCTTCCAAGACGAGCAGCGCTTTCAGCTGGGCATCATGGACGACGCGGCTGAGTGTTTCGTAAGAGTTTTGTTTTTATCCCCATCTCACCGCTTTATTCACGCTTTCTCCTAATAAGTTACTTTTCTCTTTTTGCTGACACAGTGATCAGCTATACCCGTCTTACCTCCTCTGTTCTCATCCCTTTGTCTATCTCTCTCTCAGGCATTTCCTCTTCTCACCTCTCCTCAACCCTACTTTCGTCTCTCCTCGCGTCACCTCTCCCAGTTCTGTCTATTTCTGTTCATCTCTTGGATTTTGTCAACCTTGATCTTAGATTCCAGAGATGTTAGGTGTTGAATTTCAAGCACTGCTGCCTGTGTACATCCTTGTGTGGTTTAAAGAGTGGTAGAAATGGAAACATGGAGTCTGAGCAGCGTAGCGAAAATAACTCCGGAGAAAGGCAGACGGCTGAAGTTTGACAACTTTTTGTAATATTCATATATTACTGAAAAAGATGTGTTTTGGCGATGTGCATGGCAGAACATGTTGTCGTATTTTTGTTAAGTGAATTTGAATCTAAATGTCTGGTTGATAGGATTCTCTTAGAATGCAATGAGACTTTAAATAAAACCATCTGAGGGTGATCTATATTTAACTGTGAAGTAAGGGATGGTTATATTTTTTTCTATTGTTGGGAGATAGATTTTGTCTTGCACGATTTTGTGACATGATCTTATGTCAATTCTTTCTGTGAACTCTGGTTAGCTATGTACCAAGATCTAGTGAATTGCACTGTTTTTTGACATCTCGACATGAAGGATGTTTTGTCAGCACTGTATGTACAGTGGCAACAAAAAGTACTTGCAGACTTATATTTGAAGATATTGCACTAGCAAAAAAAAGTGACAATAGACCTTTTTTTCCAGAATTAACTTTGCAATTCTGAGACATTTTGCAATGACGTTTGCAAAGATTTTAATGAATGTATAGTGTAAAGCCAATTTGCCCAATCAGAGTAGCCAAAGTTTTAGTTCATCACATGAACTATGATATTTTTCTAGTATCATTTGACAACCGGATCCTTTTGTCATCATTTGGAACATTATATGTTTTAAAACATGAAATGCTTAAAAAGATTGTTTGTGCTTTATTTCTTTCAAATGAATGGCAGTTCATTTCATAAAAATTGATAAATTTTTTGGGGGGGGCCACTGTATCCTTCTTGGATGAGGTAATACTTAAATGCGTTGTGACAAGCTCAGTAAAAACGGTCTAATTTATATAAATTATTCAGCACTTCAGAGTAATTTGATATAATTAAAAGCGACTATTTCATGCGGTATGTGTGCTTTATGTATTTTACTTGTTAACTTAGCCACATGCTAGCCCCAGACTAATTTAAAATATTCTGTGAGTGGTAATGGAAGAGCCTCACTTGCGTTTCATTTGACAAACATTAATGGAGTCGCTACAAATGAAGCAGTTTCAAGTCATTCTCTTTAAAAAGCATCTCAGTATTTCGGCTTCCTTGGTTTTCAATTTTTAATTTCTTTTTATTCATTATTTTTATTTTCAATGCATCTATTTAATTTACTTTAGTTTTGTTGCCTTTATCATTCTTAGTTTTAGTTTAGTTTCTTAGGTTTCAAGTTCAAGAACATTTTTATTTCATTTAGTTTTGCAGTTTTAGTTTTTCCCAGTTATGTTAGTTGCTATGTTTATTTAAGGTAGCAAAAATTTTTTCGTTTAGTTTTTATTGTAGTTGTTTGTTAAGCAAGATTTCTTTCTATAGACTTTTGCAACAGAGCTGTTTTTAATGTAGACGTTTAGATTTATGGCTGTGAACGTCATGGGCTTTACAGGCATATGACAGCAGGAGTTGGCAGGCATATGAATAGGCCCTGCTGTTGCTTTAGATGAGCTTGGGTTGGATCATTAAGGATGTGGAAGCTTTCTATAAGGTCTTCCTGTACTCCCCAACCCACTCCTCTAATCCCCAGACCTGATTATTTGGCCGCACCTGATTAAGGACCATAGATTGTGTTTATCTCACATTTATGTCCTTAAAGGACACACCGCATGAGCATCAATACAGATAATTGCTTTTAAGCAAATAAGCAATTGAACGATCATTCACGGGCGAGTGGCTGAGCTGTCCAATCAAGATAGCTCGCCGAGAGACCCTGTGATTGGCTCCATCTTAAATACCCATTTATATTCAGCCAGTACTGTCTATGTCAGGTTTTTTCCCCTCCTCCATAGATATGTGAATGCAGCTGTGCTTACTCATAAGGTCACAAAAGACAGCATCATCAAAGTGTTATTTAGCTCAATTAGCACCTCGTCTGCAGTTCAGTAACAAAGGTCTGTTTCTGTCGCGGGCTCGTTATTTTTAGCCGAGGATCTGTTGAATGGAACTGCCATGATTTCTCCCATTTGTTTGACTGGCGCATTTGCGAGGCAGATGCATTCACAGGGCCAAAGCGCTCGTTGTGCCATCCGTCTCCACTTTTAGACGCCAACCCCACTCCTCACGTGCACCAGACGACAGGCAGTACATTAGCGAAATGCCAACTCTTCATTTCTGCCTCGCTCCTCTGCACATCTGCACCCCTGCATAAATAGCTGCGTTATTATCTGAGCCGGAAATGAAACGCTCCATACACTAATGATTTGTTGTGTGATACTCAATGAGAAGTGTCTAGCGGCGGCGGGCATGAGATGTGATATTTTTCAGAGTGAAAAATTAGTTTGAATGCAATGTGTGAAGAGTCTTTAATAACTCTGAGTTCACCGAGCTCAGAAATAGTGTTGAGATGTAGCTACTGTAACTAGTAGCAACAGTACTTACTTGACTGTATTTTTTTAAATGTAGCTTGACTGTTTCAAAACCATGTAGATTTCTGCAAGAGTAGTATGACGTCGCTAATAAAAAGATATATTTTTATATGATATAGTGCAGAAAGCTTTGTAGCTGATTGAAATGGAGAAGTTTTCCCAATTATTCTTGTCTTAATGAGCAATATTTCAAACCTAAATGTTTTAACAGCTTGTGCTTTATTTACATTTCACTTGGTTTTGATATTTTGCTATGTATTGCAAATTCCAAAGAAATTCATATTCTTAAGAGTGACTGCAGTGTCTGAAAACCTTTTGGAACCACTGTATCCTTTGAGAAATACAAGAATGCATTGCAAAATTCCCATCCAAGATGACGATGTGAGATTAATACATTTTATTCAATTGCAGTGTTGTTATTGTTATCTAAAACTAAACTATTAAAAAAAAAAGCTCAATTGAATTGAATAAAGCTCAAATAAAATAAAGCATAAATAAATAATAATCACACTTATATCTTAATTGGGAATGTTACCTTGTCGACTTGCTGAAATAAGTTTTAAGTTAAAGTACTGAAATGGCTAAAACTAACTGAAATAAAAATAAAGCTAAATAGAAATATTTAATAAACGAATAAAAAAAATAACACAAGCACATAATAAAATTACTAAAATTTAAATGAAAATTAGTATAATATAATAGTAAACAAATATAACAAGAAAATAACACTGTTCAGTAGTTTTACAGTAGTTATATAAAAAATTACCTTTAATGCAGTATATGTATATATTTTATTATGTATAATTCTTATATATGTATTATACATAAGAATAAAGTTCTCAAAACCACATGCTAGCACTCAAAATATTAGTTAAATGCTGCTATTAGAATGTTATGTTGATAGTTACATAAACTAGGGAGTTTTAAAGTCATATTAGTTATATTTAGTGTTCATATTTTTGTATATTTCATTTTGTCACCTTTATTATTTCTGTTAGATCTGATTGCAAAAAATCAGTGCATGTTGTTATGCACAAAACAAATTGTTGCCTTAAATAGATTTAATGAATGTTCTTTTCCTTAGTAACTTATACTGTAACTTGAATATAGTTACTGAGCAGCTTGAATATATATAATAACTGTTTTGAGGAAAATGGAATAGCATGTAGCTTCTCCAGCACTGCTGGTTATACAGGTCTTGCAGGCGTGGTCCGTACTGTTAGTGAAATGAAAGGAAGGGAACGAGAGATTTGATGTATGGTCTTATTCACCTCTCTCACTTTCTCTCCCACTCCCTCGTTCACCCTGTATTCCTTTGTCCTTTGTCAGGAACTTGCAGTGTGATCGATTGATTTTAAATTTGTTCAGCCAGGGAATCAGAAGGACTCTTATGAAAAATAGATGTGTTGTTCTCACTTGATCAGATTAACGTGAAGTGAGTGCTGACAGAGAAAAATGAAAATAAAGAACCGGACCACACAACTCACTGTCTCTGATACACACACACAAACACCCGTTCAAATATGCCTCACTGTTTAAATGCTGTAAGAATAGCCAACATTATACTGCACTGGCACTAAGCATCTTGTTCCAGAATTGTTTATCAAAGCAGGATCAAAGAAACGAGAAAGCCAATTTGCGCACAGACACACACACACACACACACACACATGTCTGGTTCGCTATCTTTGTGTGGACTCTCCATAGGCGTAATGGTTTTTATACTGTACAAACTATATATTCTGTCCCCTTACACTGCCCCTGTCCCTAAACCTACCCATCACAGGAGACATTCTGCATTTTTACATTTTCAAAAAACATTACTTAGTGTGATTTATATGCTGTTCTCCTCATGGGGACCGCTGACTGGTCCCCACAATGTAGGTGATTTCAGGTTTTGACTATACTTGTGGGGACATTTGGTCCCCACAATGTAATATAAACACGAGCACACACACACACACACACACACACACACACGTTGGTGCAACTACATTATGAGGACTTTCCATAGGCGTAATGGTTTTTATACTGTACAAACGGTTTAAATACTGTACAAACTGTATATTCTATCCCCTTACACTGCCCCTATCCCTAAACCTACCCATCACAGGAAAATTCTGCATTTTTACATTTTTAATAAAACATTGTTTTTTATGTTTTTTAAGCTATTTGAATAAGAGGACTCATGAAATGTCCTCATAAATTACGTTTAAGTTGTAATACCAGTGTAATACACATGCCATTATACAAATTTGTGTCCTCATAAATCACATAAACAAGCACACACACACACACACACACACACACACAGTTACTAGAAATGATCCAACCACTCAGTGTTTGTTTTCTCTTTTCTCTAGGAGAATCTCCTGATGCGGATCCACTTCCACATCTCGGATGAGACCAAGGAGGACATCTGCACGGCCAAGCACTGCATCCCACATCAGAAGTTTGCCATGACACTTTTCGAACAGGTTGGGGAGGGACATCATGTGTTTCTGTATTGTCCGTTTTATGTGCTTCATAACATTTGTTCTATGTATGTGTTTCTTGTCTCTTCCAGTGTGTTTGTAATAATTGTGGAGCCACGTCGGATCCTCTCCCTTTCATTCAGATGGTGCACTACATCTCCACCACCTCTCTCTGGTAAGTGGAGGACCATGGTGTCATAGGTTTTTTGCTCCTAGAAAGTATTTAGCCTTGTTCTTAAATCTATAGTGAGACGACTCACTGCCTATTCTCTACATAGATTGCTGCTTTCTAAATCAGCATTCTAAAAACCTTATTAGTGACTGATAAGCAAAAAGATCTTTCCGATCGACAAATGCCTTGATCGCGGTTCTCTGTTCCTCTTTTAAAATGAATACGCTGTCTACATCTTCTATAACAGACGCGATGGCTGAATCTACACATCTCAATTCTCCAGCGGCAGCCATTCTTTGTTGAAAACGAATTCAACCCAAGCGCTCTTTGGTGACGTGGATGATTACGTTACTGTTGATCATCTGTCCATCATCGTATAAAGCCCGGCCTGACAATTTGATTGGTCCGAAGAACCGCTTTGGTTCGGGCATACTTAATTCAAGTCCAGACCGAACTTCCCATCCTCAAATGTTGTGGGCGGGGCTAAGTTCAGCTGGCATCCAGGTTAACATAGATGCATTCAATTGATCAAAAGTGACAGTAAAGATATTTATAATATTTCTGTTCATTTGAACATTCTATTCATAAAAAATATATTTTATCATAAAATCACCAAGTTATATCACCAAGAATATTAAGCAGCACAATAATGGTTATAAGAAGAAATCTTTTTGGCAGTAAATCAGCATATTAGAATGATTTATGAAGGATCTAAGTAATGACTGCTGAAAATTCAGATTTGCTATCATGGGAATGAATTACATTTTCAAATTTTCAAATAGAAACCGATTATTTTAAATTGTAATAATATTTCTCAATCTTGTTTTACTGTACTTTTGATAAAATAAATGCAGCCTTGTATTAATTTGAAAGGGCTTGTCATTATGCATTCTAGGATTGTCATCTTTGTGAAGGATGTCTAAATTGGGTAAAATGAGATTAAGTAAAACAAATTGCACACCATTTGCGTTGAAAGCGTAGCTATGATTCTTTAAAATGCTGTCTACGTAGGCAGCTCACTATGTTTGAGCCATTGATTAGCCATTTAGACTTAAACACTTTAAAGAACCTGAAGTTGCAACCATCTCGAGCTCGCAGCAGACTCTACCTAGGCCGTCAAACTGACGTCCTCAGAGAAGAATCACCATTTCAGAGAGGATGGCAATCCACATTATAAAGACCATTTTTTTTTCTCTGGATTAACTTGAACAGATTAATCACGATTTATATACTTAATGTGCTCTAACAAACTAAATAGGGTCAATGTTGATTTCATGCAGACTGGAGCAACATGAGGTTTACATGAAACGGAAGTTGCAATAGACCTTTCTTCCTTATTGCGAAGTATATCCGAGTAAAACGGCTTTTTGAACAAAAAATGTAGGGCAGGCCTTGATTTTGTCCATTGGAAATTAATTGGATCCTCCCTTACGGAACAAAAATATATGGGAATTATTTACTGCAAAATATAATGCAATATATTACATAATACATTTCCATATATGGGAAACTAGTGTTTATATTTTTCAATATACTGCAATATATGCATTGACTGTGTATGGCTATATATTTATGAATATAACATATTTATAAATGAAGACAAAAATAGCATTACATGTAATATTCACAAAGTTGTATCCTTTGTGTACATATATTGCACATACATGTTCCCATATAAATGTGAATATATGTTCACACATATATAGACACACATTCACGGAATGAGTTACATCAGATTTCTAGTTCCCAGCATGCTTTGCTTCTGACTGTTAAAGGAGAGTAAATGTTAAAATTAACATTTTTAATAACAATGTGTTATTTAATGTGTTTTGCTCAATATTAGTATTAGTACATGCTGGTGTGGTTGTGCTATTGTCAACTAGCTTGAAAATATGTTACAACTTATAATGTAAATAATTAAAAAAATATAAGAAATATATTACATTATATATTTCTCTATAAATGTGTGTTTGTTGCATGAGTAAATATATCTGCAAAATATTACATGTGAAGTACCATATCTGATCACATAAACATCTATATATTATGAAGTATATTACTGAATATAAAATTACATACATTATGATATATTAGTAAATATATTGTCACATATTTTTCAATATGTTAAAAGCGGCAATTCCTTAGGTATTATTCAATATATTGTAATATATTGACACAACACAACTTATCCCGCCCTCATACCATCAAACATGTCATCAGAGAATCGTTACAAGGGAAGTTTTTTTGATTAAAAATTATGAGGGCACATAAATAAATAAAAAATAGTGATGTGCACTGATACATAATTTACAATAAATACTGCAATATATTCCATGAAGAAACAAAAACAATGCTGACTTGTGGTGACTTTAAGCGCGTCTTGCTCAAGATCCCAATGCTAATAGCACCCCTGTCAATCCGACAACCTTCAGTTGCCACCACAGATCTTGAACCTGAAATAAAGATCTGTGGCCATATCACCGCCAACTGTCCTGCACTTCACTGTTTTGCTTCAGTTTGTCTTGTGCTGCACAAATGATGGATACTCTTGCGGTTGAGGGTGATCTATTGAGACTTAGTGGGGTGTGTGTACGCCGTTTAGTGCTGGAAACAGACAATTGTGGCTCTTTTGTCACTTTGATGTTGAGTGAGGGTTTCGATTTACACATCAGACTGGAAACTGAAGGTAAGGGAGCAATCCACAGTGTTTATCGGGTAAGTGAGCCACCAGCTCCAGCTGAATGCTAAAGCCGACCTGCTAGGCTGGAATGATGCTCTATATCACAGGTTATTAGCTGTCATCGTACATATCAGACCCGTGAGAGCCATCTGCTAGGGGTTTGGGGAGGGCAAACGTGTCCTCTGCAAACCCCTACCCTCATGACCTATTCTCCCACTCTAATGTATGTATTGTTACACACACATGCAACCTTCATCTGCCATATTTGACGTCTTTTCCTCTCTTTATCCATCCCCATTCCCCTATATTCCCACATATAAAGGAGTATGTGCACACACCTACTCCTAACTCTTCCTGAAACGTTCTTGCCAGCTGTACAGTATTTCATTCTGAGAGCTTCACAACACATATGATGTTTAGACCTCGATAAGACCATTTCTCCAATAAGAAATTGGACCTCTGAGGACACAGATAGGACATTACCCATCAATCCCTGTGGAATATTGTTCCTAGTACACCCTAGGACATCAGAAAGAATCACTATTACGCCATTTGAGCTTTCCAACACGATTCAGAATTTCACTTTCTTGTTTTGAAATGCATTGCCAAATGAAGTTGGAAGGTAGAACCGAGCGTTGTTAAATGGGACGGATGAGTGGCAGTAGCGATTGTACTTGGCTTTTTTAAGTTACATTCAACTGTTTGAAAACAAAACATGGTTTGGCAACAAAACGGCAATTTCTCTTAAGAAAATCCTGTTGTCACTGGTGTCACAATGAATTCTTGGGTAGGGTAGGTCACGAAAGGTCCGTCTGTTGTATCATTCATTGCCCGGGAAACGAAGGATGCATTTCGAGGCCACATTTGAAGGAGCCTTCAAATAGGGACAGAGCTAATATCACTGAGCATGTAGGTCGGGGTCTTCAACGATACAGGAAGCACTTTTATCAACATAAATCATGCAAAGTTGCTTGTTAAAATCACATGAAAGACACTCAAGGATCTGTTGTGACCAGAGTATTAGAGCGGTAATATTTCGTCTGGAGCTGAAAACGCCTTCCTGAAGATTCTGCTCCACTCGCTTACATTTACATTTAATCATTTAGCAGACGCTTTTATCCAAAGCGACTTACAACTGAGGAGAGAAATAGAAGCAATCAGACCAGCAACAGGGCAACAATACAAGTGCTGTAACAAGTCTCAGTTAATGTAGTACAATTGCGAGTTTTTAAAAACAAAAATGTATCAGACATACAAATAGAATAGAATAGGCAAGTGCTAGTATTAATTGGTCAGGTGCTGGCGAAAAAGATGTGTCTTTAGACATTTTTTGAAAATGGTACAGGGATGAGATAGGAAGGTCATACCATCAGCAGGGACCAGTCCAGGAAAAGGTCAGTGAGAGTGATTTTGTGCGTCTTTGGGATGGCACTACGAGGCGTCGTTCACTTGCAGAACGCAAGCTTCTGGAGGGCGCATAAGTCTGAACTAGCGAGTGTAGGTATATTGGTGCAAACCCAGTGGTTGTCTTGTAGGCAAACATCAGTGCCTTGAATTTGATGCGAGTGGATATTGGCAGCCAGTGCAAACTGATGAAGAGAAGTGTGACGTGGGCTTTCTTCGACTTGTTGAAGACCAAGGAGAAGACATTGAAATGGAGTGTGGAGTTTGAAAAGATTCATTTTGTAAGCACTCGCTGCAAAGTTTTATTTTATTTTTTTTTGGATTTTTGATTTCATATCTGATTTCTGTATCCGATATGAAAGAGTCAATTATCCATGGTAGTGTTGCACCAGCCATTTGTAAGTTTTTACTTAAATTAGAATGTAAAGTCCCAGGCTTAGTAACTACTAGCTAGTTCGTAACGCTGTACTTTATTCAGGTGCACCATTAGCTCTTAAGGCAGAATGTAGCTAGTAGATAAGCTCTCCAGAAAGTAATACGTAGTAGACGCATAATAAGATGTTTACCCTCAATGATCCAGTAGCAGCCTTCAAATACGAATTTCAGTTTATCCTTGATTCTAACTTCTTTTAACTCATGTAAATAATGAAAAAATAAGTTTCCAATAAAATGTGACACTACTTAATCATGAATAACATAACAGGTATTTTATATGTGTAAATAACAGTCAGAAAATGTATTTGTAATTAAAAAGGATCAGTAAATAAATACTGATGGAAATAACTTATGACTGATTTTATTTGACATTCACAACTTGTGTTGAAATGCTGCTAACAAAAAAATGAATTTGCATAATGCTCTCTCTCTTAAAATGTAAGCTAGTGTAAATGTCAGCATTATCATATTTTGTCTAAAGTATTGAAGTATTTTGGGTAAAACAACAGCTTATTGATGCAATTCTGCTATTTTATTCCTACCATTATTTCTGGTCGTTGGCTTCCGTAAATATTTAGTTTATGCGTAGATTTACGCTTCAACTACGTTTAATGGTGCAACGCAAAACTATATAGTATTGCGTAAGTTGTAACTTAGTGACCCTTTACATCTAAACTAGGCTAAGTTGTAACTTTCGCACAGATGGTGCAACCGGCCCTAGGTCTGAATGCACATGCAGCGTTAATGGCTAAATACTCATCATCCTTTACCATTCCACACACTGGGTTTGCTGGCTTTGCATTGCATATGCATAAACGAGAAGTCTCTGTCCTCTCTTGGGTTCGCACAAACACACTCTTACTCCACAGTAAATCATGTGCTTTGCCACGTGGCCGTACGGCAATAAATTATAGTACAATGTGTTCCCTCACTTGGATGCAGGTACCCTTGTACAGCTTTAAATTCTCACACAACGGCTTTAATATGAACACGCACTCTCAGTGGGAAGCCACGTCCACCTGCATACACAAACACACACCAGAAAACAAAGACTATGCAATATGCTCATAATCCTAACTCAAGCGTTTTTCATCCAGAAACAAAGCTGTTAAACCAGGCTCGCACATATACTGGAAAACAATGGAACCCGTTGGATTTATTTATTTGTCTCCTTTCTGAAACAGATTGGAAAGGTTTATCTGTATTGACAGGCTCAAATTTGTAATTCTTAAAGAACCGATGTATAGTTTCTACACTATAAACCAGGCATGTACCTATGCACATTTGGGTTTCCTCTTCCAAATAAAATGCATGTTAAGCTTATCATGTACATAATTTTATTCAAGGTTTTTTTTTTTGTGAGCCAGGTCGCATTTACATGGAATTGTACTGGTGTTATTGGCACTGCATACTTTTTAATTAAGCATAACTAACTAAATGGAAACACACAAACACACACACACACACACACACACACACACACACACACACACACACACACACACACACACACACACACACACACACACACACACACACACACACACACACACACACACACACACACACACACACACACACACACACACACACACACAGTGGTGGTGGTTTAGACACCAGAATGTATCATAACATTTCTGTAATATCACATAGTTTGTAAATCCACCATAAATTGTGCAAATCGTCAGTATTACCATCCTGAGTCTCCCTGCAAATGGTACTATTTTTAAGGTTTATGCCTGTTATAGCTTATATAGATGGATGAATATGCAGGGAACATGATTGAAAAGAAAAAAGATGATGCCATCCACCCTCTTTACAGTATTATTAATGTGTTGAATATGATGAGCGGTAATCTGAGATTATAAACACTGCATGCTAAACAAGGTGAAGAGCGATTCAAGGTCAAAGTGGCTATTTTTAAACCTTAACAATTTAATAGCAAAGAGAGGAGTAAGTTTACTGTGCAAAAGTATGGATTAAAGGTAATTCTCAGTATGACCGTCATTTCCAAGGAAAGGACTGAATAATGCTGAAAGTAAGACAGTGAGAGAAAGGGTAGACCTGTCTGTCTGATCTAAATTAGTGTCTGCGTATAGGTTGTATTTAGCCCTAAAGGGACTGTCTTGGCACATTTCCTCCATGCGGACATGCTGACAGACGGTTCATGTGTGCAGATATGCTGCATGTCAAATGGATGCTATCACGCTTAGCTTAAGGAAACATTAGCCAGTAAAGTACGCTGATTTCTGTGCAGGCCTGGGGCTCTTGTCCTCATGGAGACCATGTGGAGATGGAGCAGAGATCGAGTGCTGCTACATTAGTTTCTGATGTCTTCCAGGGAATAGTGATCTACTGACGATATATAACATCTGTGTACTGTCAACTTTGTAAGGTTTTTGAGCGGCTGAGAATAATGGTGTACGTGTAACACTGAGTATTATTATTCTTTCCGTTCATTAATGTATGTAAAATTGTGTGTGCATTTCCCATCAGTGGTGTTAACACTGGTGCTTGAGGACACATCTGTCTCTTATTCCCTCTGCTGCAGTAACCAAGCTGTGCGAATGCTGGAATGTAAGGAGAAGCCCACACCCGACATGTTTGGAGAGCTTCTCCGCAACGCCAGCACCATGGGCGACCTCCGAAACTGTCCGGTGAGAACATGCATACACACCTATCTATCTACCTACTAATTACAGTCTAGCTTAGCTTTTACCAATTGTTTTTCTAAGAGTTTAATGGTGTTCCATTTGAAGAATTTGAGTAATCAGTGATAGGCCATCTACAAATCAGTGTTCAACACTTTAGAAAATGGAACACGAGAAACATGTGGTCAGTTTTATTGCTAACTCAAGGAACTGGGATGGCTGACCAGAGAAATACTGAGAGGAGATTTCACAAGAGAACAATACAGAAACAAATGAAAATGCATGGCCTCGAATTAATTATTATTTTCTCGCTGGTTTATTTTGCTGATTGCTAGTTGCTTTTCGTCCATGTGCCAAAAGATTTTCTTTGTTGTTGTTTTTTTCTCCCTTGTTGTTTAAAATGTGACATTGGATGGTTCACTTTTAGGGGCAATCCGTTTGTAGCTCTTTTTTTTTTTTCTTCCAAGAGCCACCCCTGTACCCCTGTACAATCTCATGTGAGTGACAGCATGTCCCGCCAGTAAACACATAATCAGAGAAGAGATGTTGCTGCAAGAGAGAGGGGAAACTACTTTGATTAAAGATTATGAGGGCACATGAATAAAAAAAAAAATGCCACAGACAAATCATTTATAATAAATACTGCAATATTCCATAAAAAGCAAGAATTGTTCATTTTGACTTTAAATGTCACCCCTAGTTGTCCATACAAGCACAGCTATATTGGAAGTTGGTTACCTGTGGCAATGGTAACATTTACAGTTTAGCACATTAGCTTGACCAATCAGAATCAAGTATTCCAGAGAGTGTGTAATATTGTCTTGTCATATAGCCTATTTTTCACTATTCAATCAAATCCCACTGGTTAAAATTTAGTCGTGCCAACTTTATTTCAATAATGTTGCCTAGTTTAATTTTGTTAAATAACTTGATCTTCACCCAAAGTGTAATCATTTTTCAAGCTTTTCACCCGAGAGGGTCTTTTGCTCACTACTCCTATGTTCTCAACAGATGAAAGACCCCCAACACACACACACACACACACACACACACACACACACACACACACACACACACAGTCCTGCTCTATTACACACCAGCTGCTGATCAGCTCTTACCACACACTGTGCACCCTCACCCCGCCACAGGAGGCGGCTGATTTCATCATCCCAAACACACTCCAGCATCATTCAGCATGCTTATGGAGAAACCCATGTCAGCGGCTGAGTCTACACTGTACCAAATCAACAAAATGAGTCCAAATGAATTTGAGCTGAAATCCACGCCTTCATTTCCAGTGATTTTCCGTTTGTTGATTCCCTGAAATGACTTGATTGAAATGCAACTGAGATCACGGTAGTCTGTATCGTCACTGCTCTTTAGAAGCTTAGTCGTCTGGCCCTGAAAGCATGTGTTTGTCTGGATTCCCAGCACTTGGCAGGACTGACTGTGGAGCCGAGGCTAACAATGATCTCTAATGGGACACTGTGTGTCTGTCCCAAAGCTCAGCAGTGCTGCCGCTGTTGGTTGTTCATTGGCCTCGCTTCTGTGTTTGTCTGTGATGGAGTGACTGAGAGAAAGAGAGAGGACGGTTCTGAGAACTGGGCTCTTTGTCTAATCCCTTCCTGCCCAGGTCTGGTGCCAGCCTGGTGCCGCCCCGCTGACGGCTCCACAAAGGCAGTGCTCGGATAGGTTTTTGTACGTTAAAGGAAGAGGTCAGGCTGGCAGTGGTGCTCGTCGCCAGAGCCTTTCTCCATGCCTGTTTCCGTATACTGCTGCCAAAAGTGCTCGGCAGAGGGCGGTGACTCAAAGAGCACAGCGAGAACATTGGGTGCTGAACATAAGGCCCTGCTGGACTGTGTTGCACTGTTTGAAGCGCTCTTTCATCTCTCCTTCACCTTTCCTCTCTTACACACATGCACATTCCATAATTCATATGGAATTGGTCAAAGCAGTTTGACTATCGGAATTTCACTTCTCTTTTTGGTTTGAGGTGGTAAAGAGTAACCCCAAGTATGAACACCAACATTTTTCACGTTTTTTTCTTCTTCAAATTGTTCAGCCGTAAAAGGATTTCACATTTAAAGTTTTCGTATTAAAGTATTTTTTGCTCTTTTTTTAATTATTGCTTTTTTGAACCCCAATCATTCTAGAATGAGGCTATTCAAGTAATCTGGTGAAACTCGATGTATTCATATTGCAATAAATCGTGGAAAACATTGCTTAATGTCGTGCATCCCTAATCAAGATGCCTTCTTTTTTGTCTCATCGTTTCAGAGTAACTGTGGCGAAATGTTGCGGATTCGGCGAGTTCTGATGAACTGCCCGGAGATCATCAGCATCGGCCTGGTGTGGGACTCAGACCACTCTGATCTAGCTGAAGACGTCATCCACAGCCTGGGCACGTGCCTGCGGTTGGGTGATGTAAGACTCGTGCATGCACGGACAACACACTATTGCTGTTCCTTTTTGTCACCACCTTAACGCAGTAACCTTGAGCTTCCAGCTCTCCTTCTCTTATGCACAGTCCAGGACAAAAGGAGGAAACACAGTGTACTCTTTGTCACATTCAGTATATCCATAGCCCCACTAGTGTAACAGTGTTCTCACGTACTTCACACCAGGGTTGTGTGCCATTCTGAATTGAATCTGTGTCAAAATTATTAATGTAGCACACAGGATGCAGAATTTGAATTTACCTAAGTGAATAAAGAATAAATGGAGTAATGCATATGGAGTAATGGGTGCCTAAAATTGAGGTTTTCCATTTTAGGAATAAATTACCTTTTAAAATATATCCAAATAGAAAACAATTGTAATCTTATTTCACATTTTCACAGTTTAGAACAAATAAATGCAGCCATGGTGAGTATAAGTTTTCAAAAACTTCAAAATTACTGATTATTCTGTATATGAATATATAAAATGATGATGTTTTTTATTATTATTTAACAAATTAACATTAATGTATACATACATTACACATGTTTAATATCATTATTATTGATGTAATTACTAATATTATTATATTTAATAAAGTGTTATCCCTATTATGAATAGGAACACTTCATTTCCCAGAATGTTATTTACTCATTATATTAGACAATATATTTACATTTTGATGTGATTGTTTATTTTTTATAAGGTTGCATTTTGTGCCATTTGGTATGAAGAGGTATAATTATATTTGCTATAATATAAAAAATGTTAAACTAATGAAATTATTCTGTTGTGTGACTTGTGAGTTTTTTTCATTGCAATTCAATGATTTTTTTCTTCTCATTGCAATCCAAATTACATCAGTTACATCCAATTTAACATCCTGTGTGTGTGCGCGCATGTGTGTGTGTGTGTGTGTGTGACCAATTCCATTCAAATTCACACTCATGAATCGAAAGGGAGCTAATTCTTAAATATTTTTAGATGCTGTTTTTCATGGAACCTTGTTTAGAGATGCCTTCTCATGAACACTGAGTTACCTGTGGCTCAAACGTTGAAATTATTCACATCATTAAGTCTAAATATAATTTCATTTTGAATATTTTAATTTAACTGTTGATTTTATTGTCTTATGATTCAAAACATGCTCTGCCAATGCTGACGAGTTAATATTCAGAATGATTTAATGCCTCACTGCAGTTATGGCAAACTCTAAATCTGATTGGTCCTCACGGTCAATTCTCTCTTTATGTGCCTGCCCTCCAGCTGTTCTACCGTGTGACGGATGAGCGGGCCAAGCATTCAGAGCTCTACCTTGTGGGCATGGTTTGCTACTACGGCAAGCATTACTCCACCTTCTTCTTCCAGACCAAGATACGCAAGTGGATGTACTTCGATGACGCACATGTGAAGGAGGTAATGACACGTCTGTCTCGAGCAGCTGATTCTAGTGTTTCTATTTGTGAATGGAGTCTGCGGTTAACTGAGGATGTACTAAACTGTCATAGATTGGACCTAAATGGAAGGATGTGGTGTCAAGATGTATAAAAGGCCACTACCAGCCACTCCTGCTGCTGTATGCTGACCCCAGAGGAACGCCCGTGTCATCGCAGGACATGCTGGCAGCGCAGTTAGACCTGCATCACAGCAGCAAGGCTGGCTATGACAGCGAAGACTCCGGTGAGGCTAAAAGGAAGTGAGAGGCGGGACGGAGAGGTAGAGGGTTGAAACCAAAAAAAACAAACAATACTAATGATGTCTAATTCTCAGAATCAAACAAAGCAATATACACAACAAAAATGTAAATTCATTCCTTCCAAACCCAAATTACTTTATTCTGTGGAACACAAAAGTGCACTTTTTAAAGAATGTGGTCACTCTTTTCATGCAATTGCAATGAATGGCTACTGAAGCTTATAAAGGAGTCAAAAGTACCATGAAAAGTGGTCCATATGCTCTATTTTCAAATTCTTCTGACCGCTTTATAAACTGAGATTGTTGTTGTTGTTTTTTTTTGGTTGCTTTATTCACTAAAAATCTTGACAACTGTTTTACCTGTCCTTGGAACATTCATTAGAGATTGATTCACAAAAATTGATCTACAGTAAAATATTAATTCATGCATTGGCCTGATCTGGTTTACAATTTGTTAATCTGAATGGAATCTCTCACGCAAAGGTAGTATGTATGGCTTTAGAACAGTGGTTTTTAGACATTTTGACTGCAAAGTAATATTCACAACAATATTAAGAGATCCCATGACTTTCCCCCATTATTTCACTTATGTTTTATGACTTTTCCTGGACTAGAAATCACACTTGGGCTTACTCATATTTATAGGTGTTTTACGATAATCCTGATTCTTCATAGAGAAAAACTGTTGTGTACGGGCTGAATTGAATCTTGTTTTTTACTTGTTTGACCATATTTTATTCCTTGTTTTGTGTTTTAAGCCATTGAGGCACCCTAGTGATCTCCGGACCCCTGGCTGAGAACCACTGCTTTAAAGATTATAGTGCACAAATCATATGGACAACGTTTATAGAGCTTTTACATCCTTTTGTTACTTCCAAGTCTGAAAGCTTCAGTCTGTATTTGTTGTCATTTGCATTGTAAAGTACAATCATGCTTTGAATTGTCTTCTTTTGTGGAAGGTTTAAAATGAGGATGAGTAAATGATTACAGAATGAAAGTTTTTTTGGGTGAACTATCCCTTTAAGATCTGTCCTCTCCGCAGTTGCATAGCTGAAGCTAACTTTCTCGATTTCTAAATGCCCTCTCTGCTGTTGTTGTTATTGTCGTCAGGGAGGGAGCCCTCAATTTCAAGTGACACACGCACAGACTCTTCCACAGACAGCTGCAGCTACAAGCACTCTCGATCACACCATGAGTCCATGGCCTCCTATTTCTCTTCTGACTCTCAGGGAACTGTGGTGTGTAATCAGGACAGCAGCGGTTCCCAAAACAGCGTGGACACTGCAGGTACTTTAACACAAACATGCTCTCTAATATAAATGTCACCGGCAAATCGTCATGCTAAATCCGACTGAGAAGGCTCGTGCCTCGTCAAATTTGGATGCAACTTTCAAATTTATTTGTATAGTATATATTCTAACTTTGATAATTGTACAAGTCTGTTTTTTTTAGGGGAGGTTCTTAAAGACCAGGCCACTCCCCTTTGTACACCAAGAACCTCTTCTACTGGCCATCTGCAGGATTATAAAGAGACTGTGAATATGATCCACAGCAGACCCCTCTCATCGTCCTCTAGTTCAGGGGTGGGCGGCTCGGAGGCTGGGGCTCGGTCGAGGGACTGGGAAGACGAGAGCACCAGCAGTGAGTCTAAGTCCAGCTCCAGTGGAGGGCGCTATCGGCCCACTTGGAGACCGAGGAGAGAGGCCCTGAACATTGACAGCATCTTCAGCCGGGAGAGGCATCGGCCGGCTGGGTACGCCACGCTCGGGCCCTCCCCGCTGCCGGAAGACCCGATGTCACCGGTGCACAGCGAGCTGGTCTCAGGGGCTGTGGCGGGGGGGTCAAATATTGTAGCAGCAGAGACTGGAGCCATGAGCGATGGCTCAGGGTGCGTGTCAGAGACAGGAGTGGAACATCTACCGATCCCACCACCTTTAAGAGGCGTAGAACAGCAGCCTCGGCTGATCCAGAGGATGGAGAGTGGCTACGAAAGCAGTGAGAGGAACAGCAATAGCCCCATCAGCATGGACATGCCCCTCAGCGACAACCAGAGCACCAGTGCTCACAGGTGTATATATTAAATATAAATATTGGGTATATATATTATATTAAAAAAAATACTGTTCTAACATTTATATTCATCAAAGAATCCTGAAAAACAATGTATCAAGGTTTGCACAAAAATACTAAGCAGCACAACTTTTTTTTTTTGCATTTGATAATAATATGAAATGTTTCTTGAGCACCAAATCAGCATATTAGAATGATACCTCAAATTCCTGCTGGATCATATTTGATTTTTTGACACAATGTTTCTTTATACATCGTATGAAATATTAAGTAAGCAGAAGTAAGCAAGCATCACCCAGACATACTCTAGATGTCGACATCAAATTTACTTGATAGACATAGAATTATGTGATGTTATTATTTCAATATTCACACAATGTTGATTTGTTCTGTATTGGCAACAAAATATCGAATAAGCCAAATATTAACCATAAGTTGTAGTATAGGCCTACACAAACTGGTTTACTACATAGACACTGAGACTGACTTTCATGATGTCTGAGTATCAAGACATCTGCTCCACTCTGCTTTAGGGACAGCGGCAGTAAGAGGCCAGTAACTTCTGGGCCCTCCTGGCGCACTGTGCCCAAGTCCAAAAGCAGCAGTGCCATCCTGCAAGACCTCAAATCGCCCACCTGGAGCAGCACTCCACTGAGTTTGGGTAGGTCACCGGCTCACCGCCAGTCTTTGCCTTTGTGCATTATTAACCCACTATTACTACAAGGTGTTCATGTCAACTTTGAACATGAATATTACTGTTATTTATTTATGTGTTTGTGTATGTGTGTAGGAGAGGGGCGCAGCGAGCTGGATGAATTGCAAGAGGAAGTCGCTCGCAGGGCCAGGCAGCAGGAGCTCCAGAGGAAGAAGGAGAAGGAGAGAGAAGCAGCGCAGGGCTTCAACCCCAGACCCAGCAAGTTCATGGACCTGGATGAACTTCAGCACCAGGGTAAACAGTCAGAAACCAAATGATAAGAGATAGAATTTGTGTTTAAAGAGAGAGCTGACAGAGCCACAGCTTTGCATTAAGATCAATCCTTTCTGCAAAAAAACTGATTAAACCAGCCTAAACTGGTTAGCTGGTCTCCCAGCGTGACTAAGCCGGTTAGACTGATGGATTGAGTGTTTAGATGGATTTCTAGGGATGCACAATATATTGGTTATGCATTGAACTTAAAGTTTTTTTTTATTGATATTTTCGATGGCTGAATAAGCTGTTAAAGCTGGCCAGCTTTTATGGCTCTGGGGGGTTGTCTATTTTTCACCTGATCAGGCTGACTGACCAGCTAAACCAAATTGACACCAGATTTGCCATGCAGGAAGACCAGACCGATTTAACACCGGGATTTAATACATTTAATATACCGGGAGACCATATAAACCAGCTAAAATTAGCAAACCACTTTTGACTGGTTTCTAGGGATGCACAATATATTGGTACAATATTTATTATCGGTTGATATTAGAGATTTGTTCATTGATTTGTTTAATTGATCTAAGATTAGCAAATTACTTTAGGCTGGTTGGATGCACAATACATTGGTACCATATTAATCATCGGTTGATATTATACATTTATTAATTTATCATTTTGACAGCCAGTTTGAAGTTGTTTTGGCTGGTCTGTTTTTATGGTTCTAGAGGGGTTTGCCCACTTTTTACCTGATCAGGCTGACCAACCAGTTAAACCAGTTTAACACCAGATTAGCCTTGCTGGAAGACCAGCTATGCCTGTTTAAACCAGCTAAGACCAGCAAACCACTTTAGGCCAGTTCAAGCAGATTTTTTCTCCGCAGAGATATTTTAGAAGTGAAAGTTTACCTTTACTCTCTTCCAATTACATCTAATCCAATGTTTTAGTATCTTTAAATAATACAATAATTGAAATATCACTGTAATATCATGTACCATGATATAAATATTGTAGATGAGAGCCATAGCATCATAAACATTCACCAATACACTATTTTTTCAATCAATTAAAATGCTACATCTTTAACCCTAGTCAGTGTGCATTGTGTGTGTACTTACTGTACATGTCCACTTGTGTTTATGAGTTGTGCTGGTGGTGGTCATTATACTGTGTGCACTTGTGTGTCAGTTGACATCTCCATTGCCGGTAAGCCGCGCAAACGTTGTGAGTGGCGTGTTCCCGGGAACACACAGGGGCTCCTGTGAGCAGTGTTTGTGCGTGTATGAGCGTGTTCTCAGAGGCCTGGCCTTGGTGTGTTAATTGCAGGGAAGGGGGGCAGTTTTGAGCACTGCCTGGCGGAGGCTGACTCTCTCTTAGAGCAGTCGCTGCGTCTGGAGCAAGCTGGGGACACAGCTACAGCCCTGGCGCTCTCCCACCACGCTGTGTGTAAGTAATTCTAACCTGCCTCTGCTTGCTACGCCCAAATCCTACGCTATCTGTTCGGGTAACCATCACTTACCCAATATATGCACTTTCTAGGTCCATTTAGTAAGAAAGCAGCTCCCAAAAACATTCATGTCCTTGCAGCACGACACAAACCCACCATTTTTACACTGCCTTTCCTTCCTGCAGCACCCTGTGTGTGTTTGCTTCTGTTTGTCTCTCTGTGTGCTGGTGTACTCGCTTATGTGTGTGGCATATTATTTGTTATCCAATCCTTCTTTTTTTGGTCTCTAGGGATGCACTATATTGGTACTATATCAGTTAATATTTGAGAATTTTAAATATATATATTTTGGTGAAATTGTACATGTCTAAATTAACTTACTTTTTAATAAAAAAATAGTTTTTTTTATTTTATTACTTAGTTATGATGACATAAAAATAATATTGACCTTATCTGTATTAAACAGAATTGTTTTTTATTTATAATTATTATTATTTTTAATATATTTTTTATTTTAAAATAAAATCTATTTATATTTATTGAATTGTATTTATTTTAGAATAATTTTTTTTTGAATTGTTACTTTTTGTATTTTGTTATTTTAATTTGGTGCATCCCTATATTTGTTTTCTTAGTGCTCTGATCTGAGACACCATTTGCAGATTTTCACAATCTGATTGGATGACTGGGAATGTGGCTCTGCCTGTTGATTGTTAATACCGCTAATAGTGGCGTTCTGTTGATTTTGCCATTTGAGAGCCCTTGATCTGTGCCAGACATGCGCTCGGCTTTTGCCATTTGAGAGCCCCGATGTGTGCCAGACAGAGGCTGGAACAATTTTAATCTTTTTTTTTTTTAAACATTTTATTCTGTTTGTGAGCCCTCCATTTGGATCACCATTTGAATGGGTCTCACCCACAGCCACACGCTAACAGAGCTTAAATCCATTCTGGATTCACCATCATAACATTCCCGACCCCTATAAATCCCCTTTGCTGGAAGGATTGGATTGTGATTCTGCTGAGCCGTTGTGTGTGGATACTGCCACACAATCCTGTCTAAATCTCTCAGCACTCTTCAAATTAAAACAAAAAAAAGGTGGCTTTGTATCTCTCGCTTACCTGGAACAACAACGGTTTTGTCCGAGGTGCTGGCATACCTGCTTGAATGATTAATGAGCAGAGAACAATTTCAGCCATGCTAAACTCTCCACAAATCTATTTATACCGCTCGCAAACCACTATCCAGGTCTGCAAACCCTCCATCTCTGTCTCGCTTTGCTCACGGTGTGTGCGTATATGTGCATGCATGTCTGTATGTGTGCAGCAAAACACTAATATATGTAAAGGGAAGACAGCCTTTGTAAATATTTCCACTCTCCAGATCCCTGCAGCACTTTCACTGTCTCGTCGAGACAGATCTGATTCGGCCCAAAGCACATACAGGCCTCTAAGATCTGTGGCAGCCTATAAGGTCATGCCTTATATAAAAGAATAGTTTCCTATTCCTCTGGCCAAATGAAAGCAACGCCTGCCATAACCCTGCAATTCATTATTGGTTTTGTGTGTCCACGTTCGTATGTCTGTCCTGGCTGTCGCTCCTGCTTCCTGTGTCTTCAGTGGTGTGCCATCCTAAAACTTTGCCCCTTTTCATCTCCCAGAATGCCGTCAGCTCCTTTTCAACCCATTGAAAGCGATGCACGTCATCTGCAGTTAAAGCTTGCTCAGGAGCAGCTGGTGTTGACAGCAGTAAATGTTCTGATAATAGCATTTTTATGATAGGCAGAATTAATGCTAAACCAGACTTAAAAGAAACAGGTTCAAGGGAACCATGGCAACACTAACCTCCCATGCGGTTTTCCATATAACAGCCCCAGACGGGAGAGCAACCAAATCAACTGTTTCCTAATGCAAGCTCATTTTGGGAAGGCAATTAACAGTTAATCGGTGTGATGAATCTCAACACGTTGTTTAGTACACATTGTGAACGAGGGCTTAAAAGCTCAACCACAGTTGTTGGTTTCTCTCTTGTCGTTCAGCAGAGCAGCCCAGTGCTTCTCCATAGTATGGTTTTTCTGAACTCTGTTTATGTCACTCATTATGGACGGGTATGTTCAGTAAGCAAAACGCTGCATAACAGCAGGAAATGTGTTTTAAAATGGAAATGATGAAACTCAGGAGTGTCATGCACCTATTTTTTTCGAGAGCTTTTGTGTAATGTGCGAGGACCTGGGTTGAAATTCCAACATAATATACTATAATAAGTAAAAGTTCAATTGAACTTGGCAGATGGCAATCACAATGCATTTTTGTTTGTATGAAAAAAAAGAGTTTTGATATTATGATAACTCCTTTGTATCCTACTGAAAATTATTATTATCATCATTATTATTTTTCAAATATATCAAAATATAATATACAGTAAAACAATATATAAAAATAAATGTAAAATATTATAGATACATACCGGTAATATAAAATATAGAGGGAAAAAAAGACTGCAAAAAGAACATTTAAAATTGAGAAAATAATAAATAAATTTAAAAATGAAAAATAAATGTGAGAACATGACTTTTTTTTTTATCTACCTTTATTGTAATTCTAAAAGTGTTTTTTATTATTTAAATGCTACTTTTAAAATGGGCATGACACTTCTGTTGAAAGCTACTGTTATCAACGCATTACGTCAACTGTGTGATTACATTGATGAACTAGCGTGCAAAGCTTTGCCTATTGAACACAGCCTAGAGCTCACTCTGGGGTGAAAGGTGGAATATATCCCACCATCACCCTGTCCTATTTCTTTCAATTTCACTACGTTGTCTTTTCTATAACAAAGAAATGGTCCGCATGCCGGCCCCTCATAACTCACCTCTTTCTTTTCTGCATTTTCTTTTCTTCTGCTCTTCTTTCCTTTCCCTTTTTGTTGTTCTTTTGCATTATAGCTAAACTAAGATTTTCCATGCATGAGGGCAGTGCTAACACTCATAGCAGGACTATGGCTGCTGACGCCAAGCTGCAAAAATGCATGAGGAGAGCGCGGGGCCTACAGCAGCGCATGCAGCAAGAGCAAGAGCAGCAGCAGGAGCCCAGCCGCCCACAGGGGCCCTCCAGGTACCCGTACTGTCACCCTGTGTGTCCAGCTTATCCGCTTGTTCAGATCAGTACTCTTCCAGACTCCTGGGTCTATTAGGGTTGTGCGGTATAACAATACAAAATCAGCACCACGGTACCAACATTTTTTTAAACTGTACAATACCAGCATACAAACATAATTTATGTGACTTGAAACATGAAAGCAGAGTTACTGTATACGGTTGTAAAAAAGCATTAGTACATGATTTGAGAATCGAAATTAAATGTATTGATTATGGAATTTGTAAATCAATTATTATAATAAATCGTTAGTATAATAATACCCACTGTGTTGCCGAGTTCATCTTGAACTTCATTAAATTAAGAAATTTAATGTGGATAACAGATCTTGGTAAATATTGTATTTCCGATCCATTTGAGCAAATGTTAACTGTTGTTTTGCTCAATTATGATATATTACCTTTATGTACTGGAATATTTTAATTTAATAAGAATATTTTTAAAACAGTAATAATTCATTTGGAAACTATATGCTGAGATGCACCTTGTGATGATAATTTTATAAGTTATGAAATATGTTAATTAGTTAATTAATTCCATGACAAATGGGCCTTATCTGCCAGATTTCATATATATTTGAGTTATTAGTAAATATTCCAGTTATATGCAAATCTGTCATACAAAATACAATAGTCTACCTAACATCTGTTTGTATGGTAGAATTGATATTGAGGTGCTAAAGCTGGTATCATACTGAAGTAAAATATTTTTGCCTGAAAGCCAATCCTTGTGTCTATGCTTTTTTTGAAAAATTAGGATAAAATACTATTACAGTGTGTTGGACTTTTGTTAAGTGGTGATGAGGAAAGGCTGTGTGTTATCTCTTTGTATTTTTGTTTTATGTCTGTCATTGAGATGCAGTGTTATCTTAAAACATCCAACTTGTGTAGGCATTATCTAACTGATCGGTTTGTCTGAATGCCAGTTGACATTTCAGAGGTAAATTTTTTATTCAAAGTCACACAATACAGTACATGTACAGATCAGGAAGGATGTTAAAGATTCCTGATAAGCCCAAGTATTAGAAGCAGAAGGCAGCCGGCTGAGTTATTGGCGAACACAAATTAGCAAATAAATAACCACCAATATAACATGCACATGGCATGCCACTTTACTAATAAAGTAGCCTTCCAGTACAATGCAATGGTCTCTGCTGCAGTGTGTCCCATGGAATGCGGTTGTTTTACTGTATTTGTTTTTTCTTGTTCCCTGCTTTCTCTTTCCCCTCCATTGATTAAAGGCGTTGATGTGATGTATGGCCTGACCTGGCCAAAGCCCCTTGGGTAATTACCCAATGTAGTGCTTGAGGAAGTATTTACAGTAAATGAGCCCGCTAGCACATTAATCAGGGATGTTTACCTCTGTACCGAACTTCTCCCAGTTCAGTTGGCTCCATAACCACTCTAGGACTCGCAGCAGCCGCCAGGAACCACCTATCAACTCTTTTCTCAATTTCTAAACAAGTGATTCCCAAAAAGGTGTATCCCAGGGGTACTTGCTGTAAACCAGGTTTCAGGCAGCACTATTTTTATTTCATTTTATTAATTTGTAGTTTAGTTTAGTTTTGCTTTATATTTCTGCAACAGTGTACTTTACTCAAATTGTTTCTCCACAGCAATTAAGCAATCTTTACTTTTTCAGTCACATCTCTCATAATCAAACTAACCTTACAAATTTGTATATTGTTTTAAAAATAAGATTCTGTAGTTTCTCCAAACATTTTAATTTGAGATTAAGCTACTTAAGATTTTTTTTTTCTCCCATGGTATTGATATTTTTAGGTTACATCTGAGTAATTGCAATAATGGCCCATTTCAAAATATAAATAATTAAGTTAAAACACATTTCTAGTTTAATGCTAATTAAGAGGTATTTGCCTTATTAATGGAGCCTTGGGAGTAAGTAAAAAAAAAAAAAGGAGAAACAACCAATCTAAAGGATAAAAGGGTTGTCTCGGCTTGCATGCTTAAGACTAATATATTAGACTGTGAGACACCATGAATGTTAACAGTGTCAGATTCAGGGATCCCTGTACATCTGTACTAAAGGCAACTGCACCACGGATTATACACTGAGAATTGTGTGTTTAGATATTTCAAAGGCTTTTTACTGGTGTTAGATAAAGGTTTATCTGAAAATGAATCTATCACACGGGTCATCGGTGGGTCGCTGAGGGCCAGTGGAGATGAAGGAGGATTGATGGTATTCTGATGGATGCTCTGCTCTGCTTTAATAGAGGTGAATGGAGAAAGCGAGCAGGTTTCCCTTCTGGAGCAAAGCCAATTCTCATTCCCCCACTCTCCACTTCTGGGGATCTTTTGGGCGTATTTATGGCTGTTGTAACTCTGGTTTATACGACGACTATGAAAATTATGTCAAGGTTGCGTAGTTCGTCAGCTGTGGAAAGCACATGGGGACTGTGTGTGTGTGTATGCATTCTATGAGAAGTGGCTCATGAATACTGGTGTGAAGGACACAGGTCTCCTTGAATTTGGTCCTTGGCAGCATTGTGATTTTTTGTTTTGTTAGAAAATGTATTAGAATTGGGTTTCATGCAACAAAGCCATTTTCAGGTGGGAATGAACATTGACATAAATGAATATTTTGATATGAATGAATGAGTATTGTTTTGTATTTCACTTTGAGGTTCAATTTTACAAATATTCCTAACACCAATTGTTCTTATAGAAGACCCGTTAGAACTCAGGGTTTCTTGTTTTATGTTTTGTTTGCCTCTGTGAATGAGTATAGTGCATACTCCTTGTAGTATAAAATATATATATGTATCAGATGTGTATGTGAATTTTATGTTTGACTGTATCTATAAAAAGTTCAACCTTTTAGCACATGCACAGTGCAGATTTTATGCACAAGAAAATCAAGGGGTACAAAGTTATGTCCTTCAACATAATGTAGAGTGATTTACTGACAAAAACAACCATTTCATCTCACCTACTACAAAAGTGTTAATCAGTGTTACCGTAGTATTATTTATATACTTTTATAGTATTTATATTTTCAGTATTTTTTTTTGTCTTTTTAAAATATTTCATTTCAGTTTTAGTAATTTATTATTGCTCTAACTTAAAAAACGTGTTGCCTTGGCAGCTAGTTTTTCATGTAATTTATTTTATTAGCTATATTTCAACTAAGAAACCCATTTGAAATAGTTTTAGTAAACAATGACAACACTGGTATTTTCAACTCTTAATGTTTTAAGGACAAAATGTAACCTTAAACATGGTTAATTTCAATAAATACCTTTAATTATTTTAAAATTTGAATTACTTTTATTAATGTATTTTAATTATGTGCCAATCATTTAATTAGTGACATTAATTGAGTGATACTGTTGAACACAATTTCACATAATAGCCATGCTAATTTTCTTTTTTTCAGCCAGTGTCTTACCAATATCCTTCTCTCACTCTTCTTTCCTCTGCAGTGAACACCCTGGCCCGGACCAAGTATTGTTGACAGACAATCAGGAAGAGGTCTGGGAGACCAATCAGTTTTCTGTGCTTGGCCCACCCTCTCCTCAACACATGAAATCACCCTCCTCGTGTACAAACTCCCCATCTCCGTCATCTAGCCACCCATCGCTCAACCCTCGGCCTGCCTCTTCTCAGGCGCAACCCCAAGAGCCAGATGAACGTAGCAGTTGGTCAACCCAGAATAAGGAGGAATGGGGTGGCATCAGGTTATCAGATGTTCTCCAAGCATCAGGCATTCGGATCATGCCCATACGCAAGCACCTGGCCATATCTCTACCTTCTTTGCCCCTTGACTTCTGGGGTGTTTTGGGAGAGGACGAAGAGATCTCCAGCAGTCAGCACCCTCAAGCTTTGTTCTCTCAATCTCCAAATCCTCCTTTGTGGCAGGGCACTGCAGATTGTCTAGACCGGATACCCCAATCCAGCAGGGCCACCAGTCCACCACCTGCCCCTGTTGAGGAGAAGGGGGCAATGCCCCGACGAGCCCCCATATGGCAGCCCCTGTCTGCATCTTCCCAGCCATGCACCAATCTGACCCCTCCTGTTGCTGCCCGTCATTGGTCCTCTTGGAGCCTAGACCGCCCTGATGCTGTCATCACCCCCTACGACACACCACCTGACCAGAACCAGCGGACAGGAGCCGCTCTCTATCAACACACACCTAGAAGACACCTTGCTCCTCACAGTCCCATTAGCACCAGGAAGAAGAACATCTCTAAGCACTCAAACTTCCAAAGCATGGAGCTGGAACCCACAGCGGCAGAGGACCAGGAACTCTCTGAATTGGACTCACTTTACCAGGCTAGTCTCCAGGCTGGCCCGGGTCCTGGCCGAACCCTGTGTGGTACCAGCTCACCTGCTGTTGGGAGACAAGGTAAATTAATGTCTTAGATTGTCTTGGTGTTTTTTTTGTGGGCGAAGTCCAGTCGTTTTAATGATGCTTTATTAACAAAGTTCGGGAGGAACACGTTCAAATTGCCTATCAAATCAGTACGAGAGGACTCTCTCTCTCTCTCTCTCTCTCTATATATATATATATATATATATATATACACTACCGGTCAAAAGTTTAAGATCGGTAAGATTTTTTATGTTTTTAAAAGAAGTCTCTTCTGCTCACCAAGGCTGCAATTATTTGATAAAAAATACCAAAAAAACAGTAATATTGTGAAATATTATTACAATTTAAAACAGCGGTTTTCTATGTGAATATACTGTATAGTAAAGTGTAATTTATTCCTGTGATCAAAGCTGAATTTACAGCATCATTACTCCAGTCTTCAGTGTTAAATTTTTTTAATTATTATAATATGAAATTATTATAATATGATGCTCAAGAAACATTTATGATTATTATCCATGTTGAAAACAGTTTTTTACATTTTTATTTCAGGATTCTTTGATGAATAGAAAGTTCAAAAGAACAGCATTGATCTGAAATGGAAAGCTTTTGTAACATTAATCACTACCATTCAAAAGTTTGGGGTCAGTAAAATTTTTTTTTTTTTTGGGGGGGGAAAGAAATTAGAAAATACTTTTATTCATCAAGGATGAGTTAAATTGATCAAAAGTTATAAAGTAAAGACATTTATAATGTTAGAAAAGATTATATTTTAAATAAATGCTGTTCTTTTGAACTTTCTATTCATCAAAGAATCCTGAAATAAAAATGAAAAAAACTGTTTTCAACATGGATAATAATCATAAATGTTTCTTGAGCATCATATTATAATAATTTCATATTATAATAATTAAAAAAAATTGACATTGAAGACTGGAGTAATGATGCTGTAAATTCAGCTTTGATCGCAGGAATAAATTACACTTCACTATATTTTCACATAGAAAACCGCTGTTTTAAATTGTAATAATATTTCACAATATTACTGTTTTTTTTATTTATTTTTTTATCAAATAATTGCAGCCTTGGTGAGCAGAAGAGACTTCTTTTAAAAACATAAAAAATCTTACCGATCTTAAACTTTTGACTGGTAGTGTATATACACAGCCAACTCACCCATGTTCCTCTACAGTTTTATGCATCCCTCCACCACCCCATCTTCTCACATCTCTCTTAAGTGTCTCTAAATCCCTCCTTTCCATGAACCTGCTCTGCTCTGATTGGCCAGATGCCTCTTTCTGTTCGAGTGGTCTACCGCTTACAGTGTGTGTCAGAAACGTGCATTACCATAACTGAATTTTAGCTCTTGTCGCTTCTTAAAGCTCAGCGATTGTACACACTGTATAGACAGTAATGATGACGTCGACTTTAGCAAATCAATCCGAGCGCGAGTCCGATGATGAAACGTCGGAAGAGCTAGTTATTCAGCAAAGACAATTTGAGCAGGACGTCTCTCAGTGATACGCTACTCAGGTTGATGTACATTATGAGATGTTGCCACTGTAATTTCTCACCATCAGCATTAACAAGTGTATGTCCATCAACAAACCGATGTGTGTATTTCTAATTTATTGCAGTGCACATGTGGGAACTTTATCAATAACGGCACATACGTTAGCCGAGCACTAAAGTGAATTACTGATGTAACATTAAAATTTGTAAAACAAATCTTGTTCCATCCTTTATCATTACTCAAAGTAACAAAAACAGACAATCTGGATTAATGGACGCAATTTTAGGTACTGTAATAGTTGGTTCAAAGCTTATTAGCAGAACTATTTCAGTAAGCCAGTAATAACGTGAGTAAGCCGGAGACCTACACAATATAAAACACAAAACGATGTATTTTGAACACCCGGTAAAAAATATATACATCAATAATTAATCGTACTCACAGTTTGTGATCCTGAGGTGGTCAGGGTCCCATCTTTAATGGATAAACGTTTTGTAAATCCCCCTTTAGAAATTGGACTTCACAGACATTTAATAAGCAATCTGTGGTAATTTTAACCACTGACTCTGCCTTGATTTTCTCACACAGTATCTCCTGCTTCACGAAAGCTACTCACTGGAGTTGGACGTTCTCGAACCCCCACGGCTGAGCTCGAGAGAACCGCTTATGGACCACCAGGTTGTAGCAGCCCTACTGGATACACAAACATGGTAAGAAATGAGGTGTCTGAAGATCTAATTGCGAAACTCTGACCAAGATGCATTTTTCAAATTATGGGCATTCTTTCTCTGTCTCATGTCCCTCATTTCTGATACTACTCCTGCCGTCCATACACTATAAGATTTATAATTGCTGTTTTTTTTTTTTTAACTACACAACTATCTTTGGTCACTGATGTCAGTTCCAGTCAAAACACTGGATCGCAGACAGGTCTAGATATTTAACATGGTCAGGCATCTGCAACATTTCCCCATTTGCTTCAGATTTCAGGTTTTTGTGTCTTTTCCATTTTCCACTTACGACAAGTGCAAAAATTACGGGCTAAAATCATGTAGTATGTGGGCAGCATTAGATGCTACCCAACATTAGTGTAAATAATCTAGGTTTTAGTTTGTTTATTATTTGCTCCTGTCTCTTCGCTTTGTTTTTGTTATGTCTGGTTTCTCTCCACGTCAGAGTCTATTTTTCATACAGCACACAATCTATTAGCACGTGTTGATTTTGTTTGGGTGTTGTGTCTGGTTTCATCCAGACTTTCTTTTTTGCTGCAGTAACTCTTTGTTGTCTGTAGTCCCTGTCAGTGGCCCATCAAGAGCTGCAATCAGGCGAGGAAGACCAGTATGATGCAGATCATCTGCGCCGTATTGCTCGCAGCCTGAGTGGAACTGTGATAGGGAGACGCCAAAACCGACTCGCTGTCTCCCGAAGCTTCGTAAGTATCCCACGCATGAATAAGACTAAAAGGAACTCCGACTGGCTTATTTAATCTGTGGAGCTAACTAATGGCTAAAATATGAGTGAAATAGTTGGGCTAGAGACTGGCAAGAGTTTGGTAGAGGGGGCAAAGTTAGGGTGAGGGATCCGATATCTGCCCTAGAAACCTGATAATAGCGCCTGATAAATGTGTGCTGCCTGACCCTTGCCGATCACTGCTGAGCTTCAGGTTATTTTATGTACACTTCATATTAATTTACATGCTTTACACACTTTACATACTTCTTGGTGTACATAGTGTGTTGTTTTGGCATTCATTCATTTCTAATATGTATTGTATGCCGGAAATATCACATGACATCCATGTGCACCAACACATTGAAGGCAATCACAAACATATGCAAAACTTTTCATTTTCTTATTGAGTCATACTGCCATCCTGTGTCCATATGCTGTAACTTCACTACCTGGTGTCCCATTTGTAAAGCATGTAATCATCTCCCCAAATATTTATACATTTGTATACACTATTATCCATTATTAATGATTCATTTTAAAGGCCATGTTCTCATTAAACCTTAATTCTGAAAAGAGTTGCTTCCAGAGAGTGTACAGCTATTAGAGAATTTCTGTATGCATGATTATATTCTAAATAAATAGGACTTCTTTTTTTACTACTCTCCAGCCCCAACTTTTGCCATTTATTATGTTTCATTCTTAATCATTTAATTAAATAATTCCTTGTCATTCGAACCCTCGACATTACCTTTTTGCAAATGTAGAATTATTGCAGTTATTTATTTATTTTTATTAATGTAGATTTTTGTGTTATTTATGTTATTTTTTAGGTTTATAAAAACAAAGATTTAAAATGAGATTTGAATAAGATATCTTAAATAAATACAGTATGTATAGTACAGCCAGAATGTGGATTGATATTGAATATTGATATTGCATATTAAATATGAAGATAGCAAGTGGTTTCTCATTTCATTCATTTATTCACTCATTGCACTTGCATCACTGAAAGTCATTATAAAATCATGTTAGCGTGCACTGGCATACCAGTGCATGAGCACAAAAATAGCTTGCACAGCTCCTTTTCACTTGCTGTTCGTGTAATAACATTTTCACATCAGTTTCTGCTTTTAAAAGTATTGTTCACCGAAAAATGGAAATCAATTACTTACCCTCTCGTCATTCCAAACCTGTATTACTTTCTTTCGTCTGTGGAAGTGAAGATATTTTGAAGAATTAACTGGTTTTGTCCTTAAAATGAAAGTCAGTGACAAAACATTGTATGGACAAATAAATAATTAAAAAATAAACCAAAAAAACACATTTTTTCAAAATATCTTCTTTTGTTCCATAGAAGGAAGAAAGAAAGAAAGTCATACAGATTTGACACCATAAGAGAGTGAGTAAATGATGACAGAGTGCTCATTTTTGGGTGAACTGTCCCTTTAATAAATCAATTTGTTCCTCATTTTTGACTTGGGATCAGATCTGATCTTATGTGCATTTTATAAATGAGGCCCCTGATTCTTTTCATGCCTTACTTTTGTGCTCCCCATCTTTTCCTCTCTCCCCATCTTACCCCTCTCTTTTCCTCTTTTTCTCTCTTTTGACTGAATGCACTTGTGTGATTTCTCGGCCTTGTGGATATCAATGTATGTATGTTTTGTGTGTGTACCTAGCTGGGGGACTCCGGGTTTTCACCATATCACAGCTCCATGTACTCACCTAGTTGCCTTCAGTTTCCATTGTCTCATTCAGACCTCCATCTGCTCCAGCCCAGCTATCTTCATCTCCTTCCATCATCTTCACCTCTGTCTCAGCAGCCTGGGCCTTGCAGAGAGGTCCCAGGTAAAGCTAACTCTCGTTTTCCATTTCCATGACCACCTCCTCCATTCAAAAGGCCATTTCCCGCTTGTTCCGCATTCATTTTTCTGCCATTGCATTGCATTTGAGTCCAGGCTCCAGTTGCTTCATTTTCGTTTCCTTACTGCTGTTGAAGGAGCTCCTCTTTTGTTGTTGCTTTTTTTTTTCTTTGATTGGTCTGGATCCTGTCCTTCACACTCCATCCTACCCCACTGCAGGACGTCTCCAGAGGTTCTCCAAGCTTCTGGCTGTGTTTGACGGGCGTCAAACTGTCTCCAGTGGGAAGCACTACGGTCCAGCACTGAGGTGTCCCAACCAATTGGCTTTGGATGCAACCGTGTCCTCCAGCCCTGGAAGGATTCCACAGATGCATTTCTTCCTCTGGACAACCTTTCTGCACACCAATCCCATTCTCTTCACAGTTTCTTGGAGAACTGGAAGGAGCACTTCCCGAGACCTGATGCCATCCTCAGTCACCCTGCGCTCTGTATTGGTCCTGGGGTGATGTTCTTCCATTACCCTGCTCTAGTCAGTAAATCTTTCCATGCAAAAGCCCCCAAAACTCGATCCACAGCATGCTGGAAAGAGCCACAGAAACCAACCTTTTTTTTTTTTTTTTTTTTTTTTTACGAGCACTGGTATGGTGTGATGCTTTGGGGCTCAGGTGTGTGTGTATGACTAACCTGTGGTCAGACCTGCAGCATGCAATGTTAGGAGCGTGGGGTCCGGACCAGGACCCCCCGCAGTGAGCCATCCAACCCAGAGCACTTAACTTAATTAACTAAAATGTTCAATTAACTGCAGAGGAGAATCATACTGTACCTCCATGCTGCACTAAACAGTAAATGTGTGTTTGTGTGTATGCGTGTGTGCATGTGTTGGGTAGTAAAAGGGGAGGGGCTTATTGTAACTCTGCCCTCTTTGACTTTTACAGTACCGGTAAAAAGTTTTGAATAATTAGGATTTTTTTTGCATGTTTGAAAGACATCTCTTATGCTCAATAAGGCTGTATTTTTTTTGGTCAAAAATAGAGTAAAAACGGTAATCTTGTGAAATATTAATACAATTTAAAATAACTTTTTTTTTTCATTGCAAAGCTGAATTTTCAGCATCATTACTCCAGTCTTCAGTGTCACATGATCCTTCATAAATCAGTCTAATATGCTGATTTTCTGATTTCTTGTCAATATTGAAAACGGTTGTGCTACTTTGTTTCTCGAGTACCAAATCAGCATATTAGAATGATTTCTTAAGGATCATGTGACACTGAAAGACTGGAATTATGGCTGCTGCAAATTCAGCTTTGCCATCACACGAATAAATAACTTTTTAAAAATGTATTTTTAGAAAACAGTACAACAGAAAAAAACAGTAAATTGCAATAATATTTCACAATTATTACTGTTTTTATTAGTTTTTATCAAATGAACTTGGTGAGTATAAGATACTTCTTTTAAAAACATTTAAAAAAAAAAAATAATAATCCAAACTTTTGACCAGTAGTGTATGAAAAAACACACTTTACCCTTGCTCCTCGCCTGTCCCACAGATGCAAATTCCTGCAAACCAATGTCCCCGGAAATCGTTGTCGCTTTGCAGAACTATTTTTCCCGACTCTCCTGCAAACTTTTTTTTGGTAGCGGGTGGGTTAATGTCATGTAGATGCTAAGTACTCTATCCTGTACTAAGTGAATAGAGATGTTTTGTACGGTGTCATCTCTCAGCTCTGGTGCTTTTTGTCGGAGCAGGCATGTAAAACTGCGGCCCTGGCGTGGAGAACGGATCGAGACTGTCTCTTCTAACCTTTTTCCTCCTACTTCTCTGATACGGGCATTCCCTGTAGCACACAGCTGTTTTGTGTCTCGTGTTACAGGCAAAGACTGTGTACATGTTTGACTGAACATACACTAATAAATAAATTTATTGTTAATAAAAAACTATGACATCCTAAGAAATATACAGAGGAATGGAGAAACTACGTAATGACGTTATGGAATGTTAATCAATTCTAGTGGTAATAATTATTATCTGCATTAAGACAAGTATAGTACACTTCAGAAGTGTAAAGCTGGAGAAATTCTGCTATTTTAATTCCATTGACAGTTCTCCCGTTTATACAGGGAGATATGCCAAGTTAAGCTTCCTTTTTATTGTTTATTTTACTTGATTCGATTTTTATTTTAACTTGCAGTTACACTGAAACCACAGTTATGAGTCTGGCACATGATGGATCTTCAGGCCTGTAATAGTTGAGGGTTTCGATTTTGTAGAATCTACATTGTTTCTAGATTTTACTTTAAAGCAACACAGCTGAAGAATGTTTGGCCCTGATAGCATACATGAAGTTTATAGGCAAAGCTTCACTAGACTAAAATTTGGACAGTGTATTAGTGGCCTTGTGCAAGGAATGGTTTCATACTGTTATTCAAATAAACATAAGATTTGTGAGATATATTAACGAAAATCTAATACTGACCAACAGATGTCAGATCACAATATAATATGATTAATGTAGTATTTAACTTTTCATCCTAATCATATTGTGCTGTGATATGTACTTTTTTTTTTTCATTAAAAGCATTTGAGTGCTGAAATAAAATTGATTATAAAATATATAACTTAAAGAGAAATAGATCTTATTTAACTTTGTCTTAACCAAAGATTGGCTCTAACACAAAGATTTTTTATTTTTTTTGTCATTTATTCATCTTTCCTTTTGTTTAAATGATGTTTGAGAATGTAGCAAAGATGGTGTATGAGAATGCTATGCAAAATGCTCTCTCCTGATCTACCAGCAAAGAGTCAGACTGGGACAAAATCAAATATTTTTTCTTCTTTTCTTTTCCTATATACTGAGGAAGAAAATGATTTTCTGCTGAATTGTTGAATCTTTACTTATTAATGTCTGTACAGTTAACAGCCTTTGAATGCGAGTTGTAGCCAGTGAGAGGTGGATTTCTCGAAGATGAAATGGCATTTCAAGGGTTTTCCATTTCGGGACTCATTTGTAAATGCTTGAGGTTGAGTGAACTTGTATTTTTGCAATAAAGTTATTACCAATGCACTCCAGCAGGGGCGCTGCACAAACGCCTACACTCGGTGTCTGAGTGGTCATTTTTTCATAGAGGAAACATTGTCATGTATACCATTATTAAAACTCCCAGTCAGCTTACTTTGATCTGCAAGAAAAAAACTTCTGCTTAATTATACGGGCAAAGACTGAAATGTCCAAAAAGTGTTTTTCATGATTGTTTCTTTTGTGTATTTCATTTCAACAAGATACAATATCATACTTGTCTTATATGCTCAAATCACTTGCAGTAATTTTCAGGCTGGTCCAGCTAATGTGTATAGCCGTATACATTTTAGAGGAAACAAATTATCAAAAAGTTGGGACATGCATTCATACACTCTTAAAAACAAAGGTTCCAAAAGGGGAGGGATTTGCAGCGATGACAAACAAGAACTTTGGTTCCCCAAAGAACGTTTCAGTAATCAGTTCTTAAAAGAGACATTTTTATTATTATTGGTGTAAAGAACATTAAGAATCTAAATATTTTCCATTATAATAATCTTTTGTGCACTGAAAGATTCCATGGATGTTAAAGGTTCTTTGTGGAACTATAGATGGTAATAGCTAACCATTTTTAGCAGTGTACTGTACAGCCATCATATTGAACATTGATTTGTGCTTGTAGTTGTTCTACAAGTGGTCTGTCTTATATATATATATATATATATATATATATATATATATACACTCACCGGCCACTTTATAAGGTACCCCATGCTAGTAACGGGTTGGACCCCCTTTTGCCTTCAGAACTGCCTCAATTCTTCGTGGCATAGATTCAACAAGGTGCTGGAGGAGTTTGGTCCATATTGACATGATGGCATCACACAGTTGCCGCAGATTTGTCGGCTGCACATCCATGATGCGAATCTCCCGTTCCACCACATCCCAAAGATGCTCTATTGGATTGAGATCTGGTGACTGTGGAGGCCATTTGAGTACAGCGAACTCATTGTCATGTTCAAGAAACCAGTCTGAGATGATTCCAGCTTTATGACATGGCGCATTATCCTGCTGAAAGTAGCCATCAGAAGTTGGGTACATTGTGGTCATAAAGGGATGGACATGGTCAGCAACAATACTCAGGTAGGCTGTGGCGTTGCAACGATGCTCAATTGGTACCAAGGGGCCCAAAGAGTGCCAAGAAAATATTCCCCACACCATGACACCACCACCACCAGCCTGAACCGTTGATACAAGGCAGGATGGATCCATGCTTTCATGTTGTAGACGCCAAATTCTGACCCTACCATCCGAATGTCGCAGCAGAAATCGAGACTCATCAGACCAGGCAACGTTTTTCCAATCTTCTATTGTCCAATTTCGATGAGCTTGTGCAAATTGTAGCATCAGTTTCCTGTTCTTAGCTGAAAGGAGTGGCACCCGGTGTGGTCTTCTGCTGCTGTAGCCCATCTGCCTCAAAGTTCGACGTACTGTGCGTTCAGAGATGCTCTTCTGCCCACCTTGGTTGTAACGGGTGGTTATTTGAGTCACTGTTGCCCTTCTATCAGCTCGAACCAGTCTGGCCATTCTCCTCTGACCTCTGGCATCAACAAGGCATTTCCGCCCACAGAACTGCCGCTCACTGGATGTTTTTTCTTTTTCGGACCATTCTCTGTAAACCCTAGAGATGGTTGTGCGTGAAAATCCCAGTAGATTAGCAGTTTCTGAAATACTCAGACCAGCCCTTCTGGCACCAACAATCATGCCACGTTCAAAGTCACTCAAATCACCTTTCTTCCCCATACTGATGCTCGGTTTGAACTGCAGGAGATTGTCTTGACCATGTCTACATGCCTAAATGCACTGAGTTGCTGCCATGTGATTGGCTGCTTAGAAATTAAGTGTTAACGAGCAGTTGGACAGGTGTACCTAATAAAGTGGCCGGTGAGTGTATATACACACACACACACATATATATATCAGGCTTGTGCACAGTTCAGAATTTAATTAAGAATGACTCCTTAATTCCAATTCAATTCTTGAATTTGAATTGATGTCAAAAACAGGATCTAGAATTACAATTCGAATTTGAATTAAAGGTAGCAGAATTGCAATTTAAAAAAATTCTAAGAAATTCAAATACATATTTTAAACGAAGTGTTTAACAATGAAGCTTTACAGTATATGTCAGATATGATTGCATTATGCACTTTGTGTTATTTGATTACTTTGAAATTAAAATTGGAACAAAACTAATTAAACAACAAAAAATGTATCATTATATTTTAGAACAAAATGTATGCAGGGGTGAGGAGTGACTAGTCACGTGTAATGCAATTATGTTATAAAATTACAAAATTAATGTAATTGTATGTATTTGTATTACTGAGGTAAAATGTGTAATTCAATTAGTTACTAATCAAATTAAAAGGAAATTGCTTTGCATTGATAAAGTAATCCAAATAAAATAACCCAAACCACATTTATAATGGGTAACTAATAACAGTAAGCAATTTGCAAAGTAACCTTATTAACACTGAATGTATGTGAGATTCATCACATGTTCTCTGACTGTGTGGAATTTCTTTGAATTGCCATGAATTTAATTCCACTTCCTGTCATTCCAATTCAAATTCAACTTCATGTGGGGCGGAGTCATTTCACTTCAAATTCCAATTTATGAATTGAATTATACTAACTTCAACCATAACCTAAAAGTCTACTTCATTATACTAATACTTAGAGAATTATTTGACGTGTAGCTGCGAAGTTAGTAGAATGTATAAAGTGGACCATCGAAAAAGTAAATTTTGCTTATTTCCTCTATACCAGAATTGAAGCATCCTTACATTCCCTGAAGTATTCTTGGGACTGTAACAACTGTTTCCTCCACAAGGTGTCAGTATAGATGGTCTTCTAAATATTCATTCATTTACCCCCCTTTCAGTGTTTTTTTTATTTTTTTTTATTTATTTTTTTATGATGATGACGAAGAAAAGAAATGACGGTGTCATGAATTCAGTGCAGTGAAGGACACCCCTGCAGTGAGTGTTGTGAAAAACAGCAGTTGTTGTGTTAAAATTGTGACAGTCTTAATGCAGAAGAAAAGATGATGTCGTCTTTTTTTCTACGGGAAGAATTGTGTTCCAGCAATGCTTTCTATTTTACCAAGAAGTGCTCAATGGATTTTACCTGTGAAAAGAATGGTAAAGTGCACATTTTACTTTAGTTCAACTGACAGTGATAGAAAATGAAACGTTTGCAGATCCTCAAATGAACTCTGTTTCACACACCGCATTTTGGATGTGGCTCAGGAAAACAAAGCTTTTCATTATTGTGCATGCATGCACTGCTGTTTTGAGATGCCCTTTCCAAAGTTGCCAGAGGGAAATAGATGAACCCAAATGTACTCATGTTATTTAGTTTTTCAGTGAAGAGGCATTCCTGATTAGTGAAGAAAACAGAAATGTGAAAGTCTGTCCGTTTTTCTAGAGTAGCCTATGCCTAGGCTACTTAAACTAATTACAGTTAAACAGTGCAGTGGTTTAGAGAAATCCATGAATCAGATAAGGACCTGAACTAAATTAGATCCAAATTCAAGCAAGGCCAGGACAGAGACCTTGAAATGATAAAGGCCACGAGAACATATCTATCAATAAGACACAATAAAATAAAAAAAACACACACAAAATGAGGCTTATTGGTATAATAATTGCCACTGTTGATCAGTAGACCAAGACAAGAGATTAATGATATAGGCTGAACTAATCAATGACTTGAAAGGTTAATCGTTTATCGTAATTTGTCTCTGGCTGGTATTGTCGTGATTTCCTAATTTGGAATTTGATCGTGAGTAGACATGGAGGGAATTTGGCTATTGAAAAAAAAAAAACGTAGGCTTATAATTTAACACGTCTCAATTGACCAAAATGAAAAGACTCGAATAACGATTTGTTCTTTTTGCTGAGGGACATTCAAAGATCTAGGTCAGGAACCCAACAATTTGAACAATTTTAGGTACTGGCAACGTTAGTTTTTGGTTTTTGGTTATAAAAATAACCTACAGGGAACGTTCCTAGAACGTTCTTGTTTGGTTCCCAAATAAATAACCACATGAGAACCATTGGGAACGTTATGGGAACGTTCTGTGTTTGCTGGGAACATGATCAGATCTTCCCATTCCATCTAAAGATGCAAGTAAATATACGAAATTGCCGCAATTTTTATTAAGTGTTCGAATTATTGTATAACAAAAAAAAAAAGAAAAAAAATACTTGCATTGGACATAGCCTACTGCTGTAGTGTCAATGTGCATCAATGTTGTAACACAAACAATGTCATACATTAAACCATGAAATGTTTGTGCTGTTTTCTTCGGATGTGAGTATAGCTTGCAAAAGCAGTTGGAAAGTGATGCTGTAGCTTCCAGTGATTCAGCTTTGGATGCGTGTCCCCTCCTCTCTTTTCCTCATCCCTGCATGTGCCACAGCCTCACGTGTGCCCAGCCACAGACGAGTGGGTCTGCCGCCTCAATGAAACACGTCTTTTTGCTAAAAATACCCTTCACACAGGAGGAAGGGAGAAATAGAAACTGGAGGGTTATTTTTACTCTCTTTGACTGACTATGAATCGTGACTTATTTTCCCCACTGGTTCTTTGAGCTTTTCATTATTTATCTATTTGTGCTGTATTTCTTACAGCAGGTTTATTCGGATGAAATTATACCATAAAGGGTGAGTGAGGGGATTTGTATGCTAAATAATGGCAAAGACACCTACATTCTTCCTCTGCACGTTTTCTCATAAAATCCCATAGGCTTCACCTTTGGTCAATTGAAGAGAGTTTCTCAGCTGAGTCACAGGTTCTGTGGTTTGTCGAGAATGAATCAGGCAATAAAACTAAAGTGAAACTGGATGAGGCAAGGTTTACTTCTCAAGCTTCCTTTCTAGATGAATACAGGTAAAATAAGACATAGTCCAAAACAAATAGTTTCCAAACCTGCATAACGTTCTACTGTGTGGAACATAACATGTATTTTGTCAAATGAAAGTCAATTGTAACCAAAACTTTTTGGTTACAAGCAAAGAGTATAGAAGAACAAGAGGCGAAACTCCGATGCTTTTTTGGTAACAGCCACTAGGTGGCGCTTCGGTAGCGCGGCCGCCATTTTGGGGTGAAAATTCCAACTGGAGTTACTGGACAACAGCACAGATAACAGTTTTTTGAGGTAGTTTTGTCTTGCATTAGTGAGTATTTCCATTGTATGCAACTTTACACATTTACTACTATTATTAGTTACCAACTCCACTA
This sequence comes from Semotilus atromaculatus, assembly GCA_031834385.1. Classification (NCBI taxonomy): domain Eukaryota; kingdom Metazoa; phylum Chordata; class Actinopteri; order Cypriniformes; family Leuciscidae; genus Semotilus; species Semotilus atromaculatus. The sequence goes on along the minus strand of JAULUF010000012.1, from coordinate 9,412,993 downwards.
GGCCTGAAATATATTTTGTACGTTTTAATCCCTTGGATCATGCTACAAACATGATGATCTTATAGAACATGATGCATTGCTGTGTCCGTCATCCTATAACTTTAATTGCCACTTTGGACAGTGGCTGTGTTTTTTTGTTTACATAGTCTTGCTTTAACGGTCATTAATATAGTACTGCAAAAAAAAAAAAAAAAAGTTTACTGTAAAGCTATTCTATTGCTGTTATATATTTATTGTCCAACTTACATTTTAGTTCAATTACATTTATTTGCTGAATTCATTTATTTCATTGATAACTTATTTTTGTAACGTTATGTGTACCTCCTGGGAAACGGTCTAACGTTATTATAACTTTATGAACTGATATCACTTTATTCTTACCTGTCATGTGGAGACTGAGAGTAATATAATTAATTAAATCCTTGAACTTCCCTGTCTCAAGTTATGTGGCAACTTCTTTTTAACTGCTATAACGTTAACTGTTGTGAGTTAAAATAATCACCTAATTATTTCAACCTAAAAATGACCTCTGCACTGGACTAAATATAGGTATAATATATGACTGCCGAGTCGCTTTCACCCCAAAATGGCGGACGCGTAGCGCTGCTGCTGGGCGCTGGTGTTGCAATGGAACGTTCTATTGGCTTTCACTTCTTGTCAATATACGTTCTTTGTTACAAGTCAATAAACAAGACTGTTTATAAACAATAAACTTTTTGTCTTACCTAATGTTGGTTCTCCCTATACCTGTGATGCATACAATCCTCCTGCCAAGAAACTTTCATCCACGTTATTCCTCTTTTACATGCTTGAAAGAGCAAGTCCACTTGCTGTCACGGTGACGTACGACAAATGCGACTTTGCAGTTGTTATTTTTTGTTGTATCTTGAGTATTAGATAACTTTGACTGTTTGCTCTTTTGAACTATAATAACGATTGCTCGTTCAGTGCCATGGCCGCTGACTTTAGCATTACTTATTTGCTATCATCTCTCAGACCAAAACAATTTTTTTAGATAGCCTATAACTAGATGGTTCATTCATAATATTATTATTATAAAAATGGGAGAAAGAAAGTGCACCGCGCAGTATGGCGGAATAAGTCCCGCATTATAAATAAAAGAGCCAATTGTCAATTGGTAAAGTCATTGTGTCAAAACCAGCCCGTTCTCATCCCAAGGCGTAATATAATGACGCTTTTGCCAAAGCGTCTATATCGAACGCGCATGGTACCCTTTAGCGTCAATATGAGACGCCGAAATATATGGGTCAGAAGGCGCCTCCATAGCGGTCTAACCCTAACCCTACACCATACCTAAACCTACCCATCTCTCTGCGTGTTATATTGACGCTAAAGGGTTCCATGCGCGTTCGATATAGACGCTTTGTCAAAGTGTCAGAATATTACGCCTTGGGATGAGAATGCGTTGGTCAAAACGCACGCCACAACTCATGCCAAGTAGGCCTACTTCACAATCATAAAAACCAGTGGCGTAGGTTTGATTTTGAAATTGGTGGGGACGGGGACATCAATATATAAATATATTTTAAAGGTGGGGTATGTGATTCTCTTTTTTGTCAATTTTTTCAAAATCACTTGAAATCCTATTCAAAACCCACTTACAGCCACTGAGTTAGAAGCACTGAAATGAAAATTAAGCAATTTAATCATCTGTGGAACGGGCAGGACTCGAAAAACTCCAGCCAATCATTTCCAAGACCACCTAGAATCATTGGACAGTAAGTCCGTCAATCAAACAGTTGTACCATACCCCCCTCCCCCCATCCCCCTCAAGCGAATCAGGGCCAGCGTTGGAGGAAAGAAGGTAGGACCATTTGAGTTGTGTATTTTCAAAATCTGCCGGCCGTTTTGCAAATCACATACCCCACCTTTAAGTTTTGATCGATATTATTGCTAGGGATATATCAGTGTCACTGGATATTGGTAGGGACATGTCCCTAGCGTCCCTACTAAATTCTACTAATTCCCTTCATTCTCAGTGCTGCCACAAGGGGCCCTATAGCACACATTCAAATGTCAGTTTTCTCTTTTAATTGAACTACAGTTGAGCACACATCAAGATGAGTATGTGCTTGTGCAAAATAGAAGCATTTTCTTTGGTGGGTCCCAGTCCCAGACATTTGAACTACAATGTACATGAAATCCATTACAACAGATAAATGATACGGTCATTCAAATTGTTATGTATCTCTTAAGCAACTCACAGGTCACCCGGGGAAAGTAGAAGCTCAAACAGCTGAATGTGGTCTGTGCGTTCCCTGTCCGTTTATGTTAATGATTTTCCAGAGACACACTGAGCCTTCCATGGAAATTCATTAATTTGCTGCGTTTGGCATGCCTGTCACTCAGGACACATTCATTGGTTCAGAAAACATGAAAACGCCACATCATGCTCTAATTGTCAGCTGGCTATTAAGATATTAGTCTAGCGTTTGCAATGAAGTGAATGTCTGTTGCTGGAGCCCAGCACAGCAATGTGCTTTACTCCATAGCCAGACAGGACAGAAAAAAATCCCTCCTGACTGCAGAAGCAATTGTGTTGCCTAGCAACAGCTATAGCTGGGCTATCACCATGTCACTGGTTTGTGAAATGTCAAGAAAAAAAAGGGCAATGCCATCATTTTTTATTTATTTATAAAAACTTTGTACACAAGTACAGGGCTCAATTCTGTTGCACTCCTTTGTGTTTTGTTGTAAGTGTGGGAAATTGGAGACTCCCATGGGTCTTACCCAACAAGGTCAGATCCATGTTTTTGCTTTAGAAATTCTTCAATCATAACAATCCTGTTCTCAATTAGCATATGTCATGCCTCCATCAGGTGGTGCTGTAGTCACAACCACACATCGAGTTCCCTCAGCAGCAATGTCATGCTTTTTCAAGTAGGCTACTTAGTCAAAATGCACTTGCTCGTTTCATCTGACTCGAAGGAATTATGAAATGTGTCTCTGAAATCTTTCCTGGTATGGCTAATAAAATCTCCGTCTATGCCTTTCACACCCAAAACTCCAAAAGCCTAGAGCCCTGTAACAGTTGATAAGCATATGAAAGAGTGTGCTCTCTCCGGACCAGAGTGTATCTGAGGCAGTGTGCATTCAAGAGACAATTATTCTCATGTGCAAACAGCACAAGAGGTGACAGATCTATAGATAGCCTCAAAGCTCTAGGGTGAATGCGGCACAGAAAATTATTCTATTTCGAAAAACATCTGCGGAAATAATACACAAAAGGGTCTGATTGTAAAGTAAATAATAACATGCAAGCCAGTTCGTGTCTACAATGTTACTACTCACAATTGCAACTTTATATCTTACAACAGAATTTAAAATCTTAAAAACTTTTTTTTTATTATTATTCTGAGAGAAACAGACGTCAACATAATTTAATAAAATAATTTTTGAATTTATGGAGGGAAAGAACCATCAGAACCCTTCGGTCTATCTGGTTTCAGAGGGTTTTATTTCTATTAAAGTTTTTCATTCATTTTTATTAAAGTGTTTCATTTCATTGTGTCCTTTGCAGAGTGCCCAATAACAGTGCAGATATGCTGAAAAATGAAGATTTAGATCAACTTTCTTTGGTGCACTATGAAGACAAGCAATTCAAAATAATTAAGTAATTCATGCAAATGAACAGCCAATAAAAGCATAAAATGTTTGTTTTGTTTTTTTTAAAACCGGTGTACAGTAAATGGCCCCTAAATATTAAAATGTATGCCATGCTTAATTCATTTACATTATGCACAGTGCTTTATTTATGTTTCGTTTTACAATAACACACTGGGTTTGACTTGTCTTTCACAAGTTTGAGAATAAAATAACTTTTTGTTTGTTCTTCTCATGGTTTAATTGTTCAATATTTTCACAGATAAAGAAGAATTAAAGAAGAGTGTTTTGTTAAAAAAAAAAAACTCAGCTGAACCTTTAGTGAGTCACATTGACCTTACAAAGTGCTATATTACAAATTTTCCAGTGACCCTGACTGTGAGTTAATTAAGTTGAGCATGACAGTGTGTGTGTGAGCCTGTGGGCTATGAGCTTGTGATTACTGATCACAGTGATTGGGGATTGGAAAGGGAAGGGTGGTCTGAATATTGACAGCGTCTGCTAGAGAACTGTCGATATCCTGCCTGGTAAAGCTCATGATTCCTGTGGTTTGAGAATCTTATAGAGCCCATCAGCTTTCTGACAGTTCTTTTAAGGTCATAAGACCCCATCCTGAGATTTTTATAAGAATTATATGAGTTGCCCTTGTACTTTCTGTCAATGCAACTCCACACATTCCTCAATCATTTGTGAGTGTCTTTTGTCTAAAAATATCACCCCTCCTGCCAATTGTGAAAGATGGATGATCACTACCCACCTGCTTTATACTTTCATTCTGTTTCTGAAGGCCTCTTTTGTAAAATCTATCGTTCATTTGAACATGAAACAACCTACATATCACAGTAACGGTACAGTTATGATATGTGGTAAGGCCTGGAGAACATCATTTTATCACTGTAGATATCTAGCATCTCTTTGCCCAGATTTGTATCTGATCACCGGAGGGGGTCGAAGAAAACGTAAAAACAAACATTATATCAAAGTGAAATTTAATATATCCTCAGCGTATAGACATTAATACTCTCTTATTAAAGCCTATTAAGCTTGGGAGTCTTGGGAATCTTCATTCATTCATAAAAGGAAATCATCTTTTATGTAGCTGTATTTTCTTCCCTACATTTTTATAATTAATCATTTTTAAATGAGGATATTAAAGTCCTTGATGAAGAAGTTATCTTTATCAATAATGTTAACCCCGGTGTGATTTTCTTTTTAATTTCTATTAAAACATTGGAACAGTAATTAACAAGAAATATCTAAAAAGAGGGAAGTTATAATAATGTTATAAATGTATAATAATCACAAACCTTTTTTTTTCTCTAAGTCTGTATACCTTCACTGTATTTCACATAGAACATAATAAAAATGTAGAATAATTTTCATCTAACAGTATAAGCAGTATAATCCTTCTACTTTCAAAACATATTCATATTTTAGTGACTCCTTTGCTTAACTCATTGGTAGATCTTTATTTTTTTTTTTTTTTTTTTTTTTTACTTATTCTTTGCCTGATTTTACAATCATTTTTGCAATTTAAACGGTTTTGCTTGTTTCAGGTATGTTTAGCTGTGTGTATGTTTCATGCACATGTATTTATTGCATTATGTTACAGCAAGGTTACACAAGACTTTATTGTTGATCCTGAGGAACCGTAAATCCTAAAAGCTGTTTAGTTTGAGGCTAAAACCGTTGATGGATACGATCCGGCTCCCGTGTTTGAAGGTCATGCGGTCAATTCTTTTGATGCGAGAGTGTATGATCACAGAGGCTTTTTAGACATGGTGCATGACCTACCATTACCTGCGAGATGATGCACTGTTAATGGAAAGCTCTCAGTGCTCTTTACTTGTGCTCTCGTTAAATCCTTACCGCTTAGACCGGTGTGTCCTCACTCTAAGATATGATTTAGTGAAGTTACTCACATTCTTGTGTTTATTCATCAGCCTACTGTTTCCTGTCAGATGTGTGATAAATGTCCTTTGTGAAGACGAGCAGAATTGGTGTGCTGTTTTGCATCGTTAGCTTCCACTGTCGTCAAGGCTGCTTTCCTCTAACATGGTGTTAAATAGAATAACTTGATGAGAAATATAAATTAAGACTTGAGGTTGTGCTTTGCAAGTTGTTGATAAAGACTGTTAGCTTTTTCCTGAAAATGGTTTCAAATTTCCCAGAACTATCAGCCTGTCCACTAGTTTGCAAATTGACTCAGTCATTGGCTTCATTCAAGTCTACTGAGAAATGTTTTACTTACAATCTATCATCTGTGTTATTTATGTTTTTAATCTTTTGCTCTTAAAAATGAAGGGGAGTTTCAGTAATGCCATAGAAGAAACATTTTGCTGTAGGTTCAGAAATAACCATTTTCCCTCCTTAGTTTGAAGAACATTTTGATTATCTGAAGAACCATTTTCAACTATAAAAAACAGTTTGTGCAATGGAAATGTTCCATAGATATTAAAGGGATAGTACACCAAACTTTTTTTAATTCTGTCATTAATTACTCACCCTCATGTCGTTCCAAATGACTTTCATTCATCTTCGGAGCACAAATTAAGATCTTTTTGATGAAATCTGAGAGCTTTCTGTCTCTCCATTGACAGTTCCGCAACTACCACTTTGACGCTTCAAAAAGTTCGTAGTATCACTGTCTGATTATAATGGGTTCTATTGTCTTTGTCCAGACACAGTCTTTGTCTTTGTCCAGTCCAGTTCCACAACCTCAAGCTTAATCTGACATATTCCTGCGGCAGTTCATCTGACTCAGTGAAATCTTGGTTGTAGATGGTTGGAAATTTAAATCCATGGCTTAGTGTGGATGTCAAAACCAAAATGACATATTACTTAATAGTTAATAGTCATCTCCCTCAACAAGTAAAGTCATAACTTAATGATACATTTGCAAATCATTACATAATGATTAATTAAAGCAGACAATTCGAAGTTGACCCATTGTGTCAATTAACACATTAATTTACACTATTATTTAATAAAATATGTTATTAAGGAATTAATACATTGACACATTTAATTAATAAACTTAATCTATTAATCATTTAGAATCTTTATTAGTGGCTGATGCAGTAATCATTAATTAATGGTTTAGTTCTTCATGAGTTATACATTAACACATGATTATCTGTGCATTAGTTAAGGATGAATTTATGCATATTATTGCACCCGTATTGTAAAGTGTTACCGATTTCTCTAATGTGACTGACTTAAGACCTATACTTGAATAGACCAAAAATGGATATATTTAAATTTGAATAACAAGTATAACAAAAAGTACCTTTAAATGACCAATGACCCTTTTTTTTACACAATGAATGTGACATTCATTTGCTTTTGCTGTATTCATGTGGTTAGATGTCATGTCTTGTATCAGTGAGTAGTCTTAGGCAATGATATATATCACTATGGTTACATCCCCTGCACATTGGAGTACATTGGAGTGTGAAGGACTCTCATCAATCACCACCAACTGTCGGTTCACTGATTTCAAAAGAGATTTCAGAACACAATAGAAAATTAAGTCTATTTTGTCACTCCAAGACCTCTCACCTCTTTTGCAGTGCAATGAGAAGCTCATCTTGTCTGGTTCTCTCAGGGCACGAATACTGGAATGTAACTTCCTGATCAATAGAGTTTCCCATGTATTGATTTGTCGCATGGAAAGTGGCAGTCAGAGAGTTATTAATAAGCAGTGTGGTGCGGTCTTCATCCCACGTGTCCACCGTGTTTGTGGTAATGATTCATAACAAGCAGCATTGTTATGCTCTGGATGTTCCCTTAGATGAGTCAAGTTTCCCATAAACCACTGCTTTCTGCTTGATGAGAACTAACTGTAGGAAAATCTCAGGGTTCAAATATATTTGTAATAAAACATATTCATTTATTGTTTATTGAGAGGATTAAAAGATAAAAATATATATATATAAATTTTTTTTTTTTTTTTGCCATATTGACCAGCCCTTGTTGCTGACCTTGTTTTGTAACTTTATTTATGTGATTTAAGAAGCAGTATTTCTCTCACCGTTGTTTTATAATGTGCATTTATATTTATAACTCCCTTTCCATGCTATAAACGTCTGTGACATTTCAGAATAGCTTTCCATTCGGTTTACGTTCCTCACTTCTTTTCCCTTTGCTGTCTCACCTGGCGCCTCCTCTGACACCTGTGTCTGATTCTCTGGGCTTCCTCTTGCAGTTTTTCATTCTCTCTCACTCCCTCTTTACTCCATGTCTCCACACGTTATCTCACCCAGTGCTGTTTGCTCATGCGACCCCTGTTTATGAAAGGGACGCGAGGCTGTACCTGTGCGTGTTTCGACGTGGGAGGGAATGCTGTGGGATGGGATTATTGTGGGATTTATGTTCTTTAAAAAATCCCATCTCCCTGTTTTCATGGTAATCCTTCCATCAGTGTAAATCCAGGCGATTCAGAGCAGGCTTCTAATCACAGCAGACCTCCACTCTGATGCTCTCTGACATGACTCATCTTATATGTCTTCGGGAAATTCACCATTTCCCTGCGGCACAGTGAAATCAACAGAAAACACAATCAGAGGTGTAATTCTTTGACCACTTGCCAAATTCCTGTCTTTATTCTCAAGAATGACATGACGACACAAGATACATGCAGTGCAGTGTTGAGACAGTGAGCGAAAACCTGCAATCTACAGACTTGGATTCATATGATGAAAACTACAGATGTATCTTTTTCACCGTCCTGTCAAAGTGTTTCTTTGATGAAGTCATTCTAATATTCACTTTATAATAGTTTTTCCAACAAGTCATATCAAAGTTATCCAGTATCTTAACATATACATATACAACAATATACATATTTATGCACTAGTTCACTAATATATATATATTAGTGAACTAGTGCATAATATATATAGGCCTATATATATATTATTTGCAAAAAAAACAAAAAACATTTATAAAGACGTCATATAACTATCATAAATGTTATCATACACTTTCCTACTGACGATTTCTTGAACATCCATTCATATATACACAAACACGCACACACACACACACACACACACACACACACACACACACACAAATGCATCCTCATTTATAAATCGCATATAAATTTTTTTTTTTTAATTTTTTTAGGAAATCATACATAATTAATTCATTACAGTGACAAAATTATTAAGAAGCAGTTGCTCATATAATAACATGAATGCATATTGTGATTGTCTATTTCTTTAAGTTTTAGTAAACAATGTTAGATTTATTTCTCTCTCTCTCTCTCTCTCTCTCTCTCTCTCTCTCTCTCTCTCAGTCTCTTTCTTTCTTTTACACCAAATTCAAAGATTAATGATAGTGATCCTTGCACTTCAGCTACACAATCCCACTTCATCCCTGTATGAGCTTTGTGCAATGCAGAGTCACTCGAGTGTCTGAAGCACAGGCGGAAGCCACAGCACCAGATGTTCACTCTGATAACTGTTTTTTTTTCATCCCATATTTACCATTTCACCTCTTGTATCTCATGCATTGTGCGTTGCAATCTATGCGCAATGTGTTTTTAAAAGGAACGTCATGGCTGGTGTCAGGCCATATGTGAACCCCGTGACGTTAATTTGATTATAAATGATTAATGGGGCTGCCCAGAATGGCATCTCTGTTCCCACTGTGTTGGATGGTGCTAATGATCCTATTCGATACACGTCCCTCATGTCTGTGCAACGGAGTGTTACTAGAAATCTCATCAGCAGTATATAACAAAGTTTTCAAAATGTGTGTCAGTGTAACAGATAAAAAACCTCACACAAGAAGGGTAATAATAATTCAGAATATTGATTTCTTTGCTTACTTCCAGATATCTAAGTGCCTTAGGAGCATGTAACGTCAATATCTGCAAAACACAATTGAGGTCACACACTGCAGGAACTTTTTACACTTTTTGAGTGATACATGAAAGTATGAGCTCGCCTGGTAGAGGGAGCTCTGGTTTGATTGATGGTGTCTACACTGCTGGTTGTAGGCCACTTAAGTTGTACTATATGACCAAAAGTACATTAATGGGTTTGGGGTACCTTCCAATTTAATTCATGGTGTTCACTGGCTATCAAAAAAAGGCAAACAAACAAATGAATAACTGTCTGTTTATGTACAATATTTTATTTATATATATTTAAAATAGTATACAGTATATAGTATATTTTACTATACAGAATGCAAACAATTAATATATACACTACAGTTTCTTTGTGAATTAAATGATTACTTTTACTCAGCAAGGATGCATTAAATTGATCAAAAGTGACAGTAAAGACTTTTATGTTGCAAAAGGTTTCTGTTTCAAGTAAATGCTGTTCTTTCTACACATCAGAGAATCCTGATTTTTTTTTAAATCATTTAAGTTTTCTAAAAAAAAAATATTAAGCAGCTCAACTGTTTTCAAAATTGATAATAATAAATGTTACTTGAACACCAAATCAGCATATTAGAATTAATTTTGAAGGATCATGTGACACTGAAGACTCAAGACTGCTGAAAATTCCGCTTTGATAAAAAACAGGGCCCGGTTCCCCAAAACGTTCTTATCGCCAAGTATATCTTCTGTATGTCACACTTTCGTAAGGTTGGTCTGGACCATTCGTAAGCTCTCTCTTAGCGTTGTTTGAGCTCAAGACGCTAGTCGCCGCCACTGTGCAGCAGTCTTTAGAAATCAGTGCAGCACAGTACAAGTCAAACTATGTATGTTGACAATGTTGTGGCACAACAATGATTTTACGTTATGGACATTTTAAGACTAATAATAAAATATGTTTGCAATGGATACAGGCCTATTTATGAAGTTAACTTTATTTGGTATCAGAACTAATATGGTGGTAATTAGCCTAGGCGATTTCATAATGTCATTAAAGCGTTTAAATTGGCAATCACTTATGATCATTAAAATCTGGCAAACAATTTGGCTCTAAATGGCTAAGATCTATAAATGGGTAAGCATGGTGGTGTCCAGTACCTAGCCTAAGCGACCAACTATGGCAGCGATCCAACGTGTCCTTGTATTGAATCAAAGACGGCGCCGGCCGCAGAGCCGTTTAGTCCATGTCCTTTTTTTTATTTGGCAAAACTTAAGCCCTTTTGACATTTTGTCTGATGTGGCTATATTAAAAAAAAATCGCCTCCCATGACAACTCATTATGGAGCTGCTGGACCTTCTTAGACCGGAATTTTGCTTTAAGCCCTGAAGTCCAGGTAATCAATTCTGATTGTAAAGTACCTTACCATTAATATAAAAGTGTATCACATCATTTTTAGAAGTCGTTAAACCCATGTCAAGAAGTGGTAGGCCTACAAGTGGCACAACGAGCGTGGATGATTAGCGAGGGATATCCAGTTCGTCTACCCGTCACAACATGTCGTGTGAACATATTACTGACAATTTGATAATTTAATTAATAGTCCATATTTTACTGATAATTGAAACTATGTTAAAATAAATGTTACTGGAATAATTTGAGGAATGTTTCATTTGCATAGAACGTGTTGTCTTTCTTAACGCCGTAATGCACCTTCGTGTGAAGTGGAAAATCGATTCCTGAGCAATCGATGCCAACTAATTCAGCACCTTCACCTGGGACAGCGCCTTTGTAACGTCGAACGTAAGAGGCAGCGTGTTAAGGAGCTTCCTAAGGGACACTTCGGGGAACACACCAAACATAAACAACTTTGGTAAGATATATCTTTCGAGTCTTCTTAGTGCGCTAAGAGTGAGCGTTATCGGGGAACCGGGCCCAGTTTTTTAAAACTAATGATATTAAAAAAAATTTTATTATGTATGTGGCTGCATCTGAAAACTTAATTGCTGCCTTATGACAATGACTCTGCAGGCAGCGTTTGCGCACAAAGGTACCTCACGAAACGGACAGACTTCTGAGGCAGCATAACAGTTTAATGATCTACAGCAAAATAGAGCAAGCTTTGGTGAGAACTAAACAAATATTTAATTACTACAGTAGTAAGTGAAAAATTTACATTTACACAAAGACTGACCATCAACCTAAAATCTTTGTTTTACTAGCTCAACTGTCACGGAATGGAACGCATAGGATTGTGGGAAATCAAAGGCGGCGAAGGATACATCTGTTCACCACCTCCTGGTCGAGAGTCCCCACATCTGGTCCCCACATCCCTGGGCCGTACATATCAGGGCCGCTTTGATGGACGTTTGGACAGTATAGTGGTCTGAGGGAAGGGCTGCGTCTCCTTCCAGCGGGAAGCTCGATGGGGTGGCGGGATGTTGTCTCCGGTCATGCCGGAGCAGATGTAGACTGTGCAGGGGGACGCCCTCGACGACGAGCAGACTGGGGGACAGCTGCGGTGGCAAAGGTGTCATGTCGGGGAAGGATGTGCTTTATCGCCTCAGTCTACTTCTCGACTGCCGAGAACTGCTGGTCCTCGACAGTGTCACAGAAGAGGCCACCTTGTGAGATGGGGCGCCCAGAAAGCGCACTTGACTTTCGTCGCCTGGAGGGCGAATTCAGTCACCGTGCTCAGTTCCTGCATCAACCACGGTTCAGAACTACCCTTGTGGAGTTCTGCCACAGGTGGCTAATTGCCCAGGTGGCGGCACTTTGCGGGCACTTTTTACTCTCCACCAGCGAGAACGATCTCCGTAGCACAGTCTTTCGTTGATTGGTGATTGGAAGAGTGATCGCTGTGCAACCACTCGGCTATGCGTGCCGCCATCTTATATACCCGTTTGGGGAGTGGCTCGGCGTGCAAATTCCACTCATCAATTCCATTGGCTGTTTTTCTAAAACTCAGAGGTGATTGGGGCTCCCAAGTGAGACCCTATTTGTCAGTCGACATAACGTTGCAGTGATTGACAGATGGGGAACAGCTTATAAATCATACTTAATTATGTTTTTTTTAAATAATAATAATAACAATTTGTTACATTTATATTGCGTTTTCTGGTTACTCAAAGCGCTTTACATAGAATCTCCTCAACCACCACCAATGTGCAGCATCCACCTGGATGATGCGACGGCAGCCATATTGCCCCAGAACGCCCACCGCACACCAGCTTATTGGTGGAGAGGAGACAGAGTGATGAAGCCAATCAGTATGGGGATAATTAGGAGGCCATTATGGACAGGGGCCAATGGTCAGATTTGGCCAGGATGCCGGGGTTAAACCCCTAAATGTAAACATTATTTTCATGAGGGTTGTATTTAGGGGTAAGGGATAGAATATACAGTTTGTACAGTATAAAAATCATTGTGTCTATGAAAAGTCCCCATAAAACATGGAAACCCAACGTGTGTGTGTGTGTGCGTGCGTAAAACGAAAATGATGCCATAGCTCTTCAATACAAATGTAGAAAAAATAAGATAAAAATAAAGAAGAATTGGAACAAGGTGAACATAGAGAATAAGTCACGGTCTATGTTGGATATGATTATGAAAAGATGGATTAAACTGCAGAATTTAAATAGGGAGTTTGAAACACAAATCCTCCTGAGACAAAAGAAGAGATTGGTCATATTACTCTCCTCTCAGACGCCAACAGGCTAGTGAGGTAATTTTACCACTTCAAATCACCAAATAACCCTGTCCAATTGGAATTACTTGCAGACGTATTCATTTTTGGCATAAAGCAAAGACTTGGCAATCCCAGTGCTTTCCTTCAGTTGTTAAGTGCTTATCCTTTAGGCTTTAAGATTTTCTGATTATGTGCAAGTATATGAAGGCCATTGTTGAACCTGCTGTTCGAGTCTGGACAAGTTATCATTATTGACAGCTATCACTTAGTGAAAAGATCCCCAAAAAAAGATGTTTCATTTAAAAGTGAAGCAAACTGAAATAAATGAAACTGAACCAGAAATAAGTATACAATAAATACAAGATACATGTAAATGATTATATTACAAATTATATATTATACAATATCTAAATGTTGTGTTGTTATTTCCATCAAGAGGTGCATTAATTATCACTCTGTAAAGTCTCTTCCAGCACATCCCAAAGACTTTCAATGAATTTAAGGTCAGGACTCTGAGGTGCCAATTCATGTGTAAAAATGATTCTTCATGCTCCCTCCAAACCATTCTTTTACGATTTGAGCCTGATGAATCCTAACTTTGTCATCCTGGAATATGGCCATGATGTGTCGTCCTATATGGTTGTTTAAGAAATGAAAAGTTACACACTCCATCAATTAGTGTTAGAAGAACTGTTACATGACATAACCAAACATAACATGATAGAAACATAATAATCACTGCAATAATTATCCAGTTATGAACTCTTAAGCATTTGCCTATTTAAATCTAAACAGCAGTGTTTTGTAATTGCAACCATGCAGGATCCAAAGATACTTATGAAGTCGGGACAGCATACTGTTAAAAAAGTAATAATCAGCTAATAACTTTAAAATTTGTATGCCTAAAGTCATGTATACTTGGCCTCAACTTCATGTGTCTTTGACAATTAAACTGATGTGTTATCAACAAAGTTTGTGTGTTCAAACCACACGGCTATTCTTGAATGGAACATTGTCACTGAACTCTTTGTAATACGCTAGTGAATATTTGAATATTACTGATATGTATTTATTCATTTATGTTTTTATATTGTTCGTTGCTTTGTTAGTTAGTGTCTCAAGTGATAGTATTAGATTTCAAAACATGACTCAGTTGACCTCCACATTGATCAGACTGTTGTAAACTGTCATAGTCTTTGCTGGCTTAAAGCTTAACAGTTATTTATGACATTTTTCCTGTGGGAATCTCCTGTGAGTTTTCTTTTTATACACAATGTCAAAAGCAATAGGGGATTTAGGAGTCGTAAGGCTGTCTTTTGATGGCCATCTGTGTGTTACCTGACCTCTTAATTCAAGCAATGGAATACAAAACAACAACAACAACAACACACTTCAATGGATGAAAACTCCATTATGACAGACTCCTAAGACTGACTAATGCTAGTCAATAGGACAAAATTAAAATCACACAAAGAGTGCAGATTGTAAGGTCAGTTTGTGTGGTCTGTATTGGAGCTTCCCTTAAATGGATAGTCATTATTAACTCACCCTAATGTCATTCCAAACATGACTTTATTTCTCCCATAGAATATAAGATAAATTATGCAGACTGTTTTATTTTTTATCTGCACTATCCCCATTTAAAAAAAGAATGCAAACGCACCATAAACACATCATTAAAAATGGTCGGTATGTGTGACTGAGATGTTATTCACTGAAAATCAGCACTGAGAATCAGCACTGTATCAATGAGAGGTTAATGAATCATTCTTTTAAATTAGATTTGTTCAATTAATTAGTGGATCTAGTTCACAAAACTGCTTTGAATGTGTTATTGAATGACTCACTGACTCATTTATTGGGTCTCAGCAGTTATAAGCTCAGTGGAAGTGTATCATTCAGTCTGCCAAAATTTTGAGTTTTTACATACAACAGCATTTCAAATAATTCAACAGCTACAAATTAAAAATAAAGGAAGACCCCATGCATGTGATGTTTTTTCTTCAGGTAATAGGTGAAATTATATTTATATCGTCTTGCATATATGTGTTATGTCATTTTCTTAAATTTTCTGTCTAAAAGTGACAAAAAACATTTTTAAGCAATTAAGCAAAAACAGAAAACAATCCCCAGACCTCTAACATTTAGTGTGCCTACTCTATTTTAAAACCCACCGCCACCACTGATCAGTTTATTGTAGCCTATAACATCTTTGAATCATATCGCATGGGTTTTATGATTCCTTTATGTTTCTGAAAATCCTCATCCATTACAATTGCATGGAAAAACATAACCACAATATTCAGAAAGTCATAGATTTGGGAATGACTTTGGTAGAATTTTCATTTCTGGGTGAATATCCCTTTAACTAACCCCCACATCAATTCCGGAAAGTCCAGAAAATAAAAAAAACATTGTTCCTCATAGTCAACAAGTCTACATGTGATTGTTGAAAATCGTATGACTTGACTGTCTTCATCTTTGCTATTTGGTGCCCTAGTTTCTCAAACAAGAAATATTACACAAAATAATCTTTTTGATGAAAAAGATAACAATGAATGTGGGGCTAATTACTTGCATTTCTTCCAAGGCCAGGCTTTAGAGATGTCTTTAACTTGACTGAATGTTCCAGGTTAATTGTCCTCGAGATTCCAAGAATCAGAGGTCAGGGGTGAGAGGCGCATCACCTTGCTTCTTACTCTTTCTTCCTTCCTATTCTCTCTCCTATCTAATGAAAAAATTAAAACACACTAGCATTCCTACCAGTGAAATGAAGATGTTTTACCTCACCATAGCACTATTTTCAACACAATGCATTCCAACTAGATCTGATGGGATTTGTCCATGCATTGGGCAATGTGTCTCATGACACTGGAAAGCCAATAACATAGCAGGAGCCGAGTAAGAGGATAAGTCTTGTGGAACCAGCGACACGCACCTTATACACAAAAAGCTTTGTATAACAGTAGATTTTACACAAATTAACTCCATAAATCTTTATTTTTCTCCCCTTAAATAACAGTGCTGCTCTTTGTTAGTAATTCATGACCCATATTCATGTAATACCTACAGTGGTCAAAATACACAAATTACCACCAGCAATAAATATATTCAGATGGTCATACTCGCACACAATATAATAAATAAAATAATTAATAAATAATGTAACATAATATAATATAATAATTGATATAAACTCCCTATCAACTGCTTTTTTTCCTGGACATTTCTTAATGTGTAAATGAACATAAAAAGATTTAACATCTGGGACAAACTGACCAAATTTCACTCCACAATTTCATCCTCAAGGACTGCGTCAGATTTGTCCGTTCTTGTTTTGAGATGTTACTCCACTCTTCCACCAAGGCATTTGAAAGTTAGCAAAGACATTTAGGGGGACACATGGTTACACGGGGTATGGCACTTACGATCAGCTGTTCTTCCTGTCTCCCTGTCTCCCTTACATAAGGACATTGCAGTTTATTGCTCTGGCCACATCAACATCATGCCTCTCTGCAGCAGGTCTATGGCATGTTCATGCAGGTGAGAAGGGCTCTGGGCATCTTTCTCCTGGTGCTTTTCAGAGTAGAAACGTATCTTTAGTGTCCTAAGTTATTGGAACTGTGACCTTAATTGTCTCCCGCCTGTAAACTGTTAGTGTGCTAAGGACTGTTCCACAGGTGCATGTGCAAATATTGCTGTTTAAACTCCTTCATAAAGATCTGTAAAGCTTATTTGGATTTCGTGAGCTTAGAATCAAGCCCGGATTATCCAATGGGCATTATGGGCACGGGCCCAGGGGCCCATGCGCACTTGGGGCCCAAGCGAGGGGAAGAAAATGGTTGTTATTATTTTTTTACATTTCCGATAACGGAGCGTATTTGTGCACTAAGTTCCGATCTTTCCAGCAAAAAGACGATCGCTACTAAATAGCTACAGTGGCGTAGGTTGTAGAGCGTGAGGTGCTTGATAGGAGATTTGACGTGTTCGACCTGAGTTCGAATCCGCCTTTTGCCGAACTCGCTCTTTTCCCAAAACATATGAGATTTAAAATGTATAGCCTAAGCCTAACATAAAGGTCTCTAGAGTTATATTTTGCCAACGAACTAAAATCGAAACCGTGATATTGCTTTGTGCCTTTATAAAACCGCACAAGACTTTAAGTAGCCAATAGGCATTCTGTTTGTGCTGCGTGATTTAAAGAGAAATGCGTTCTTTGCTTACACAATCAGCTTGGTGATCTGGTGTTTTCTCCAAAATAAAAGCTCAAGTGTTTATTTCTTGCAAGTGAAGAAATTAGGACAAAAGTATTGTAATTGTCCTATACGTGTAATGTAAATATACTTTTGAAATATTCATTTTCATTTATACAGTACATTTATATATTTTTCGTCATAGGAATAATTATATAAATCATTATTATTATAATTGTTTGGCATCCTAAAACACCAGTGATAATATAGACTGAGACTCTATACCATAACTAAAAAGATGTTTGAGCCCTCTTTAATTTCTAGGTACAAGTCAATGCTTTTTCTTTGTTCAGTGTGCACAGTTCATGGGTTAAAGCCGGTGGAAGCTCTCAAAGTGCACCAGATTGATGCATTTACCCTTAAAATGTACAAAACTTTCTTGCGGGGGAGCATGCCCCCGAACCCCCCTAGAGGGACAGAGGTCCACCCAACATTTTACAAAATCCTATGGAAAAGAACCATCATTTATTAACTTTACTCCAGCATAGTACAACAAAGTTCCTTTTAAGTCAGTAAAACTATTAATGCCAAATTAAAATGTCCTATATATTAAAAACTAGCCTATATATTTGGCCTGCAAAAGGGGGGTCCTTCAAGACATTGTGCCCAGGGGCCTCTGAATTCTTAATCCGGCCCTGCTTAGAATTATAAGGTTCTATCTCCACTTTTGGTCGAAATTGAGTTTTTTACATAATCTGATCCATTAGGTGTTTATTAATGCCTGTGTGGTGTTATTTTTGTAAAAAAAATATTTTGTTAGTAGTTATTAATAAAATAAAAAGGTTCCAACAGTTCTGCCAGCTGGGATGTAAAAACTTTGATGCTCAATATCTCAGAACTACCCTAAATGGAGATAGAACCTTATAATTCTAAGCTCACGATTTTACAAAATTATTTTTAAAATACAGTATCTGGAAAAAAGGGATGTTTATGTGGTTACAAAATATATTATAATAATGTTTTATTTGTATTTTAGAAAAACTAATGCATCGCCAGCAGTGTGCAGCTTGTATGTGCAGTTGTTGTTCATAACATTTTAATTGTTAGTTCTGGGGTTCACATTGAAGCGCATTTTAAAAGTAGCCTATATGTCTGTGCTGCTGAGCTGACCTCCTGTTAATTAAAGAAGCTGTTTCTGAATCTGAACTGGATAGGTGGTTAGAGAGAGAGAGAGAAAGAGAGAGAGAGAGAGAGAGAGTGAGAGAGAGGACTGAGCATGTGCAGCAGGTTATGCTATATTGATATGAACGTCCTGTTGGCACATATTCACATATGGGCAAACAGGCACACAAGGCTTACGCTTGGTGTGATTATGAAGGGCTTAGCACAGGGCTGTTGTTGTGTTGTATGTGGGATGCTTGAGTTTGCTTAACTGAGCATTCCTCCTCATGCATACTCGAATCGGCACATGGTTACTGGCATTAACAAACTCATCACACACTCACATGTTGGGCGCAGTTGGCAGCTTAGTTCTAGGTTGCAGACAGATGGGGAGAGGAAGACATCCAACACATTGTCATATAGTAATGCTGTTTCTCAGGTTTAAGCTAACTCTTTTTGCGGACCAACTCTGAGCTCCTCTCCCTGCTCCCGCCGTGTCCACTGCGATGAACGCTTCGCGCTCGGTCAGCATGGGAATCCCCACTCAAGTCCCTAACAGCACCGCGGTGAGTGTGGACACGCTGGCCCCGTTGAATTACAGCGCAGTGAGCGCGCACAAGCTGATGGAGCTGCCCGCGCGAGCCACTACGGTAAGATGATGGAGTTTGTATTGAACCATGTGTTTAGTGGCAGGGTGCGCACGGATTCTGATTCTTCTGTGAGCGTATACTACTCTGTTGTAAAATGATCATGTGGTTTGGATTTTAAGACATTTGTATATTAACGCACACTAAACATGGAAAAAATTTGAAAGCTAACGCTTAGAGCGCGTGCGTAATCGGAGGAGCTTTGGGAAAGTTCATCCGTTTCAGCTTGTTTCAGGTGAAAGGGTGCGAATTGGGATGACTCCTTCCAAAAAAGGTAGTCAGACCAAAGTACATGGAAGTATGTTTAAATGCAAGTGTTATGTTTTAAACGCGTTTTAGTACGTTCCAGTATCCACAAAAGTTAGAAGAAGAAGTTACGTGTTGCGTCTACGACCAATCACTTTCGGCTATTTTTTTTAAACATGTCCCTTTCTTAACTAATTACAAATTTAGTTATCAAACGTTTTTTTATATATATATCTGTAGGAGAAGAACCTCAGATATTCAGTTTAAGTCCGTCCAAATGGACGTGTAAGGATTTGCCTTATAAATGTTTTAGCTACTTAATCACGCCTCATTGTTACAGCCTCTGGAGAGTTATGTGCGTGGCATGGTTATGCATAGTTGATTCACACACAATTGTAAGTTTAATGAAGCATTGAAACGTATTGCTCGTGTCAAAAGATACAATTGAGACATACTGACTTAAAACACCAACAAAGGATAAACCAGGGAACTTCATGCTCGTTTTAACATGACCTAAAAATACTGCATGACATGATGTTCAAAAGATCGTTAATTGGAGTTGGGAAATTTCGAAATGAAGATAAAGCTATCTATCCATTCTGTGAAATTATGTCGAGGACTGGAGTTATTGCTCAACATCAGAAATATGTTCCATTGGTATTTCATTAGCATATATTAAATAAAGTTAGTCTAACTAAATAGAGTGGCATTTTTTCTTTTTATTTAGTGTTTCTCTGTAATGCCCACATGTAGCTGTATTACTTTATTTTTAGAAATACATATTATGCAGGTGACACTCTAGTTTGTAAGAATAATTGAAGTGTTACTCATTTCTCATGGTGATGAAATGCAGACATATATGGACAAGTCTCTATAGGCTATATAATCTGTGTGGTGTCTTCGTGATACGCAGCTGGTTTGCAGCTGCTCGCTATCACACGCACACACACACCAGAGGTGTTTCAACCCTGGAATTACTCAGCAAATGAGCTTTACCAGACCTAGACAAAGCAGACTGAGTAAGAATCAGCGATATTCAAATGTCAGTTATAAAAGTAGCCCTATATGATCACGTGGAGATTTCGCACATAAAGAGGCACGCTATTCGTGGATATTTCCTGTTTGCCGATTAAATACAGAAAATGAATTCGGGAAGAAACAAAACAAATAAAATATACCAAACATGCATAATGTAGGCTAGATCATGTGCATTATATAATTTCATCACATGAAAATGATATTGAAATAGCATAATAATGAAGAAGAGTTGTATCCCATTTGAGGGCTTTAAAACCACATTTTTCTAAAACATAATACTATCCAGGAAAACAAAACTATTTGCTGATGCTTTACTGAAAGACAAATGTTAGGAGAATGCGTAGTGCCATGAGTGAATATGAATGAGTGTTGTGGCATTTTTCAAACAGACGGGGGCCCTGTTCCTCTCATGAATCAAGACTTTATTTTTTTATATCATATACAACACAGAGCTTGCATATGCGGAGGTGATGTGAATACAAAGCGTAAACCTCTATATCTTCCATTTGCCGAATTTGATATTCTTCAATCTTTTTCAAACATCAACGGCAGTCATTGTGAATCTAACTAGTTATTTTCACCCAACTATGGAGCACTATAAATTAGGATATGGAATTATTTTCTCATCTGAACCTTGTGTCATTGTGAGTTGTTATCCCTGCTGCTATGTTCTGTTTAACTGTTTTCAAAAACTGTTTAACAAATACATTTGTCATTGTCAGTGATCGAGGCTCTCACATTTTGCCCACAGCTAATATTTGATCATCTATCAATCAAACAGTTTATGAGATGATACTGACAATTAGCCTTTAAATATTTGGTTGCATAAATTCCCCAATCCAAAGGCCTGAAATAAAAATGGACAGATGCCCATGTGGTCTCAAAAACAACAGGTGGAATCAGCTACTTTTTTTGTTTGTCTTCGACAATAAATTCTGTTTTACTCTGAAATCTTGAAAAGACAATAGTACAGTTTTTTCTGATTAATTCATAAGGCCAACATGCCCCTGCGCTGCTTTAATGTCCTTCTGGATCTTTGAGGGTTATAGGATTTTAGCTTGGTATTCTGTTGGGAAGCACTACAAAATTATTTATTACTGTAGCATTTTATTGTTTTTTAGAGGTAGACTTCTCCTGCATGATTTGAAAGAAACCTATACAATTTTTGAGTCCTGACTCCCTAATGTCATTTAATTTTACATTAAATGTTCAAGCACTGGCTATTGTTGGATGTTGTTTTGGCATATGTTTTAAACATCAGAAAGGCCAAGACAATGAAAATAAGAGGGAGAGAGATTTAAACAGAACATCTGATCAAGCTCCAGTGACTTTGCCGTGTCCTTCAAGGCTTCCGGACTTTAGCAGTCTTTAAACATCGGAATTGATAATTCTCATGGTGGGTGTTCTTTATGTGTCCTGATGTTTCTGTCTGATTGTGCAAAGCTAGTGACATGCCTTGAAGGGACATATAGGATCAGACCTCTTTCTCATAGAGATAAAGAGTCTGAAAGTATCCTTGCATACATAAAATATACTCACGTTACATTGTTCCATGTTAAATTGCACATTCATTAATGGCAAAAGTTTCTTAATGAGCCATTATGGGCCTTTCAAACTGTGGTAGTTCGTGGATAACATATTGTTGATTCATTAGTACCACTACAATACAATTTTTTATTTATATTTATGCATCTGATAGATGCTTTTAACCTTAGCACCGTATAGCATATTTTATTAGCATGACCTTGACGTTGCTAAAGTTATACTCTACCAGCCTCAGCCATTAAACCACTCTCCTCCTGACAAAGACATGGAATAATAATGAAAGATGTGCAAGATTTTCCTTCATGTGTCATGTCAGGTAAAGCGATTCAACTGAAATCTTTGCAATGAGATTGTTAGAAAATATATTTCACCCTCTGAAAAATTAATAATTTAATTCTAAAAGGAACCATTATCTTTTTACTTCAAAACAAGAATGTTATAATTCTCAATCTAATTTCCCCAATTGCAATAGATGATAATATTAAATATTCCAGAGGTGCTTGGGGCATCATTTTGACACAATGATATAAAGAGGATAGTCATACAGAATTAGTGTGAGGCTGTGTGTCCACCAAAGTGTTTTTTTTTCTAAAGCCAGCATTTGTTTGTTTTTTCAGTTGTTTATAATGGAAGTACCATTTATAGCCCAATCACATTCAAGGGGGTAAAAATCCACCTTTGGGGTTGAGTGATTCAAGTGATTGGTTGAGTGGTCGCTTCGGACTACAAAAACTGCCTGTGACAGCAGTGTAAAATTAGCCCAGTATCACTGTTACGTACTGCTCTGAGACACAAAGACGTAATCCAGATAACAGGCAAGGGTCATACACAAACAAACAATCCAAACAATAACAGATCAGGGCTGAGGCAAAGAGAGAAATCTGAGGGAACAGGCAGAGAATCAAAATAACCAGGGTATGGGAGAAACAGGATACAAACACGCTCAGAATTCCAGTACAAACACTAAACAAGACTTTGCAGGGAATGACAGAAAGAACCAGGTTTATATAGGGTGAGAAAACAATGAGTGCTGATGAGTCCAGGCAAAGAATTATGGGAGATGTAGTTTGTGAGGGAATGACAATAGTCTGATGTGGTGTGCCCTCTGGTGGCTCTCAAGGGATCTCCAGCTGGTGACCGTAACAATCACATCCTGCTTGCACAAATCATTTAAAACAAGGGCCAGATCACGTACTTCACATTGTGGTGCCATTTTTATATTCAGAAACAAACTATACCTGTGAAATCAGATAGTAACACTTTCACTGATATTCTGTATAGCCTCTCAACTGAAAGAAGCGCTCTCAAACACCTGTGGCTTGACATTTTCAGAAGAACACCTGCCATTTTCAGCTGGCTAAAGATGCTTTGTTGGACACACAGCCTAAAGGCCCTTGCACAAATTCGCGTCTGAAATTTTCGCATGTCAACAAATAAATACGACCTCACGTTATGTCAATCACGCTTGAACACTGCCTCCGAAACTTTAATCCGTCATAAAAAAAATCTGATCGGGTTCGATCCTCTGCGTTTTTCGCATCCGTAGCAAGCAGTTTGAATGGTGTTTGAATGGTGTTTTGACAATTCATAGCCACCGAATCACGAATACGAAAAAACACATTAAAATTTGGGACTCGGTCATCACAACCGGAATGGCTAAAAATGGCTTTTCAAAGATCTGTCCACTGTAGTGAAGATAGGACTGGGGCGGTATGGATTTTTTCTTACCGCGGTTGAAAAGCAAGAAATTCCCGCGGTATTGCGGTAAACCGCTATTAGCACCATCCCGTGAAAAAGTGAGACATACATGCTTGCTCAGCCAGATTCGGCTCGAAGTTGTTCATCTTCGGATGCGGGGCCGTGCGCGATGTTTACAAAGAGTCTTGCGCACCCAACGCGCGCGACCGCCCACACCGCAATGACGTCATTTTTGTCGCGCGCACCTTTTTTTTTTGGTGATGACGGTGACGAGCTCAGACCCGCGGTAGGGGTCACGTGACCGCGGTATTGCGGTAATGCGGTAACCGTCCCAGCCCTAAGTGAAGACACGCATCTGAGGTTTAAATTATGATTCACTGCGGTAAGAACTATCAATTAGAAGCCAAGAAAAAATGGGTCATTGGTGAAGCATGCATAGACTGAAATCCTCAGCATCACAGAGCTGCACATGTCAGAGTGCTTTTGGAAAATTGTCTCTCGGTATAATGTTTTTCCCTAACAGGCCTTTTGTTGTAGACATCAATCAATGGGAATTTGTGCAGTTTAAAAACTTTAGTTTGATTTGACCCTTCGCAGGGAATTTGATTAACAGGCGATCTGACCAATCGTAATCCGCCATCTGCCATTTTTGTCCGACAAAGCAGTCAGTAGATTAATGTTGGAGGATTTGAACTTTGAAAAACGGTGTGTACTGACGTCTTTCCGCGGTTAAAACAACATTCCTTATTATGTTCATTGTTTATATGATGCTATAGATGATCGGTTCATGAGCAGCTTTAACTGAGGCTCTCCAGCGATCTGTCAGACACATTAAAGAGCCACAAAACTAAAGGGGGCGGGTCTTTGCGAACGGTCAATTCAACTTCACCTTCCCTCAGGAAAGTTCTTTCAGGAAATACACCCCTGCCCTTTATGGAAAGGTCTCAGCTTTTGTTGGACTGGCAGAGATAATCTCCCCAAAAAGGAACTTTTTTTCAAATCAGTGGATCAGCCATACTTTATCACAGATTCTGCTTGAGAAGTCTGGGGCCGTGGGCTTCAGACAAAGGCCGTGGGACAAACAAGTTCATTCAACACAATCTCTCAGTCTTTTAAATAATGCAAACATATCAGTAGCACTTAAACTGGTAAATTATTTGGATTATTTAAACGTAATAAAATTATTTCGGATCTGTGTTGTGCATTGGTGTTATAGCTACTAAACAACTGCAGCCCTAAAATAAAAAAAAAACATTGCATCAATCTCACTCAACTAATGGTAGCCTATAGCCTGAGCTCCATGTGCTGTGGTGAAGTGTAATTTCCTGCTTTATCCATTTCTGTCTTTCTCTCATTTTCTCCTTGTCTCATATCACTCACTGAATATCTAGTCTAAGTGATAGTGACATTTTAAGAGCACTTCTCATCTATTTATGCCGCAGAATCCTCCCTCACATGCTCTCGTTCAAATCCCTCATCAATAGTCCTTACAGAGAAGCACTGACATATGAAGATTAAGGCAAATATCAGTTCTGTCTCTTCAGATTAGGTGAAATGACAGTCAAGGTCATGTGCATTGGATACACTGCTTTCTGACTTGCTTTCTGGAGTCTTCGGAAATTGTGCAGTTGTTTTTTGGGTGGTTATTTAATTTGAATAGTTACTGCCTAATGCCTACCATTCAAAAGTTTTGGATCAGATTTTTAAAATGTTTCTGAATAAAGTATCTTATGCTCACCAAGGGTGGATTTACAGTATTTGATATATAAAAAAAAGTAATATTGTGAAATTTTTGTACAATTTAATTATCCTCTTTCTATTTGAATATATTTTTAAATATAATTTATTCCTTAAACATTTTTTCTGTTTAATATTTTTGTGGAAACCATGATACCAATGAGTTTTTGAAGTTTAAAAGATAATCATTTATTTAAAATTTTATATTTTGTAACATTATTTTACAACATCTCCCTGTTATACGTTAATAGTGCAGCAAATCTACTCTGAGTTCCCTTAACATGATGGAAAAGTCAAGGTAACAGTGTATTATACTTTTAAATGTGCTATTTCAGTTTTGATTTTGAGTTCCTGTGGTTCAGTTATAAATGATCACATTGTAGGAGGACATCTGTGCCACAAACCATGATTTCAGCAAACCTCCCATTGTGTAAAGAAAAAGCCAAGTAAATGAGGCGCACCAAAATGAAAAACACTGCATTCAAGAGCTGTGTGTTTATAGATTGTCTGATTTACATGGCTTGCCTGAATACAGATCTGAATGGGTGGATAGACAGGAATAGTGAGTGGCTTGCTGAATCACGTCATGCAGGGTGTGAAATAATTGGAAGCAATTTTAATATGTTGATCATTTGGGTACAGCTTTGTCAATTGATTGATCAACCGATTGAGTGGTAGAAATGAATAACAATCTTGGCAAAGAATGCCATTCTTTGCAACCTAAACAAAATGTTAAAGTTTGTTTTGGGGAATTGCAACCATATGCGTAATCATGTGCTGCAACCAATTATTGTATTACTTTTGAGACCAATAAAGCAGAGTATCGAATGTTGGTGTGTGTTCGTGATTGACCAAAGGTAAAGGTTCTTTATAAATATAAGCTTTACTGAAGCACAATGTTGCCTTCTTTTGTTCAGGGCTTTGGCTTGAACAAGTCTTTTAGACTGAGCTGAAAAAAAATGAAAAGGCAATTTGTATTTCTCTCTCTCTCTCTCTCTCTCTCTCTCTTACATATTATAGCGCACTGACTAAAAAATTGGACGATCAAGAGCCATCTGATAGGATTAGTTGTGACCAAAAAGATCAGCATTATCTTATCAAGGTTCTCACACCTGCTTTTGTTTCAAGCTTAATTTTATTCTCAGCCGGTTGTAGGAAATACAATAGGATCCGATTCATAGTTCAACCCACTTCTGGGATTCAAAATCCAATTTAAACCTGGATAAAAACAGACAGTTTTAGGATTTTTCAGATTCTGCACTATTTCTAGATATAATCAATTAAGGTCATACAAAGTCAGATGGTCATGTTCTTTTGATCATTTTCAAGAGCATGATCATCAGGTTTAATGCTAAATGGTTTAAACTAAAACAGTGTTTTTGCAGAAAACAAAGTTTTCAGCATTCTTCTTCCATTAGTAGTGGAGGGGGGTCCACTTCAATGAGATGCTAAACTAATTTAAGGACCCATTTATTTTCCCTCTGTTATATCATGAGCAAATATGTCCACATACACACACAGTGCATTAATCTGCCGCTGATCTGTGGCAGATTATAAACTCATTAGTTCTAAAATGTCCTCTTCTCTCACTTTGTATTCGAGATAGGCTACTGAGCAGTCTTGCAATTTCCACTATCTATACCGTCTCCACATCCCCTTCTTCAAAGGCTAGCCATAAACTTTTTTTTCCCAGTCATTGTACAGCAGAGTGTTTTATTTATGAGAAATATCAATGATTGCCATTATTTACTAGTCTGTATACTCATTCATTGTATGCTCTAACTAAAGTGACCTAGAGTGTCAATTCCACTTGTTTGGCTCTGGCTGGCTTCAGCCATTCGAGTCAATAGAGTGGTTCAGTGATTGATAGAAGTATAAATGGATAAATTGAGGCTAAAAGTGGCCGACTAAGACGTTGACACTGGTGAATCGAACTAGTGTTTCATGTGCTAATTGCTTCTTAAGAACTGAGCCTGACACAAGGACGAAAAACCAAAAGCGGGCACCGTTTGCCATTCTGAAAGCTTTTGTGTTCTCTGTTCCACACACTAAAGTGAATGCAACAGCACAATCCACCGCGTCTTCAAAAACACTAAATATGTCTGCTGAATTCCATCTCAGCTGGCTATTGATGTATTAAATGGGTGTTATAGAGATTTCAGGAACTTGGGGATTTGAAACTAATGGTATATTGGTGAATTAAGATATTAATAACTTTCTAAGTAATGTAAAACTCAATTATTAAGTTTCAATGTCCTTTAGTACTTGATCTGAAAGCATCTCCTGTCATTCCTTTATTTCTCTCTCTCTCTCTCTTGCTGCCCACAGGTGGCAATGGTGCAGGATGTTCGACGTCTTTTCCCGACTGTGGATGTCCCAGACCACGCTCACTACACCATCGGCTCTGTCATTCTGGCAGTGGGCATCACCGGCATGGTGGGAAACTTCTTGGTCATGTATGCCTTCTGCAAGTGAGTCCAGTTAGGCTATACCTTGTTTGTGTGATAGCCAATGAAATGCTTGTTAGATCTGCTCATCTGGAGTCATGTTTGCACTGCAAACTGCATATTAAGATTTAGACTGAGTTTTCCCACAGACTGAGCACTGCAGGGGATTCATAAATTGATGAAAAGCTAATAGTTAATTTAATATATATATTATATATATATATATATATAAATTAAGTTAGAATAAATTAATAATTAAAGAAAAACAATCAAAATAAAACACTTACTAAAAACTGCATATGACCATTAACCAGCATCAGAGAACCTTGAACATGCTCTTATATTATTGAAATATTAATTTAAAATCTCAGGGTAAAATATTTATTTTATATTAAAAAATAAATAAATAAAAAATCCCAAAGTTTGGGAATCTCTCATTAAAGGCCTGTTCTCACCAAGAGCAGTAGCTATATATATAATGACAATGAGAACAATGTTATATATAACAATATCTTCCTGTCTTCCTACAATATCTTCCTATTCTAAGTGTGCTGTAGTTTTGTGTCTGGCACTTTAAATGCTTGAGCTCTCTAAAGCATGAGTATTCTGATTGGCTGATTCATCAGCTGTTATGATAGTTGTGCTGTGTCTAATAGATAGCTGTGTCGTAATAGTTATGGTATGAACTTTTTTCTTTTATATTTCGAACAATTTTTAGAACTATATCTTTATCGTTATCATAGTTATTGTCCTTTCTAGATAAGAGAAATCAGGGAACAGAAAATATGATGTTATTATATAAAACCTAAATAAATATTACATATGAATATGATATGTATATCATTTTAGATCCATTCATACAATATATTCTATTTAACATTATTGTATATAAATAACACAACATAATGTCACACTGCACACTGCCATTGATGAGCTTCTTTCTTCTACGGTTTTTGACAGTTCTTTTGTGCATCTTTTCAGGAGTAGGAGTCTGAGGACCCCTGCCAACATGTTCATCATTAATCTGGCTGTCACTGACTTTCTGATGTGTGTCACTCAAACACCAATCTTCTTCACCACCAGTTTGCACAAGCGATGGATCTTTGGGGAAAAAGGTAATCCAGCTGTCAGTAAATCATGGGCACTTGATCAAACCCATGTTTCAGACGCTAAGAAATAGTGAGATGTCAAGACAACTTTGCAGGGTATCTTTTAACATCAGATTATCTTCGCGAGACTGATTCCAGTGCAGATGAGAAGAAAGAAAAACAGATAATGATAAAGGATCTCAGCTGGAGAGGGATTATGCATTGATGCATAACTGTATTCTGGTGAAGGAGAAGAAATGCCTCAGTGTCCAGAGAGGTTAAAGCGTATTTAGAAATGAATCAGCGTTCGGTTAGCTTGAACATGTTACCAAATCTGCAGGCACTGGAAAAATGTTTTCGGCTCACCAGACAGATAGTCTGATGAATCAGTGCTCAGAAAAAAATAATTAGGGATCATTTCGACTGTTTTATCAAGCTTTGTTCCATGGGGAAAACAGTGATTACATTTTCATCATCATAGGAAATATAAAATCAATCACATTAAATTAACCGTTTAACACAAGTTACACTTTTTGGGGAACTAACAATCCTAATTTGTTTATAGTACCTTTACTGACTCATATGATTTAATTGATAAAAGATAATTTTTCACTGGATAGTTTCTATGTTTGTAATAGTTTCTAAAATCAGAGGTTTGCTTTCCTGATCAGACAAAACTGAAAAAAAAGTCAGAGGGGAATTGAATGACATATTTACATATCTTTTCAATTGCTAACAATCATCTGTCAATACTGAAGCCACATTTTCAAAATTCTTCACACATTCAGCGAAACAGAAGTCTATGCGGTCCAAACTGTGAATGGTTTTTCATTTCTTTCACGCAAAATGCATTTAATTACCACATTATCCAAAATCTATGAATACTTTTGTCATTCATACTTCACAATCTGCAAAACACTATATTTGCATGACATTTTTCGAATGGTAACACACTGCTTTCAAAAAGCACATTCATATTAGTCTGGGAAAACCCAGACGATCTTCCGGCAAATTTAGATTTGCTCTGCAAGTCAGTCTGGCCAAGAGCCCATTCAAGCCCATTTCCAATCTTTCCAAATCGAGGCACCAATCACAAACATTGAGGCGGGCTTTACACGATGACGATCGCTCTGATTGGTTTTAGGTCTATCCAGAGGCATTTGAGCGACGTCCGTTGGTGACGCCCCTTTGGAAATGGGCTGTGAATGAACCAGACCCACTCTCACTCTTACGACTGAGAAGGGTCTGGTGTCAACCAGGCTACATTCAAATCAGAATGATTGCAAACTCTGTGCATTCTGCAGTAATTCTGCAGGGACTCCAAAAGTGCACATACGAGATTTGCACTAGACATGTTTTTGATGTTTGTTTGTTTGTTTGTCTTGTAATTATTATTGCTTCTGGATTTTTTTGTTTGGTTGTTTCAACCTTATTATTTTGCACAAGTTTTTCAATTGCTTATAAGCACTGTTTACTGTAATTCTGAAGCCATATTTTCAAAACTATAGTTTTTTGTTGTTGTTGTTGTTTCAACGTCTTATTTTTTGCAAGTAAATTGCTATATGTAACGATATAGAAAAAAACAAATAGCTGCATTTCTCATTCATTCTTTATTTTGTAATACAGTCAGTAAACAACACAGTCTCACACCCAAGGCGTCATCTTACTGACGCTTCTGACCATGCGTCAACATGCCGACGCACACACCCCCCCACAAACGTCAATATGAGACGCTCATCCTCGGGCTTCATCAAATGCCGCGCACCCTTTAGCGTCAGTTAGATGACGCTTCCGTTATGGGTAGGTTTAGGTCTGGGGTAGGGTTAGGATTAGACCACTAGGAGGCGCGTCTCATATTGACGCTTAAGGGGTGCCATGTGCATCGGCTTATTGACGCATGGTCAAAAATGGTCCATAGCGTCAGTTAGATGACGCCTTGGGTGTGAGACTGCGTTGCAGTAAAAGGAAAAGATCTTATTCTTATCATATAATAAATATTTATGTGAAAAACAAACATTAAAATGTTCAAAAGTTCATCATTAATGTAATGTTCCCTGTTGTTTGTGTTTTTTAGGTCAGTGTGTTATGAATGAAATGTATGTTTTCTGAATTGTTGAATTGTTCTGAGAATTGTTGCCAGTGTAATGGTGGAACGAGTTTATTTTGAGACATAAATGAAGTGTTTTGTTGGTGTGAGTGAGTTTTGGAGGTGAGATTAACTGTTTGGCCATGAGATTCATCATGGAAATGCAGATGTTTGAAGAGTTAAAAAAGTGAAAAAGTGGCTTCAGTATTGACCGATGCTTGTTAGCAATTGATAAAAACTGTAACACTATAGCCAATGTCTCCAAACTATGTTGACAGTATTAGTGGTTCGTATTGTTTAAAACTTTATCACATCAGTTTGTACTCCTAAAACCCAGAGAGAATTTGCATATTGTGCCATTTTGGGTCAATGGGTTTTCAGAATAGCAGTGCGTCATGACTAAACCGCTCCATACAAAGGCATCATATTACAAATGTGATCTCTCATTATATAACAGTCTCTTGTGATGTTCAATATTTAATATTAATATATGTGGGATTTATGTGATGCTGTAATGCTAGGCTTTCAAATAATGGCACTGACAAAACATCAGGTCATCCGTGGATCCCTCGATCACTGATGGTCTTGTTTAAATTCCAAACCTTTTAAGCACTTAAAGTGTGTTCTTTGAAGTGAAGTAGCTGCTGTATGACTGATGAAGTGGAATGAGCTCTTGATTCAAGGTCTTTCTTCAACTTGAGGTATCTGAGAGATCTGCCATGCTTCTTCTGAATGATGTTCATTAAAAAACCCTCACAGTGCTGTATAGGGCAGCATTATAAGATGGTGTCAAGAAATGTGACATCAGGACCCACTCACAAAAAACTATGAAACAATTCACAATTCACAATCATCATGTGAGTTAGACCAATTTGCGGATCTTAAAGCTTACTAGATCAGAATTTGACATGCTTTGTTTATCTCCTTTAGAAATCATCTTGTTTATAATAACTGAGAATCTTACAACCACCTACAGTCATACATTGTTCATATTGTTTCATTGTTAACATTTGATCCAAGGTGTTATTGTAGTTTTATAAGCAGAAAACCATTGCTCCGCAATACTTAAAATTGGATTGTGATTTTTTTTTCTAAAATTGCTCTCTGATTCTGTTTGGTCAATTGTCATTCTGTGGTCAAGTATTGTTTTTATTTTTTATAATGAGTGTTATAATGAGTGCAACCAATTTAATTATAATTAATGTTCAGTCAACCAGCCATTAATAGCAAAAATGTAAACCTTTCAGGAAGATCATATAAATAGCTATACTGCACTGCATATACTGTATACACAATATTTAAGAATTTTTCACCTGTTTTTCTGTTCAGTTCCTAGTTTTCTATGTCAATCTCAGTTTATTTCCTAGTTAATCTTCTACCTCTCATCCCCTGCCTGTTTGTATCCTTGGTTACTGATTGTGTTTGTCCTTAGTTCAGGTCTCTTGTTAATTAGTCTCATTAGTTCCTCTTGTTTGCCTGTGCATTTTAGTCCTGTCTAGTAGTCTGTCTGTTCCGTGTTTTAGAATTCCGTATCTTTCTGTTAGTTTGAGTTTGATTAATAAAGACTGCTGTATATAGATCCTGTTTCCTCTCTGCTGCAATCAGACCTGTGACAATTAAAGATCACAGCTCAGCACAGAGTTCACAGCTATATTTAAATTACATGGGCTTTTCAATGACAGGTTCGTAACACCTTTTTCAAATCTGTACAGTGAAAAACCTGTTCACATTAGTGACATTTCCAAGCAATTATAGATTCACAGGGTTACAGGGTTTTGCGATATTATTTTAATTACGCATCCACAGTTGCCAGCAGCTTAAACGAATTAACAGGTATTTCTGTGTTGATAAGGGAAAAAAATAGTAGGCCATTTTCAGGAGCATGAGTGATTTAAATGTACTCTTTATGGCCTGTAGTGTGATTTATTACTCATACAGTATGGAAGAAACAATGTGCAGGACTTTCTTTTTGCTTTAAAGTTGTCAGAAAAGTTACTTGAATCAATGAATAGCACTAATAAAGCCCCGTTCTTACAGATCATTAACTAAAAAAAGTTGGTTTAGGGTTTACCCTTTAATTCAGTGCTAGACTATTCAGTGCATTATTAAATGCAATAATGTTTCTTTTTACAATATTTCTTGGTATTTCTGTCTCTCTCCACAGGCTGTGAGCTATATGCATTCTGCGGCGCTCTGTTTGGTATCTGCTCAATGATCACGCTCATGGTTATTGCGGTAGATCGATACTTTGTGATCACTCGTCCTTTGGCCTCGATTGGCGTTATGTCACGCAAACGAGCCCTGATGATACTCTTCGCTGCTTGGGTGTACTCTATGGGCTGGAGCCTGCCCCCATTCTTTGGATGGAGTAAGTGCTTACAAACATTCACTTACATGGGGCATTTTGTCTAAGGAGACGAGAGGCATTTTAAAATAGTATATAATAAAAAAAAAAGTTTTATATTCACAGGTGCGTATGTTCCTGAAGGTTTGCTAACATCCTGTTCGTGGGACTACATGACATTCAGTCCTTCAGTACGCGCCTACACAATGCTGCTCTTTACATTTGTATTCTTCATCCCCCTCTTCGTCATCATTTATTGCTACTTCTTCATCTTCAGGGCTATCCGTGATACCAACAGGTAAGCACTTTTACCGTTTCAATGAGCGTGTTTGGCCACAGGTCTGAACCAGAAAGAGGAAATATACAGGGTTTTTTTTTGTAAAGGGCAATTGTATTATTTATCAAAAAGAGATCAATTTTAGATTAGTGCTGTGTTACGGTGTTCTTTACAAAAGACAAAGATGATCAAATCTGTTTGTACGCTTTGATGCATGTTCCGTCTTTTCCTGTGTGTACTGAATCTATCTGTCTGTTTACATGTCTTCATGATGGGAATAACAGAGCCGTGGGAAAAATCAATGGAGAAGGAGGACTCCGAAACTCTATCAAGAAGATCCAACGAATGAAAAATGAATGGAAGATGGCAAAGATAGCGCTTATAGTGATCCTGCTGTATGTCATCTCTTGGTCTCCATACTCCTGTGTAGCTCTTACTGCTTTTGCTGGGTGAGAATCAACATGTCTTACACCCAAAATCCATTGCTTTTATTACATCCTTTTTGATTGTTATTTAATTAGCATTGACTTTAGTCAGAAGCAACTTAAACTGCTAAACAATTTTGACAGATAAACACACACTTCAGTCACTGTGCTTCCACATGATATTCACCATTAAAGATTTACGTTATTTGTTAAGACAGTACAAAGATTGTCTAGACTTTCGAGGCAGAAATAAGTTATATTATAAGAGCAGAGAGAAGAATAAAATGATCCTTTTCTCAAGCGAGGGAACTGCAGGTGTTCATTACCTGATAAAAGTCAATTTAAAAAACATTTAATAAAAGATGGAATATTTTATCTATTTACCTGTATGTTAACATTAGAGAACCATAAGCAAGCAATTATGTTGTTTAATTATTAAAATATTAACTTAAAATCTCAGGGGATAAATATTAGATGAAAGGGGCTCATAATCTTTATAACTATATAATATCATATAAAATATATATATTCTTTTATTCTCATGATGTCTTCCATCACCGCTTTCTTCCATCAACCCCTCAGAGAAAATGTGTCTCAGACTGTAAAAAAAAAAAAAAGCACTGCTTTGTTTTTATCAGACTTCCTTTGACAGATTAATGATCCCATGCTGCTACATTTCTTAAGGTCTGGATGGTTTTACTCATTTACCTCTTTGTAATCTAATATAAATGTGTGGAGCTGTGATCCGATGTCATGCAGGTTTGAAGAAAGTAATGCATGAAAATGATGTGTAATGTTATGTCCCTTTTTACTCTTTCCACAGATACGCTGACATACTCACACCGTACATGAACTCCGTGCCTGCTGTGATTGCCAAAGCATCCGCCATTCACAACCCAATAATCTATGCCATCACTCACCCCAAGTACAGGTGTGATGATCTATGCCTTTTTTCATAGAGTTATCTATTCTGCTGCATTTAAAATTAATTTACAGTATATTCATGGATACTAGTTGCTGCACATTCACATTAATTTTAACAATGTTATATGGTGATTATATACTGTAACTTCACAGTGAACAGCAGCACAAAATAACTGTGGTATAACGGCATAGTGTTTTTCTTTCAATAAATTGTTGTATTGTGGTGTAACCGGTGATAACGCGTGATTTGCGGCCAGTGACACCAGATGTAAAACACTTCCCTTCTGCGTTGTGGAGTTAGACACAGGTATAAATGCCCTGATATAAAACACAAATAAGCAGCTTCTCTGAGAGTGAATTGCCTTGTTCTCTATAAAATAAATATGCACACTAATCACTCATTGATCAACATGTGTTCTTATTTTCACATATTTAGCAGAAGACAAAAATATAACTCAAAAAGAGTAAAATGACAAAAATAATCTAACAGGTAAGTAAAATAACATACACACATGAATTGGAGTAAAATATAGATTTAAAAGCAATAATTACTATAAATATTAAATAAGATTATCAGAAGTCAAAAGAAACCTACCTCTCCCGTGAGATTACAATGTAAAAGAGAAGAGGATTAAACAGAACAGGACATTATTGTAGCGCTAAGAGTCCAAAGATGATGAAGTCCACAAAGATTCATATAAAACAAGGTTTTAGGCAACTGAATATCTGTGACAGTTATGTTGATTTGTGACATCACAACAATTAAAGGGGAAAGCACTCATTTAGATCAGGCAGCTACATATAGCTGTGGTGCTTAATATTTGTGTGTTTTTAGACACTTCAATGTAATACAAAACATCAATTTATTACATCCTTGCTAGATGAAAGTATTAATTTCTTTTCAAAAAATCTTACTGACCCTAATCTTTAAAAAACATTTTTTTTACATTTTTTTTTTATTGTTTGATAAGTTCCTGTTAAACATTGTAAAATCCTGACAATATTTTACACCGTATAGATGTGCACAAAAACTGAAAAACCGTGGCAGCATATTGATGCACTGAAGCACACCGATTCAGTTTCCAGTGCAAAGAGACCTGTCCAGTGAAATGAAACATTGTTCCACAAACATGCATGCTGCGTGCTTCAAGGCCAGGCAGAGCCAAATTGATCAGCGACTTTGTGTACAGAGTGCTAGCACAAATACCTTGAGACGACAGAGGTAGATTCTGACCTTTAAAAGTCAGATTTACTTCAGATTGATCTGCTCTGGATGCATTGGGCCATGTGTTGCTCATAACAGATCCACGGTGAGCTGCACAATATTAATGCCTCATGATGAAGCAACTAAATGATGAGGTCATCGTTTACCCATTCCTATTGCCTCAATATGAGATCCTTATAAAGGAGCTGTATGTAAGAAATTTATTTCAAATAATCATACATTTTCCCTGATATGTCACTAGACATTAAGAAATCATGTTCATTTAAAATACTTATATCACTGACAACAGTAGTCCGGCCAGGATATTGTCATTTAAAAAGTGAAGTTGCAGCCCTCAACTGATGTTGATGTTGTCATGTTGTGTTTTGGTCTGATGCTCCACCCTCCACCGATCTACCAATCACGAAGTCTGTAGTGTTGCAGCATTCGGGTTGCCAGCTCTGCTCTAGTTACCACAGCTGCAGCTAATAATGTGTCGTAATCGAATCTTGCAGCATATCTGGCAACCTTGAGTCAGTAATTTGAAAGTGATTGCAGTACCAGTTTTGGCCACAATCTTACATACTGCTCTTTTAAGTCTGGTTTTGACATAAGACACAACAAATACAAAATTCCCTCGCCCCAATGAACCTTAAAGGATGATTTTAAAAGGTCATTATTATTTCATTGACAGCTATGGAAAGACGATGTGAATTGCAGATTGACATTTCCTCTTTTAATTTTCCCGCCCTTTTTCACAAATCACCTCTTTCTTTCTTTCTTTCTTTCTTTCTTTCTTTCTTTCTTTCTTTCTTTCTTTCTTTCTTTCTTTCTCTCTCTCTCCCAGGTCTGCCATTGCAAAGTACATACCATGTCTGGGAGTGCTGCTGTGTGTGCCTCGTAGAGACCGGTTTATGAGCAGTAGCTTTATGTCCACACGACGCTCCACTGTGACTAGCCAGTCTTCTGAGACCAGCAGCAACATGCACCGTGCCGGGAAAGCACGCTTGTCCTCGTTGTCTGACAGCGAGTCGGTAAGAAAACACCTTTAGGCAAACAAACTCCATACAAGTATCATCCTTATTTTGCACATGGAAGTAAGACATTTTCTGTGAATTTGCGAGACTTCATTAGCCTCGCTAAATAACTATTGCCCCCTGGAAATTATTTTTGATGGCATATTTTTGATCACACAGTATAACAAACAGCATGTGGTCAATGTATGTGACAATTTAATAAATTAAATAAATTTGTCAACATGGAACTTAATAGGCCAAAAATGTTGTATTATGAAATAGCAGAGAAGATTCACTGTGGAGATATTTTAAATATCTGGGGCGTTATGATCACTTTTGTTGGTACTTTTTTGGTTAATATCTGAAGTACACATTGTAATAGGGACGTCACCAAGTGAATTGAATTGCCTTAAAAGGATAGTCCACATCAATTATTTTTATTGTATTTTTATTTAAGCTTACATCGTGCTCCTCTCCTTATTGGATCAGCATTGAGTGTTTGTTGTGTATGGACAGGGCTGGACGGACACAGAGGCAGATCTCTCCAGCATGAGTTCACGGCCTGCTAGTCGTCAGGTCTCATCTGACATCCGGAAAGATTTGTCAGATATCAAGCACACCAGCTCTCTGAGGTTGAAGGTCAAGAGCAGAGACTCTGGTATCTTCGACAGAACCTCAGCTCAGAGTCTATCTGAGCTGAGCGTGAACCGGACCAGTGAATACATCAGTGTAAGAGTCTTCAATAAGTGTCATATCTCACCTCATTAATCAGAATATTTTCAACTCACTCAGCTCAACTTGATTTATGAAATTAGGAAGCCCACATTCATTTTTAGAGAGGAAACGACTCCATCAGATTTCAAATTAATTTGGAAATTAAATTTATCCTTCATATCTTGAAGGTCTACCCTGGTTTCAGCCAGGGTTGTTCGATGACAAATTATAAGAGTCCTCAAAAGTGTGCATGTTTGTATGTGCTAATGATTCTGTTATTTAATTTGACTGTACATGAAGTTTGAGAGGGAGATTTGTACTTCTTTCACTGGCTTTTCTCTTAGATGTAGCGGTGCGGAGCTATCACTTTCTAAAATCTATACTTGCTGTGCAGATAAAGATGTTTTTTTTTTAATTCAGCCTCCTAGTACTGCTCAATAATGAAACTTTCCTTTTCCACTTGAATGATAAATCATTCCTTATCATAATAACACTTATTATCGAAAGCTCTGTACCCTGACTGCTTATTCATACACTTCTGAATCTTCAGCACGGAACATACAGTGCAGCCAGTGTAACCTGATTCTCTAACCATTGACTCTTATTAAAAAGGTGCCATTAACGAATTAAACACAATGAGAATCAACTGGTGTACAAACAGTAAGTCAGTCTAGTCCAATTCCTAAATCAATGACTTGCAGAACAAATGATTGGTGAATCAGAAATCTACAGCTCAACTAGTCCAATTAGTACAAACGACTCCTACAAGCCAGTTATTTTTAGTGAATCAGAAACATACAGTACAACCAACGTAGTCCAGTTCCAGAAAGAATCATGCATGAACGACACTGAGTCAGTTATTTTAGTAAATCAAATCAACAGCATTCAACTAACTGTGAAACTCAAATACTTAAAGAAACCTGTTATGCTTTTTGCCAGTATTAGTTTTTATAAAAATTAAATTTGACCACATTCTTGTTTGTTTGTTTATTATTATTAGTAGTATTAGTATTATTATTAAATAGTTAAGGCCAATTATTGGATTGCATTTATATGGCTTTTAATAAAAAAAATGCAAAAAAGGATGCATTTTACATATTTATTGGTTTTATTAAATTTTTTATTTTATAGTATTTTAAACTATAATCATATGGTTTGTGGCATTTTATAATTTTGCATTTATAATTTTTATTTGTCTGAACAGAACTGTGACCCATTTTTGGATGGCGACACACCATTTGAGAACCATTGATCTACTTAACTGAAGGGTGCATTTTACAACATAAAATAATATCAGACAATAACTCTCTTACGATAATGGACTTAAATCCTGCTTTTCTGCCTTTCACCAGTCAAAAGGATATACAATGAAATAACATTGTTTCTATAGTTTACAGTCACTGACACTTGATTCTAATAAAAGATCTGCTATAACTTTACCATTTTTTAAATGAACAGACCTAAAAAATCAAATTGATTCCACTCATAAAGGCTCCTTTTGTCAATATAATGTTAATGCACACAGGTCTTGAGCCAGTAGAGCATGTGAAAGATGTACGGTGTTGGATGAGTGCGCGTGACGTTTCTTTAAAGTGCAGGTTTGAATGAGGGTCCATTACATTGAGATTAAGCCTGCTTTAATTCTCTTGCCCTAATCTGCTGGTTTTAGAGAGATAATCCCCATAAACAGAAGCACATCCCATGTCATCAAGATGAACAGCATCAGTGTGTCCACTGGGTGGCACCTTATGCTCTGCCCTTCCACCTTTTTCTTTTGACTGGTCACAGTCCATTTAAACACTGTGCGAGTGTTTCATTTGTATCTCCTCTCTCCCTCTTTCAGGCGGCAGGCGACAAAGAAGAGATCTCCATGGCTGAGGTCAGCCTGTCCAGTTGCCTCTCGTCCTCTGTAAGTGCTCTCTTCGGACTGGGTTAGGTTCTAAATAATGTTTGAGTTACAATTGTTAACATCCCAGTCACTTCATGTACTAATTCAAATGGGATTGAGATCGCTGTAGTTCTTAACATGGCATTGTCTGTTCTCTGATAGTGAGCATTAACAGAAGGTCACATGCATCACAAAACCCACTGAAAAAGACTTCTATGTGATTGAAGGAATTTTTTTAAGTGAATGACACTTCAATTAATGTAATTACATTGTTCAATCAATGTAAAAAAAAAAAAAGAGAGAAATGTGGTGACAATAATAATACACCACAAGCAGATATTCCAGATATTCCTATCAGGAGTTTCTCAAAGGATGCTGAAAAACAATAGGTAATTTGCTCTGTTTTTCTAACACACCCTCAAAAAAAGATTACACAGACACGTTCAATTCATATGGGATTCAAATCACAAAATCCATCTGTGAAAAACACAATATTATCTAACCTCCTCAGGGAACACTAACACGAAACACACCTATCTAAATAGGTCTAAAATTGATATTACAGCCATGCAGGTCCATTAGTGGTATATTTTGCTATTTTCATCTCTTTGGTTGTGCTCTTGTAAATCTTGCAAATCTCAATGCATTAATGAAGAAGATGTTTGTGTCCAACAAACATCTTAGTTAGTCACATTCTGAGGGAGAAAACAGATCTTTAGAGAGAAGAGGTACACAAGTGTCAAACTTTAACAGGTGAAACCACATGAGGTGAAATTAGGCATCCAAATAGTCTAGTGCTCAGATGCAGAGTGGATCAGAGAGGCCGAACTGCACTGTCACAAAGTCACCCCAGTGTGTCATTATTAATAGCAATAGACTAGAACCCGGTGATGGCAGTAAGAAAACTTGTCAGTGAATGCAAACACATTCTAGAAAGTTCTCAAGCAGAACAAGCTGAAAAACGTCTCGGTTACGGATGTAACCCTCGTTCCCTGAGTAGGGAACGGAGACGTTACGTCGTGACTACGAATGGGGTTTCGCTTAGAAAGCCTATCACCTTCAAGAAATATAAAACGAGCCATTGGCAAAGAAATGCCATGGGTCTGCAGATTTTGCATGGCGTAACTCCGCCCCACCTCGTGGGTATAAAAGGAAGGACGCTGGCAACATGCAGATATGTTACTTCGCTGAGGAGCCGAGACTAAACTCAGGCAATTCCCGCGGTACAGCGGAGGTGGCAGGGAGATGTAACGCCTCCGTTCCCTTTTCAGGGAACGAGGGTTACAACCGTAATTGAGACGTTCCCTTCGTAGTCACTACAAGTTACGTTGTGACGACGAATGGGGTTCCCAGTCTAATCACGCCACTCGGCTGTCTTCCAGTGCCCTGCGTAAGTCTGAGCTCCCTGTCGTGAGACTAGCACGGACGAAGGACTAGAGCCCAAGAGGAAGCCACACTCCGGGTGGAGTGTGCCTTCACACCAAGGGGGCACGGTCGACCTTCCACTATCCAGTGAGACAACCTTTCCTTGGAGAGAGCCTTTCCCTTCAGCTTTCGACCAAAACAGACAAAGAGCTGGTCTGAGGTCCTGAAACACTGTGTTTTGTCTACGTAAGCACGGAGGTCGCGCACTGAATCCTTGTACCAGATGAGCTGCTTAGAACCACCGGCGTATTCTGAACACGGGCGGTCAGCGAACTCATCCGGAAACCACATGGGTTGCAATGTGTAAGAGGGGGGTGTGGACCGAGGATAAATCGTCGGTTTTGTTCCACACCAGCTGCCTCAGGTCACCCTGGCCACCAGCCAAAGTATTTCTCGTGGAGAAAATAGATTGGGGTGTGGATTAGGGGACTCTCGCGCTATTGAGCCCATTGAGTCTCGACCATAACACTGTGATGGTCATGTTCCGCAGAACATGATGCATCCACGAACGCTGTCTGAGCGCAGCCCAAACACAACAAACAGCGTTCGCGCCCATCAGCCGAATCTATCAGACTACCGCACTCAGAAATACACGGGCAGAGCGTCTGTCACAATGTCTGGTTTGTGTTCCCTGGTGTCCACTAGAGGTCCTCGTTCTCACGCTGTCTTTCACGTTCAACTACATTTCCCAGCATTCTGTCTGTCACTCATCATTATTGCACTCAGCTGTTTCCCATCACCTTGTTAGTTCTGGGTGTATATATTCCCTGTCTGTGTTAGTGTTCGTTACGGAGTCCTTGTTATGTCTGACACTTCTTGGTCTGTTCCTGATTGTTCTTTGTGTTTTGTTATTTTTGTATTTGGATTGTTTACACGGTATTTGACCTTTGCCTGGACTGGATTTATGCTTTGCGGATTACCCATTAAAACATCTTTACTGCACTTGGATC
The DNA here is from genome assembly GCA_031834385.1 of Semotilus atromaculatus. NCBI lineage: Eukaryota > Metazoa > Chordata > Actinopteri > Cypriniformes > Leuciscidae > Semotilus > Semotilus atromaculatus. The sequence continues at coordinate 9,370,794 of JAULUF010000012.1, read as the reverse complement.
TGCTGGCTCTCTCCCGTGTGTGTCGTGACAGCGTCTTTAAAAAGACGTGCCGCGTGCAAGCTCTTTTTGGGAGAGAAAAGCTTGCAGCAGTGCTGAAGCGCCCGGGGAGAAACACACACTGTTGCAGATCACTGCACAGGTCAGCAGGCAGGAATGTGAATCTCGTTGGAACACGCCATCACACCAACACCGACTGGAAGCTGCTCGTCTAGAAGATTCTCGAAGATAGTCAGAGAATAGGCTGCGGAGTGAAGAGAACCTCTTGGTTCCTTATATACTCACGAGGTGGGGCCGAGTTACGCTGTGCAAATTCCGTAAAAACCCATGGCATTTCTTTGCCATTGGCTCGTTTTGTAATACTCAAAGTTGATAGGCTTCGAAACCCCATTCTACGTAACTCGAAGTGACAACGAAAGGGAACCATACTTTTGTGTTATTAAGTTTATATTATCGTGTTTCATGTGTATAAGTTTAAGTGTACGGAGTTACTGCGTTTTCTCCGTTTCTGTCTTTGTCTTTTGTGCTTTTCTTTTCTGCAATTCTTCCGAACGAAGAGTGTTGTTGATGTGTGAGCTGAAGCTGGCGTGGCGGCCTGTTTATATAAAAAAATACATTCTCTATGCACACCCAATCCGGCGCTCTCCTATCATTCTTCACTGATTCCCAACACAACGCAGACTACAGAAGCATTCGGTTACACTGGCTACTAATGACGCTGGCTTGTAAACGAGAGCGAATGCGATTTGGCGTTTGAAAAAAATAAAGTCCATGAAATTATATTCACATGACATGCTAAAAATATGGGATGAAGACATGGGATGAAGACATTTCACATGCAACGCTGGCAGTCTGCCCACGTAAGAACTTAAGAACTCAAAACGGTATCGACTTGTCAACAAATGCACGTGTATCCCCTGGTGTAACCGTCTATGGGTGTAACCATGACAGATTTTACAACAGTAGTAGAAGACAATACTGTTTCCCAAATGTTCCCCGAGACCAAAAGTTACATGGTGTTACTTTAAAACTGGAGTAATGGCTACTATAAATTCAGCTTTACCGTCACAGGAATAAATTACTTTTTAAAAACATTAAAAGAGAACAGTGGGTCCTAACCATGGTCCTGGATTACACCCAACACTACACAGTTTTGATGTCTCTCTTATCTGACACACGCATCTGAGGTCTTGTGCTGTGTCTGAAATCGAATACTTCCCTACTATATAGTATGCGAAAAACAGTACGGCAAAAGAGTAGTATGTCCGAATACATAGTATTGGAAAAAACAGTAGGCGAAAAGTACAGATGACTTACTACTTCCGCTGAGATTATGAAGTGCTTGTTCAATGGACACTTTACTATCCCAGTTTTAGTTTGCCTTTTCTGCCAAATAATTATATATATATATATATATAAATATATATATTAGTTATTTAAATATTTATTTCCTCACTTACTGTCTTTTCCCTGTCTCACATTTAGCCAATGGTCTCAGACAAAGCTGATGAGAAAAGACTGTTGGTTCGGATCCCTTCCATCATTGTTACATCAGAGTCCAGTCCAGCCCTCCTCTCAGCAGGGCGCAGCAGTGGCTCCACCAGACTGCTCCCAGGTGCTTCGGTGGAAGAAGCCTCTGTCACTGTGGACCCTGCTGGCATTGACTGAATACGGGCTACACTACCACAGACTTATACTTAAGGACACAATCTCAACAAACTCTTGGTCATCTGACTTGTTCCTTCCACCATTTTGTCTCCTTTACACAGGGCTCAAAATTGAACCTGCATGCTGTTACAACTGTCATCTGAAATTTGGCAGTGCTGTTATTGTTGTATACTTTTGCCCGTTTCGAGGTGGAAAATGGGTGACCACAGCCTACAAGGTGGACAAGGTCTGTATTTCTATAGGAAAGTAGGGTCAGGACACCCTTTCAGGCTTCTTTCAGTGGTGTGGAGATGATCCTCTCCTCTCAGGGAAGAATTCAACAGTTCTGAAAAGCAGCAAACATGGATTCAGTTGTGGATTGACACTGCTCTGAACTTGTATTCAAATACATCCATCCCTTTAGTGAGATGCTTCATCCATTGAAGGTTGTGTTTTAGGCCATTGGAATAAACGGTTCCCAGTGCCTGCACAAGATCAAAAACAACACATGATCTTTGACTTGAAGATTCAAACGCCTAGTTTTTACCCAGCCAGAGATTTTGGTCTCACTATGACATGTAGAGCCTTATCTACAGGTGTAAAAGTGGATGTTTTGATGTTTCTATAAAGGTGATGTGTAATTTCATGTACAAATGTAAAAATATTTTCATTATAATGGTTGATAAACGATAAATGGCCAATACTTACATTCTATGCTATTTTGTCTACATTATTTAAAAAACAATTCAAATTAAAAGTTTTAAATGGTACAAGTGAATTTAGGCTTCACAGCATTATAACGTACAGTCTGAAAAATGTATACTAATTTTCCGATTTGATAAAGACAGATTGGACTTTGCCATCATCTAATGTTCACTAGGAATTGCACATGCACAATTAAATGGCCAATAACTAAAAACTTAAAGATCTCTAATATTGGGAGATAACTGATATGGTACAGATATATTGTGCACCCTTAATCTTAAAATGGAAAAATAAATAGATCATTTAATTAAACACTTCAGCTTTAAAGTATCAGGTATTCCCACCAACATATTCATAACGAAATAAGGACTTTGAGAACCAGTAACCAATGATTTTTCTTGCTGCTGATCAAAATAAAAATTTTGTCTTGATTATATATATATTTTTTTTTTCAGAACTGTATGGCCAATACTTATATTTGTCTATTGAATGTTAATACGAAAGTGTGCTCAACAATGATCTTGACTGTATGATTTTTCATGCTTTTGTGTTGTGCCATGTTTATATCCACATGTGAAAATCCCCATGGTTGTGATCACCTGCATGCTTTCTTAATGTAAAATAGCTTTTTTGATAGAAATATTTGGTTTTAAATGTTTTTCATTCTCTGTGCAGGCTACAATAACATCAAAACCCCTATAAATGTGAAATTGTCTTTTAAATTCAAACGACTGGTCTCTGATGAACTGTACCTTTCAGATCCAGATTTGCCTTTCTGCTGGATTTCAGATATGCTTTAGTGGGATTAATATGCCAGTTTCTGGGAGTCCTTAGGGATTAGAGGGGAAACACTTTTAACAAGATTAGTTTTGGGGAAGTACTCAGCCAGAACGCTCCATTGCTTTTAAAGGCTGCTGTGTTCTGTTACATACACTTTCTCATATAATGGTCTCTGAAACAGATCAAATTCACTGTCAGTCTCTCTCTCTCTCTCTCTCCTGAGAGATATGTTTACCTTTTCATTTTGAGGTAAATATGCTTCGTAGATGTTTTATGATTTTCTATGTGGTGCTTGACCTGCATATTTACTGACGTTGCCAGAATGTTCACCTGATTAGCAACTCTTCATTTAGCATTGATACACATTTAGCAGTGAACACCTATTGTATATCCATGTCACTCACAGTTATCAAGTAGGTCAATAGTGTGTCCTGCTGACTTGCATGTGATTTGTTGCCTGGACGCCGTCGGAGTGACATAATCAAGTGCTATATGAATGATAAGTTAGCTTATCAGCAAAAGCCACAGGTCATACATTATATTTGGGATAACATTGTCAAGTCTTCTTTGCCCTTCCCTTTCCTGTTTTCGTGACTCCAATTCTGAAGTTATCATATTATATTTATATGTGCATGGTAAAGTTCATACAGTAATCTTTTAACAGCTTTTTTCACCAATGCACCTAAAAACGTGACAAATGTTCTACATATATTTTGGGGTGAAAAAATGTTTCAACGTCCTAGATGAACCAATGGCTTTATGATTCCTACAGTTTCATTTAAACCACTTGTGATGAGTAAACCAAAGTGTGCATGACACATCAGTGATTTTGTTTGCGGGTTTAAAGTTTGCATGAAATGGAAGTTGCGATAGTCTTTTCTTCCCAATTGTGCCATAGATCCAAGTGAAATGGCTTGTCAAACTAGAAAAAAACAAATGTAGGGCAGGACTTGATTTTGTCCATCTGGGATTGATTGGATTGTGTGGTTTGATATTGCTGTGATGTCATTTGAGTGACAGTTTGTCCAGCAGCTTCGACTGAGCAAACCACAGTTATAAATCCAGACAGTCCATGCATGGAAAGAGACAGAAATCATTATGTAAGCTTGAACATGTTTCCCAGTCATAGTCCAAATTAAATGGTATAATGAGCAGCTGTTATGCAGAGGTACTGGCTGCTGTCTGTCGTTTTGCACCTCAGTAATAAGACCTCCTTCACCAGCCAAGACTTCAATCACAAACTCCCTTTCTAAAGCATTCTATTGTATTCAACTATTTTTCTTCCATTTAACTACTAAATATTTATATTGATAAATGTCACAAATATGAAAAGGCTATTTTTCACTCAACAGTAGAAAAAACCTTGAGCATGCAGCCTTAAAGTTTATGTACGCAGCTGCTAGCTCTGCATTTATATAAGATTCACTCTGTCTGATTTCTACAATGAGCTCTGAACAAGGTCACAAGCCCCTGGAGATAAGATTAAGGAGTAAACAGCTCTGTGCCATTGACTCTTTCCCTTGTAGCAATTTATAATAAAGCCTGGACTCTCTCTAAAATTAGAGGTGATCTAAGTATCTCTGCTGACCATATTGAAGTCGCTGCAAAACAATATTTAATGGTTCTATAGCTTCGGTATTTAAAATGTATTTAGATTTCTTTACATATTGTTTCTCCTAATCGTATGTGCTGCTATACTGTGTTTTCTTCACAACCGTTCTTCATGCACATGTTGGATGGCCAAAAGCATTACAATTTTAGTCCATCTTGCAATGAGTGTGTGATTTCACTTTAATTTATTGAATGATGTATTTTGGGGACTGATATTAATAAATATTATATTCTAATCAGTATTATGAATTATGCTTGCATGTAAAAAAAAATATATATTTATGCTTTTGGGTTTCAGAAATGTGTCAAATGTGCAATGTAGTTCAAATAAAGCTTTATTTTTCATGGTTTTTGATGTTGAACAGTAAAGAACAAAATACATAGATATACTTGAAAATACGGTACATAGGCTACTTGGCAACAGTCAGATTAAAACTGACTGAAATAGTAAAGCTTGTTAGATAGACATTTACACTTTTGTCACTTCTTTTGCATTGTTGTATCTCTGACCCAGTGTAACAAATTCTTGATGACAGAGAGAAACTATCTGTGCTACAATAAGCCCTGTGATTACAGATGCTGTGATGACGTCCTCCGTGCATCACAGATGTTCAGAAGAAACTTTGTTAGCTTGTTAAGGTTATTTTTGACCAATTTACAGAAAGAAATGCGTTATAAATAGCACATACTTTTAGAACGGGACAAGACCAAATAGTCGTTATTTCCAAACCTGTATCTAGAAAAAGCTTTTCAGGATGTAATGCAACTATAAAACATTTTTTTATTTATTGAATAAAACTTTACCTAAAAATATTTTACTCTGGATTACTTGATTCTGGTTGGTCAATCATGGCATGCAAGTGAAGATCACGGTGACCCAAAATAAATGACTCAAGTATTACCTAATTTAAAGGAATTTAAATGAAAAGCATGATAACTCTCTAGAAATAACTGAAGTCATTGTAAGATTTTGAGGTTTTTGTAAGGTTTTGTAAATAAGTAATTCCATTTGAGGGATGTAGTAACACTTGAGTCATTACTAGTGGATTAACATGATCTTCACATTAGAATTAATTCATTATAGATTATGCATTATTCACATTAATTATGATGAGCCTGTATATATTACAGCAGTTCTTTCTTAATAGTAATTTTTTTAATCAGAGTTTCTTATAAGTAAATACCAGAATATTACTCTTTGTTCATTTGTCATAATCTGAAAATTATATCAAAGGACTTAAATATTATTGTAATATTGTTGCATTTTTCATCTTGTTTCTAGTAGATTGTTTTTGTTAAAATTCTGAGCAGAAGCTTTAAAATAGTATACAGCCAAGATGTTAAAAATCAACTTTAATATAGGCTACCAGTTTACTTGTTTGGTGAGCTGTATAATACAGTTTTTGTTTTTTTCCCCCCATTTTGACAACATTGTTGTCTGAATGTGAAACCTTCCAAACATTTTTTTTTGTTCTTAGTTAGTACATCGTTGTTGTGTAAACGTACCTTTAGTTGTAAAAAAATACTTGAACTGTAATGTTTGCAGGATTATGCACATCGTCCATTCAAGGCAATGGGAAGATAAAAGCTTTTCATAATTGTGAATTTGAAGGACGACGTCCCCATGTCCCATTTCACAGTGGACCAAGACAGAGAGGAAAGTTATTTTATGGCAGAGGGTGAGCTTTACTTTTCCATAGACCAGCATTGTTTGTAATAATAGCTATTGAGAGTGTCATTGTGTAACATGATGGAGCCACAATACTTTCTATACTTGTCACTCTTAAGAATAAGAGTGACATGATTCAAACAGAATGACCTGGCTAAATTATACCTCTGATCTTTCACAGAAAAGCATGAATGGCAAAGGATGGCATGTGGGTGTCCTGTCAGTGTGTATTGGCCGTGTCAGTCATCTTCTCTGGTATGTGCTCCTTTTAAACCCATCTGATGACAACAACATGGGATGACAGGAAAATAGACTTTCAGGTTTCTTTCAAAAGTCTTTTTTTCATTCTCCTTAATCTACTGGAGAATAATTTTTGAGATGAACACAAACTTCATCGATACAAATGTCTACTCGTTTAGAATATGTTGGGGGTATTGGGGGTCCCGCACCAGCTGAGCAATTGAATTGAGTTGAATACGAATACTAATGGATGTCTTACGCCAGGTATTATGAAACCAGAGATGGTCTCATTATTGGCTCTTCCATTGGAGAAAGCATTAAGGGCAATTTCGATCATGTGTGTACATCATATCACATTAAATTCTTGAAATCATTGAGTTGTAAAACAGTCAGTCAATGTTGGCATATACCATAGAGATGAATGAGAATTGCTGTAAACTGAATCATACCTGTTCCAAAATTGTTCAAAAGACCTGTCTTATAAAACAGCATTTTGTCCCCATGCAGTGTAAACTCTAAATTTATTAAATGATAAGCTGTTTTCCCACAAAAGCAGTTTATTCAGCTTCGTTAAGCCTCTCCTCCATTCACATCCATTCAAAAAACAGCTTCTGGTCTGCTCATCTGTGTACCAATGTGTTATGCCTTTTTTTTTTTTGTTGCTAACTTTGAAGGCTTGCCTTAAAGGGGCTTTGATGAAACTCCTTGGTTTGCACAGGTTTTGTAAAACCCAGTAAATTCAAACCTCCATTGTGAAGTTATAAAGAAGAGACTAGGCTCTTGATGAAAGTTATAATCAGTCCCATCACCTCAAACAAATCTTACAGCCATCTATTTGGATTTACACCCTGACACACCTTTAAAGTGACATTACATCAGACTTAGCCACTATGGCTCCTTGTTGTTTATTAGTCGCTTCCCACTAGCTCAATATCCATAGTGCTCTATGAGTGGAAAAATGTGTTACCCTAAGAAGAGGCTATATTCGCCATGTGAATCATGGGGGCTTGGCATCCGGGGGTGTCCCCTTACATGCCATATAAGGGCCCGAGGGCTTGAGTGCTATTGCTTTCTGCAGAGTGGATCTATTCTTAGGCGGTCTGTCCAGGCCATCCGAGCAGGCAAGAACTCTCCTCCTTCTGCTTTTAAGACTTTTTTGACTTATTTTGTCAGTGTAAACAGGGGTGGGATTGAACTATTTGTTATTTTTACAGTCTGATTCATTCTGTGGTATGTTTTTGAGTTGTATTGATAGTGCAGATACATTTTCTCACATCCTGTGTGATGGTCGATTCCTGTCTGTTGTTGTTGTGTTTCAGAGGCTCCTCGGTGCCTGCCCGTACCCGGGTGTTTGGTCATCCCGACTACAGGGAGAAGAACTGAAAGGAAAGAAAGGACTTTACTGATCCGAGAAGAAGCTTTTTGCTTTAAATTATCTCCGAAATGAGCAATTACACAGTAACACTGTCAGGACCTGCACCATGGGGCTTCAGGCTGCAGGGAGGCAAAGACTTCAACATGCCCCTGACCATATCCCGGGTGAGACAACAGCTCTTATAGAAAAAAAAAAAAAAACTATCATGCTTTATTTAAACAAATTCCTGCTTTGATAAAAAAGCTCACATCAGGGATAAATAATCTTGCTAAAACAATGAATATCGCATTTATGTTGGCATTATGTAACGTGTTGCATTGGTTATCGTCCAAGCCAAAGCTGGCATTCTCTCACCAGCTATTTTGGCCCTTTAGCTTGAGAGAGTGGTATATTAACAGTGGAAAAATCTATGAATAGCGTTAGATGAGGCAAGCTTTAAGAAAATTAATCTGTGCATGAGAGGTTAAAAGTTGAGAAGCCTGGATGTAGCCTACAGTATGCTAGTTGAATCACATACACAACCGCTAATGCTAATTCGCCTAATTTGCCTAAAAAAACATGCTGGATATTTGTTTATAACTCTGATTTAATCGATAAAATGAAATAAAAAGGAGACTTTAAATTTATCATGTATAGCCCCAAAAGAAAAGTAATTAAAGGGGTAGTTGACCAAAATATTTATTTTTATTTTATTTTATTTGTACTCACCCTAATGTCTTTCTAAACCTCTGTGGTTTTCTTATTTTTTTTGTAACAAAAAAGATAATTTAGCAAAATGTCTGTGTTGGTTTGGACCCCATTGTCTTTCATTGTATCGGTGATAGGCCTATGTTTTTCAAAATATCTGCCTTCATACTCTGCAGATGAAAGGAATGATATGAGGGTGAATAAAGGATGACAGAATTTTCATATTTGGGTAAACTATCCTTTTAAGTGTAAAAGTAATTTGCTTTTGGATGTCCCTCTGTACCATCTGTCGTTTATGCTAAGCAGGAGTTGACGTCATGTTTTGTGGAAAGATGCGCAAATTCTTGTTGCTCTCCGATGTTGATTCTCCTTTTAGCTTTGGGATTTTTAAAAAACAACACTGTTTTCCTAGAAGTCATTTCTTGATGGTAAGCTGTTTTCCATCTATCATTTCCTGCAACACGACTTCTATGAAAAGAACATTATGAATGACATTGTAGACATTCACAGCACTAAACAAAGAAGCAAAGGGATTGTCCCACCCTTCCAAATTGATCAATAAGGTGTGCTATTGAAAAAATAGCTACACTTGACATTAAAATGAAAGTAAATAAAACACTGAATTGTTAATACAACACATAGTGATCAGTCTTCTGTCTATTCACCAAGTGTGCTCATCCCATGGCACATAGAATCCTCATTGCGTTAGTGTATGGATTCAGTGAAGTTGACATGCCTTGTCCAAAGGTTTAGAGAGATTATTTTGTCCTAACAGAGGATGAGGTATGACAAGAAATCGCTATCGCTGTATAATCAGTCACAGGCGGTTCAGCCCAGTTTGTTTGTTTCACCCCCTTCTTGACACTTGATTGGCCTTCACTTCAATAAAGGGAGAGTCATAACCTCTCTTTGTCAAGGTTGTGGTAGGTCATGTATTGGCCCCTTGTCTGCAAGTAATTACAGACAGGACCATCATACCAAGTAAACATTGTTCGGATTTCATTACTTTTCTAATCAGCATTGTCGGGGGCTCGCGCTTTGACGCTGTAATCAGTGTCAAGTCGTCCATCTGGATATTATAGTCTCTCCTGACCCAGCTGTCACTGAACATGGCAGTAAATTGAAATGTGGAAGGTATATGTTTGGATCAGGTCTCAGATGATTGATGGGCATTTAACTGCCAGAGGTGACAGTTTATGCATTTCACAATCAAGTCTTCCCACATTGTAATAAAAGATCGGTCTCTATCCTAAAGCACTGTAGACAATCTACATTGAATCTTAATCCTGGTCCCAAGGCGGATAGAGCTGCTGTCTTCCACAAAGCAGCCCAGTCATTTTCTGTAGTCTTTTTAGACAACGTGCAAAGTGATATAGAGACGTGATGAAGTTGTGACATTTGAAGACAATGAAGGAGTTGATGATCTAATTTAATACTTTGATTCAGTAAATTATTGTCATATTTTGTTCTCATACTTGAATAAAATTCCTCAGGATGTGTGATATTAGTGTCAATAAAGGAGACAACAAACGGCTCATACTGGACGGGAGAGTCATTTACAGCAGCTGTTGACAAATGGATTTAGACCTAAGATGCAACCTTTTGAAATAACATGTCACACATTCTTCAATAGTCGCTTTTCGTTTTTCATGCAAGCTATGATCCAACTTTAATTAAGGTATCTTGGCCTTAGTGTTATAGACATGGATAAATGACAACACTAATATGAAGACCATGCGAGTGACAGTACAATATGAGGTTGTTAATATGGGTGTATTTGTTTATGTGTGTGGGTTGATTTTAATGTTGTGGATAGGTGGGAAGAGCTGCCTAATCATTATCTAATAAAACATTTTAGGCAGATTTTTTTATTAAAACAAAACAACAATAATAATAAATAATAATAATTCACTTACATCGCTGCCTATGCACTATTTAGCATTTACAGTGAAGAAAATAAGTATTTGAACACCCTGCTATTTTGCAAGTTCTCCCACTTAGAAATCATGGAGGAGCCTGAAATTGTCATCGTAGGTGCATGTCCACTGTGAGAGACATAATCAAAAAAAAAAAATCCAGAAATCACAATGTATGATTTTTTAACTATTTATTTGTAAGATACAGCTGCAAATAAGTATTTGAACACCTGAGAAAATCATTGTTAATATTTGGTACAGTAGCCTTTGTTTGCAATTACAGAGGTCAAACGTTTCCTGTAGTTTTTCACCAGGTTTGCACACACTGCAGGAGGGATTTTGGCCCACTCCTCCACACAGATCCTCCTTAATACAGTGCAGTCGCCCTGTCCCATGTGCAGAAAAACACCCCAAAAGCATGATGCTACCACCCCCATGCTTCACAGTAGGGATGGTGTTCTTGGGATGGTACTCATCATTCTTCTTCCTCCAAACACGGTTAGTGGAATTATGACCAAAAAGTTCTATTTTGGTCTCATCTGACCACATGACTTTCTCCCATGACTCCTCTGGATCATCCAAATGGTCATTGGCAAACTTAAGACGGGCCTTGTCATGTGCTGGTTTAAGCAGGGGAGCCTTCCGTGCCATGCATGATTTCAAACCATGACGTCTTAGTGTATTACCAACAGTAACCTTGGAAACGATGGTCCCAGCTCTTTTCAGGTCATTGACCAGCTCCTCCCGTGTAGTTCTGGGCTGATTTCTGAGACCCCACGAGGTGAGATCTTGCATGGAGCCCCAGTCCGAGGGAGATTGACAGTCATGTTTAGCTTCTTCCATTTTCTAATGATTGCTCCAACAGTGGACCTTTTTTCACCAAGCTGCTTGGCAATTTCCCCGTAGCCCTTTCCAGCCTTGTGGAGGTGTACAATTTTGTCTCTAGTGTCTTTGGACAGCTCTTTGGTCTTGGCCATGTTAGTAGTTGGATTCTTACTGATTGTATGGGGTGGACAGGGGTCTTTATGCAGCTAACGACCTCAAACAGGTGCATCTAATTTAGGATAATAAATGGAGTGGAGGTCGACATTTTAAAGGCAGACTAACAGGTCTTTGAGGGTCAGAATTCTAGCTGATAGACAGGTGTTCAAATACTTATTTGCAGCTATATCTTACAAAGAAATAGTTAAAAAATCATACATTGTGATTTCTGGATTTTTTTTTTATTTAGATTATGTCTCTCACAGTGGACATGCACCTACGATGACAATTTCAGACCCCTCCATGATTTCTAAGTGGGAGAACTTGCAAAATAGCAGGGTGTTCAAATACTTATTTTCTTCACTGTATCTACCTTTCCTCCTTTGTAACAGTATATAAAAAGCTCTGTGGCAGCTAATGATAGCACTGACGACCTGCGGGTGCAATGCCTGGCTTATGGTCACTGATTTTAGCTTAGCACTGAAGGTCAGACCAACAGAAATACATGTGAGGGCCATAGATGTGAAAAGCACAGAGACAATAGACACATGAGGTCATCTTGAATTTAAATATTGATTGGAGAGAGTTGCAGGAAGAAACTTAACCAGATGTGAGTCAGTTCCCTTTAACACTGGTGAAAATATATGGGAGACTGGGGTTAGTTGTCACATTTATTACTTCATTGACTTTTTTTTCTCATGGTAAGTTTGTTATACAAAGTCGATTTTAATATTTAATGGCTTGTTTAGTGAAAATTAAACAATACAATTATGACGTACAAAAAAGAAAAGACAAGATTTCCAATAGAAATTCTAAACAATACATTTCATAAAATTACAATATTTAAAACGTGACTACATGCCCTTACTGACATCTATGAAAAGGTTTCCCTTAGAAACACAGTTCAAATCCTTTAATTATTTTGTCATTTTTTTCAGAATTTTTACTGAATTTAAATGATCTTTTCAACCAAAGTATTGCATAAAAAATGCAAAGAGCAGAAACGAGGAACGCAATTGCAGCAACACGCTCACAGCAGTAACTTAAGTAAATTCTAAAAAGCACACACAAAGTCAACTTTATAATGATTAATTTAAATTTGAGAGATTCTGTCAGTGGCTTTGTAAGCACCGGACAGCTTTGTGAGGCGGCACTGCTAATAGCAGAAAACACTGGCACTAAATGTCCTCTCAGAGATAATTTCCGTCATTATATAATGTTAAGTCCAGCTTTACAAATTGCCAATATTTTATTCTGTGAAGCACTTCATAAAGTCCATGACAAAGACAGTCCGTGGAGTCATTTGTGATGTAAAATATAAAGTAATTTCACTGCACTGCAGATGAATCCTTAAGATGCTATCATCCTTAGTGATGTACCTAAATTGTATTTTTCTTCATTCTGTTGTCCTTTCATTCTCACATTGTCTTCTGTGTATTGCAAACGTATAGAACTCATAATAAGTCTGTTCAATTTCACTTTGGCAATTGCTTTGTTAGCTTTTCAAGGTCTCTGACCCTGACTGTTCAGTGCTGTATGACGTCAGGCTACGTTATGCCGAGGTCAAAGCCTTCTCTATAAAGGTGGACAGAGTCAGGGACTATCATGCATGTATATATATATATAGCCTATATATATATATATATATATATATATATATGCATGTGTGCTGGAGCTTAACAACAAAACTGGAAAAGAACACTGTCAACAGCCTTCAGAGCCTTGCAAATACCCACAGGTACCACTGATAGTCCAGATCCTCACCCCAACCTTTGCTTTTAGTCAGAACAGTCCAGGAAGTGGAAAAAGACCATTAAAGTTGGCATTTACCAAGGGCTGCCTCATAAATCACAATGCCAACAACAACAACAGGCCCCCATTTCAAAATCGAAACCGGTTCTTCTGGCAGATTTCTACTATCACAGTTAAAACAGTTGCTGTCACCTATACTGGAATACCATATCATTAGAGAGTTGCCATCTGGACTAGATTTTTATAAACAGTCCCAATGTATACAATTTTTTTATATGGATTTTAGTGGGTCATTGGAGATGAACTGTCTGTTGTAGTGAGAGTGGCAGCTTAGCATCTTAAACTATCATTAAATTATATAGCTGTATTTTTGTATTCTTTTGTGCCTCTTATACAGACAAAATTAACTTGTGAGCGAACAGTGATTGTTGTTGTCAGTGCAATACAATTGACAAGTGGTTTAAAACCTCCTGAGAAATAAGATGAAGTATGGACTAACGAGATTTTCATTTCTAAAAAGTGTTTTTTAGAGTAATTCATTAAAAGTTTCAGTAGGACTCTGTCAAGACCGGTGCTTTAGTAAAAACATGGCAATAGAGATACAGGAGATACACGCAGGAGATCATAAGAGAAAGATAATAACACAACCACATAATACCAAGATGACACGGAACAATGAAAAGAGGAAAGGGCTTTAAATACGCAGGGAGTAATCAACTTAACAGCAAACAGTTGTGGAACTCAAATCAGCAACCAAGGTAACAAACAATGACAGGGAACATTGGCAAAACAGGAACAGGGAAAACAAAACCAAAACACACAGACTGGGCTTAGAATAAGCTATAGGATTATGCCTAAATTAAATTAGGACATTTAAGTAGATTTTATAAACCTGCCTTACAAAAGAGCATTACTTATGTGCATCTTGAGACAAAACAATGGCAGTGACATATTGATATGGCAGTGCAAGTTGCTTTCAGTTAAGACAGCTCAAACATTTTAGGGCTAGGCTTAAGCCTTGCCTGTGAAACCAGGGGAAAGAAACTAAAAAGATTAAAGCATAATCCTGAAAATTCTTCAAATTAATAGTTGTGCACAGTATTTGCAGTTACTCACATACTGTTCAATCCTGAAAATGAAAATTGAAAAGAAAATGAAAAAAAAAAAGAAATATGCTAAAAACATATTTTCCTGGCTCTTGGAAACTCAGATTCTTTGTCAAATCAGCCCCCTCTGTATGCATGTTTTTTTTAGCCTCTCACTGTCATTCACCGTTCAATTCCATGATTGAAGTGTCGGTCAAGCAACAGTCTGTTGGCAAAAGTAAAATGTGATTTGAAGGGAGGGGGATGATTTTTTTGATGATCTAGCAGCTCCATGATTGAAGTGTTGGTCAAGCAACATTAAAGGGACTGTTGGCTTAAAGGGTTAGCTCACCCAAAAATGAAAATTCTGTCATTAATTCCTCACTCTCATGTCGTTCCAAACTCGTCAGATTTTCGTTCATCTTCAGAACACAAATGAAGATTTTTTTTTATGAAATCTGAGAGCATTTTGTCCCTCCTTTGGCAGCTACACAACTACCACTTTGACGCTTCAAAAAGTTTATAAAGAGATTGTAAAAAACAAAAAAATGTTAAACAGATTGAATTTAGGTTTTTTATTCACATATAGCCCGTATTTCACATTCCAATATTTTCACATTCAAATATGTCTCTCAACAGTAAAGTCAGGGGAAATACAAGCAATTAAATACAAGTTAATTGAATACAATGCAGTGTGTAAACGTCATTATGTAAATTATATAGTAGCCTAATATTTCTAATTTCTTTGCTGATTTGGAATTGTGTCCCCCCCCCAAAAAAAAAAAATTCATTACAGATTCCAGATAAATCACATGATCAAGTGCTCTTCATGCACCTTCAAAAATTGCTTGGCAGTTTGGTATTTACTAGAAGAACTTTACATAAAGGAGAGCTCTCTCAGAAACATGTATGTGTAATGAGTAATGGCAGCAGGTGGGACAGAGGGGTTTGTGGCAGGGCCCCAGAATACAGGGTCAAATTGAGAGAGGCAGGGGCGTCAACAACAACCTTTATTTTTAACATTTTAATGAGGTGCCTGAAAGAATAGCCACTGACTTATTTCAAATATGGGATTTCAGTCTTCTTCCCCTTGGTTTCTGCACTCTAAAAAGTCTAACCATGATTTACTCAATTTTTTTGGTGAAACATTTTTACACTTAAAAAAATTGAGTAAATTTTAAAGCTGTGAAATCAATTAAATATACTGTATGAATTGAGTAAATGCAAGTAAAAATATTAAGTAAATCTGAGTAAATGCATCTGGTATATCAACAAATAAAATAGAGTAGAAATAATTTAACATTTAAACATTTAAAAACCAATATTTATGAGTAATATTAGCTGTTTTTATTTATGAGTAATATTAACTTTTTTATTTCCTCTAAACCTTTGTAAAATAATATTCCATACAACCACCGTCCTGTATACATGACATTGGCCTTTATTGTCAAAGAGTACAGCAATATACAGCATATTTTACACTGTTTTAACATACAATATTGCCTACATTTAAACTCATTTAACAAACATTTTAGAAGTAAAAATGAAACATTAAACATTTAGGTAGCCTAATTCAAGAGTGATCAACAGGCCTGTTATCCAATATCCACCGTATCAGCGCTGGTCCTTGTGCCGGAGATGGACTCGCGCTCTGCGGGTGAACTTCGGACTCCAGACCGCCGTCTTGCGTTTCACTCATAGCCGAAAGATGCTGCGACGACTGACTCCATAACCTGCCAATAAACAAACAGTGCACAGTTCTGAAGACATTTTATCATCCAAATTAATTATATTCATTATCATTATGATGAATAAACTCGTGTGTTTTATGCAAGGCGTTTCAATCACGCGAAAAAACAGTCGTTTAGGTGTCACATTACGCCTTTGTAATGTTGTTTTGCATTAAATACAATGATTTAAAGCACAGTAATGATTTTATTGATAAAATAAAACATACACAAACCTGAATTTCACAGAGACTGGGAAGTTTTGGCGACACTGAGAAGAAAAGAGGAGAACTGTTCTTCTGGAGACTGGAGTTCAAACAGCCCGCGCTCACTCGACCGTTGAACTGTCGTCGCTTTAGAGGGTGGGGGAGGGGTGCATTGTTTTAATTGAGTAAACTTACTCAATTTCTTAAGTGTGTTAAATATATTAATAATATTGACTTAAATTAAGTAATTTTTGTGGTTCTTGAAACAGATCTGTTTAATTCTCAATTCTCAAATATTTTGATAGAAATTTCACAAATATATTAAGTTTATTTAAAAGAAACAATTGGTTAGTCAAATACTAAATTCTTTTAGTGAAAAAAAACGTATATATAACTGTAAATTCTAGACAAAATTAACTGTTGGATTTTTAGTCAATTATTTTGGTATGTTCAACTCAAACAATCAAGTAAATGATATTCAGAGATTTTATTAAGTTAATACAGTTAATTATTACTGTGATATTTACTAAGTAATTATAATTACTTAGAATAATTTTTTAGAGTGTGAGCTTTTTCAAACCAGTCCATGTATTTATGTTCCACGGCATTTAAAAAAAAAAAAATCCTCCTTTTTTTGTACTGCAATTAGTCCCAGTTCTTCAGTTTGATTGGCTGAGCAGTGTTCCAATAGTGCCTATTTATTATTAGTCTTTCTGCTACATTGTTACACCAGTAGGTGATGACAGATCACTGATTCAATCAAAATAATGAATCATTCAGGAACAATGTGAGTAAGTAATTGATGATTAGTTTAGACACTAATGTGGCTTATTTCTTTTTCCTATCAGTCTATTTCCAAAATGCTCATGATAAATTTCAAATCTTTATTTCTTTCAAGTTTAAAGGCAGATTTTTGCTACCAAGTAAAAGTTGTAAACTAGACAGTTAATTGTGCTTTTATCATCAGAACATGAAAAACACTTGCCAAACATGTTTTGTCTCTTTGAAATTTAGCTTGAGTTGAATGACAGTAGCAGTAGTTTGAGTTGGGACGGAGATGCAAATCTATGTTCATTAACAAACACAGTAACATCTGTAAAACTGTAACAATTTAGTTTTTATTGAGTAAAAATTAAAAGCTACAATTTGGTCTTCCATAGTAATCGGATCAATATTTTATATAATTATATTTGTTGTGAAACAAAACAGTAACCTAATAACGTTTAGTATAATACAAATGCACAAAAGAGATTGACATTGAGACATTGAGAAGTAAATCCACTCACTCAAGTCTAAGTTCACGCTGTGGTGCATTTTTTGCCACGCTGATAATAACTGTTCACTGTGGTGCGCGATTTAAACAAGCACATCTGTTTAGTTCCAGTTTTGGCTGACTTTTGGTTTGCTGTTTAATGTTTCTCATACGCAACAGTCAGAAATGGCATTTATCAGTTCAAATCATTCATGCTTAGCCTTATTTGCATAGTGTACATACTTTTGTTATAATTTTTTGAGGAGAATATCACGATTTTAATCATTATTGTTTTATCGCCCATCCCTGAGTGCCACTTTTTATAACCTGTATTAAATTAAAAACTTAAATAAAAAATAAAAGAACATGATACACTGCATTCTTTACATTGCAACCCGTCAATTCAATAGATTCAAAAGAGCAGTTTGAGTGGGTGTCTACTCCACACAAGATAAACTGGAAATTAAGCGTAAAAGCGAACATTCCAAATCCATTTGTTATTTTGTCTGAAGGAGCAAGGGGTAGTAATTATCTAGTCCATATTACTAGCGTGTGTCAGATGTATCGCAAAAAGGATCATTACTCAAAGCTTTTCAGTATGGTAAATGGTGTGGACAAAATACTGAAATAGCCATGTGGTTTTCAGGTGAACAAATCTTCAGAAGTCATAGATCATGTGATTTTGGCTTAAAAATTAATCAAGCTACATATCAGTGCATTCAAATGTGTCCGTTTTGTTTTGTTTTGATTTTTTTTTTACAAAGATTCTGAGCTATGGTGTCGAACATAACATCACTACAGATCACTTCTATGGCCCATGTCCCACTGTCATTCTCATCACTTAAAGACATTTGTTAAGATTGGATTCTCTATAAGGAGACATTGTTTGTGTCGCCATGTACTCATCTGCTCAGCTTGACAGTGACAAATTATTAATTAAATGTGACTGATGTACCATGCAAATGTATGTGCTGTAGCAAGCAAAATGTGTGAAGATGAATTTGATAGTAATTGTGAATAAAAAATAAAAAATAAATCAAAGATTTCTATTATAGTCACGATAATTTTACATTCAATTTATTTTGTGTGTATAAAATTCAATCGGTGGATTAATTTGTAATTATTTAATTAATGTCTGGTGTCTTTCTACAGATCACACCAGGGAGCAAGGCAGCAAATGGAAACCTCAATCAGGGTGACATCATTACTGCAATAGATGGAGTTAGCACTGAAGGCATGACCCATCTGGATGCCCAAAACAAGATAAAGGCAGCCACCACAAAACTCATCCTCACCATGCAGAGGTAAACCTCAACAGTGATGTGTTCAGAGGACAACTTGAACACCTTTTGATTCTTTTCATATTTCTGAACACTTCTTTTATTTCCTCCAAACTAAACATCTTGTTGTAGTTGACTATAACCCTGTTCCCTGAAAAAGCGTGAACGAGATGCTGCGCGAACAGCACTATGGGGAAGAACGTCATCATTTGACCGATTGTGAACACGTGTCAAACATGCCGAAGAGTTTGGCCTAAATAACCTCTGATGATGACGTCATCGGAATGTGCACGTCAGATTCTTTAAATAGACATGTGACAGGTGTGCTCATCTGGTCATTTTATCTAATGAACGTCCTGAACTCACCCTCAGTGCAGGAGAGAAGCTCAGCATCTCGTTCCTGCTTTTTCAAGGAACAGGGTTACAGTCAAGTAGACATTACCTTTCAAAAGCTACACTCAATGCTGCGCGTACAGTGCTATGGGGAACGAGAATACCAACGCAGCCGGACTGGAAGTGTCTGGACCAGGGCCGGCTCTAGCCCTTTGGTTGTCTATAGGCGAGATTGAGTTTTTCAGTGAACAGTCTTTGGTTCACTGCAGTTTTAAGGAGAAAATACTCAATGTACAGCAAATGGTGTTGACTCATGACTTTGCACATGGTTTGTCTTAAAGCATATTAAAAACACCACATAGACATATAAACAACATTAAAAACGTCTCGGTTACTAATGTAACCCTCGTTCCCTGAAGGAGGGAACGGGAGACGTCGACGTAATTGGGATCGCCTTGAGAGACCGATCTACTTTGAGAGTATTAAAACGACGTTCCATTTCAGTCGCTCACGTTCGACGTAACGTCGACGTGACGACGTAATTGGGATCCCATGGAAAACGCCACGGTTGCTGCCACATCCAGTGCCCTACGCAAGACTCTCAGACCCCCAACTGGCTGGGGCGGAAGTCCTGTGTAGAGGGAGTTCGAACTGTTGTTCCATTATAACCCACACAGTGGAACTCTTGGATAACACTGGGAAAGCATGCTCCTCCAGGGGAGAGGGTTGCTGCGGAACCACATCCTGCCTGAAGGGAGGTACCATGAGGAGAATACACATATGGACTGGCCGGTAGGGGCAGTGCAACATATGGAATGTCACTGGGGTGGCTCCAGCCTGAGAAGGGGGAGACAACACCGGCAGTGACGGAAGAGCAGGCTCTGCCAAGGGAAAGACACGGGCTCACCGCAGGGAGCTGGTCGTGGAAGAATATGGATATGGGATCAACCGCGGGATCACCACATATGGAACCTAGTCTAGCACAAGTTGCACAAGCATACAAGCACTAGACCTGGTGTCGGACGCTCCGCAACGTCTGACTGCCGAAGGAGTGCGGAGGAACTCTACAGGGTTCACCTGATGGGGAACTCGACTGGAGCAAAAAATCGCACGTATCCGCACCATGTGGTGGGAAGTGGTGCAGCAAGCTGACACAAGAGCGCGAACTTCGGTGTTACCGGCTGGTTGAAGCGAGCACACAGGAAGAAACCGGCTTAGGCTATAAAACCTAGCGAACATGTTAGGTGTCGCCCAGCCCGCAGCTCTGCAGATGTCTGTCAGCGAGACGCCATGTGCCAGAGCCCAAGAAGCGACACTCCGAGTGGAGTGGGCTCTCAACCCGGGCGGGCAAGGGGTAGGTCACGTAGAACCTCTGTGTCCCGTCCAGGGACCAGACATGGAGTTTCCAGATTTTTGGACGCAGGTGCCATAGGGTGCCCCCTCTCTGAGAGGGCAGGTCCTCTCTCAGAGGAATGGGCCAGTGAGGGGCTGTCGCAAGGAGCACCAGTTCCAGGAACCAGGTCCAGTTGGACCAATACGGCACAAGGGCAAAACTAACAAGACCTGACTTTGCACAAGGTCTGTCCAAGAAGTCTCACTGGGGGAAACGCATACTTGCGTAGGCCCGGGGCCAGCTGTGTGCCAGAGCATCCGTGCTGAGGGTCCCCTCGGTCAGGGAATAGAACAACTGGCGAGACCTGTCCGGGGCAGCAAAAGATCTACCTGTGGGGTCCCGAAGTGCCTGAAGATCAGCTGGACCACCTGGGGATGGAGTCGCCATTCTCCCAGTAGCACCTGCTGCCGTGAGAGCTAGTCGGCTGTACGGTTGAGCAGGCCCAGAATTTAAGTGGCACGAAGCGACCTCAGATGCTTCTGACTCCAAAGGAGGAGATGGCGGGCGAGTTGTGTCAACCCTGACGGTTGATGTACGCAACGGTCGCAGTGCTGTCCGTACGGACCAGTACATGCTTGCCTAGTAGCAGCGTTTTAAAGCGGCCCAGCGCAAGATGTAACTACTCAAGGCCGTCCACAGACCTGAAGCTGCATGCCTGTTGTACATGGCCCCCAGCCGTGGCAGAGGCATCCGTGGTGACCACAGAATGCCTGGACACTTGTTCTAGGGGAACACCGCAGGAATGAAGGGTCTGACTACAAGCTGAGAGTTTGGCGACAGTGCGGGGTCACTTGGACCCGGCACGAGCCGCTCTGCCACGCCCATCTCAGGACTCGATCGTGGAGCCTGTATTGGAGCAGCCTCACATGAAGCAATCCGAGTGGCATTACCGTGGCTGCAGATGCCATATGCCCCAGGAGCCTCTGAAAAAGTTTCAGTGGTGCAGCTGTTCTGCATCTGAGTGTACTCAAGCAGTTCAACACTGACTGGACGCGGGCCTCTGTGAGACATGCTGTCATGTTGATCGAGTCCAGCTCCATACCGAGAAAAGAGATCCTCTGCCCAGGGGTGAGTTTGCTCTTTTCCCAGTTGACCCGAAGCCCTAGGTGGCTGAGGTGGCTGAGGTGCCTGAGCACCATGTGCCTGTGTTCGCACAACTGCTCTCTCGACTGGGCCAGGATGAGCCAGTCGTCGAGGTAGTTGAGAATGCGAACACCACGCCCATACATGGGAGCAATGGCCGCCTCCATGACTTTCGTGAAGACACGGGGTGACAGGGCCAACCCGAAGGGTAAGACTTTGTACTGATATGCCCATCCCTCGAATGCAAAGCGAACAAACGGTCTGTGTCGAGGGAGAATCGAGACATGAAAGTACACGTCCTTCAGGTCGCTGCAAACCAATATTGGGGACAGATACACTTGAAAATGCGTTTCTGCGTAAGCATCTTGAACAGCAGCCTGAAAAGGGACCAGTTTAGGACACTCAGGTCCAAGATAGGTCGTAACCCACCTCTTTTATTGGGTACAACATGCAACATGCTGAAGTACAACAAAGGCTGTCGAAGCCAGTCTTCATATCGGCTGAAGGGGCCGGCTCGATTGCGTCCTTCGCCAGTAGGTGAAGGCCGGGGGACACCGGGCGAACTGAATCGCATAGCCAAGTCTGACGGTACGGATGAGCCAGCGAGACGGGCTGGGAAGCACTAGCCAGGCTCCCAGACACCGTATACACGCCAGACCAACGGCACAACAGACGTACCCGAGGTGGGGCAGTGCGGCGGAATGCAGGGATCCGACTCGGATGGCATAGCGGCCCGAAGTGGGGTCTGAGTGTACAACACTAACCTGACTCCACCGATTGGCAGGGGATGAGAGAGACGGCAGAGGTGCGGCCTCGAGCACATCAGGCTACCGCTGGCGAAGCAAGAGGGGGCAGAGGGTGGCAAGGCATGGTGTCGCACACCGCCAACCTTGGTCTTTTGGGACCCAAAGATAGAGAAGCTGCTTTTGCTGAGAATTTGGTACCGCTGGTGACACTAGATCAGGGCATAGGCGACAGTTTCAGCACACTTAAGCCCAGGCATGTGAAACAGTGATCGTGGCCGTCACATGAAGATAAGAAACGGCCGCATCCAGAAACACACGGTTTGAATGACGTCTTGAAAAAGACGCAGTGTCAAACCGCGTATGCTCTTTCAGGAAAAACTGCTCTCTCTTGTGCTGAAGCACCCAGGGATGACCGCAGCTACACAAACAGGATGAACAGTAGAACCGCTCAGCTCCTAAGCGAAAGACAATATGCGACGCGCCTGCTGCTCGTTATATGCTCGTGCTGCAAGCAGAGCAGCTGATGCAATTATCGCATGCCAATGTGCATTGGATCGTTTTAATACTCTCGAAGTAGATTGGTCTCTCAAGGCGATCCCAATTACGTCATCACGCCGACGTTACGTCGAATGTGAGCGACTGAAAGCGAACTTGATTTTCACCACAGGGTTAAGGCCTGTTCACACCAAGAACGATATCTATATTAGCAACCACACTGATCCACAATAACGTTCTGTTTATAATAATACCGTGCTGCAGTTTTGTCGTCTGTCGCTTTAAATGCTCAAGCTCTTTAAAGCAGGATGTATTCTGAAGTGATTTCAATGTTATCGTTCCTCTCTGCCGTTATCATTATAGTTAAGACAATATTTTTACTATTATAGTTATTGTCATTGGTGTGAACAAGTCTTTAGTCTTTCCATCTGATGAATTCCCATTATGTTTGTAGGTGAATGTTTTTTTTTAAGAGGGCATCAGCAATGCATCTCATTTACTTTGGAATCAGTCAACTCTGGCAAAAAAAAGTTCTCTGCAATTAAACAGCTTGTTCATGATGAATATAAGCAGTTGAGCTGACACAAACTACAAGTGAGGGTTAGCATACAAATATACAGACAGGACAATAGAATTAAAAAATGTGCCCATGATAAATCACTTGGGTCATATGGAGCCCTTCAGGTTGCCAGAATGCATAAATTAAAGGCATTGATGTTTATGAGGTAGGGGAAATTACATTCGGAAGGTTTTCCACCTTTTTAATATAGTTTATTAATTTAATACAGACACCCCAAAGCCTCTATCTGAAAGAAGATTAAGTCCTTTCATGTGGCCGCCTGCACTACAGCAAAGCGAGGAAATGTTACTCACAAAGATACCTTGGCTACCCTGTGACATTTCTTAATGCTGGCTCTAGTGTTCACTTTTATAAGCTACTCCTCCTCTTTCTCCATCTTTCAGCTGTGAGTGATCTTCAGAAACTCGATTCTCCTTATTTATTGACAGCCATTGGTTGGAGCAGGGTGGAAGTTGCTTTCATATGCATGCAGATATTAGATATTAGTATTGTTGTATGTTATATAATAAATATAGACATTAGCTGCATTTTATTTGATTGGGCATGACAGATTTATCATTAACAGATTTATGTAATTTTGCACCATCTTCCCTTGCTCCTCTCCAATTAAAAGCATCTCAGGAAGAATGAGAGGGTGCACATGTATTTTCCCTGGACTTCATTCGATGATGGATTCCAAAAAAAATTATCATGCATAGTGAATTGTGAAAAGTGTTGCTGCACAATGCTGCTGTTGTTTGACAAGAGCACTTACAGCGAGGTCACTCAATGAGTGTTCTTTCTCATTGTTTAAGGATTTTCATTTTCAAGACCCCAGACGTAGTACTTTCATTGCTTTAAGCATTGGCCACTCTACAAAACTGGAACGTGACATGCTTTCAGTTCCTGACCACATTGATTATAGTCGTGTCTCTGATTTAAGGAAAATTGTGTCTTTGAGAGATAGTATTTGTGAACTGATGTGCTGCTCAATGTGATTCATGATCAATTAAGTGTTGTTTTTTTCTTTTACATTTCTGCCCGATACACAACCATTAAAAAATTGGGGATCTGTAAGATTTTTAATGTTTAAAAAAAAAAAAAAAAAAAAAACTCTCTTATCTCGAGTCTCTTATGCTCACCAAGGCTGCATTTGTTTGATGAAAAATAAATAAATACATTCATATTGTCAAATACTATTACAGTTTAAAATAACTTTTAATATATTTCAGAATGTAATCTATTCCAAAGTTGCATTTTCATTGACATTTCTCCAATCTTCAATTGTACATGATCCTTCATAAATCATTATAATATGCTGATTTAGTGCTCAAGAAACATTTCTTGCTATAATCAATGTTGAAACAGATGTGCTCCTTAATACCAGACATTTCTTTTTCAGTATTCTTTGATGAACAGAAAGTTTTAAATAACAGTAGGCCTATTTATTTGAAATAGAAGTATTTTGTAATAATGTAAATGTCTGTCACTTTTTTCATCTTACTGACCCCAAATTCAGGTAAGAGACACAATAGGTTTTATTGTATAGGAGTAGAATAATAAATCGGTGTTTAGTTTCTTTTACCCAAATCTTCTTAAATATAGTTCTGACTCACAAGTATAAGTAAAATGACAGTGAAAGCCTGATGTTTTGCATTATTGACCTTTACTTTTGAATTCTCTTCCCAGGTCGAGACGTCCTGGTCCTGTACCCACAGCCACTCCAAGAATGGACTCACCCATGCCAGTTATCCCTCACCAGAAGGTAAAGTCTAGTTCTATCCGTCTGAAATGTTCCTCCTTATGCCGAGTATGTTAAACTGATTGGTTTATGTCTGATAGATGTACCACACTGTAAAAAAAAATATATATATTGGATTAACTTAAAAAAGTAAGTTACCTGGTTGCCTTACAATTTTGAGTTCATTGAAATTAAAAATGTGAGTTAATACAACAAAGGAGATTGGTTTAATAAATAGAAACTCAAAATATTATGCTATCTGAACTACATTAATTATCTAAGTTGATTTGACAAAATATAAAAAGTTGTGAAAACAAATGATCAAAATTCATTTTTACAGTGCAGGTGTATAAAGAAATGGCTTGCCTATAACCAAAAACAATCATTGACTTCCCTTCAAAATGTTTGTCCCCTCCAATAAAAAGGTCAGTGTGTTGGAGTCGTATTTTACTGACCTTTTTATTGGAGGGGACAACATTTTTGAAAGGGAACTCAATGATTATTTTTGGTTATAGGCGAGCCATTTCTTTATAATCCTCTTAATCAGTCATGGGAGTTTCCAAGGGAAAATAGAGGAGGGACTGTGAAAACAAACATTCTCCGTTAAGCTGACACTTAACTCCCTCTACAGGCATTTGTTGGTCAAGCAAGAATAAGCACATCATATGAAATCCTCATTAGTTTCCTACTGGTCCAATTTTCATTTGCATTATTGTTGCTAGATGAAATCTGTTTGATGTTTTTGTGAGCTTCTTCATGCCTCATTTGCCTCTTTTTTTGTATACCTTGCCATTCTGGACTAATAGTTAATTTGTTGGTCTGATCTAATGGTTTATTTTATGCTAAGGAAACCACGGACACTGAGGAAGGAGAAGATGATGAGAAACCTGTCAAAAAATATGGCATCATCTTGGCCAAAAAACCTTCCAAAAAGTCTCTTATCCCAAACACTGAGAAGCAACCTCAGGAGAATGTAATTCATTCTAAAAGCCCTACTGTCCCTACTTATTTGTCATTCGGCCAAGGGGTAAAAAACACCCCAAACCAAAGGGGACAGTATAATTCTCCCATAGGCCTGTATTCAGCAGAAACTTTAAGGGAAATGGTCATGCAACAAGACAGTCAAAATGGCCTACAATTGTTGGGGTAGGTAACATAATAGCTAACCCACAAATCTGTATCTTCATGTCACGTGCAATTCCACCGAATCTGCTTTAACAAACTAGATGCTATAGTACTCACTTTTCACTGATGGGTCACAGAGGCTTTGGCTAGCCTCACCTGTATCCCTGCAGTATTTTTAACAAAACTGTGGCAAAGAGTACTCAGAACATTCCGTCCTTACCTCTGCACATTCTGCTCTACATGCAGCGGATCAGCTGGGAATGTGCTTGGCAGCAGTGGGACCAGTGGTCCATCAGGCTCACCTGACTCCTGGTGCAACACGAGCAGGGCCTGGCCGAGTCAGATCTGTATCTAAGAAAGTTAGCTGTTTCCAAATGACAACATACTGTACACCGGTTATTTTAGTCGTGTCAGAGCTACATCTCCTGCAATTAGAGGACAGCCAAGCTCGAAGTTGGTTTATAAATGATCCCAACATATTAAAAATGCTTTCACCTTCTTTTAATACGTTGGCATCATTTATTAGCTTCACAAGTCTCCTAAATCTTCTCTGTCCAAAAACATGTGAGCAAAATCCCACAGGCCCTAAGCATTGAGCCGAAATTGAACATGGGTGCAAATGTGTTTGGCTCTTTTAATGTGCTTAGAATGTCACAGCTCCTGTAACAGTATATCCCAAATGAAGTCCTATACCGAAATGATGCCGTCACGCATCGTCTATTTGCAGCTCATAGGAACAGAATTCCCGCTATGCAACATCACGTGCGCAGTTTAGAAGAGCATGTGTGTCCATTGACTGTTCATTTGATTACTCGAGGGGTCTGATACTGTACGCTACACTCTAAACTTTGATTCTTGTTGTCATGCAACTAGCAGTAGACTTTGTGTTGTGATTGGTTCAGTGTCATTTTAGTATTACATACTATTATAGTATTTGTGCGAATTTAGACTTGGCTTTTATTTTAATATTTTCAGTTGTCATTTTAAAGGTTTAGTAATTTTGTTATGTGCTTTGGTCATTTTTATTTGTTTTCTTAATATTTCTATTAGGCTTTGGTTTATTTTTATTTTAGCTTTTATTTTAGTAATTTTTACTTTATTTTTGTGTTAGTTGCCAAGACAGTATTTCTAATTTTCATGTAGCCTACGTTTTTTAAGCTTCAAGGAGCTATTTGTAAGAATTCTCATGTATTAATCACTAATCCGTCAATGTGAACATCTTTTGGTGAAAAATAAAAAACGAGACCTTCCCCGACGTCCTAGGTTGTCTATAATTTTTATGTCAAGAACTTTTTGCTGGGAAAATCAAAAGGATGTGATGTTTATGCATTCTCCCGAGAGCCAATCTTCAATACGATGATACATGTAACGGATGCTTATACAATGTTAAAGGATAATGCCGAACTATTCTGTTCTGTGTCAGTGTGGCATGCAAAGAATAGAAATTCATTCAAAACTCATAGCCAGATCTATAGGTGCAGTCTATAGTCTCAAATAAACTTTATAATTAAACTATCATAATTTTTATTTCAATAAGCCTACCTTATCTATCGACATAATGCCGGTGAATTGCAGAGCTGGTGCAAACATATCCAGTGTGGACAGATGCAGTGTGGACAGCATCGGGATGTTTGTTAAAAGTATATCGCTGCAAAGGTATTTTCCAATTTCTTTTTACTTCTAAGCAAAGAACAAAAAAGAACTACGCCGTGAGTCTGTGGTTCAGTTTCTTCTACGTTATGTGTGCGAGTGCAAGCACGAGCAATATGTTGCTGGCTGCAGTTCACTTAACGGTCACAGGTGTCGCTAATAACAAGACTTTGAATTCTACATATAGCCCCTTTAAGTTTTTCATCTAATATTTATCATTTATTTTATTTCAATTTTAGTTCAGTAAAAAAGCTACTTTTCAATGGTTTTATAATAACTCTGGATTGGTTATTTTGTTGAATGAGAGGATGAGAGTTATTTAGCTTTGGTGTTCTGTGTTTGTCCTGCTGCAGCCAAACTCCTGTTCCAGTCAATCAATCTGTTCTAGGAACAAACCAGAATATCATTGCCATGAGAAATGGGACCATCATCATAGCCATCATCATAGCAAAACATTTTACAAGAAATCTGAATATGACTGTATCAATTTACTTACACAATACCCAGGTCATTCCAGACCTGTATTCCTTTCTTTCTTCTGCAGAACACAAAAGAAGATATTTTAAAGAATGTTGAAGAACCATTTTGTCCTTACAATTAATGTCAGGGATATTTGGACCCGTTCATTATTAATTTCACTTTCATGGACTTTTAGGCTATGTTTACACAGAAACGATCTGAAGAGAAAACGCAAAAGTGGCGTTGCATTATCACTTTTTATTCTGCGTTTAGACGAGCGTTATATGGGGGAAATCTGTCTCCAGCGAGTGTAAACAGGGCCTTAGTTCGTCACCACTGTATATTTAACTTCCTCCTTGTTCACTCTTCGATGGTCTGTTATTATTTGTGTTAGTGCACGCTGTTATGCATGCTGCCTTCTAGTTTAATAAAACCTTATTTATGTTTTACAATCCTGTCATCCATCTTCATTTTCTTCAGACCATCTTGTGACAATGAAAGTCTTTCATTGTGACAAAAAAAAATAATCGTATTTTGTGTTCCACAGAAGATGACTTGTGGGTGAAATACAATGACAGAATTGATTTATTTTTTTCATATTTTTTTAAACTATCACCAATATAATCAAATTTGTTCCAATTTAAGGTACATGTTCTTTAGGCAAAGTGAAGCAGTTTGCATTCTCTGTCAATGTTTGGTTTCCCCTGCTAATTTACATGTACGTAGATCCATTATCATGCAGCACACTGCCAAATCAAGGCTAACACTGCCTCTTTTGTCTGTCTTTTCTTCTTTTCTTTTTTGTCTATATTCCTCTATGTCATCCCAGGTCATTGCCAACACAGCTGCCAAGTCAGTAACAGATTTTGAATACAAAATCTCCAGAGTTGCGTGTGAATCTGTGTGCTCTGAAGCATGGCCACATGTAGTACCATGGCTGTGGTTTGCATGCTTACATTTTCAACTCCTGAATGTTCAAAAGCTATTTTGAACAATTTGACATTTCAGACATGTTGAAATGTTAAATACTTTTGAGTCAAGTATTTAAACTGGATAAATCTAGTTGGGTTTTGGTTAAAGTTTTATTGGTCAATGCATCTTTGCATGATGTTTTGAAATATCATAATGGGAACAATTGCATGCCATTTTGGATTCAAAGCCTAAATGCATTTGTTATACAGGATATTGTGCTTTCAGACATGGGATTTTATAAAACAAGAAATTAACAGCTGATGTAAACAATTCAAGCTACGTAGAAAACTGTAGTATTGTAAAACTCAAAGCTGTTTAATGAGATGTATTAAGTGAGGTAAGTGGAGCATAAATTGTTCTCACTGTCTCTCTCTGTTTTCACTCATATTTCTGGCTCCTCACAATCATCCACTCTCCTCTGCACTATCGCACCCTGGACATTCCTTAACCTGAACTCTTACAGCCAAGAATATGTTCCCAGCTTTAACCCCATTGCACTGAAAGACTCAGCTTTGTCTACACACAAGCCTATTGAGGTGAAGGGTCCTGGTGGGAAGGCTACTATCATCCATGCACAGTACAACACTCCTATTAGTATGTACTCTCAGGATGCTATTATGGATGCTATTGCTGGTCAAGCCCAAGCCAGAGGAAATGAAATGAGGTAGGTCTCTTGTCATATCCAGCACTTTACATTGTACTGATCCTTAAGAAAGTGATACAGAGGCCCCGAAATGAACATTTAACCCACACTACATGAATTTCATTGAATTAGAAACGATAACAATCGTGAAGCAATATTTTTAAAGGAATAGTTCACTTATAATGGAAATTCTGTCATTATTTGCTAACTTTCATGGACACACCTTTCAATATAATGAAAGAGAATGACAACTTGGACATCAGGAAAAATAAGAAGCCTATCATTTAAAGTGGTTTACACAACTTTCCACATCTTCTGAAGTCATATGATTGTTTTGTATATTTAGCAATGTTCTGTTCATTTTTGTAGTTAGCATCACCCTAATTCCCTCAACAAAAACTCAGTAGGATTTTTCCATTGGCTTTTGGATTATTGCCAAACATAAGCTCTGTGACCTACACCATGGTCGCATGACTTGAAAATCACCACCATCAAGCTACTGACAAATCTTTCAACCTAAAAGTTTGAGTTGGAAGAGTTTGCAAGAGTGGGTTTATAAACACGAGGCTGTGAAAGCGGACTAGTGAATAGATAAAGCGGACTAGTGAATAGATAATTCACCTGCAGCAATGACGTTTAATGTCCCAGACCATATAGTCCCATTTAGCCACAATTACAAGAAAAGTAAAAGCGTACAAAAAAAAAAAATTCAGGCATTTAATCAAAAACCCACTCAAAAACCAAATTGATTCAGGACGATGGAACAGGAAGTCCTAAAATTCTAATTCGTTTTAGGGTTTTGGCTTACAAAATATGTAATCCCTGCAGCACTCTTAAAACAAGAACATTCTTGCAATTTGTTATGAGATGTTAGTAAAAGTAAATGTATTTCCCTTAATTTCGCATCTTTTGTTTATATCAGTAAGAGCTCAGTATTGGTCATCTAGTCTGAGCTGATTTCAGGCTTCCACAAGGTCATGTATATCAACCTCATCTGTGCTTTTCCTCCCTCTTCTGCTTGTAATTATGTCACTCCATCCCCAACCAATCACCCAACCATACCTCATCACTCATCCTCGCCTCACCCCCTCCACCATTCCCCTCCCTCCATGTGACACGACTCTGTCTTGCTCCCTCCCATCCCGGTTCATCATGATTGACAGTGGTGATGACGCCGCTGGATCTCCCTTGGCGTAAGTATAGCCAACAGTCTATTCAGATCCATCACAGCTGCATTGACTCATCTCACGTTATATTCTCTGTTAAAGGCCGATTGCATAAACACTGAAGTGGACTTTTTTGGTAATTTTTAAATTACCATGTTACACTGTTGGGAAAATGTAAGTAAAGTTAATGGAGCTCAATAAAGACAAACAAATAATCTTGTGTTAAAAACGAATGAGGACAAACCCTAAAAGCAATGTTCTGAGTATATCTGCCATAACATCAAGAATTGCATAACATCTAACAGTTTAATTTACCTTATAATATGGGAACTCCGTGTAGCCTACAGTTTTATCCTAACTCATTTTTTGAGTCACTTCCTCCACCACAGATCTCACAAGATGGGACTGTAGCCTAATTAAAATGCACATCTTGACAAGAAGCATAAGGATAATGTAAAAAAATAAAATAATTGTCAGCAAATACTGCCTTTTTATTATGATTATTGGAACTGCAGTTATGTAATAATTTGTAATTATTTGCTGTTTCCAAATTCATAGAACACAGATGAATGACTGATCTTGTTTTTTCCCCCTTTCTCTCTGTTTGGGAGTAGCACACTTCCTATTAAAGACCCTCTCGTGGACAGTGCTTCTCCAGTCTACCAGGCCGTGATCAAACCTGACGATAAGGATCCGGAGATGTCTGAGTGGGCCCGTCGCGCCGCCAACCTGCAGTCCAAGTCCTTCCGCATCCTTGCTCATATCACAGGGACGGAGTATTGTGAGTACAGCCTTTCTTAATCACATCACTGTGTGGACTGGAAATTGAAAGGGATGACATGCTTAAAACGCACTGACATAAGATGACAGCTAGTGTTTATGTGATAAAAATCACTTTATTTTGGAGACTTGGCCTGTAAAGGATGACTCAGTTTTGTATTTGTTGTGTCACAGTGCAAGATCCAGATGAAGAGGCTCTTAGAAAATCAAGGTAATCCATTTTGTCAAAAATGTTGCAGAAAAACTTTAGCATTCTTTTAAAAATAGAGCGTATTAAGAAAAATAGACATTATGCTGCAGAGAAACAAGTGCAGCCATCTTTAGAATTTTGTGTTTTTGCAGTAGCTCTGTAGGCTATATTTCTATGGCATCGCTGTTGAAGAGTAATTAGCTGGTGAAGATGTGGATTTGCTT
Source organism: Semotilus atromaculatus (assembly GCA_031834385.1). Classification (NCBI taxonomy): domain Eukaryota; kingdom Metazoa; phylum Chordata; class Actinopteri; order Cypriniformes; family Leuciscidae; genus Semotilus; species Semotilus atromaculatus. The sequence goes on along the minus strand of JAULUF010000012.1, from coordinate 9,338,325 downwards.
GTTGTAGGAAAAGTTATCATGAGCATTCTAATGTTTGAAACGGATATTATAACAAATTTCAGTAGACCGGGATGATTTTAAAACGAGCGGTTCATTAATTAATCCGTACGATTTTAGGAAATACAAACCGGAAGACAGAACAGCAGTCTCCATATTGGAAGATTTTGATTTTATAATTTGAAAAACGTCCTACTCCCCTACTTTATTTATTTATTTGTAATTTTTATTTTATTTGTATTACTGTTATTATTTTATTATTTTTTATTTATTATTATTATTTTTTTGATGGTTCCTGAACTTGGCTTAAATTTACTTAGCCTACTGATGGGAATGTTATGTATATTGTGATGTAATATGTGTATGTAAGCTTAGGGTTGGCTGTACAATTTTAATCTATGGAAGCCTTTTGTTAATGTTCTACAAATATATCAATAAAAAAAAAAACAGTCTAGTGCCAAAAAGGGGGCGTGGCTACATAAGTTCAATACTTTGAAAGAATACTTAAGTGCTACGTAAATGTAATGTTTTCGGACACTTAATTTTCATGATATTTCTAAATAAATGAAAATATATTATAGTTAAAATGTATATCACACTGTGTTCCAACTATTTATGACACATCAGTAGGATTTTAGTACAATAAACATTTAGATTTTAGTTTTTCAAAGAAAGTGTTTGTTTAGGCCTAATTATCATATATTTTCTTAGATAACTGGTATGAATCTCAGACAGGTTCGTGAAATAGTTTGCCATGTCTTCTTAGGTAAATGGAAATCCTACTTAAAGAGATTGTTCCACGTTATTTAGCAAGTCACCGTTCTCACGCAATACGGAGATGAATAAAGATCTTTCTGAAGATGAAAAGCATGAAATGGTGCAATGTCTTGCAAAAGGCATGAAAACAACTAATATTTTGTGAAAACTGAGTGGAGATGATCAAATTATCAACAGATTTTGGAGTGATTTATAATCATAGACAGGAAAGTTTCTCTCAGACAAATTAAAAGGCCAGCTATTAAAAAAACGCTACTGTCTCTGGAATCTGCATTGTGCATAAAGTTGCATTTCAGCCACCCCTTACCAAAGCTCACAAAGAGAAACGTGAGCTTTTTATCAAATGAGACTTTTTTTTATAGCTGTCCTTTTAATGCAATTAATTTGAAAATATATAAAATATTAGTTGCTTTCATGCCTTTTGCAAGACATTGCACCATTTCATGCTTTTCATCTTCAGAAAGATATTTCTTCCTCCCCTTATTGCGTGAGAACTGTGACCTGCTTCATAGAACACAGTAATTTATTTAAGCAGGTTTTCCATTTACCTAAGTAGACCTGGCAAACTATTTCACAAACCTGTCTGAGATTAATACCTAAAAAGACATGAGAAACAAAACAAACAAACTCTTTCTTTGAAAAACTAAAATCTGAATGATTATACCGAAATCCTAATATGTCACTTGCATAATAATTTGGAACACAGATGCAATTCAATTACCTTAAAAGTGCTTATTAACCCAGTTAAGTAGGACTTAAGTACACATTTATATGTTATTTCATAATTATTTCTATTGTCTGTCTGTTGAAAAGTGTACTGCCAAATGTACTGACAAGCATTTAACTAAAATATACTTTAATGTAGTTTGTTTTTAAATCTGTATGTCGTGTATTAAAATATATTTTCAAATATAAATATAATATAATATATAAGTTTCAATTTAGTATATATAAAATATATTAACTTTAAATCCAATATTAAATAACAAATTGCAGGTAAACTTATAATCAACTTTACATGTACATTGACACAGATTTTATGGTTCTGTGTCCTTTAGTTTAATCTTTTTTTTTTTTACAGGGAGAAATTTGAATCAGAGGTAAAAGGCCCACGATTTGCCAAACTGAAAAACTGGCACAACGGCCTATCTGCACAGATCCTTAACATCCAGGGGTAAATGCCTCCTGATGTTGCTGGATAGAAGTTGAGGCAACAATCAACAAAGAAACCACGACTATGTAAAGTGAGGGTGCAATAGGTATAGAGGAGTAGTCTAGTGACTGGAATGTGAGTTAGAGTTATGAACTAGCCTGTAAGTGAACACACAAAGCTCTTGTGTTTGATATTCATATGTCTGTTTGTTTCATGTAACTTTCAGTCACTGAAACATAGTGCAGTTGTCATTTTCTTTTTCATTTTATGTTTCTCTTTTTTTCTCTTTTGCCTGCTCTGTTTATCCTAAATTATTGCTAAATAATGAATTGCCTGAATGAATTACTGATGTAAAAAAACGAACCCTGAGAGAAATGATAAAATTATGTACCACATCCACTGCAATACTCCACAGTACATATTGTAATGCAAACAATATTGTTAATGTGAATAAACCATTATTACTTTGAAAACAAATAAACAAAGGTTTCAGTGTGACTTGTTATTTACAAAGTCTTCGGATGATTAGATTAACTATTTTGGGTGTACTGATTTCTTTGTAAGGTAAAGCGTTATAAATTCCCACACAAAGAAAAAAAAATGGAATTATAAAACAATATGTACTTGATTATTTGGCAAGAAAAATTTGATTGAGCTGGGGTCAGTAACATCATTTTATTTTTTTTAAAATAAATGAATACTTTTATTCAGCAAGAATGCATTAAACTGATCAAAAGTGACAGTATATTTCAAAGAAATGCTGCTCTTTTGAACTCTCAAAGAATCCTGAAAATAAAAATAGAATGGTTCCACAATATTAGGCAGCATGACGTATTGATAATAATAGGAAAAGACTGGAGTAATGGAAAATTCAGTTTGCCATCACATAAATAAATTAAATTTTAAAATATATTCAAATAATAATAATAAAAAAGTTATTTTAATTGTAACTGTTAAATTATTTTTTTTAAATAAAATAAATGCAGCCTTGGTGAAGATAAGATAATTATTTAAAAAACATTTTTTTAAAAATCTTACCGACTCTAAACCTGTGAACTTATGAAGTATGTATTTTAAGGATCGTTGTTTATCTAAATTCACACCCTATGAAGAGGCTGTCAATATTCAGCCAGTCAGTTTCTGCAACACCAATACTGACCTGTAGATGGTACTATAATTCAGAATGAATTCACTCTTACCTCCTCTGTGTATAAATCCATACTCCTCCCTTACATTTATGTATACATTTACTAATATAAAAAAGCGGACACCAATTTTATGTGTGTATTTAATTATTTATTACTTGTAGGGTAGCCTTAATTATAAACTTGAATCTACAATTATAGTCTTCCTCGTGTTGACACCAGATGGCATCCACGGTTCTCATTTTTGGGCGACCCACTCCCATTCATCCATCCTCTCCCTCTCCAGCGCGTCTATCCAGCTTGTTTTTCACCGCGCGGATCTGCGTGTGCAACGCTCGCGCTCTGCCGCGCTGCTGTGATTGGAGGACTGAAGCAGCGCGCGGCTGTGATTGGAGAATTGAATCAGGGCTCATCTTGTTACGTGCACGAGTGGAATGTTCCCTCTACACAGAGGCACAACTACAGAGAAAAGAACGAAAGAAACCTGAGAAAAACGTTCACGAAACCAGGAGAAAATCTCACCACAGAAAGTCTCTATAATTCGCGTTTTGAAGTAGACCTTCGTCACTAATCATTAGTCCTAATTTGGAAGGATTTTGAGTTGAATTAGCAGCTTCATCTAAAAGGTAAGTGGGAATTCCGGATATTTGCGTGATGATTTTCTTTCCGGTTGTGGAGGGGGAAAGTTTGTTTTCTCTTGTCATGGTTTCGTTTTGCAAAAAAATTGACGCTTTAAACGAGTTAGACAGTTATTGACAACGGGTTTATTATCTACAGTGTTTGTAAATGCTTATTTTCTCTTTTATCTGCTATTTTATTATGCCTTTTCTACAACAGCATATGTTCTCATAAAGCAAACGTAAATTAAATAGCTAATTCCTGTCTGCGTTGCTGCTCCTTATTGTTTATTGTTTTTTTGTTTGGTGTTGCTTCGATAACATCTGTGTTTGGGTTTTGTTGTCAAGTCCCAACATGCATCGTGTAAAATCACGACTGCTTGTTGTGTAGCTCGGATTGGCTGTCAGTAGTTGAATTAAAAAGAGTTTTTCCTTTATTAGAGAGGTATGTTTTCTTTGCATTAACGATAGCCTACATAAATATTATTATTATGTCAAAGTATCCAATAACCAATTTCCCCAGAACTATGTCTATATTTCTTTATAACACAAGCATAACTAAATGACTAGGCTACAACAATCAAAAACATTATATTTATTATGATTATTGCATTGACAACAATAATAATTACTATTGCTAGTATGGTTATTTATGCAAACCTTTGTGATTTAAAAAAAAAATTAAAAAAAATTGATCTTTGTTTTGGGCTCTACATTATTTAACTGTTTTTGGGTGCTGCCATAAAATTATTCCATTTATCAATGACCTGATAAAAAAATAAAAACATTAACGGATTAAGTTGAAAACATTGAATATTGGTCAAACCAATTATCATCAACCAGTCATTATGTCTCATTTGTTGCACTTTTCCCTTAGGCTAGTTGTTTTCTTATTGTTGAGTGACTTCTTGGAAAAATTCATGTCTCTCTTTCGCAAACTCTTTCAGTGTGTTTTAGGAGTTGTTTTAGAGAGACGTTTAGAATAAAGTGTAAATCTTTTTTTTTTTTTGGTCCACTGCACCTAGAGAATGCACAGACACATGATTAGTCCCAGGGGTAATTAAACATGGAGACAGAGATAAATCTCGTACGAGGAGAGAGGCAGTTCTTTCCAAGTATCTTAATTTACCATGGTATTGCTCTTTCAGATTTGTGGAGGGGAAAAAGTGCAGAAAACTCCAGATGAAAAACAGAGAACCTTAGAGAGGGCCTGTACTTGCTCTTGGCTCTTCTGAGAAGCCCTCTCTTTTTTAGTGGCAGTTCGGAAACACAAATAGACCCAATGCTTAAAGTTTATTTTCCCTCTCTCTGTGTTGTTGTGAATACGAATAGTTGTAAGTAAACACAGGGCACTTTCTGCTACCTAATATCCTGAAAGTCTTCAATTGTGGAGATATTGATATGAGATAGCATGTTGGCAAGTGTGAGTAATGTTAATGTAGGAAGGCACACTGTTTTCTAAATGGGGTCTCCTTTTGCCTGCATTGGGCTGTGGAGATTCCTGTTGTGTGACAAAACAAAGTTCTTTCAACTTTTTGTTGTCTGAATAAAGCTATTTATTTGCTTTAAAAAAAGAACTAATTTGTGAGAGTTTAGCTTATGGTGTGAATCCTACTTTTGCATTTAGTTTATTATAAATAGTAATACAAACATGCCAGTAGATTACAAAACATGATGCAAATGGAAAGACATTTGGTGCCAATGGTTTGTGAGAATGAACACAGATATGAGACAAATCTGTCTGACACAGATGTATATGTAAATTCCTGTTTCAAGGGCTGGGCTGACCTTATAAACATGCTTCAGGTCAAGTAGTCCTATTTAAAGAATCCACTGGATAATCATACACATTCAATGTAATTACACAACAAATAAAGAGAGATGTCTTATCTAACACCAACATTAAAAAAATAACCAGCATTTTTCCTCTTGTTTACCAAAACATCTCAACATATTTTTATTTGGTAAGCAATACTGCGAAATATATTGAGACCGGGCATTATGTGCAAGATGTGGGTTTAAAAACAACGATGACCCCAGCAGCACCCCTCCCACTTCTTGCAGCAAAATGAAACCTTCAGCATTCATCTGAATTGCTCTTGCAGCCACAGGCCAGAAAAAGCCCTGTGCTGCTCTGCTTGCAACTATAATAGAAGCCCTGGAGTGGGAGGGGAAGAGAGAAACAAATCTAATTTTCTCCCTAAGAGCCAGGCTTTCTTTATTTATATATCGTTATGGCTGTATTTAAAGGAGAAATGGTGGCCCGCTTCCTCCATGCATGACTCGCTCTTTATTTTTCAGCCTGTGGGCCTTCGTCTGGCCATAGAAAGAGCCTCTCCTTGGAAAGGGGGGAGGAGAGAGACAGAGAACGAGAGGGAGGGAGAATGGAAAGGGGGGAAGAGAGAGAGTAAAAGAGTCAGGTTTCGGTCCCTGTGCGCTCTAAGCTGAATCAGACAAGAACGTTTCTTTAAGCAAAGCTGCTTTTAGTCTTAATTGCTCTGATTTGCTTAAAGGGATCATTCACCCCACAAAAATTAAAATTCTGAAATCATTCACTCACCCTCAAGTCGTTCCGGACCTGTATGACTTGCTTTCTGCAGAACACAAATGAAGATATTTTGAAGAAGGTTTCAGCTGTTTTTATTCAAGAAGATAAGTTAATAACTTTCTAAAAGTCCATATAAAGTCAAAGGGGTCCAAAACAACATTAACCCCCCATTGATTTTTTAAAATCAAGCATTATTAAATTTGATCTTCCATAGAAGAAAGAATGTCATACAGATTTTGAGTGTCAATAGGGTAAAAAAAGATGACAGAATTATCAATTATAAATTTTTGGATGAACTAATCCATTTCAGTTATATTGAGTTGCATGCAGTCTATTCAGTTTTCGGTTGTGTAATTAAGCTTGGCTGTAATAAGACATGGTTGTAAAAAAAACAGAGGAGTACTAGTTTCACGGCCTTGAATTGCAGAATGAAATTGAGTCTGGGGAGATTTTTATCACTTTCTGCAGTAATAGTCAGCCTGTTTATTTCCCTTTTTTAGTGCACGTCCCCGCTTGGTGAATCTTTTCTCACTAAATGTTATCTTCAAATCTTAATGAATGCCAAATCTTCAAATGGCCTATATGCTGTTGGCAAGTGAAGAATGATTCTTTTGAGAAGCTTTGAGAAAGGACAGAAGTTGTTTCAGGTTGAAATAACACGAACAAATATCTTGTTTACTACTTCAAAGCAAAGCACATCTTTCATGCATGCAGGTTGAGTCATAAATACTATTTGGCATATGCTTTTAGAGAACATAGGCATAAAACACTTGCTGTTTTTGGGAACTGCAACTAAATTGCACTTTAAGCCTTTACACTCTCATGTTGGGGTAGAGCTCTATGTAATACCTTTTTCCATGTCGCTCTCTTTATCTGTCTCTGTATAGAAAATGCCATGTCTTTCAGGAGCGTTTTGTTGTGACCACACATAACAATAGAGCAGAGTTGGTTGTGGTTAGCTGAGCGTGCAAAGTACACACACGTCCATTATTTGCTGTGCCGAGACCTCCAATGTGGAGATCTACCATCTAGTACTCCTTTATACCAATCCGGTAGTGACTTATAACTAAAGCCCAGGGCTCAACAACGCTAAAAAGTCGAGTATACAAAAAAGTAATAAATACATAAAATGAAATGGGCCTGCTTTTTGTCTTTGTTGTTTTTGACCCAATGTAACCTTAATAAATAAGGTTATAACACCAAAACTAGTAGTCTAACTCATGTCAATTTTAAATATTGTTAAGCCTTTAACAATAATTGTTAAGTTTACTTGGATACTTGCCAATATGGGCATTTTGATATATATATATATTTTTTGTGTATATGTCCATTCAAGCGCAAGAAGATGTGAAAGAGTTCTCAATTTACTATAGGGCTCGAAGTAACGTTTTTTTTTTTGCCGATTAACCTATAGATTATTTTTGATTCATCGATAAATCAAAAAAAGAAAATTTAGGGATAATCTATTGTTTATTTTCTAAATAGTCGATTAATACTTTGGTTAATTTACCAATAAATAATAAGTAATCTTTGAACTTTTACATAATGATATAATTTATCACAGAAGATTTAAGGTTTATGCAGTGTAGGCCTAATTAGGAAAGGTTACCGTGACTGCGTAGCGTTCACAGTAATTTTTTTGGGATTTACAGCAGAAATCTGTGAATCCTGAAATGTTTTGTTCATTCAGGAGATTAAAGTAAAGGCTTGACTATGTTAATTTGGCTGAATGATCAAACAGCTGCAGTCACAACCACATTCTACTAACCTAACATGGTGGTGCCCATAAAACGGTGAAGTTTTACAACGATTGACAGTGCGTTATTAAATTGAGTCCAATCAAGGTGTGAGTTCATCCATTAGATATGTTAAATAATTAACACCAGCGTTAAATGCTTTGTAACCGGTTGCAGAGAGTATGTTTGAGCCGTTCCTCACAGCCTTGCACATACGACAGCTCGTAAAAAACAGAATGCTGTATGAACGCAGTCGTATTAAGCACAAAATATGGGACTGACAACATTATTCTAGTGCAGTTTAAAACTTCACTGCATTATTTGGATAATTACAAAGTATTCCTTTTTTGAATACTGTTTTGATTGTTTGAGTATTGGATCTTTTCCCTCTGCTTTGCATGGGTAGTTATATCTGACATTTTATTATGGAAAGAACTTTCCAAACCATGCCGTCTGCGTTTTTTGCAGCGCATTATGTCAGGTCTGAGATGTGTTTGGCATCTGCACAGAACCACACAACTATAAAGAGGGGCATTTCCAGAGTCTGACTCTCAGTCTGAACTTTGCATGTGCTCAAAGCACTGCTGAACCTGAACAAAACCCTCAATAAAAAAAACATTCATTAGCGCTGAGCCCTCCAGCAAGACACGGCCAGCCATCACAGTCAAAGAAAACAGGGTTTCATTTCTGCAGTACAGGTTAAATGCAAAGAACCCCAGGGTTTGGCAATAAGGATGCCCTTATGGCTTGAGGTCAGTGTGAGAGAGTTTTGGAACAGTTAAGGATTCTATTTTGATTCTATTCTGCTCAAATATTTTTTGTGATGTGTGAATTGTTGGTCATTACTAATGTTTTGAATATCACGTGTCAGTTTTGAAACCTATGAGTTAAATGAGTTGTACTGACTTTTATATGAATTTGTTTTATATTAGGGATGGGCACGAGCACTGGTGTATTCGAACATGACAGTGACAATCAATCATGAAAATAATGCTCGCCGTGACTTATCTTTTTCTGATTGAATACTGTGGCATTTAGGCGGTACCTGAGATCTGATTGGTTAGCGTTAGACAGCATGCCGTCCAGATAAAAAAAGTGAAACTATGCCTTGAATCACTTTGGTAATAAAAATACAGTAATGTGTAAGATGTGCTGCAGCAATCTGCCATCTACATAACTTTATGATAACACTATTGTTATCAAATGTTGTAAATTCGTTGGGTTTAATTTAGTTGCACGTCGTGTTTCACTGTTGTTGTTACAGGAAGACCTCATGCAAAACGGGAGTTATTCAGACAAGCACACCAAGTTCACTTGCGCATTCGTGTCCTTTTGTGCAGATGTAAGTTGTAATATTACTTTTGTTTTACATAGCAGATTCAAGGAGATAAGGCTAGCTGAAGGTCTTATACAGCACTATATGAGCTAAAGCCTATATTGTGTTATCTGCTTAAGAGCCATAACCTAAATGAATGGAGAATGGCTGGTTGTAATTGAATGACTTCCTCCATAATAGGTCTCTGCTTTGTAGAGGAAATGAGTAAGAGTTCCTAAATGGTGAATATGAACAGATGTGTTACATGGTGGTCATCATCACTCAACTATTGTGAGCCCAGGGTTAATTATTGCCTTTCTTTCTTTATACTTTGCCAGTCGCACATCTTATTGGACCGTTTTAGTGTTTCAGCACAAAAGGAAAGGAAAAGGAATTGTTTGACTGATCACATAGTTCGCATTAGTTCACATAGTTCGTATTTAGTCGTGGTATGATCATCTGGCTGTTTTCAACAATATTTTTTGGCTTTTTGCTCATTGGTGTGGCTTTGCCAGTAAAAAAGTTTGCTGTCATCTCACAAAACAAAAAAGCTCCTGACAGAAAAGCTTAGCTGTTGCCATCCCACAAAGCTAAATCGTGACTGAATGCTCTTGTAAAAAATACAAAAATTAAGGAATATCATAACCACAGTGCAAAAAGAATGAGTGGGTGCTTTGCAGGCACAGTTGAGTCCTCCCTTAAGGCATCTGTGTTCCCATCCACAGTGCCTCAGTGAACCACGCTAACCTTTTCATTTCATGGGCTTTAATTTCAATTAGCTATGGCTGATCGTTCGCTTTGATCGTATTAGTCTCCCCTCAGAGCCCCAATTGCTTTTTATACACCCTCGTGCTTTCCTGTTGGTTTTACTAAACCCTCTGGAATTAACAGCAGTGATGGAATCTTCATGTTTGATTTCCACTTCCTACAGCTGTCGCTCATATTTCAGCTCTGCAACAAAACAGTGTCACAAATCAAGTCACATGTTTCTGGTCAAGACAAGAGTGTGGAGATGTGCATACGCAAGCTGCTCTGATTATAAACTGCACACTTCTTTCCTAATCTGAAGCTTGATTCTGTTGTTTTTGAAGAGGCATTATTTCAAAGATTAGGCCTATCCCTAAAGCTTCAGATTTGGGAAGAAGTCAACATTCCAGGACTTGGGAAATAAGTTGTAATCCTCTTTCTCAGTGAGGGTAGTGGGGTCAACTCCTCCTGGCACCTGTGTGGATATGAATGTCTCAGGCTTGGTGACACTCTGTCTAAGAAGCATTTCTGCCCTGCGTTTGGCGCTAATCCACACACGTCTTAGTTCAGTTTAATCCTGGGATCTCCTTTGGGACATTTTCAGTGTTATTTAGTGACTTGCCATGTTGAGTTTTGACATGAACTTTCTTGGCATCAAACAATTCCCCCTCTCAATTTCTCTTATTACCATTTAAGCTTCTGTTTTTGGTGGTTCAGAAGTCATATGGTTGAGTTTAACTTTAAAGCACCCATATCATGCCTTGTTATACTGTATCAAACCTCACTTGCAAATATGTACTTTCGGTTTTCAAACTTAAGTCGAAACATGGAAGTATAAATATGAAACTAATCTTAGGCTGCACAAGTGGTTTTTAGAGAGCAGTGTGTCATTTTATTTTAATACTTCTTTTTAGTAGCAGTTTAAAGGTTATTTTCAACATTTAGGGGGCTTTCACACTCAGCATGTTTGCTGAAGTCCGAATCCGAGCGCGATAGTTCCCAGTTTCCCCCGAAGCGTTGGTCTGGTTTCACACTCAACTTGATTCTATTGAACCCAGGTGAATTTGCATTCATCTTATGTCATCACAAACGTGCACGGCGTATGATAGAAAACGGGACGCAGGTCAATATATTTAGTTTTTTTATTAATTTGATGCAATTATGTTCAGCACTGTGTATGTACATCGCATGACGGAGGCTTTCTGCTGCTTGCAAACAGACTTTTTTAATGAGACAGCGGATTGCAAGCCATTCATTTGCCGCTCGATTGCACTCACGCTCTCTCGAGCTTGTGTCCAAGGTAAATCATCACCACTGTCATCCCTTACATGTGTTTTGTTGAACTAATGACGTCATCATTGGCTAAAATGCATGCGCAGGTTACTTTACTTTCTGAACAAGTGCACACTGAACAAGTCCGACTTGCTTTCACATTCATGCAAAACTGTTCCTCCTAAAGGTAGTCTTGGGTTCGGTGCCCCAGTGCACTCTCAGGTCCACTTGACAGCTTTTAATTACCAATTTTTTTATGCAAACCGTGCCCCGTTTCGAACTAAACTGCCATTGTGAAAGCACCCTCCAAGAACAATTCATCCATGTGTTTCTCGACCTCCTAATGTTTAACGCCACCCCTCCACAATTGTCTGTAAGCTCGTGTTCATTTTTTATTGCAGTGGCCATATCTCAAAATCCAATCAACAACTGATGCATAGAACCAAGTCCCCGCCCTACATTGCTTCTTTTTTCTTTTTTGATAATCAAAAATCAAGTAATTCTGAAAATGCAAAAATTATATCTTGCTAAATTGTGATTTGGCAGCTGTTCATCTGTGACACACTAAAAGTGTCTTAATTAAAGCAACTCATGAGAAAACAGTCAAGACTATTCTATTGTATTCTATTCTTTTTTTTTTTTTTTTTTTTTTTTTTTTACACAACAAAAAATTACCAATGTATTTCTTTAACATGGTTACATTTTATAATTGGAATAATATAATGAACAGGTGCTCAATTCTCTTTATAAATTTGGGTAACACTTTATTTTACAGTGTCCTTGTTACATGTTAACACAGTAATAACAGTAAATTATGCATAATTACATGCAACTAACCCTCAACCAAAACCTAATCCTACCCTAACCGTATAGTAAATACATGTAGTTACTTAATATTACTCAGTACTTAAATATATAATTACACTGTAACAATGACACTTTAAAATAATGCTAATGCACTTTATATGAGATCTTTTTTTTTGTCGCTAATGTTACAAAATTAACCAGATTGGATTATTATTTATTTTGTGGAGACACATTTATTTGGCCAAGTGTAAAACGAACCGTTTGGAATGGAAAAATCAGATCAGGAAGAATTCATGAGGTGACCAGCTGTCAACAGGCCATTTGTTTTTCACCAGATTGTATAATCATCCTTTTTTTTTGCTCTCCATGTCTCTTTAGGTACTACAAAGGTTTTTCACGGGAGTTTGTGGCTTTACCTTGAGATACAGCTCCAGACAGTAGCCTCTTAATACTGACACTCATGAGTACCCCGGATCATGATGTACTGCCACACTTGCTACCCTGTAAGGTAAGAACCTGCTGCTTTTTGTTGCAGACTAGTATATGATGCTCTCCTTTAATTTGATTGAATTTATTCATTTTCCCTTTGGTCTGTGTGTTTATATACTTTGTCTCTTTTGTAAATCGTGGTATGTCGTATATCACAGAAGCCTTTGTGAAATTAAACTGCCGGTAAATGGTTGGAGCGCTCGGCTCTGTTACCAGAGTGTCACCTCTTTTTCAAAGACTCACTCCAGAGCCAACTACATTAGTAAATGCTGCAGTTTTTCTTTACTTCCTCCAACTTTGGCTGTATTTTTGTAGGGAGAGAAGGAGCGTACAACAACCTTGATTACCGAAGCCAAGAGATTAACCCTTAACCCTGTCCCTGAGACAGAGACAGACCTACACAATCAGCGGGTTTCCTGTCTCATAATTATTGGCGCTTGATTGGTCTGTCAGAGACTAGATCCCCCTGCAGCCCACCTTCACCGTTCCTCCCGCATTAATGACCCACGACATATGATAACCGTGTTTACATGCAGAGCTCCATTCCGCCACATTGACTGGATCACTGTTCTCAGGTACTTATGGGCTTTACTTTTGATTAGACTGTAGTGCGAGTTTAGATGTCGCTCTGAGGCATGGGTCAATCAGTCTGTGATGTAGTGAGTCGTATGGACCTGGGATGTTTACATGGGGCTGCTGGGATGGATGGCTGGAGGGAGGGGCTGTTCCACTCAATTGCAGCCACATGTTTGCAAAGGATGTGGAGCTGAACGAGGCCGTGTGATCTGCCAGACTTTAAACAGGGCCTTCGCCTGTGGGCAGCTCTAAAGTTTTCCAGCGCGTTCCTCCAGCCTCTTCGTTACTGTGGTTTCTGGGCAAACACACTGCCCTGTTGCCGTACAATTTGGAATTCATAAACTGCATTTACACTGCCTGAGATTCCCATTCAATTGCTCAGACAAATCCGTTCTTGTACTGACTTACACTAACACACAGACCACACACATATAACTAAGTTACATTGAGATGGGGCATGGCATATTTCATATATGCAGTTGAACATTTGCAGAAAACAGAAGCAGGAAAACTTTCAAACATGCACATGAAGCAAAATGGAAAGTGACAGGGTCAACTAACGACCTGTTTTATGTGGTCTGTCTGTCTGTTTTGACCTGTTTATATATGTATCTGTAAAAAAAATCCTGTTAAATTTACGGTAAAAAAAAAGTGTTAAAAGTGAAAAATATACACAGGATGCATGTATATTTTACAACTTATAGTCATATATTTCATGAAGGGATATGATGTTAATATACCTACTGTAATTACCAAAATCTGCCTTTTTACCTTAAAATGTACAGATAACCACCATGATAATAATACATGTGGCACAATAGAAAGCCACATGATGAATCAGTTCATCGCTAGCAACCTGTCCATAACATATGGTCAATACTCGTAGACTGTGCACAAGGTCATACATGCAAGTGCAACTTCACAAAAAATAAACAGACTGGCATGAATTCAGTAACACTAAATGGTTTACATTTTTAAAAGACAAATTATTGTTTTATTTCGACTAAAATCAAACTTTTAAAGCGAATGTAAACAAACTGATTGTTGGATCTGGGATCAAAGTGTCCAGATGTCACTCTTTAACTGAGTAACAAAGGCTTTTACTGCTCTTCCTGCTGCTGTAATTAGGTAAACTCAATATGAAGTTGTAAAATGACAGACATTTAGTAGTTTAACAGATTGGCCTATTTATGTTGCAGCGTTTTGGGAAATATAGGAGAAGTTCATTGGATCAAAAGGCTTAGTTAGTCTATCCAAATTGGAAATTCTGTCATCATTTACTCATCCTCATTTCGTTCCAAACCTTTATGACTTACTTTCCTCTGTGGACACAAAAGAATATCCTGAAGATTCTATACAATTAAAGTCAATGGGGGTCATTGTTGTTTTTTTTAACCCCATTGACTTTCATAGTATGACCAAAAACCTTTTTTCACAGAATAAAGTAAGCCATACAGGTTTGAAATTACATGAGGTGAGTAAATGATTAGAGAAGTTTCGTTTGTTGTTGGACTATCACTTTAAAAGCATGGAGTTTTCCTAAAAATGTCCTTGCTTTAATTTGGATACTCTGGACTTGTTGTGTACATGAACCATCCCAGAAGCCTCAGGCTGACGTTTTCCGCTTATACCAAACTCCCTCTATGGGGCAGGAAGATCTCAGGCAGGAAGAAAGCTTGCCACAGATGATAAAACCTCTTTATCAACCCACAGCCATGAAATTTGTGAGAAGGTAATGGAAAATACAGCACCTCTTTCCTTTCTGTGTCATGCCCCAATGCCTTTTGAGAAAAAACAACTCAAACATTGGCCCTTGAAAACAACCATAACCCCACAGCGATAAGAAAAAAAGATCTTCAGCAGTGCCTTAGTATGTCTCTCCAATCTATGTGGATAAGAAAGAAAAAATAGCATCCTTTTAAACACCTTGTGGCAGACATCTTGACTTGTAAGCTCATGCAGGAACAGACATTCTGGCAGCACGAGCTCTGCAGAGTGTGAAAACGATCTGTTTGATACAGAGGAACCTCCTGCCGCAGCCATTAAGCGTCCTGCCTAGAGAATTAGAGACATCGGAGACCCCTGCATGAAGTGCACTTTTATGCTTTGCTCATCAGGGCAACGTCCTTCAGCTCAAAACAATTTGCACTTAGTGTTTTTGGGGAAGGGGGCAATGTCACATTCAGTTGCCTGCTGGATGACATGTGTTTCTATACACAGTGGGACTAGCCACTTAGTAAAATGGATTTTTTCTCCATGTCCAAAAGGAATTGGCTTGCACAGGTCCACACTGTGGTCTGTGATCTGTCAGACAGAATTTCACACTCATAAGACGTGTAGATTAGGGAACTCAGGTGACCATCCCTGGGTAGAGAACACAACTTTCTGAATCAAAAATCATCCTAAATCCTAAGAGAAGTCCACATGCTTGTGGCTCGTGCAGTTTCTTCTAGCCCCACAAGTCTTTTCAGTTTAGAAGTATTCAGTGTTTTTACTACAGAAGTTTTATTGTCCAATAGAAAAGTATATATAGTTCAAATAATAGTATATTAATAGTAATCAAGTCTTAAAAGCCATATGACTGGGCTATGATACAGATATACTACCATTCAAAAGCTTGGGTCAGTGAGATTTGTTTACTCGATTTCTTATTATCAATTTTGAAAACAGTTCAACAATGATGCTGCTTTATTTTTATTTTTGTGGAAACCGTATTTTTTTTTAACACATTTTCTTTTTATTAATGGACAGTTCAAAAGAACAGCATTATATAGGATGCATTTTATATATGTATATATACTGTGTGTGTGTGTATATATATATATATATGTGTCTTTATTGTCACTTTTGAATAATTTAATGTGTTCATGCTAAATAAAAGTATAAATTTTTTTATTAAAATCTTACTGACCCCATAATGTGTATGGTAGTGTAACAATGTAATTCAGGACATTATTTTGTTCAGTTTGGTCTAATTTCCAGCAGAGCTGATCTGCGATTGTTGAACTGAGCATGGACGTTCTGGTGTGCTGTCCAGAACTGGAGAACCAAAAATACAAAATGGTGCACATCCCAAACACCCAGATTGGGCTCAGGTACAGGACAACAAAGTAACATAAACGAAAAAAAGAAGAAGCGTGAAGTCCGCACACTGAAATAGCTGCTCCAAATGAATTTATTAATAGCACAACGGTTCGACCATCAGGTCTTCATCAACTGGACCAACCTACCATATGTCTCGGTGACGTGAAGCCCTCTATGGAGAGCTAGGCTACATTTGCTCGTGGAATGTGCTGGAGCGTGTGCATCTGCTTAAACAAAGCCTTATTTTCAGCTCAATGTTGTAATTACAGACTAGAATGAATCTAGCCGTCTTGTGAACCCACAGCAGCCTCTGCGCAAGTTTCCCAGGAACTGCCCGGGGCTTGTAAGTCCAAACAGAGAGTGTTTACAGCAGTAAATCTGAACCACCATTAACACAACTTCTCTCAGACATATTTACTTAATTTTAGAGAAACCGTGTGGGGAAATCTTATGTTTGTAAAATTACATTGTGTTGGAATGAGATGCTAGCATTAGCAGAGTCCTCACTGGTGTTGAAGTGAGACTAGAGAAATGGGTCTCTCTGGAAGCGGTCAGTCTCAGCGCAGCTTGTAGTCTAGTACTCGTCTAGACATATGGATCGATGGGAGTTGGACTTACTCTCTTTTTTCCTATGAAGAGAAAAAGTGGATTGTAATTTTGTTACATTTGTGTACAAAACCCATCAAATCAATTTTTCCCATTTTAATAAGTTGTATCAGTGTTATTTGTGTATGTTAAAACTAGTAAAATGATTTTTTATTCCATTATAAATTATATATATTTTTTAATGTTGTGTATTTATGATAATTTTGCTGTTACAATAAAATGTAACAAAAACACACAAAAAAACAATATATGATATTTAAAAATGCTAGCAATATAAAATGAGTAAGTGTTTGCAAACTTCAGACTGGTATTGTGTGTCAGCCAACATGAATGTATATGCAGTTCTGTTTCATCTAGACACTCAGTAGTAAAAACCAACTACCAACTCCACGTGGGTGATTGGTAGAGCAACATGACCTCAATAGACTACGCACACCATCATCAGTGTGTTCTTGAACCCACGACTGTCTGGATAGAGCCCTGCGTCTGTTGCCATAAACCTCCGCCCTCGTTTCCATCCTTTGAACTTTCTGCACTTTCCACTCGATTTCTCTTTTGTAGATGTACCCACAAATAGATTCATTTTTACCCACTTGCACTTTTTTTTTTTTTGTATCAAGGCAGATGCAGTAAGTTGTACCCAATAACCCCCTTTTATATTTCCATTAGAGTGTTGTGTGTCTCTTGAGGGTTGTTCAACATCCAGTAAGCCGCAGATACAAACCAAAGACTGGCTGTAGGTGTGGAGAGAAACTGAAGGCAGGCTGTGAGAGGGCTGTGCTGGTAGCAGAGCGTGACTGAGATATTGGAAGAGGACTACAGGGAGTGATAGATAGAGGAGGGCAGAGAGGGGGAGGAGGACAGGAGAGAAGAGAAGAAGTGCAGCAGGAGGTTTGGAAGGGGAGTGCTCCGCAGGACCGTTTCAGTATTCTTATGGTAATCCAGCCTTGGATGAGCCTCAGAAGCAGCCAAGCAAACAATGAGAGTGGAGCCAGGAAGTCTGCTCTCCCTGCTGGCCGGCGTGACTTGAGAGGCAGGAGCTGCCTGTAAGGAGGGGCCCCCAGGAGGGGCCAGGGAAACGCATGCCAGCACACATATCCACATACCACATTTACTCAATCTACAAGTTAGAGAGCATGGTTGGCGTTGGTGAAAAGCATGTTTTTGTTGTTGTTTGCGTGTGTTGTGGTGAGAGGGACTGTATAGAAATGGATGCATTTCAGTACTGTCATCATTACTGTCAGTTTTGGTGATGTACTTTTGCCATTGCTTTTAAGAGATTATCATTATGCTTTATAAATCAGTACCATATTGTTTATCTGCTGATATTAGAGGGGGGGGGGGGTTCACTATAGGTCGATATTGGTTACTGAATTGTGTATACTCATTTAACCTGTTTTTTCCATTTAGATTGCTTTTACCAACATCAAATGCTCCTTTAATAATGTTTAAAAAGTTATAGTATAAACATAATATATAAAGTGAATTTAAAAAAAAAAATTTAAGTTAATTGTCCTTGTTCTGATTTTAGTTTTTTTTCTGTTCTTTTGCTCTGTGGTTTTTGTTTTCATGTAAGGCTCTGGTTTTTAATGCATTTCTTCAGTGTGCACTGATCAAGACCACAGACTTAACAGGATCTCGGGTGATCCCTTTAGTTGTTCATCTCACCTGCCTTTCCAAAACCTGTCAGAAAGGGGATGTTTGGCGTCTTGCGGTTATCCTTTTATTCTATGAAATGGACTTAGCTGGAAAAACAAAGATATTCAAAGGCCCTGTCAAAGCAGCATTATCTTTAGGGAAACGAGTGACACAGCTCACTCTGTTCTTTCTCAGATTTCTGTCTCCACAGTGACTTCCCTTTCAAGCATCATATGATTGACGACTGTGGGAATGCCTTCCCAGAAACCATACGCCATGCCTCAGTGATTTGCTATAAGGTGTGGTCATTCTATATGGTGGCTACGGTTCCTTTACCTTTACCCCCATCTCTCTGGTCTTTCATCCATTCAAAGGAAATTAATGAGGAGCTTTCCTCTGAAAGAATGCTCAGTGAGACTATAAATTATGCAATTTAGCTGCACAACTCCATGGCATCTTTGCCTTCTGATTTACTAGTGGTCCATCTGCTGCAGAGATTTGCTTTGTGCCAGTTTTCAAACTCTGTTATTGTACTACCACTTTGGTAGTAATTCTAGTAGTTCTAAACTAGAGCAAATTGATTTTCCAAACCATGCCATGGAACCATGGAAATCATTTAAATCATTTCTGAAACATGAGATATTTTTTTAATGAGATATTATTATTATTATTGTTGTTGTTTTACTTTATGCTGGATTATTTGTATGCTGTGACTGTGATGGGAATGATCTTGCTAACAAATGTAAGTGTCAGGGGCCTCAAGATAGGATTGTTCTTTCTCCTTCAGCACACTTCCTGTCCTCAGGCCCTGAAGCTTTCCCCACTGACTAGTCCTGGCATTCTTTTACCAGTCTTTGGCCTTTATTTCACCTATGGTGAAACTACAAAGGGATTCTGGTTGTTTATGGCCTTTAGAGGTACACTATGTAACTTTTGGCCCTCTAGCCAAATGCATGCATTTTGCGGAAGAACATTGTTTTGGTTGTGCTTCGGCTCTGCGTGACTGTGGATGAATATGGTTATCCTACTGCTCATAAAACATTCACTACTAAGCTTAAGATATTTAAACAGTTTAGATGGCAAGGATCTTTAGCGGACTAGCTGAAGACGTTATAGTAGCAACGCCCATTAACACTGTAGTTCCTTGAAAAGAAATCCCAGCACATTGACATCCTTCACACTCGCTTGTAAGTGTATAGCTCAGCTTCCGTAGGAATGGATTGAAAATGCTTGCTCTGCTCCGCGCCAGTAGACACGCACCGTGAGAGGCCTTCGGCCATAACGCTTCTGACGCTTGCTCTCATTCATTGATATGTGCAGTAAAAAAAACAGCTTCACAAACAGTGATTTCAACCACACATTAACGTTATTTATGTGTTACAAACATTTAAATAAAACAGGATAAAAGTTTATAGTTTTGGTATAAACACGGTATTTATCAAAATTCCTTATATATATTCCTCCATACACTTATATGTATTGAATTGCTAATTGTTACGCCAGGAGTTGGCGACAAGTGAGTGTTTAAAAAATTAATTCATTGAATCATTAATTTAAAAGATTTATTCACAAATGCTGATTCGTCCATGATGGCTTTTCAATGATTGCATTCAAATGATTTTTTATTTAATTCAAATTAATATATATTTTAAATAGCCTAAAGCAATGACCCTTTTCCTGTTGCTTGTCCTCTGTAATTATATAGCTGGCTGGACCACCAATCACAGAACTGAAGGCATTGTGTGGAAAAACTCTAATATGGAGAAAAATTGAATAGGGTTTATTTCCTCAAAAAGATTTAGATGTTTATTGTCAATTTATGAATTTCCAAAATAACATTATAACTAAGTTTTATTACAAAAGTTTATAGTTTTTAAACTATTGTTTAAAAGTTTGTAAATATATATATATTTTTTACAATGGTTTAGCTCTGATGGCTTATAGGGCCCTGATGGTTCCCCTCTGGTATAATAATGATAGCAATAATAATTATTATTATATTGATAAAGAATTGCATTTATTAAACATTCTCTTATTTTTGTATAATTGTTTTTTCTTGTTTTCTAAGAAGAAAAGCCTTTGTGTACGTTAATTGTAATTTATTGTTACCAGAGATGGGTTAAGTTGTTAAGTTGTTAACCTGTTGCAGGTCGTATCTCTCCATCCCTTGCCCTGTGGTCCTGTGTGGAGAGGGTCTTTCTTAAGGGGTCCCAGAGAGCCAGAGGAGCCCCGCCTTTTGTTTCCCCATTACCCAGGAGTCAGGGAAGTGTGAAAAGTAGGGCGCAGGTCGGGGCTCTTTGTCCCCCTTGGCCAAATGAAAAGTGACAGACACCGGCCCCCTCTCTGTGCCTGTTAATTCAGGCCCCCAGTCCTGCAGAGCCTCTGGGAGCCACTAATTGCATCGAGACAAGCAGGAGCTAAGAGAGAGCAGACACATTATGTTATTAACGCTGGACAGAACCCAACACCAGCCATTTGAAAGGGACACTCCTTAAAGGGATAGTTTACCCCCCAAACATTTTTAATTCCGTCATGATTTACTCACCCCCATTTTGTTCCAAACCTGTATGAAACAAAAGAAGATATTTTGAGTGTTGGTAACAGTTATGATGACCATTGACTTCCATTTGATGGACAAAACAACACTTTCTCAAAATATTTTCTTTTGTATTCCACAGAAGAAAGGTTTAGAACAAAATGAGTGAGTAAATGATAACAGAATTTTAAGTTTTCGGTGGACTTATCCACGGGGTCTTGAAAAGTATTAAAAGGTGATAAATCAATTTTGGGAAAATTAAGACCCTTAAAAAGTATTAAAAAGTCTTATCACAGCTTTATAAAGTCTTCAATTTTGAAAGTATTTTTTCTGAATTAGCTGTCCAACAGTTTGAGTCCCAAAAACATCGTAAAAGTGTGTGAATTATTTAGTCATTTTTTATACAAAAAATGAACAGGTACATAAAAAAACTAGGCTATTGTGGGTGCGTTCGTAAATTGCCTCTGAGAGCACCAGAGCGGGCAGGTGGGCGGAAGTTCAAAAGCACAATCTACGCTTTGGCGTTCCCAGTGCGTATTACAACGCACCGAAATGTTTTAAGAGAAGGTTGGTGAACGCATGAACAGAATGGGGAAGTTTTTTAATAAACTTTGCTTTGATTTACTATCCCAGCCTATTTAATTTTTTTTGTATCAGAGTGGTCTATAGTCTTTATCACAAACTAAAACTGTAAAGTTAAAAGTATCACTGATGTAAATGGTTACAGCTTGAAGTGGCGGTGAGGTATTAAAAAATATCGGGAAGGTCTTGAAAAAGTCTTGAAAAGGTATTTAAATTAACTTCAAGATTCCTGCATATACCCTGCTTTAGGCAGCCTTCCAGACTTGAGAGCCGCCATTCCACATCTCCACTCTGATACAGGGTCAGGGGTCACTCTCTCACAAGTCACAATGCTAAGATGGAAGTGCAAAGGAATTTTAATACCACCTCTGTCCTTTCTTGCTTGCTTGCTTTCTGGCACTGAGAAAGGAAACATGTCACAATATTGGATCTGAAATATTAATAAGTGTTCCTCTCTCTTCATTGCAGGGTCTTAAACAAGAGGAGGCTGTAAAGAGGCCTTGAAGTCTTCATCACGCTTGCATACTCTTCCTCAGTCTACTCACGTTCATCACTAATTGGTCAATTCGTTGTCTTAAAAGTGGCAGAGTACGACACAACCAAGACAGCCATACAGCTTTGTATCCAAGCCAACATCATGAAAAGCACCTCCATGGTCGTCGTATTTGCCGTTTTGGGAGCTGCCGTCCTCCTCTCACTGCCAGCTGAGGGTAAGACAGTTTGATTATTGTAATGTGTCTACACTTGATCATTTCTTCCTTCTCAGTGGACCATGCAGATGACAGTAGATGCAGAGTGTCTGTTTTGAATCCCAAACCCCTATAGCAAACAAAAATGTGTTTTTTGTTTGGTTTCGTTTGAGTGAGGGAAGAAGGCGAAAACTAGAGATGACTAAAAGGGTCATCTGTTTTGTTTCATCTGGATGCACAATAGAAATGCAGCAGCAATTTATAATACAAACCAGCAGGAGAATTGATTTTGCCGTATTTGGATGATACCCAGTGTTTGCAGAAGCCTCACTGCCTGTTTTAATGGATGGTGGCCTTTAAAAACATAGCAAGATAATGGCATCACTTTTTATTCTCATCAGGGCCCGAAAGCACAGAATCCGTCTCTTCACATTTGCGATGCATTAGCGAACAAACACTATCTGCCAAGATATTCATCTGAATTACATTATTTAATTTTATTGATTTGATGCCCTTGTGATCTTCTCTCATATGGGTCGGCAGTTATGAAGACTTTGTCTCCATTTCAGGTAAATTCAGACATGAGGGATTGCTCACATCTTTCTCTCAAATGACTCACATTATCAGAATGTAATGGCCCCCGTTAGAGACTGTTGTGTGGCATTCGTGTAGTCTTTAGGTAGTTCATTCATTTACTCAGCAGTGATTGTATTGGAGAATACACATCTTTGGGTGTGTGGAGAGGCCATTGGGGTCACATTTGACTGTGCATAGAAACAATGGTTTGGGTGATTGGTTTGAAATTGTGAGTGTTTTTTATGTTAAGGAGGTGAAGAGGGTGTCAATGGGGAAGATTGTAGATGTGTGTATTTTAGGTGAATGCTGTTTTTCCTCTAGTGTTTTACACTAGTGTGTTAATGAAGGCAGTTGTAGGGTGAATGGAATTAATGTTGAAGTGTATGAGCAAAGCACAAAAACTAGCTATGATCTATGGAAATGGTTTCTTTTATTTTTAATTTCTTCAAAATGGGGGTATATACAAGAATTGGTTTAGATATGGTAAATTTGGTTGATAAATTATAAGTGGAAAAAACAGGTACAGTTTAAAAGAGGTTTCTTATGCTGCATTTATTTTATCAAAACTACAGGAAAATAGTAATATTATGAAATATTACAGTATATAATAACTGTTTTCTATTTTAGTGTATCTTCAAATGTAAATGTAACATGTAATATGTTGTAAAACATGTCAAATGTAAATGTAACAAAGCTGAATGTTCAACAGCCATCACTCCAGTCCACTTTCACATATTTTATATTATTGTATCACCTCTCTTTTAAGTTTTTTAAGTTCCTGTTTCGATTAAGCCCCTGCTCTGATTGGTTAGCTGGCCCAGTGTGTTTTGATTGGCGAACCACTTCGAGCGTGTTGAATATTAACAATGGTATTTTCCCATACCAGTTCAAGCCCGATTCATAACCTGGGAAAGATTTCGAACAAGATGATCGTGCAAAACCTTTGCAAGCACAGATTTTACAGGACCTTTCAGAGTGGAAAGACTTAAATGGTCTTACAAAAGCGAGAACCTCGTAGCTAAACACTACATCAACATTGTAATGTTAGCTAGC
Source organism: Semotilus atromaculatus (assembly GCA_031834385.1). Taxonomy (NCBI): domain Eukaryota; kingdom Metazoa; phylum Chordata; class Actinopteri; order Cypriniformes; family Leuciscidae; genus Semotilus; species Semotilus atromaculatus. Next base: position 9,314,382 of record JAULUF010000012.1, on the reverse strand, counting down.
AGGCTAGCGGAGCCAAACAACTTTGCCCTTTGTTTACATCGTAGCAAAAACATAAAACTTTTAATTGGATCAAAACAACAAGTAATAAAACATACTTTTACATGTTGTGATCCGTTAGCAACTGATTGTCCCGACAAAGCTTTCCTCCGTAAAATGTGCAGCACACAGATACACTATGTTGCATTCTCTTTTTGCAAGCAGAAGCTTATCTTTTCAGCATTTTTTTTAAACAGGTGATTCCCCATAGTTCTTTCTCACTCGATGTGACAACTAATCTATGCCACTCTCATCCTATACATGCTTCATTCAAAGTAGCTGTAGCAACTTTTCGGATATGAAGAGACACGCACGGGCGAGTGATGTATGGACGCAATTTCCTGTGAAAACCATCATGCTCGTATAACAGTACCATAGCGAATCAGGGTAAGACAAAAACACATTTTGGAAAAAGGATTGATGATGTATTGACTCATTATTTAAATATTGTTAATTTTAAACAAAAACAGTTACATTAGTGTACCTTTTAATCAGAGTTTTTGGTGCTTATCATTTTGTAGACAGACAAATTGCTATATAGACACTGTCTAAAATTACCTGATGCTTATATATATATAGCTGAAAGCTTAAAAAGTAAGCCAAAATATGAAATAAATAAATGCAAAACTTTGTCTGTGACGGGTGCAGTTCTGTTGAGAACTGTGATGTGTACTGTGTATATTTGCGGGCACAGATTCCATGTGAGCCTAGCTATGAGTCAAAGCACACTTAGTTACGTAATATTTTGCTATGCAGTCAACAAGTTTTTTCAGGCTACAAAACAACACTCAGCAATTTTGCTGTGGACTACCCTTGTTGCCTAAAAACAGTAGATTCATTATTTATATATGACTCTTGAGTATCTCAGAGTTGCCCACTTATGTCATAAGGTCTTACTATCTGTTTCTGTTTAGGTCTTTGAAGTTTATTTTTCTAAGTGCCTTTCTATTTCAGGGAATGATATCTTGGAGTCATAAACGCTGCCTTTTCTTGGCAACATGAAAGCCATGGGAGAGAGCTTTTTCCTCCTATCAAGAATTAGTTACGCCTTTACAGAGTCTGTTAAGAAAAAAACAAATTATCGAAAGAGATTAGGAAGTTTAAATTACTGTCAAAGCTCACAACCCCACTACCTCCTTTTAGAGTTAAGCTCGTAATATTGTATACAAAAGGAAATGACCAAGGCAAATTATAGTCTCTGGGGTGGGAATGCATTTTAGAAGCTTAATTTCCCTCTGTTTTTTTTGGTACAACAGTTTAAAAGTTGTTTTTGTTCACTGCACTGACACAGTTTTAAACTTACAATTGTTTGGAGTGGCCACTGTCTGCTTGTTATGCTCTTTTTAAATATATTCTTCCTTCTGGTGTTCCCCTCCCTGTAAAGGAACAAAAGAAGAAATGGGTGCTGGCTGCTGGCAGCAATTTCTCTCACTAATAAAGTCAACCAGAGCCTTTAAAACAAAGGGTAACTACCCTCGGTCATTGCAAAGGTTCCTGTTAAATGGGGAGGGAGACTAGAGTGCCAATGAGAACAAGACAGAGTGAGAATTGAACTGTAGATGAATGCTGCTCAGCGTGTTTTGTAGTTCCCCCCCCCCCCCCCCCCCTCTTCTATGTGAAAACTGGTCAACATCTGACACAGAATAATCTCTCCTGACTGAATATGGCGGCATGTACTTCTGAGAAATGTCATGTCATTCAACACATTTAACACAGGCTTGAGCTAATAAATGAACAATGGAATTTTCTGCCTTCATTGGAAAAGGTGAGGTTGAGCACTTATAGGTTGAGCCCCATAGGACAGGAAAACCTGTAGCAGGACGTTTTAGTAAACCCAACTAGGCTGAAATATAACAAATTGATGCATTTTTATTTATACAGTAAATTCTTAGAGATTGCTAAAGATTAAGTAAATCCCAAATTGTAGTTATGTCTAAATTTACTTGTAGCATTTAATACAATACATTTTTTTGTTGTAAACTTTTATTGGTTGATGGCCACAACATGCTTATTAATATCAACTTTGAATAAATCACTTGCTTCATTGTCCCTGTGCCCTCATTTCCCATCCTGCACTGCTCTACCACGCTGGGCCGCCCTCCCGGGCCCTACTACAGGAAGCTTGTTGAGTCTATTGTCGACGCTGTGAGTTTCCCTGACACTTTAACTATTTCCGGTATTGCACTGGCTGACAGGTAGCTAAATATGCCAAATGCGTGCTGCTCTCCAGGAAATAATCATTGCTGTCTGACAATGAAGGCCTGTGCTGGTGTGCGTCACTGTGCTTTTTCCTTGTTTTTGTAGACCACAGGTTCTGAAGCATTTGAATAGAGGACTACGTTGAGCTTCTGTACGCCGACATGCATGCACTCTAGCGAGCATATGTTCAGCGGTGCGGCACAGGGGCCTGTTAAAGGTGACCTGAACTCTCACTTTTACAGCTTGCTGTTGGGTACTTGGCTCTAGAGGTGTCTCCAAGCCCATTAGAGCTTTACTTTCATAAAGGCATCCAACTTTATTGGTCTGTGTCAGGCAGGCCGTTGTTTTCCACATGTTCCCTTTTTTTCTTTCCCCTCATTCCATTTTTAACAAGCTGGTGTTCAAATAGTGGTGGATTATTATGTGTTGGGGGATTTGGCCCTGAAATGGGAGCCCATGTGATAATTATAATGATCGTTATTAAAGAGATGAAAGTAAATAAATAATAATGGCAGGTTCAGGTTAACGGCCACTTAAAGCTTAAGTCGCTCCTGCCAGCCCACAATCTACAGCCTGGCCTTTCCTCATTGTTCGGTTACTTTTTGTTGTAAACGTGTACATATTTTAATTAATGAATAACCGGTGTAGGGATTAAATAAATAAATGTATCTAATACTTAAGCCTCTCACAGAAGGGCAAACCTCCTAAATGTCATCCCTCAAGTGGACATGATTCACATGTTATTTTGATGTATCTAATGGATACCCAGTGATGTATTTTGGAACAAGGTCATCTTGGAGGATTTTTGTGTTTTTATTTACCCTCTCCTACGTTTCTGCTGCAGACACTGTGAGACTGTCATGAGGACTAGTGTCTTGATTATAGGCTTGTGATCCAAACGCCCTCGTAGAGACTTGGCTGGCTCGTTGCATCATTTCCTGTTAAGTCTTACTGCAGTGCTGAGAAATAATAGCTACACCACCAACAACACATGCAGACTGATTGGTTTTATGTCATTTCTCCACAAAGTGTACTACTTTTCGGTCTGTACTTTTAAAATTTACTTGCAGAACAGCTTCTTTGCAATCTTTTGTCACTTTTGTATTTTACAGAAACCAGAAGCATTTAGCATAGCCTGTTCATCAAGGTGTGTGTGAAGTATGTGAAGCACTCATGTTCTCCTCTCGCCTCTTGACCAGACTCCCATTACAGCTTCAATAGTGACTCTGAGGTGCCTACTCTACCCTTTGCTTTAATAGGGTCAAACCACAGATGTTTACCCGCGAGTTAAAACTTCAGCTTCTGCCTCATCTTACGCAGACAAAGTCTTCAAGCAATACAATGTCATAATATAGTAGGCCCTAAAAAGGATATAGACACTACCATATTACAAAAAAGCCATTGCATTATAGAAATCAAAACAAGTTTTTTTTATTTTTAAAGATGTAGCCTATAGCACACTTTTCATTCAAGACATTGTCTTAGACACTTTCTGGTTGTTGGGTTTTGTGGAACAGTTAATATGAAGGACTACACCATTCTGTTAGGACACATTTTTGAACGTGGGAAACTGACTGGAAAACATTCATGAAAAATGACCTTGACACCAGAAAAGAAGATATTTTAAAGAATATTTTAGCTGTTTCTGTCCATTTAATTAAAGTCAGTGGGGTCACAACATTGGTTCCCACTGACTTTCATTGTAAGGACAGAAAAAGAAAAAGAAAATCTTCTTTTGTGTTCCACTTTTTCCACAGAAGAAACTCATACAGGTTTGGAATGATATTGGGGTGAGTAAATCATGACAGAATTTTACTTTTTGGATGTACTACTACAAACTTGCTCAGAAAAGTTAGTTTGTGCAAGCATCTTTTTTGTACTTGCCTCTTGGTTTAATATTGCATGCAATGGCATTCAGACCTTTTTAAGTGTGAGTTATGGCCGGAACACGATTTTAGGGTCTTCCCAGACAAAAGATGACCAATTGTAGTGACTTTTGTGGTCGTGGCTCCTAAACAGTGGTTCTACATCGTACCGTGAGAGAGGTTCAAATACGGCCGTTGTCACGGTCTTGCGACCAAAGATAGCCTGCGATAATTTTCTGACAGTGTCAGAAATTTTGCATAATCATCTCACAGTGGTCTCTAGGGGTCGCTGTTTGACAAAAACAGAAATCCTGCGTAATGTTCCTTTATGTACAAATGCGTTTGGGGCCACTGTGATAAACTAGAAGCTGCTTTACCCATCTACACCGTGAGATTTCTGATTGGCTTCACCTGTTGCTTGGGGCTCATGAGCGTGCTCCAAAGCACCTACACTGATTAGACAAGTAACTGTAGAGTCCTGTGTATATGTTTGGGCCAACTGTATGGAAAATGGAGCCGTAGTGTCTCTTAAAGAGGCTGGCGCTGTAGTCTGAGTTGAGCTGCCTACAGGCTGGGAGAATGCGGTCAGCAGGACTCATTACTGCCTGAGTACTGCCAGACCTCAGACTCCACGGTGACGGCGAGCCACAATCAAGCACACATGTAGAAGCACGGCGATACTCTGTAGATTCTTCTCTCCGAGCCAAGGAAAAACGCAGAGAGGGGGAAAGAGAGAAAATCTATTCAGTGGCTTCATAATGTCAATGAATCACTTGTTGCCTGAGAGGTACTTCAGAGGAGATAGCGCAACAAGTCCCATCTGCTCTGATTTAGTAAACCTTCTGACTCAAAACCTGTTTTATGTGTTTCAGCTCAGATAGCATTCCTGAGCCCTGCGGTTGTTTGTGTGCCGCTGTTGTGGTTGCGAGAATTTAGCTTGCGCTTATCTGCGCATTGTAGCTGTTAGGACGTGTAGGACTCAACACATCAAAACAGATTAGCCTGCCTTTTACAGTCGCTCTTAAAAGCAGCCTGTGTTTCTGACTACACCGTTCGCATTCCTTCAATTTACCGGCCTCTCGCTGAGAGCAGGGATTTCAGAGCAATATTTTCTTTCTTTATTTTTCCTGTCTCTATTCCACCATGTTTATGTTACCGGTTTCCACCTCCATTATCACACTGGGCCCTGTGTGACAGCATCGGCGCCTGGACTAAACTGTGAAGTGATCAAAGATATTACATCAAATGCTTTAGCCGGGCGTTTTGCATTTTGCCCAAATGGAGGGGGCCATGGGACAACTTCATTTGCTTCAAATAAACATTTCTCATCTGCAAAAACTGAACTATGACACATAAACAGAAGATTTATATCGCTGGCTATTGCAGGAAAGCAGCATATGAATGGACTGACTCATACACCAGGAGACAAAGTATTACATGAAAAGAGAAAGAAAGGACACACTAAAGCGGACTCGAGAGTGTTTGATCAGTCTCCAGAGCTCGTGCCACTCGACCCGGTCTTCAACCTCATATTTACACACTATAATCCTGTCTCTTGTGTTCCTAATCTGGTCTTTCACTTTCCCTTCTAATCCCACTTCTCACCATTTCACCTTCAGGCCATTCAACAGAATGTTTCATGACACGTTCTTTTGTAAGCAATGTTCCACAAATTGACTTGGTGTTGAGTAACATCTTATCGTGTTTGACACATCTGTTCCAGGATCCCTCTCAATAAAACTGATTATAGCCACTGCATTGTCAAGCACACTTTCATTCCTGGCCTGAGTATGATGTTTTTCCGCTCAGATCATTTCAAGTCCCTGGGTGAATCTCATGATGAAACATGCCCAGGTCATATTTCAGCCTGCGATCAAAATGAAAGAAATTACAAAGTGCTGTAAGGAAATAAAGCCTGCATTTAGGACCATTAATATTTTTTAATATCCATTAATTATATAAAATATACTTAATGTATTATAATATATTAATATATTTAAATTATACAGATTATTTATGTACAGGTTTTATGGTGGTTTAAATAAAAATATTATATTCTGGTATTTGGTTTTCCTGTAATACAGTGGTTTTTTTATTTATAAAAACTGAACATCTAATAAGAAAGAAAAAAGAAAAAAAAGAATCTGTAACACTTTTTAATAAGGTCTCATTAGTGAACATTAATGCATTAACTGACATTATCAATAAGCAATACATTTGTTATTTTTAATGTTTGTTAACATTATTTCATTTAAAAAGAAACAACTGCTAGTTCATATTAGCTCAGGTCATTTTGACTTAATTTATTAGAAAATGTAAATTAAATGTAAATGAACATTAACTAAGAATGTAAATTAAATTAACATGAACTAAGATTAATAAATTCTTTAAAGTGTTACTAAAAAGTCAGATGCAAAACCAGAAATTAAGGCAATGCTAAATTGTGTGGGAAATTAAAATGTCTCAAAGGTCCAAAAAGGCTTAATTTTATTTGTATCCAATTCGTGTGTGTGTGTGTGTGTGTGTGTGTGTGTGTGTGTGTGACTGAGTGAGTGATTTTGGAGTGTAATATGATCTGTACATTTATGCATGAGATTCACCCCACTACTTCTGCCATTCTTTTCTGCCCTTTATGCACTTTCTCTGTCACAGATATAGTCCATATTTCCATATTGCTTCTTTCCTCGTAGATGCAGCTGTGACTGCACTTAAAATACAGATTTAGGAGTTTCTGATTATTGACATGACCTGCTTTTTCATTGATTGCACTGAATATGAATGTAGACATATATTGAAGCAACATCTGATCAGGAACAATGTATTTATGAATTGTGAATGATTCACTTAAAGGGGCTATATGTACTTTTTTGCGACCTCTAGCGGTGAAGTTTCAGATTGCAACCAATTTTTACAAGAGCGCTCATGCTCGAACTCATAGACAACACAGTCTATTACGCAAATATCTCGGCGAATACTCGACGGATTCAGCATGCACCGAGCTCATTGGAACCGTCTAGTCGAGCTGAAACCATATAAGTTTCATAATTTTTGGTGGTGTTTTCGCAGAGATATTAGCCGAAAACCATCGGGAGCGCTGCAAAATTGTGGACGCCGGTGACGTCACGATCTCAGAAGAAAATCGCTCGTATCTCTGGAACGCGAAGACCCAGAGAGCTCAAATTCAGGGGAGGAGGTCCCAGGGGGACCGAACGCTAGAGTGGCGGGGCTCGGGGACCCCCCCTACCTGATCGCCGTTCGCTGGGATCCCCGATTTTGAACGGCTATAACTCGGGGACCCGGGCGAGTTGGACCTCAGGGCTGGGCTCGTTCGAAAGGCCCCGTCCAGCACTACGAACGAATTGAGTCTTGGGAATATTTATCAAAGATTGACCGAGATATAAGCTGAAAAACATGCGCCTTTGACCGGATGTAACTCCCTGACCGTCTACAATAGACTTTATATAAAAGGAGAGAGGCTCGGGAGCGCGCATGCACGTCACAACCGATGGATTTCGCGGTAATCCGACCCGGAGCCTTCACATAGAAATAGGAATACTGGCCTTCAGAGGTAATAGCAAAACCTGACAAGTGGATCATTGTAATGTGTTATTACAACCCCTTCATACACAGGCAATAAAAAAAGGATTCATTTTAGTAGAAAAGTTACATATAACACCTTTAATTCTCCTGTAGATGTTTAACAAGCGGTTTGTTCATTCTCTTCCTCCGATATTATTGTGCCACGTCCTCTTCATTCCCCCAGCTGATATCAGCTCTCAGGGTTTAAAGCGTCCTGGCTCCACGCTTCTGTGTTATCAGACTGTATATCACTTTAGTGGTCTCCACCCCTGCTGATAAGGCTGGAGGTGTTGCTGTCGTGTAACTCTGCTGATAGCAGGTAAGATCTGCCTACTGGATGGAGTTTGCCATTAATAATTGTTTGCATTTGTATCTCCTGCCCATTTATCTAATATTTATGTTAATTTTCAGAGATTGAGATGTAGGGCAAGTCTAAAGGAGTCTTAAGACGTGGGATGGGTCTGAAGCACAGCTCTAGTAATGAGATCCTAGGTGTGGAATGTGGTGTTTTACTAAACAGCAGCATGCCTGTTTTAGTGTGGGCTTATTTTGACTGGGTTTAGGCCTGCCCAGACCTGCAGGACAAGAAGCAGGGCTCTAAGAGGAAGCACCCACAGCAATACTTACCAAACACATGAGTCTTTGTGCCTGAGGCAATATGCACCCTGTCTGTCTGCGACAAATGCTCACACACTCAGACGGATCAGGTTACAGCACAGAGAAATCTCCGTTTCTCTCTCTCTTTGTCCACGTTTTAAATCCTTATCTCCCTCTTTTACTCACAGTCTATGGTGATCTGTTTTCCTCACTCCCACCTATTTATCTAAGATCCCTAGATTCCCTGCAGTATAATTCAGCAGAGACCGAAGAGAATAACAGGGGATTTGTGTACTTGTAGCTGTGATTTTGTTTTTTTGTTTTTTCTTTCTTACACATCACCAGAGAAGAGATGTCACTGTAAGAAGGAGTGGAAGATTATTCTGATTAAAAGATTGTGAGGGGACATACATTTTAAAAGGGTTCATGTGTTCCTTTAGGACGGTTCACTTATGTTAAAAAAGTTTTTTTGCACAAGAAAAACAAATGTATATGTGGAAAAGCTGTCATGTACAGAAAAAGCATTCTGAAATAATTTAAATATGATTTGCAAACTAACTGCTGTCAGATCCAATACAGTTGACTGTTACTTCTGTCAACAAATGTTTCTTTGCAAACTGTGATTTATTTTGGCGAAATGATTATAATGGGTTCTATTTGTGAAGTGATTATAATGGGTTCTATTTACTTTTGACGCGACGCTTGAGTACGATTCAGGCAAGTGTCTCAGCCGTTAAGCGACTGAATGCAAGTGGGTGCATTCATCGATGTCTTGTCCTGGAGGCAGGCATATGCAAATGTATTTGCCCGTGTGACGTCACAAGTCCCCCAATATCAAAACGAGCCACTTTTGGAGCGTGATTAAATAAATGCTTTTTTCATAATGTGGAGGATATTTTAAGCTCTGAAGCTTACGGGATGTTTTAATGGTACAACAACCTCTTGTATATCAAAAGATCAAGGCCAATTTGATTTCTGATGTCATGACCCCTTTAAAGAAAATAATGATGTGCACGAATAAATCATTTATACTAAATACTGCAATATTCATTAAAAAAGGATTGTCTATTTTGATTTCATAGTGACATTATGGTTGATGTGTGACTCAATGTTTGTGTAAATGTTGAGCTATAATGATGAAGCTATTACAGACAGTCACATTCTAGGTGGTCTAAAAATATGATTTCCCCTATTTCAACCCTTCTAGGTGGGCAGAACCCAGATTACATGCTTCACGGCACTGGGGTCAAGCCCGGATCGGATCCAAAGAGACACCAGACTGGGGACGGGTCCACTGTGGCCCCCGAGGATGCTGCCCGCTTCCTTAGCTGCTATTGCTCGATCCACTGCCCCGAAGATGCCACAAACAACACCTGCGAGTGAGTACACCATGTGCTTTACCTACTGCTCACAACAGCCACTTTCAACTTCCTCTAACTGCTCATTTAAATCACAAACACTGTGATTAAATGGTCTTTGTGTGTTTACACAGGACGAACGGCCAGTGTTTCGCTATCGTAGAGGAGGATGAGCACGGCGAGGCTATCCTCACCTCCGGCTGCATGAAGTACGAGGGCTCCCACTTCCAGTGCAAGGTAATACATAAATGGGAGAGTGAAGAATAGATGTTTAAGTGCTGAGGCATTATGAATGACTGAATGTGGTTATTGTTGTCCAGGACTCTCCTAATGCTCAGCCCAGACGGACCATTGAGTGCTGTTCCACAGATTTCTGTAATAGAGACCTTCAGCCCACACTTCCACCTCCTATTCCAGGAAGTAAGTGGAACGTCCCTTAAGAACCTAAAAATAATAAATATATGTGTGTGTGTGTGTGTGTGTGTGTGTGTGTGTGTGTATATATACACTTCCATTAAAAAATACAGTAAAAACAGTAATATTGTAATATTACAATTTTAAATAACGTACTCGGTTACTAACGTAACCTCGGTTCTCTCTAGAGAGGGAACGAGTACTGCGTAATATCTTACGCTACGGGGAAAACCTCTTTTCCACGAGATACTGAAGCCAAAAATTATCCTTAATTTTCTATTAATGTAAAACGCTTTGCAGCAGCAAGCAGACCTAGGCGAGACAGCTTGCGCGCCTATTGGCTGCTCTTGCGGCAAATGCAGCAGCCTATCGAGAGGCTATGTGTGACGTAATGACCAATGGGGGCACTTCGCGCCCATATCGTCACGTCCCGCCAGAAAAGGCGTGGCCTTGCCTTAAAAATAGGCTCGATAGGCTGATACAAACTGGTTTTCATCGCCGAAGCGAACCAGAGCGTATTTTAAGCACGGCAAGATACGCAGTACTCGTTCCCTCTCTAGAGAGAACCGAGGTTACGTTAGTAACCGAGTACGTTCTCTTACGAGAGTATCTCTCGTACTGCGTAATATCTTACGCTATGGGGAACACCATGCAACACGCCGTGCAAACAGGGATCCAACACCAAAGTCCCGGGGCCGAAGCCCGGGGCGCATATAGTGCACAATCACCATAAACTCATATAGAGCGGGGAAGAGAGGCTGGAAGCATCATTCCTTATGAATTAGCACCCAGAGGGGCTTTATTATATGTTTAACCAAAACGCGCAGCCAGGGCGAAAGCTTTCGGCCTGATCTGGGTGGTCATGCTGTGTTAACACTCATGGGGCTGCTGTATTGTCTAATGAACAGTACGCAGGTCAGATTCAGCATCTGGGCCGCACAGGGGGGCAGATAGCACTGAATTTTAGATCGCCAGAAGCTTAGCTTGTAAGGCGGGCACCTCCAGGTTATAGTATTTTATAAATGTAGACGGCGAGGCCCAGCCCGCGGCCGTACAGATATCTTGCAGGGTAACCCCGCTGGACCAAGCCCACGAAGAGGCCACGCCTCTCGTGGAGTGCGCTCTGACACCCAAGGGGCACTGCAGGCCCTTTGAAGTGTAAGCCAGCGCAATGGCGTCCACTATCCACCTGGATAGGCTCTGTTTTGAGGCGGCGAGTCCCTTGGAACGCCCGCCAAACAAAACAAAAAGCTGTTCGGTCTGTCTGAAAACAGACGAGCGGGACATGTAAGCTCTTAGTGCCCTGACAGGGCAAAGGAGGCTCGCGTCCTTCTCCTCATTGAGAACCGGAAGGGCAGACAGGGAAATTACCTGGGCCCTAAACGGTGTGCTGAGGGATTTCGGCACGTATCCGTGCTTAGGTTTGAGAATGACCTTCGAGTCATTAGGCCCAAACTCCATGCATGACGCGCTTACTGAGAGCGCTTGTAAGTCCCCTATGCGCTTCACTGAAGCGAGAGCCGTGAGAAACACTGTTTTGAAAGACAGGTGTTTCATGTCCGACAATTGGATTGGCTCGAATGGGGCGCCTTTCATGGCCTCCAGGACCGTGGAAAGGTCCCACGTCGGGACTGAAGGGGGCCTGGGAGGGTTCAGCCTCCGGGCTCCTCTAAGGAAACGTACAACTAAGTCGTTCTTCCCCAGTGACTGGCCAGACACCGGTTTTGCAAACGTTGCTATGGCCGCCACGTAAACTTTGAGCGTGGATCGGGTCCTGCCCTTATCCAATAGCTCTTGAAGGAAGGAAAGCACTTCCGAAACCCCGCAGTCCACGGGTGAAAAGCTCTTGGCTTGACACCACGCAGAAAACACAGACCATTTCGAGGAGTAGAGACGTCTAGTAGACGGAGCTCTAGCCTGCGCGATCGTGTTTAACACTCCCTCTGGGAGGCTAGCGGGTACCCGTTGATGGCCCATGCGTGCAGGGACCACAGTTCCGGGTGAGGATGCCAGATCGAGCCCCTCGCTTGAGAGAGAGGGTCTCTCCTCAGGGGTACAGGCCATGGGGCAGTGCTGGTCAGCTGCATCAGGGCAGGGAACCACATCTGGTTAATGTTTCCCACAGCAGCTGGATCGCGGGTGCAGCGACCATTCCCCTGCTGGGACATTGTTTCTGGACAGTCTGTCTGGCCCCACATTCAGGTGGCCAGGCACATTCGCTGCTCTAGTGAGAGCAGGTTGCGCTGAGCCCAGACCAGGAGGCGTTCCGTCAGCCTGTGAAGGTTTCAGGACCTGATTCAGGACGCCGTAGCGCTTTGTCGACTGCTATCATTTCCAAGCAGTTTATGTGAAGGAGCTTCTCCCGTTCTGACCACAGGCCAGCTAGCGGTCTGCCCTCGAGCAGTGCTCCCCACCCCGAGGTGGAGGCGTCCGTGGACACCACCCTCACACTCGAAGCGGTCCCCAGACTCACACCTGACTGATACCAGTCGGTTCTTTTCCAAGGTTCCAGAGCTGAAACGCACTGTAGGTCGACCCTGAGACGAAACAGACCCGCTGTCCATGTCCTGGGTGGAACCCGCGCTTTCAGCCACATCTGCAGTGGGCGCATGCGAAGCAGGCCCAACTGGAGTACAGAGGCTGCTGAGGCCATTAGACCCAGCATTTTCTGAAACCTTTTGAGCGGAACTATCGAGCCGTGGCGGAAGGATTTCGCGACGTGCTGAATGTTTAGTCCGCGCTCCGGTGACAGGCGTGCTGTCATGGATAGCGAGTCCAACACTGTTCCCAGAAAGGAAATTTTCTGGCTGGGAGACAGTGAGCTTTTCGCCCAATTGACTGAGGCCCAGCTTCTCGAGGTGCTCGAGTAATGTGGTCCTGTGTTCTATAAGCTCTGACTGTGATCGAGCTAGAATCAGCCAATCGTCCAAGTAGTTCAGGACTCGCATGCCCTGAAGCCTCAGGGGTGCGAGCGCCGCGTCCATGCACTTCGTGAATGTGCGAGGTGCTAGAGACAGGCCGAACGGTAGGACTGTGTATTGATATGCCTGGCCCCCGAAGGCGAATCTCAAGAATCGCTTGTGATGGGACGCTATTTGTATTTGAAAATAGGCGTCTTTCAGATCTATTGACATAAACCAGTCCCCGTAGCGCACTTGCGCGAGGATTTTCCTGGTTGTAAGCATTCTGAACTGGCGTTTGACGAGCGCTCTGTTCAGTTGTCGCAGATCTAAAATGGGTCTGATGCCCCCATCTTTTTTTTTTTTTTTTTTTTTTTTTTGGTACCAGAAAATATCTGCTGTATAGACCCCCTTCGCTCTGAGATAAAGGTTCTATAGCCCTTTTGCTCAGTAACTTCGCTATTTCGGCTCGAAGTAGATGAGATACTTCATTTCTCACCGTAGTTTCGACGCGCGCCGTGTAACGGCGAGGGCGTCGAGCGAATTGCAGCGAATAGCCTCTCTTTATAGTGTTCAGCACCCATTCTGATACCCCGGGAAGCTTTGACCACGCGTCTGCGTGAATAGCTAGAGGTAGAATGAAATCCGGGCTCTGGCTGTGGCAAACTGGCAGCTCGAGAGCCCTGGCATACTAGGAACAAAACACTGTGTTTACAGCATACGAGGCGGGGGGCGCGCTGATCACAGCGGGCAACCTGGCCGCGCTCAGTTTCTCTATGGCAGATAGTGCAGAGAAAGTGAGCGGGGCGAATCCCGTAGGATTCGTTGTGTATGCGAGAAAACGTGGGTGCGGGATTGCGGGCACGTTTACTACATTCAAAACACTGTAGGTTAGAGCCGACTGAGTGTGTGTTGGTTTCGTTTTTTTACAGAAACCAAGGGACACGCGGCGTGTAGTGTAAGCGGGCATTGTGGTATGGGCGCGTTCACTACATAGTGTGCACAATCGATCGGGGTCGATTTTATTTGTGCTAGCTCTGCACCGTGGCAGGCTGTGTTTGGGTGTGGGAATGGGCACTGGGGGAGTGGGCATTCTTACAACACTCATAACACCATCGGCCGTGGCCGGAACACCAGAAAATGCACTTTGTAATGGATTTATCTGGGTAGCCGTAAAAACGTCTTTTGTGCGCAGGCAAGCGGGCTGAGACACCGGCTGGCTCACTGCGAAATACACTGGAACAGTCACAATGCTTGGGACTGAACGAGCGACTGCAGGCTTCGTTTTTACAGAAGCTGTGGGGCGTGTAATGTGTAGTGTTTGTGGGCACATTCACTACACTTACTTCACAATCGATCTGTGTCAATTTTATGCGTGTGAGCCGTGATGCGATTTATCTGGGTCGCCATAAACGCAGCGTTTTTGTGCAGGCAAGCGGGCCGTGGTACCGGCTTGTTTACTGCAAAATACACTGGAGCAGATCATAGCGTCATCACAATTGTGTATGGGCATTTGATTACAGCCGTGCATGTTACATAAGCTCATTGCTGCAATATTGACATTTCCAGTCGCTCGAACTAGAGGAACTGAGAAATGTATGAGAAAAGGGAGTTGGTCCGACCTCAGTGGGACTGAAAAACTAATTTCTCATTTCGCCGGTGACGCATGCGCACGGGGCGTGCATAAATTTATTCTGCTGCGAGAGCCAGGATCGAACACGGGTCTCCCGCGTGGAAGCTTCGAGTTTTGCCACTGAGCCACAGGGGGGAACACGAGAGCTTAAGTTAGCGCGGGCATATGAAAGAGCGTCATCACAGTTTTGTGTGACAGCGTCTGTTGCAGGTGTGCGTGTTAAATCACAGGCTCATTACTGCAATATTGACATTTCCAGTCGCTCGAACCAAGAGGAACTGAGAAATGTATGAGACAAAGAGGGGTTTGGTCCGACCTCAGTGGGACTTAGAAACTCCCTTCTCATTTCGCTGGTGACGCACGCGATCACAGTTTTTGTGTGTCGGTGTTTGTTTGCAGGCGTGCGTGTATATCACAGGCTCGCTGCTGCAATATTGACATTTTCAGCCGCTCGAACTATGAGGAGCTGAGAAATGTTTGAGTAATGGAGTCTTGGTCCGGCCACAGCGGGACTAAACAACAACTCTTTCCTCATTTCCGCATAAAGTTTATCTGCTGCGAGAGCCGGGTTCGAACCCGGGTCTCTGGCGCTAAAGCTTAAAGTTTAGCCACTGGGCCACAGGGGAAACAACGTAAGCTTAAGTTAGCACGGGCAGATAAAGGAGCGTCGTCGGCGTTAGTTTGCGGGCGTGCGTGTAAATCACAGACACACTGCCGCAGTATTGACGTTTCCAGCCGCTCGAACTGAGAGGAGCTGAGAAAAGTTTGAGAAGTGGAGTTTTGGTCCGGCCGCGGCGGGACTAATAACACACTCCTTCCTCCTTTCGCCAGTGACGCATGCGCACGGGGTAGCTCTCTTGTAACGTAAAGAAAGCTAGCCGCGCCTTGGTGGGTTCGTCGAGCTCGTAGACGGACGCGGCGGCAGACGGCGGCCGTTGTTCGTCAGTGAGCGACTCGAGCGAAGCCGGCGAAGCTGGCGGGCGAACCGGCGAGCTTTGGCGGGCTGGATAGCTCGGGAGCGCGCTGGGCGCGGCGCGGCACCACGGCGGGCTGTGGCGTCTTTAAAAAGACGGACGCGGCGGCAGACGGCGGCCGTTGTTCGTCAGTGAGCGACTCGAGCGAAGCCGGCGAAGCTGGCGGGCGAACCGGCGAGCTTTGGCGGGCTGGATAGCTCGGGAGCGCGCTGGGCGCGGCGCTTCTTGCGGCGCGGCACCACGGCGGGCTGTGGCGTCTTTAAAAAGACGCAGCTCTTTTAGTGAGGAGAAGTGTAAGTCGCGTCACGTAAGCGATCTCACACTCTCAGCAGAGTAAATATACATGATATAAAGGATATAGTACGCCGGAAAGCGCAGCAGGTACGGCGGCTGAAGGCGGCGAGGCCAGCGACTCCAAAGGCTCGTCCCGCTGAAAAGCTTGCGTCGACGGCGCGGCTTCCCACTCTGGATCCAGCGATGCGTGAGCTTCGCTGAAGAGATGAAAATCAGTTTGTATCAGCCTATCGAGCCTATTTTTAAGGCAAGGCCACGCCTTTTCTGGCGGGACGTGACGATATGGGCGCGAAGTGCCCCCATTGGTCATTACGTCACACATAGCCTCTCGATAGGCTGCTGCATTTGCCGCAAGAGCAGCCAATAGGCGCGCAAGCTGTCTCGCCTAGGTCTGCTTGCTGCTGCAAAGCGTTTTACATTAATAGAAAATTAAGGATAATTTTTGGCTTCAGTATCTCGTGGAAAAGAGGTTTTCCCCGTAGCGTAAGATATTACGCAGTACGAGAGATACTCTCGTAAGAGAACTGTTTTTCATTTTAATGTTTTAAAATGCAATTCCTGAAATGGCCAAACTGAATTTTCAGCAGCTATTACTCAAGTCTTCAGTGTCACAGAAATCCTTCAGAAATTATTGTAATATACTGATTTGGTGTTGAAGAAACATTTCTTATTATCAGGGATGAAAACTGTTGTCTGTGATCTCATTGTAATCCAGAGCCTCAGTTATGGAACGCCCACTTGCTGGCCTTTCTGATCTCCGTGACAGTGTGTTGCTTCACTTTGGTGGCCATAACTGTGGTGTGTTACTACAGGTGAGACTTTAATTTCATAACGACATGTTTATCCAGCTGAAATGAATGAAAGATGCACTACAGTCTGTTAATTATTGACCAGCATACTGATAACACTGGCACAGACAGACACACCTGTTTAAGATAGTCAAGGGAATTTAGCACCTTTTGTGCTTGATCTTAATGCATGGATATATATACTGTTGCTCTTAGTAATAAGTTACTGATCACTTTGTGAAACAGCTTCTGTGATGTAACATTGTGTTGAAGGTGATGATATACTCTGTGTGGCTGTTTGATCAGGTATAAGCTACAGACGGGACGGAGGCGGTACCAAAGAGATCTGGAGCAGGATGAGGCCTTCATCCCAGTAGGAGAGTCTCTCAAAGATCTTATCAGTCAGTCAAGCACTGGCTCTGGTTCAGGGCTCCCCCTGCTGGTGAGGCACCGTTTCTGAACATGTTTTTCAAAAAAAAAGGTCATGTAAATGTGTTGAGTCAATATAAATGTTTGTAGTTATGAACCCTTAAATATTTTGAGTTGAATTGCCTAATTCTCTCGATTCACAGGTCCAGCGCACCATCGCTAAACAAATTCATATGGTACGTCAAATTGGAAAGGGGAGGTATGGAGAAGTGTGGCTCGGTCGCTGGAGAGGAGAAAAGGTGGCAGTGAAAGTGTTCTTTACGCGTGAAGAGGCCAGTTGGTTCAGAGAGACCGAGATTTACCAAACTGTGCTCATGAGACACGAGAATATACTCGGTAGGTTCCATCAAAAAACATATAGTAGGGACTCCAGTACATATTGTATGTGAGCATTGCATTTTAATCATTTGATATGATACTTCCATTGCAAAACCAGTAGAATAATCAATATTAATGTACTTAGTCAAATACATGTATATTGCATTTATATTTTAATATGAAGGGACGAAGGGGACATTTTGCTTGTGTAAGGTAGATTAATATTTTTCAGAAATTGTAGTTTTGTACACTGATATCAAACTTAGCATATTTTATATTTTTTTCTAATGCCTCTGTCTGTACTATTGCTGCTGTGGATTTTGTTTTGCCTTTCTTTTAAAAGGGTTATTTCATCCCAAAATAAAAATTCTGTCATTAATTGCTCACCACCCTCATGTCTTTCCAAACCCGTAAGACCTTCGTTCATCTTCAGAACATAAATTAAATAATTTTTCTCCCCCACCCCCAAACAACACCATAACCACTTTCAAGGCCCAGAAAGGCCTGCATTTAATATTTAATAATATTTAAACATTTAGTATTATGAAGTGACGAGAATACTTTTTGTGAGCTCTCAGCTTTCATCAAAAATATAAAAAATTGTGTTGCGTAGATGAACGAAGTTCTTACGGGTTTGGAACGACACGAGGGTGAGTTTTCATTTTTTGTGTGAACTAATCCATTAACATTCACACTCTTTCTTCCGGTCTTGCTCCAGGTTTTATAGCTGCAGATATTAAGGGCACAGGAGCATTCACTCAGCTTTTCCTCATCACTGACTACCATGAGAACGGCTCTCTCTATGACTATCTGAAATACACCACCCTGGACACACGGGCTCTGCTGAGGCTGGCCTACTCTGCAGCCTGTGGCCTGTGCCACCTCCACACAGAGATCTACGGCACACAGGGCAAACCTGCCATCGCTCACAGAGACCTAAAGAGCAAAAACATCCTCATAAAGAAGAACGGCACCTGCTGCATTGCTGATCTGGGCCTGGCTGTGAAATACAACAGGTGAAGACACTCTAACAACACATACACAAACATGCATTCAAATAAATGTCCTGGCACACTGGCAATGACTAAAGAAGAATCATAGAAGCATACTTAATTTACAGCTACACTGTAAAAAAAAAAAAAGTTGAAATAACTAAATTGCTAAAATATTTTTTACAGTGTAGTATGCAGTTGTTTTCAATAGTTTGAACACTTGTTTTGCTTTTATTTTAGTGACACCAATGAGGTGGATGTCCCTCTGAGCACAAGGATGGGAACACGGCGGTACATGGCACCAGAGGTCCTGGATGAGACCCTAAATAAGAACCAATTCCAAGCGTACATAATGGCTGATATTTACAGCTACGGTCTCATTGTTTGGGAAATGGCCTGCAGATGCGTGACAGGAGGTACGGTCTGCATGTGTTAGAGTGTTTTAGTTTATAATAATGTATACACACTTTTCAAAGAATGTTTGTCTCTCCTTTATAAATATGTGATGGATTTGTTTTAATAAGGGCATTTTCTTTTATGTGCAGGTATTGTTGAGGAGTATCAGTTGCCATACTGGGACATGGTACCTTCAGAACCGTCCTATGAGGACATGAGGGAAGTGGTATGTGTTAAAGGCATGCGGCCAGTGGTGTCTAATCGCTGGAACAGTGACGAGGTAAGATCAAGCACCGCAGTTCAGTTCAACACTGCTCAGATACTAATTTTTATCGATCTTGTGTTTTGATACACTACTGTTTGGGATCTGTAAGATTTTTTTAATGTCTTTGAAAGAAGTCTCTTATGCTCAGCAAGACTGCTATCCAACAATTATTTATTTAATGTTTAATTAGGTATTTTTTTAAATCCAAAAGTACAGTAACATTAAGTATTACAATTTAAAATAACTGTTTTCAATCATATTATATTTAAAAACATAATTTATATCTTTGGCAAAGCTGAATTTTCAGGATCATTACTCCAGTCTTCATTGTTACATTATATTTCAGAAATCGTTCTAATATGCTGATTTGGAGCTCAAGGAAAATTTCTTAATATGGTCAATGTTGAAAAAAGTTGCTCTGTTTAATATTTTGGTGGAAATCGTGATACATTTTATTCAGGGTTCTTCGATGAATAGACAGTTTAAACAGTTCAAGCATTTATTTAAAATATAAATCTTTTGTAACCATTTAATTTTTGATCACTGTAAATTGCAAATATGCTTATAAGAAATGCGGCAACATTTAAGAGTACATTAGGCATATAGTTGATCTCATTGCTAACAGATGGATACTAAAAGATTTTATGGGGTCTTTAAATATCACTGCATTGTAACCATTTAATAGTTGTATAAAATACAACCCTAAAACAACTGGTCTCTTGTCTCCATCTCCACACAGTGCTTACGGGCCATGCTAAAGCTTATGTCTGAGTGCTGGGCCCACAACCCATCCTCTCGCCTCACTGCTCTTCGAGTCAAGAAAACACTTGCCAAAATGGTTGAATCACAGGATATCAAAATATGATCAGTTTTCTCTCCATATACCAGTCTGAGATATATCATGGAGATATTTATGCTCACTTTATGAACTATTGCCTCAGTTCCTTGACAGACCTGTGGGAGCGCTGCTGAGCAGAACATTTGCCTCCCTGTCTGGCTGTAATTCCTCGTCCTGTTGCAGTTATGCTCTTAGTGTCATGTAGCACCCTCTGCTGGACAGTATGTGCCGTAACGCATCCACGAGGAAGTAAGGACAACTGTTCAACAGGCATCAGTACTCACACTATCCCCATCGCCACCATTTTTCCTTCTTCAGGCACTCTTATATATTGGAAGAGAATCGAAGAGCATATGGTGCTTTCTGTGAAAGCTGTGTAACACAATACATCTGTATGGAGGTGGCACCATTTGCCATGGGAGCACAGTAATGGAGCCATTTGGGAGAAGGCTTGAGGCTCTGTTATTGACTGACTTGAGAGGTGGACATATTTGGGGTGATATTTGGACCGAACCAGCCATATGCTTGGGATGTGCTCCAGTATGGCTAGTGTCAAAATGGTCACTCTACATTTGGACCATGTGCATTTGTGGCCACCGAAACGTCAGAGAGTGTGCCCTATTTAATTCAAATGACCCATATTGTCATATATATGTATAAAAGAAAATGTCCCGTTAACTACATATTAATATTTTAATTAATAGCCTTTTTGAAGAATTATTCCTTCAACTGCTTTCCTTTCTGAGAATATGTCCATTAGATGTTCAAATACAAAACTGGGTGTTAGTGATAGGGTTTTTACTTTTGCAAAGACCTGGTATGGATTTTTTTTTGTTGAAATAGAAGGTTCAGGTATGAGTAATGTGATCATAACTCCAGCTCTGGCATGAAGAATTGACGTACCACCAGTCAAATATTGCCAACACTGCAGCCATAAAAAAATCGATTCATCTAGAAGATATGGTGACTTTCAATCACCCAGAATGGCAGCTCTGATCTGCCTCATCGCAGATGTGTCGGTGCAAATGGATGCCTACTGCTCCTGATGAAAAAAAATGTTTTGTTTTATCCTATAGCCTTCAAGTCAACCTCATTATATCACTTCTGAATTTTTTCAGTGTCAGATTGGATTGCTGTTTTCAATGCCTCATTTGAACTGTTTTGAACTTGAATCTAATGTT
The DNA here is from genome assembly GCA_031834385.1 of Semotilus atromaculatus. Taxonomy (NCBI): domain Eukaryota; kingdom Metazoa; phylum Chordata; class Actinopteri; order Cypriniformes; family Leuciscidae; genus Semotilus; species Semotilus atromaculatus. The sequence goes on along the minus strand of JAULUF010000012.1, from coordinate 9,293,326 downwards.
GTGACGCTTGGAAATCATATGACTCATAAATGTCTAATGTGATTGAATAATGCAAATGCATGTGTTATTTATTCATGTCATATAGTATGGATTATTGTGGTAAGATACTTTTACTCGCAAGACTATTAACACTGTTCTTGCAAATGACATTCTCAATGTTTTTACTGAGCAGCTCAACCTTACAAATACTAGTAATAGTAAATTTATGACTTTAAAATGAAATTCTACATTTAATGACTTCCTATGAAAGTGTGGGTGTGAATTATCATTTTGTTCTAATGTGTAAAACTAGACCTTTATCTATAATTTACTCAAAAGTCAGGACAGGCGACTTAACATATTCCCCCCCCCATAATTTATGAGATTGTGTGAACAAATTAGTTTTTTGCAAAAGAGCTTAGTCAATAATTTGAATTACGCAATGCTTTATTAGCACTTGTGGGGAATTCAGGTTTATCTTCAAAACCCAGGGCCCTTTGCCCCGAAAACAAGTTGGCCATTTCTTGAAGATCCGGTTATATCGTGGGAGTGTATTTATGCCAGTGATTTATAGCTGTCTGGGAAATATAATTAATAAAGATATTATTCCACTTCTGCATTTCTACAAAGGTACAAGGAAGAAGAGAGACTGGTAGAAAAACTTTTGCATTGAAAATTCAGATCTCACATTGCTTATGTCCATCTTTTCTCATTGTTTGGGCTGCAGTTTTGTGCTCAAGCCTATTCTGTCCATTACAACCATGCAAGTTAACCTGTAAAATAACATTTGAATTACAACTGACTTAAGCTTATCTGTCTAGATAAATGACACAATATTTTTGTCCTAATTGTTTAATGTGTAAGGAAATATGTAAAATGGCCTGAATAATATGAACCTTTTTTTAACTGTATTGTGCACAGTATCTGGTTTTAAGAGAGATGCCTTATGTTTACCAAGAAAAGCTGTTCTGTACACAGAATTAGTCCAATGTATCAATTTTTAAGTAAATTACCTTATTTTAGTACACAGTCATGCCTCCTCCTTCTTGATTGACATTTGAATTGAATGTGATCATTTGAATGCATGAATTGTTGGATGTACAGTATTACGCTCACTATTGGTACCTTTGTTTATTCATATCGCCTCATAGTAACTGGTTTCCATACTATGCCTTATTATTAGATCCTCCACATATTAAAGACCAACAGAAGGTCCGGTATGGTATATAACTGTCTTCCCCTTATTTCTTACCTGTTTTCTCAGTAATATTCCAGAAACAATTATAAAACATAATATTTTTTGCACCTTTAAGAAGAGGATGCATGAATACAAATTACAGCATGTCTGGCAGTGACGCACAGTGCGTCAGACTTGAATGTATCCTCCAATGCCTTTGTTGCTCACCCAGTTCTTTTCACAGCATGTCCTTGTGCTCTGTAATGAAGAGCAATAGTCCAGATAGTTTGTTATCCCCAGGCTGCGCTTTTCGTAATGATCCATGCAACAATTCTAATGTAACCGCCTCCCCTCGCCGAAGCTCCAGCAGAGAGGCTCGGCTCACTGGTCCCCTCTTTTCCCCTTGTTCCTGTCTGAGGGAGGCCACTGTAACTCCACTGCGCTTCAGTACAGCCAATGAAAGGCCTCTCTCAAAGTCTAAGCTCACTAAAAAGAGATAGAGTCCCGTCTCAGGGGCCTGGAACACCCCTGATGTAGGATTAAAAGTACCACCGTAGTTCACAGCAACATTTTTTGATGCAAGCTCCCCATTTGGCCCTATTCTGTAGTCCAGGCTTGTGATGAACACCACGGGGGGATGTGGTAACCGAGGATGTTCTAAAGAGATAGAGTTATTTTGATGATTTGTTTTGGTAAAAATGTATACTTTTAAGTTACAGAAAAACTGCTTTGTCATTATGTAGTTTTAGTGTTGTCCATTTAGAGGCAGTGTTGTTGTGCGTACACTACGCAGGCCTTTCAGTACCAAATATCTTCTTCATTCATGTTTAAACCTAATGGAAAATGAAAAACAAAAACTGTATTAATGAGATCTCATACCTGTTTCACTGTATCTTTTGCGTCGCTCACTGGAAGACTTTTCTTCTCTTTTCTCTTGGTCGTCTTGCTTTTTGTGCCCCCTCCTTTTTTTTTTCTTCTTTCTTTCTCACCAGCCTCCAAACTTCATATAGGTTCAGGCTTCTGTTCGAGCTGGCTAGGTCTTCTGTGTTACTGAACAGTTTTTGAAACATTCTCAAATGATTCTCTAGGCTCTGACGGAGGTATGTTATATCTGCCTGCAGTTCCACAACAGAGCCACCAGGGGGCTCAGTACGGTTGCCACAGCACTCTTCCAACATGGTTATTCTACCTGCTAATTGCTCCACCTCTTTTCCTAGACTCCAGAAATCACTGACGGAGTAATCCACATCCTCCTCTCCAGTCAAAGGGTCTAATGAGGACTGGTAACTTTCAGTGCCCTTCACCTGGTTCTTTGTGGCGGTCCCCTCTGAGTATGCCACTGGGTCATCGCTATTCATCTCATCTCCGTCAGGATGCTTTCTCCGAATAGAATTCAGACTCCTATCATATATCTCAATCTTTTGCTGCATCACATGCATTCTCTGTAAAAGATCTGGGATACTGAGCTCTTTCTTTTGGCTATGTGACCATTGTGTGAATTCCAAGACCTCTTCTCCGAGTAGCACTTCCAGGACTTCAGAGTGGCGTACAGCATCATTCAGGAGGGAAGAGAAGGTGGCTGATAGGCCTCGAATTTCAGCCGACTTGTCCTCGTCCCTCTCTCTCAGGCCTTGTATCTCCTGCTGGCTGTCCAGGAGTGAAGCCTGTAGCTGGGAAATACTGTCATGAAAACTCCTGCTTCTGCTCTGCTCAAATGCCAATGATTCCTTCATATTCAGCAGGCCCTGATGAAGATCCTCAATTTGAGTGGCCTGATTCCTATCTAGATTTGCCTCCTCAAGTGCAAGTCGGTTCTGTCTTGTTAAATGTGTCACGTTAGCCACCTCCAGCTCCAACCTGGCTAGTGAACGTCCCATCGATTTGCAGCTACAGACCTCCTCTGCAATTACCGAATTATTTCTTTGTAGTTGATGATAGATGTTGTCCAGGTCAAGCTCAATTTCTCTCAACTGGCCCTCCTGCGCACTTACGTTAGCTGTAAGTTCCCCAATGCTGTTGAGCACCCTGACGCGAGTAGCCTCCACCTCCAGACCTGTCTCCACAAAGTGGACCTCAGTGCGTTGTTTGACCTCCCCTAGGCTCTGTTCCAGGATCAATAGGTCTCTTTGCAGATCATTGATCTTTCTAGCAGAATCTTTTGAAGTGTCAGACAAGCTGCTGAGCTGCACAGAGTTACTTTGTTCCTTCTCATCTAGCCGAGTGATGGCCTCCCACACTCCTGACGCCTGTGTTGGCTGGCCTCCACTTTGATTGACAAACTCAGCACGCTCTCTCTGCAGTGCCCCTTCCAGCCTTTTCTGGCCAAGTCTCACCTCCTCAACCAATTCAGTTAGAGAATGGAGATTCACCTGTTGGAATAACACACAAAAAAATATATTTATGCGCTGTTTCGATGTGTTAAGATTTAGTAGTCACTTAAGGAGTCTGAGTGAATTAATGACCTGTGCATCCTGACTCTGACTGATCTGATCATCCATCTCTTCCTTCAGTTTTGTTAGGTTGTGTTTCAGCAGTTCTTGTTGGGTCTGAAAGGCCCTCTCCATCAGGTCTTTCTGTGCGTACAGTTGAGTTTTCATTTGGTCGACCTGAAGATGGCTGTACTCTAGTTTTTGCTCAATAGATCCACTATGGCCTTCACCTCTGCTGATGGATCTGCTGTCTTCCTGTTCCATCCGCAACTGCTTCAAGTCCTGAGACAGTGTGTCCACCTCACTGGACAGATGCTCCAGTGTTTGATTGAAGCTTTCTAGCACTGGTTGAAGCTGACTCATCATAGTTGACATTAAACGATGCATTGACAGCAGAATTGATGAATCAAGGAATTGCAGAGGCTGAGAGGTAGGGATCTGTTCATTGGCACCTGGAATATTGATAAAAAGCCTCTCTAATGTTGGAGAAATACTGTACAATTTGTATACTTCGGATATTAACAAGGGAAAATGGTGAAAGAACTGCGTCTTGTGTGACCTATTAAATACGCAATTAAGATATCTTTGTATATTGATATCAGCATATTGATTCGTCCCTAGAGTATGTCAATGCGCCTGACATTTGAGGGTCTCTACATGAGCTTTTATGATGTTTTCATCATGAATAAACCCTTTCCTTACAAGCCTCCTAAACAAACACATCTCACTATGTTACTGAATATCGGAATGAGTACAACTTTATAGGAAATTTATAGGCTGTAATCGCATTTAAACCATATGATCTCATTGGCTAGATATACGTAAGAGAAGATATAAACCCTTATTCAAACAGCTATTCCATGACTCATGTGGTTCAGTGATGACTTTTTGCCCTTCTCTCTTTATCTCCTTCCTTCTGCCTACATCTCTGGGTGATTACATCATGGTGAAGTTTGTTTATAAGAAAGAGAGGATATCCTCCAGAGGAAGATGTCATTGTTTATGTAGTCATGACATTCAATTTAGGGTGGTAAAGTCTCACAGTATTTCTATACCGTAATGTGTTCCTGTGTGCTTAGGTTTGCTGGGCACAGATTCCACGTCTTACCAGGGCTCTGGTTTGGTGAAGAACCATGAATGGGAGCCTCCTGTAGATGTTTGTCAGACCAGCTTGCATCTTCCAATAGGTCTGTTTCCATTTGAACTTCTACAGAAAAACACACAAAACAATTGTTTGGAGGGAGAAGAATGTGGGAAAGAAGTTAACCACAACATTGTGAGTCTGAGGGTAAATATTGGGCCCACGCATATGCTCAGTTTAGAGGGGTTATTATAGCCTATATCCTGTTATCCATTTAACAGGCTTAAAATACTCCACCAAAAGTTCAATTTAATGACCCAATATGACAGAATATTATGAAACTAAATATTATTTTTACTAAGAATAATCCTTTTTTATTTCATGATACCAGGTTTAAGTATTTGGCACACATGAGATTCTCATAAACACACAATGACTTTAGATTTTAAAGAACTGCCAGAGACTGTACTTTCAAATGTTTTCAATAAAGTTTCAATGTGATTTGTCAAACTGCAAGATGGATGAGGGGCTTACAGGATCAATTTTAAGGCACATAGGATGGCTTCTTTCAACAGTCTGGGAACATTTTGTACCATCAAAATATTCACTTGCAGGACATTTTGGAAATTTGGAAAACATAACTTTAAGATGTTGTTATTCTTCTTAAATATGATTGTTGCTTTTGCCTGCTGGCATAAGGCACTGCTTATATCTATATCTATATCTATATCTATGTCTAGCTATCCCGAGTGCCAGCTGACTCTTTCTTTCCTGTTGAAGGACACTCACTGAGCCAGGCGCCTGCTAGATATTTCCTCTGTTTGTCAGAAAGGTTGTTTTAAAGAAGCAAGCTTGCAGAAAGAGGAAAGGTATGAAAGGTCAAGCCAGTTAAAGCCAGCCATGCCCAAAACTACAGACTTGCCTGAGTTTTCATTGTCATTAACCTCAGACTTTGAAGTATGCCTCTCATCCTCTGGAGGTTTGTCTGGAAAAGAAAGATAAAGAGGAAGCAACAGATGAGTCACTAAAACTGATGTGTTTCTTTTAAATTGGCTGAAGCCCAACATGCATACTCCTAACATATTTTAGATATGCATATGCTTTATTGTGTAAAAAGGATTGTATCCAGACCTCTTCCTGGAGATTCTATGTTGCCTTTTTCCAGGCAGTTGTGTCCTCCATAGCCTGGGCAACACCTCCAGTGCAAAGAAGAGAGTGCTGTCTGCTTCTGCTTGTACACAGGCCGTGAGGACTGCCTATACCTGATCATCATCATCATCATCATCATCAATAAAGCAAAGCATATTTTTGAGAAGTGTAAGATCTGAGGTTAGAGTTTATGAGGTGACTCACGTGATGATTTGACAGTCAGGAGCTCCATCGGGACAGGGGTTCACTGATTTTACTGTTTGAGTCTCTGTGCAGAGTACGGCTGTGGTGACCACACGGTGGTTTACATACGCACACCAGTTTCTGACCAGAGAGAGGAGGTTTGGAAGGATAAAACAGAACAAAAACAAGGGAAAAGTGAAAGTTGAGAGCAGAGATTACATGCAATCACAGACTGATGAAGATATATGCTCTTGAGCCCCTGTTGTTTTCCTGTTGTACCCTTGTCGTTCTATTGGCACGTTCATTATGTTTGTTTTTTGCTTGCTGTATATCAGAGAGAATCTGATATGCACACATTGATTACGATGTTTACACATGCTCAATCTTATTTTGTCAAGTCTGTGTTTTTCTGTGTTGTAGTATTTCGTAAACATAGCCTATAAAGTGTGCAAATTCTATTCTGAAAAAATGACCTAGATTGCAATATCACTGGAGTTGCATCCTGTCGAATACTGAAATGCATGTTCTGAGTGCCGTTCTCATTATGAATTTTATAAAAGCTGACATAAAGGGACATAAGGTTTCCCCTGTTAGTTATTTTTCTTTGTGCTGTCTGTTGTTCCAAAGATGCAGTCTTATTCTAGTTAAGCTTATAAAACACAATTTATTCCCCTCAAATGACTTGGAGGCATTTCTTAGGGACTGTTCACATGGGATGTGTTCTTGCATCCATATTGTGTTTCTATGGCACACGTTGTTCTGCCTTTTAATTTAACACTATCAATGTTTCCATCCACCTATTCTTATGCAAACAAATGGATGATGGAAATGCCAAGATGCTCATACATTCTAAAAATGTGCATAAAAAAACATGAGCAGATGTAGTTTTTTATCCGTATAAGGCATGCACATAAAATGGAAACACATTTACTGAATAAAACCCTTGATGTGCAAAAAAGTAATGTGACTTTGGCTCAACATATCATGAGGTCCGAAAAAAAACAACAACAGTTGTCTAATTTCATTGCACAGCATCTTAAATGTTGGTTTGGTCATTCTGAAATGACTGAGACTAAATCTATGATGAAAATTGTAGGGTATATTATTACCTCCCAGTCCCAGAAATGTCTCACATGATTGCATTCCCAAAAACTAGGCATTTGCGTCCGAATCCAGGATAACATGACAGCGTTTATTGCATGCAGGCGCAAGTCATTCATAATGTATGAAAAAGAGCCACAGTGGCTTCCCCGATTGCAGCAACTTCCTTTTTTATTACAGATATTTTGTGCCAATTTCACAGAAAGTGACAATTTTGTTTTATTCGCAAATGTTTTAGGTGATGTTCCAATATTGTGCACAAGTTAAATTCCCAGCTTTGGAAGGAAGCATGGCTACTGTGTCTTTAAACAGCAAAGTGTGTTGCAAATGTTAAAGATGTCTGTCAAATGCACGTTTGCGTATGTACACAAATAAAAAAAAAAGAGTGCAGATGGACACAAAATGTATGAATTTGATTTTTTATCAATGTAGAAACAGCTCAAATTGTATAACATGTACATTCTGTTAGGTGTTTTTAAATGCAAGAACACATCTTGTATGTACAGTACAGCCCATTACTTGTGTTTTTCAACTGACCTTCCTTTGTGCATCCGTTTCAGTGTTGGTTTCAGAAACAAAGAGATTAGATATAAGTGGCCTGTTTCCTTTTGTTGCCACCTTGAACAGACGCTTTGTCCAGTAAAACATCAGCCCCTATTCAGCCACTGATTCAGTCATAGTTTGGCTGAATTCGAGCCCTGTCTGCCGCTTTATGGTTTTATCGTTAATCTGTCTCCATGTACCCACATCTGAACATCCTTCATCAGTCCACCTTTCTTTCATCCTCACCCCTCTTTTTTATCTCTCTTTTATTTTTCTTTAAACACCTAAACACTTTTGATTAGCACTCCTCCTGTGTCTTTTCTGGACACATCTGGTTCTCATATTCTTTTGTTCTGGTCCAGACTAAAAGCAAATGCCCTTGAAAGCTGCTAGGGGTACCTGTCCTCTGCCTCGCTGTTAAGCTAGTGAGCATGCCCAGTCCGGTCGAATTCCTCTCATCCTCAAGAAATCAGGAGAGAGCTGTTCTGAGAGCTACTGTGTGTGTGTTGTCAAGGCTGAAATATCAGCTAACACAGACTGAGCTACACTATAGAAGTGGACGGCTAAATTCTACGGCTCCTATACATATAGACCCCCTGATCAGTAGCCTATATGTATTGGATATCACAATGTAACTCTAGTCACTCCATACCTTCCCAGATCACTGAAGCCCTCACTTGTATCTTCATTGTAAGATTACTGTAATTAATAATGCCCTCTCGGGCCAATTCATTCGCTTTTTCTTTCTCAGAACAGAGGGAGAATGGAAAGGACTTTAGTCAGGGTAAATGGCATATTTAATAATATGATATTAAAGCAAGTCTTGTCTGTTCAGTGGGTTTTACTGATCGTTTAGCAAATAAAACAATTCCATAGAAAATATAATACCAGGTTTGGACACACTTGACTTGAATTTGTTTCTCATGATCTTAAAAGTTTATGCTTAAATGCTTAAAATTAGTTTTATAGACAAAAATATTTGTATGAAGGAATTACATTTTAAGTAACTAATTATTCAATTTTATTACAAACATTTGCCATTATTTTGTAATTTAAACAATATTTTAATACAATAATAGTTTTTAATTTTATTTTATTTTATGAATAGTTGCGCCAGATAGAGAAGGAAAAGCAGCCAATCAGAGGAAAAACATCCCATGATGCACCTCATATAAGCTGAGAGAATTAGCCTATTAGAGTTGTGAAGCTTGGCTACTTCGATTTGGATAGTTGATAGTTGATTTATAACGATTTTTTGGTCACTAAACAATGTCTACTTTCATTTCATTTATTTATCTTTTTTGATTTGTAGTAAATAGTATTAATAATAATAAAAAAAAAGGCATGTCCAGATTTCTGACTAGTGTAAAACTTGACCTTTGGTAAGTATCTTATTAAACAAACAAATATCCTTTGTATAATTCACGTCAAATTAACCACGGTCCATTCACACAAAATGTTATGTATAGTTATAAATATATATAGTTTTAAAAATGCCCATTTGACTCACCCTCTTTTTGCAGGTAGATGTATAGTCTCTTTTGAGCCAGCTGGAGGCACTGGGATTCTGTGATGCTCATGTGGCATCCCAAAGGTGACAGGCGTATGATGTGCTCTTCCTCCAATCCCAACAGCCTCCTCTTCCTCCACATCAGGGTCCCTGGCCCTCACTTCACTGTGGCAGCTCAGAGAGTTCAGCACGGCCAACAGCAGCAGAGGCACAGTCTGGGCCATCTCGCTTTCTAGAGGTACTGAAAGTGTTCCTCCGGATGGCAGTTTTAAAACTAGCCCTAAACAATCCTGGAAACTCCCCACCCCTCTTTCCTTCTCTCTCTCTCTCTCTCTCCGTGCAAACCAGCCGGTATCCTCACCAGTGTGTCTCTCTCCCCACCCTCTCAGTTCCCACTCCCCCTCTCTCTCTCTCTCTCTCTCTCTCTCTCGCTCCCTCCTCTCCCTTGACAGTATCAACACCCTCTAACAATAGGAGGAAATCTGCCGCTTGCTAACAACCATAAATCCATGAATTGTGCTACTTGTAATCTTACAGCACCCTTCCATACTCAAGCATGATGATGCTTTGCAAGACAATGATTGATTTCCGTGTTTAAACTTTTATAAGCATTTGAAAGATACTCTATCTAAAGCGCCATTGCATTCATGGATTTTATCAGTGTGTGTGATCACTAGGATTTAAATCTTTGACCATGTCATTTACTAGAACCATTCTACCAGTCCATATTAATTCCTTTTACTTAGGCTATTTAGTTTATATTCTTACACTGGTAACACTGTACAATAGGATTAAATTAATTAACATAGGTGTGATGAACTGACAATGAACAACAGCATTTGTTTACACTTTATTTTAAGGAGGCATTGTTATAGTGCAATTATGCAAATGAGCACTGAGTAATATTCATTAATATACTTACTGTAGGGTTAATGTTAGGTTTAGCTCGTAATTATGCTTAATTTACTGTTACTACAATATTTATAAATTAGTATTAATCTATTTTGTTATTCATTGTTAGCTCACTATAATCTTAATGCATAAACTAATGTTCACCAGTTGAACTTTACTGTATGCCAAAGGTTCCAAATAGGGAGTTTTCACAGCGATGCCAAAGAATCAATCATTTTGGGTTCTCAAAGAACCTTTCAGTAAATAGTTTTTAAAATAACATTTTTATGATCTATAAAGAACCTTTTGAACATTGATGTTAAAGGATATTCATGGATCCATAGATGCCACTAAAGAACCGTTATTTTTAAGAGTGTATTCTGTGGCTCAAAAAGGTTTCCAAAAGAAAGGGGGAAAATATGAAATAGATGTCAACACAGCTATATATATATGCTATGTTTCCCGTCCAGAGATTGTCTGCAGTGATAAATGGCAAGAGTTTTTATAACACACAAGAGTCCTTGTTCTTAGCCCTGACCCCGTTTCATAAACCATGCCTCCCAAACTCCATCCTCGGAGCAGACATCAGCTGCTCTCTCTCAGCCTGGAGAGAAAACATCCCACCAAAGGTCGGACTAGATTTAGAGAGTGGTGTGGTGTTTCTCTGAGTTTCTCTGTGGTGTGGTGGTCCTTGGGGTCTCCGCTTGACTGCCTCAACAGCGTACAGCTCAGCTGTGACAACAAACAGGGGGTCTCCTGGGCCGGGTCTCCAAGCCTAGCACTCAGTCTGTGCTTCACAATGTGGCTTCCTGTTAAAGTCTGTTGGCCTGACCGGACCTTGAGCAGGCTATAAACTTAAAGGGATAGTTCACCCAAAAATTAAACTTCTGTCATCACTTACTGACCCTCATGTTGTTCCAAACCTGTATCGTTTCTTTATTCTGTTGAACACAAAAATATATATTTTAAAGAATGTTGGCAGCACCCATTGAATTTTCCCCACTATGAAAGTTAATGGCTATCGTCAACTGTCTGGTTACCAACATTTTTCAAAATATCTTCTTTTGTGCTAAACAGAAGAAAGAAACTCAAACAGGTTTGGAACAACATGAGGGTGAGTAATTGCAACATTTTCATTTTTGGGTAAACTACCCCTTTAAGGAGAATGATAGGCTATTGTCTATTATTAATTTTTGGATGTTGTGATAAGAAGTGCATTTTAGTGCTGGACATGTTATAATTTAATTGTCTAAGATAAGTAGACTAGTGTAAAACTTTCTATAGCTTTTAAAAAGACTTCTAGAAAAGCTTTGATGCGAAGACACATTTAGCTAAAAACATTATTGTCTTCATCAAATTATTATTATTTAAATGGCTGAGCAGCCTATGTTAAATGACTACTGCTGTCTGAATTTTTTTTTTTTGAACTTCACTTTAAGGAGCAGATCCACATGGAACCTCCCACGCAGAACGGAAAATGCTTTACAGATTTCCAGAATTCATTAACTCTCCTGAGCCGTTCTTTATGTTTAATTGTTTTATTTAATAACGTATTTTCACAAAATCTTATCCTCCGCTCTTTCTGCGTTGGTTCATTGTCACACAGCTTTCTGGAATAGGCCTAAGCCTACTTGATTCTATTTGGTCAATCGCTGCGTTCAGATATTTCCCAATATGTGAAACACTAGCTGTCTGTCCACTCACATGACCCGGGTGAGTTAAACCGGCGCTATACTTTTTTATGATACTTATAACACTATAGATTCGCTCCCTCCATCTTGCATCTCAATTATAGTGACTTATTTTAGAATTATTTTAATACTTTTGTAGTGTTTGTTTTGCTTCTGTCAATCTTTTTGATCATAGTGAACTGTTTTTAGCGGAAGTTTTATAGGCTTTACGCCTTCTGTAGGCTATGATAGCCTAGGCTATTTGATAAACAAATGTCTAAGACCTCTATATTGATTAAAATTTTGCTGGAAAACCTGATGTAGCATCATTGTATTGCATTGCATTATAAGTTTTGCTCCCCACATTTAAGACTCTAGTGCTTTGAACTTAAAACTAAACATTTAAATAATAATATATTAAAACATACTGAGAGATATAGAGTGACAACTGATATGTAGGCCTAAGTCTGCTACTGTTATGAAGATCTCATTGATTTACCTTGCAAACTATCAGAATTTCATCATACTTTTTGGCCATATAAATATCAGCAACTGATCCAAATTTTATATTTTTGCTTTGCGCCTCTGGATAAAACTAAAACTAAAATATTTTTTTTTCTCCTCCTCGAGTATGAGCTCCATAATCTATTTTATCATACTATTTGAAAATGGTTTCACATGTCAGGCTTTAATATAATATACAAGTAAGAAGATTTTAATTAATAAGAATAACAAGTAAGAATAATTTAATATCCAATAATAATATTTCATGGCCGTATATTTATTTGGTGAGTAGAGCCTTAAGCGGGATAATGTAACAGTCAGACAGTGTCTTTTTACCAGTTAAGCACAATATCCACCTACATATTTCAAACTCTGTCCTTTCATTTGTTTTACTATAGTTTTAAGTGGGATCAGTGATCATCACCTGATGTTAATTCAGTTCCAATGGGAAAACCCAGCATGCAGAAAAACCTTGTGTATGCCATAAAAGCATGTTCTGACTGGCATGTGTTTGTTTTTAGAAGAACAGATAACAGCTGGTATACTCACATGCAAAGACCTGGCAGGGAGGTGAGAGGCCTTCAGATGTATTTCTGTCTGATATGTTTTGTACAGTGTTCCTCTCTTGAGTCTCTGATCCTTTCTGACAGTGTAGTATCGGCTTATTCTCAGCTCTCAGTTATGTCACGCTGGCAGAAGAACATAATAGATATAGATGACACAGCAGTCTTCAGCCTGATCAATGCTTCCGTTCTCTGCATGCTTATGATATCTTAAGTACTCAGGATCATTTCCTAGTCGGTGAGATATCAGTGCCACTTGTAATCTGACATCAGAGCAGAAATACGTCCTTTTCTTACCCCCTCCTTTACTATGTGCTTTTTTGATCAGTCATAGTCTTGTTTTGGGTTACATTTTTGCACTCAGAGTGAATTAATAGTTTATTAATGATGTAATTCATAATTCATCACTGGTGATGTTTGTATTATTCAAGGAAGACTCCATTACTACAGAATATTTCATTAGTTATTCATAACTGCTGAGCTTTATGTTTTTTTTAAACTGAGCTATTATTTCATTTGAAGATCTTCTTTCATCCATAATCTTAATTCATGTGTACACGTATAGTACTTTTTATATTGTATTTAATACATTACACAATTGTTAATCTACTTGACCATACAAATTCTTTAGTCACAAAATATATTGAATGACTCTGTATTTTATATTAAAACAAACCTCATCTTGTATGGTTCATTGTTGTTTTATAGTCATTCCAGATAACTGATGTAGAATGTCATGTCATTCACTCATAACCTGTAAACTGTTTAATCCCGCATAGAAACAGCTGACCATCTGATGCACAGCGGAGAAGACGAGCAACCCTGTCTGATTCCATCAGAGATTACAGCTCTCAGGCATCAGGGTTCTTTCACAGCCTCTATTTCCTGTGTCAATCATCATTATGTGGTCCTTAACCAATCCGCAGCCACCAGGTGGGTTGGCATTTACCACCCTCATCCAATCAAATTGCATCACACCAAAGAATTCCTGCTGAGTAGTGACTTTCAGCTGACAATTCTAATATGTTTAGCATGGAAAGTAAGGAATGATTCAGCTGTTTTTGTTTGCCTTTTTTTTTACATTTGCAGGTCTGCTGCAAATAAAACATGTTATTTAAATTTTCCCAAAACACTGGCAACGTTAACCGTATATATCGTAACAAAAAAATATTCTATCCTCGTAATAAAATAACATATATATTATGTATTAACATGCAGTGTACATGCCCAACGCTCTGCAAAAGAAGAAAACACATACAAACAGAAAAATGCAAACAGCCTGAGCGACCGGTCTATCTTCCAACGGACGGTCCAAAGGAACACTTTGCCAGATTCGTTGAGTGGGTGCTGGTGAACAATGACTCCCCATTGACCATCTGCCTGGCTGATGACCACACCGACCCCCCACTCCACATCCAGTAACCAGCCATCCACCACCAGCAAGCTGCAAGATGGATTTGCTAGAGCCCACCGCTGACTGTGGAGATTGGCCTGCAGTGCTGGACAAGTCCGAGCCTGCAATGAGGATGGAAGTTGACATGAGTGTAGTGGAGCTCAAGGGCAAGTAGGGAAGCCCAGCCCTCAACCTTGCGTTATACCTTACGTCTGTGGATATTATTAACTTGGCCTCTGGACATTATTTGAAGGATTTGTTAAAGGGGTCCTTGATTATGATTTATCTTTTTTACTTTAGTTAGTGTGTAATGTTGCTGTTTGAGCATATTCTGCAAAGTTACAATGCTCAAAGTTCAATGCAAACGGATATATTTTCTTTTACAGGAATAACTTTTTAAGGACTACAAACGGCAGGTAGGGACTACAACGAGTTTCTTCCCGGGTCGGTGACATCACAAACCCTAAAATTTGCATAAACCCTGCCCCCGGAAACACACACCAAAGGAGGTAAGGCCATGTTGGGCTGCTTTAGAGAAGAGGAAGAATTGTTGTTTTGCTGTTTTTTACACCCAGGAAAAAGTTTGTCCTAAGGCTGACAAACTTAGAGAGGTTAACACTTATTTTTAACACTGTTCCTGAACATTATATCCTCAACGTTTGTCTGTGCCCTGCACATTTTACGGAGAATAGCAGACAGTCAGAGTACAATGCAGGCTATATGCACAAAAGCTTCTCCGTAACCATGGAGTAAAAGACATAGCCTACGTAAAAGAGGTAGCCATTTTCATTTTGTCGGGACAATCTGTTGTTTATGGATCTTGTCTTATTATTTGTAGTTGTGTTTTCTATTAACAGTTCCAATTATAAATTGTTGTTACGATAGCTATGATGTAACTGAAGGGCAAAGTTTTGCCTCGCTAGCCTGCTAACTAACATTACAGTCTTGATGTTGTTTTTAGCTTAGCTTTTGTAAGCTCATGCTTTTGTAAGACTGTTTACAGTCCCTTAGGACAATTATCCATGATTTTGTGATCAATTACTGTTTGTATTACCATAGTTTTCTGACAAATATGATTAAATGGTGGATAACTTCGTATTTATAAGAAAACAAACAAACATACCACTCTAAAACGTCCTGTAAAATCCGTGTTTGCAAAGTCCGTGCTTGAAATCCGTTCAGCACAATCCTCTTGTTCATTAACATTATCAGGGTCTGAATCGGGTTCGAAATGGTTTGAAATTGACGCCATCGTTAATATTTATATCTGAGTAGAGCTTGCGGTTATTGAAGGGGCGAGACATTTCCCAAACAAGCAGCTACCAATCACAACACACTAGGCCAGCTAACCAATCACAGCACATTTTATATTTCGGAAGGAGTGGCTTAATCAAAAAACGACTTGTTCGACCAGACTGGGGAGAGAGTTGTAATAATGTAAAATAATGCGTTTTTTTTAACAATCAAGTACGAAAACAAATTCTAGTACACCCCAAAAACAAAACTCAGACTTTGTAAAAGGGCATATTAGGACCTATTTAAAGGTCTTTGAGGAGGTAATACCTTTTAATCTCCTGTTTCAAATCGTTCCGCCTAGCAGGGCCGGCCCTGACCAATTTGCTGCCCTAGGCAAGATTTTACCTGTTACCCCATGCATCACAGCCCATTTCACCCCGTCATTGTGTTCATGATTATTTAGCCTATATACACACACACACACACACATTACAGCCTAAACACAAATAGCAAGAGCATTGCATCTAGCATTCAAGTCATGTCCCCCTTTTTTATAGCGCTTTAGGCAGCTTTACAGTGAAAACAGGAAATCGTTTTTTGTTAATAATAATAATAATAATAACAATAATTCATTATATTTATATAGCGCTTTATCTGGGACCTCAAAGCGCTTTACAAGGAAGGGGGGAATCTCCTCAACCACCAGCAATGTGCAGCATCCACCTGGATGATGCGACGGCAGCCATATTGCACCAGTACGCCCACCGCACACCAGCTTATTGGTGGAGAGGAGACAGAGTGATGAAGCCAATCAGTATACAGGGATGATTAGGAGGCCATGATGGACAGAGGACAAGGGGCAGATTTGGCCAGGATGCCGGGATTACACCCCTACCCTTTCGAAAGACATCCTGGGATTTTTTATGACCACAGAGAGTCAGGACCTCGGTTTAACGTCTCATCCGAAGGACGGCAAAAAGTTGTTGTAAAAAAGTTATTAATTTAGTTATTTATATAGGCTCTCTGGATAAAACAGTGATGTCATCGTCCAAATGTCATTCATGCACAAACTATTCATTGAGCACTGGCTCAATACTAGCTTCTTTTCCAGCTGATGGCCACAATCTTCCTCTAAAGCTAAACTATGGCACGTTTTCACCATAAATTAAACTGTGAAATGTCTTCTTTAATGTGAATTTTACACAAACGTTGATATTTTTAATAGACAATTATAAAAATATCATTACTAATTTTGGCAAATACATTTTAAAAATACCATATAAATAAAAAATATATATTTTTAAAAAACTGAACGCAACAGAGACTTAGCACAGCGTTCGTGGCTCGACTAGTCGAGACTGTTTTCCAAGATGGCTCCTGCCTGTATACGCGTAATGTACTGTCTTTATAAAGTATCTTCTTATTAAACTGTCTGTACACTTACAAAGTTCTCAATGCGTCCCCAATTGCATGTAGGGACGGTTTTCATGTTTGCATCCCAGAGAACGATCGACTCGGTAACCATGTGTTAATTACCCCTAGGTTCATTTTCACCGGAATTGTCCTTTAAGCACCCTCAAACGAAAGCAATGCTGTCTACATTGGATGCGGCGAGGGGCAACGCTACACAACAAATTACCAACAGTAAACTGATCGCGCGCGCTCTGTTTCTGACACAATTCACTCGCTGGGCGAGGGAAGATTGATGCGCCAGACCGGAGTTGGGGGACTTAGTTAAGATTTTGTGGAGTTTTTTTGCTTTATTTGGTAGTATGACTTATTAATGGTTTTAAAATATTATTAGTATAAAACAAATAACTCGTTCGCTCATTTTGGCACCCCTAGCATTTGCCTATTCCACCTATGCCGTGGGCCGGTCCTGCCGCCCAGCCCTGAATCTCCTGTTTCCCTGCTGGTTGAGCCCAGCCCTGAATCTCCTGTTTCCCTGCTGGTTGAGCCCAGCCCTGAATCTGCAGTTTCCCTGCTGGTTCCGCCCAAACCTGAATCTCCTGTTTCTCCAATGGTTCCGCCCAGCCCCATATTGCCTGTGATTCCTCCCAGCCTCCCACTTCCACCTCCTCTGAAAGCCATTACCTCAGACCCACCTCTACGGAGTCTCTTCAGTCCCTCAGCATCTCCTACACAATCCTGTGAGGATCAGCCTCGGTTCTTCAGGCCACCAGCACCGCCTAGCCCAGAGGATCCCCAGGCTCCGCCTACAGCCTCGGTACCCATCGCTCCACCTCAGCCTGTCGACCCACCGTCCACGCCTTTGCTCCTCCCTCCCTTGGCTCCACCTGAAACTATCGTCCTGACAGCTCCACCAAGCTCCCTCATCCCACCAGCTTTGCCTTTGTCTGACCTTGTCCCACATATACCTTCAGCTCTGTCTGCCTCGGACGCTTGTTACCACGGCTGCACCTCGGTCTCCAGTACCATTGACGTCCCATGGGCTCTTCGGCTCCTTCATCTGTCATCCCCTCGGGTGTCGTCTGCCAAATCTCCACCATGGCTCCTTCCTCCCTCGACTCCGCCCCGGGGCTTCGTCACGGCGGGTTTTTTGGACCTCCATCTGGCTCCTCATGCACCTGGTTCCTCCCACCCTCCACTCACCCATGGACTTTTCTGTTTGCCCTGGACTATGGTTGTCTGTCTTCTGTTCCAGAGTCCCCCTCCAGAGCCCCTGCCTTCCCCCGTCAGTTGTTACTTGTATAACATGAGAACGAGCCTTTCCCGGTTTTATGTTCTGAGTTATGTTCCGTTTCTGAGTTATGTTCTGGGCATTAAGGTCAGAATGGGTTGCAAGTGGTTAGCCAGCAGTGCATTGAGGGAGGCGGAGGAGCGCCTTCATCATGCTGACATTGTCGGGTCAGTGACCCAGGGTATGCAAGGGCTAAGTTGCTCAACCAGGGCAAGTTGAAAGTGGACGAAGGGACCGGTGTGGCATGGTGCAGAGTAGTATCTGTAAGGGAGAGGAGGAAAATTGACATGTTAAGTCTGCAGCCATGAACAAGCAGGGCAGCTGGATAAGATGGGAGAGAGCGTGGTAGAGGGTTCTGACCTGGCGGGACATCTGGGGCATGGACGAGCACCAGACTTCGTTTGTGTTGTGTTCTGTATACGGTGTCCTACCTACTCCATCAAACCTCCATACATGAGGGTTGGCAGAGAGCCACAACTGCACGTTCTGTGGAAGGCCAGATAGCCTTGAGCACGTTCTCTCCTTGTGCAGGCCAAGTTTGATGGATGGGAAATTTCGATGGCGACATGACCAAATTTTTACTCAGCTGGCTTCAGGGGTGGAGCAGAATGAAAACAAAACAACTTCTTTTATTCAGTTCCTGAGGTCTGGGGTGAGTGTGCGAGAACAGGGAGGAGGAGTAAAGGAGTCCTGGCCACAGAAAATTACTGGGAGTTGCGGTCAGACCTTAAGAAGCAGTTCAAATTCCTAGAGGAAATAATCCATAGCCTCAAGACTCTTGTGCTCTGGTGGAAGGGAATCAAGCAGGTGTTACTTATCGAGCTGACAGTACCTTGGGAAGAGAGGATGGAAGAAGTACACAAGCATAAGCTTTAGAAATATCAGCCATTAATTCTCGAGTGCCATCAGAAAGGATGGAAGGTTTGGAACCTGCCGGTGGAGGTTGGCTGGCTGCAGGAGTTTCGTAGGGCAGTCGCTTGGAAGGACTTGGACTGCTTTGGATTGACGGCCAGGCTAGAAAGCGGAACAGAAACCAAACAGGCAGAACTAGCATCCTGGTGGATATGGATAAAATCAAATGAGCGATGGCAAAACCAACATGGTGAAGAGCTAAGAACACCTTGAGTTTGGAGTTGGGAGAGCGAGGGTGGAACTAAGACTCTTACCATCACAAATCATTTTGTAAATATATATATTTTATATATATATATGACTACGCAACTGATTATATTATATTACATACATTGTAATGTATATAATAAAATAAATGTAATAGTACACACACACAAATAATACACAATATAAAAAAGTATTTTATATATATACTAAGCAAATTAATTTATGACATATATATTAAGTTATAGTATACATATTACACACACATATATAAATAATAATTAAATATATATATACACTCTCAAAAAATATGATATTAGTAATGGTAAAATATTTATTTTCATGGGCCTGATAAAAATGTTTATACACTCAAATGAATTCAGAGCACATGTCCCCAAGGTGAATGAGGATGGCAATAATTGTAAAAATCATCTGGTTTTAATGCACTGCTGGCTAGAGCGTAATAAATATGTAATCAGTCTGTTCTACATTGCTGTGAGAAGCAGTGCGCGTCTGACGTGTGTGTGTGTGGTGGGTGGAGGCTGTAGCCGCAGCACGACTTAAATGCACTGCAGCATCCAGCAGGTTCTGTCTCTCTGCATCCTGTTCTCTTGCGCCTGCTCGCCTCTCTCTCTCTTTCTCACTCTCATTCTACTGCTTTCTGTCCAGGGTGTCCGTGTATCCATCTGTCCCGGCGCAGAATCTCTCTGTATTCCTCTCCTGTCATCTGAAACTTTCAGCATTTAGCCAGACACCGTCAGTCCTAGCAAACCCTACCAGGCCCAGTCCGTCTGCAGAGCACCATAGTCAAACTCAACGTCCAGGATGGATGCTCTAATGAAGGGATTCTCCATGGCCAAGGAAGGAGTGGTGGCCGCCGCTGAGAAAACTAAAGCTGGGGTTGAAGAGGCAGCTCTCAGGACCAAGGAAGGAGTAATGTATGTGGGTAAGTGCAGATGTTTGCTGCTAGCCTCTCTGTGTGTGTCCCACGCAGGATAAAATAATGCAGTTCTGACAGTGATAATAATAGCTGTGTTCTGTAAAGGTCTTTGCAATTATTCCCAATGGATTCATTGCAGATGTGATGGATGAGCCTGGATTTCATTACTATGTGTGTGTGTATGTGTGTGTGTGTGTGTGAGTGTATTTTGAGAGGAGGGTCTCAGTGAGGTTGTGCTCTAGTCTGCTGAGGATCTGTGAGAGTTGTAGATGGAGGCATCTGCGAATGTGAGATTCATGAATGATAAAAAAAACAATGCTGCCAAAATGGTGCAGGGAACAAAACCTTGGGTGTGGTGAAGATGAGAATGATGGTAGTACAGACCTGAACGGGACACAGTAAAAGCTTATAAATACAATGACAATATCAGCGTGCACTAATTTTTCAAAATAAATAAATAAATGTTTTTTAACACATAAACACGTGTTTTACACAGTTACACATAATAATTTAAATTATTTGATATTTATTTAATTTAATAAAGTTGTCATTATAGATCTAGGCATTATAATAATATAATATAATATATATATATATATATATATATATATATAATATACAATTTAACAAAGCATAGTTGTATTATATTCCTCATATAGTTGAGGAATATAATAGTATGATTTGGTGCCGTTACTAATTTTTTATTCATGCATAAAATTGCATTGTGCACTACAATGCTGTCGAAATGCCATTTTTAGGCAGAGATGTGCTTTTTTTAGCCTTTTTTTTTTTTACTGATTTCCTACATGCACTGATGTGCATGTGAAGAAGAGATATACCTGTTATTTATCTATCCAATATTACATGAATACATGAATACATTATTTCATCCTGCATGCATTATAAAGTGTTGTTTATGTGCATGTGAACGAGAGAGAAAGTAAGGGGGGGCATAAAGGGAGCGGATCAGCTGAGCACTGCAGCATTTACTCCCTCCCCCTCTGTGCTTGCCGTCTCCATGCGTATGTGTGTGTGAGAGAGAGCGTGTGCCGATGCAGCAGGATTTGCCTGGTTGTGAGTGGACTGAGATGACTAACGCTCAATCCTCTCCCTATGCCACCGTAGAGAGAGAGATGGAGAAATTAGGTGGAGAGCTCAGTGTTATGTCATAGGCTTGTAGCCCCATAGTGTCTACTTATGCTCATCACAACAGAAATGAACAGATGGCATAAGGAGAACACGACAGACGACTGAGACAGAAAATACAAACTACAAACACGTTCAATGTAAAAAGATGACTATATTCATTGCACGGCCAATTTAATTTAATGGACAGGGTCTCAAAATGACCTACACACCATAGAGCGTTCCAGCTCTCCTCGATGTAATTTTTATCACCTATAAATCGACAGTGGTAATCTTACCTAATCCAATCAGATCAACAATCAACCTAGCATGCATGTGGGTGCGATGTAATCTTTATAAGCACTCCTCCACCAAGGTCACCTGTGCAGAGGTCACAGGCCTGCAAATCCGAATCTCACCGAAGTGCACGTATTGTCTGGAGACTTCAGAGTGCTTATATGGCATTGTGTGCACTAGGGTGTGAAATCATTACTCGGGTTGATTGTTACGAAGGTAGGTTACTCTGTTTGTGAGTGAGAAAGCTACTGCGTTTGGTACTGTGAATGGCCTTTGATCCTCTGATTTTCTGAAGATGCGGTGTCATCAGCATCAGCGTATGACGCAGTGTCTTACGCTGGTCTCCTCGACTACAACCGATCTTGCAAACCCTTTATCAACAAGCAGCTCAGATTCCTCTGACAAACAGATCATGTGTATTTGAAAAGCAAACAGAGCAGATAGACTTTGACATATATAAAGTGATCTCCTTTAAGGCACATACAGGAAGACAGATGTACTCAGCCATGCAGACACTACTCAAAACTAAGCTCTCACGTAAAGAAAGACAGGGATGGATAGAGAAAGAGAGGGAGAAAGAAGGGAACTCTCTCAGAATAGAGAAGGATAGACTTTAAATTGAAGACATACTGAAATATGGAAGCAGGTTGCATCCAAATATTACACAATTTCAAGATCTGCTTAGACTGCACTAATAACCAAACAGCTGAAATGATGTCCTTTATGTTTAATTTTTAAATGTATGATGACAGCAAGACTGAGATCTGTGTAATATAATGATATTGAGGGTGGATGTAAGACCGACAGGAAAACCCTTTGAAGCATCTGTTAATGAAGTGTTTGGTATCTTATCAGCTTTAAAGTGGTGCTGGAATTCCCCTCTATTTGTACTGATCTGAATAGTCCTCTATCACCTGTGAATAGAGACGTGAGCAGGATTAAATGATGAGATCAGATTGCTTAAACATGAGACTTGCATTTTGTATATGTCTTAATGTCTCAACAATGTTGCATGTTGTTGAAAATCTGTATACTTTGCATATTTGTATATTGCTTAATGTTTATTGTGTTTGTGCATTTGTATAATTTTTCACTTATAATTAAAAACATATATACACACACACACACACACACACACACACAAACACAGTGTGTATACATTACAACAGCGAAGATGCAGCACAAATTATTCATGCTTTTCTAAAACCATTGTCTATTATTATGACTATATCTATGTAAAAATTATTTACTATTTACACTATACTGTTTAAAAGTTTGGGGTCAGTAAGATGTAAAAAATATATATATAGAGAGGAGAACTTTTATCCAGAAAGAAGGCATTAAATTGACCAAAAGTGTCATTAAAGGCATTAATAATAAACCAAATGTTTCTGTTTTGAACTTTCGATTCATCAAAGAGTTTCCACAGAGTCCACAAAAATACTAAGCAGCAACAACTGGTTTCAGCATTGATGATAATAATAAGAAATGTTATTTATAATTGTAATAATATTTCACTTACTATTTTCACTGTATTTTTGATCAAACAAATGCAGCCTTGGTGAGACTTCTTTCAAAAACATTAAAAAATCGTACTGTGGCGAGCAGGAGGAGGCCGAGGGCCGTGAGAGAACGGCGCGAGGCCGGTGGTGTGAGTGATAATGTCGAATGACAGCTGTGAGACGCACCGGTCTCGCATCTCTCACGGAGGAGCGGAAGCATAAAATGAGGAGCGACGACAGTGAAGATCGAGAGAGGAACAGGCCTGATTTTATGTTGTGTTTTGTTTCTCTTTTGTGTAGCCAGCAGTCGTCCGCGAGGGGCTGCTCTGGCGGATACTTTTGTTTTTGTATTTATTTTATTTTATTATTAAAATCTTTAAATGTTCGCCAGTTCCCGCCTCCTTCATCCCTGAATCTTAAACATTGCTACACTTACCAACCCTAAACCATCGAACCGTAGAGTAAGCCTATATTTCACATTTTGACATCAGTAGGGTTTGCTTTTATATGGAGCTCATTCTTCTGTGTAGTTGTAAAATAGGGTTGTTGCACCATTCTCATAAAGAACATGTCATGTTTATTTCTTTCAGGCAACAAGACAAAGGAGGGAGTGGTGTCGGGCGTAAACACAGGTGAGAAATTATTAAGTGTGCCTCTTTAGAAAATAGAAATTGAGAATTGAGAAGTCATTGACATACACTATCCCTCACAGTTGCCCACAGGACCACCGACCAGGCGAATATTGTGGGTGAAACAGCGGTAGGCAGTGCTAATGAAATGGGGCAGAAGACAGCAGATGGGCTGGAGAATGTGGGTGCATCAACCGGCATGGTCAACCCGGTGAGTGTTCAGCGCTCTCATGCAGTTCTCCACTGGCACTAGATATCATCCTTTTAGATGATATTTATCTTTCTGTTTAATATTTCATGTGTATTGCATTTCAAAGACCTTTAAGTCTAGCCAAACGGATCAATGTCTAACCTGGGTAAAGGCAGTTTTGTTTGATAATACTGCACTGTACTACATGTAGCTACTGTATTTACTCTGTGTTTTGTGTCTAACATATTCTGTTTGTTCCCCCCACCCCCGTACAACTGTGCTGTTGACAGGATGAGGCTTTATATGAGGTGCTTATTAAATGGGCTTGGGAATGGTGGTTTATGAGACTGAGCTTTAAATTTAGCTGAATGCTGTATGACAGACAACACACTGATGGGGCAAATGTGTCTGCAACCATCCATATAACAGCAGAGTTCAGTGGCCTTCGTTCAATCCCCACTGGAGTCATTCTCTTCATTGTGCATAATAAGATCGAATGGCTGCATTGATCACCTGGATTCCCTTAAGTTCATGATTTGTCAGTGTTCAATAATTTGCTGGAGAGAAAACTACTTCTGCTCATAACTCAAGGGAGCAGACCCATGTTGTTATTATTTATATACTATTATATAAATAAAATTTCATTTCTAATTCTAGTTTAAGTTTAAATTTGTAATCTAATATTTATATTCTATTTTATATCAGCAATATTCCTAATGAAGGTTTAGCTAACAATAACAACACTGGAGCTTTAGTCACTGCCAACTAAGTGAATTGTTGTTCTGAATCTACACTAATAGCATCATCAAGAGAAGCAAATATTCACATAACACGCAAATGACAGATCTATCGGTAACACTTTACAATAATAGTGCATGAATAATCATGTACTAATACCTGAATTAATCATTACTTTACTATGAACTAATGATGAGTTACGACATGTACTAATGAGGAACTAATCTTAACTACGACATGAGTCATATGAATTCCTGCATGAATATACCATCTTAACTACATGTTAGTACATGCTTGGTAATAAATGTATATTAATTAACATTTTGAGGTAAATTAAATCAAATATGCTATAGAAAATGGACACATTTTGTGGCCCAAAAGAAGAGCAAGAACACAAGACTAACATCCGACTGCATTATGATGTAAACCAATCCATAAAATAACCATCATCTGTGCTAACACTGATTTTAATTTTGAAAATTGCATCTATGTTTCTTGATGGCAGCAGTGGAATCACTTAAAACAGAATGAGATTAAATTGTTTTTATTGTGTATTCAATGAGTAAGGTTACATTTAAATACTGCAAGACATCTAGTCATTCACTGATGTTTGTGACAGTTGCTGGTGTCAAATTTATGAACAATTTTACATTGTGCCCTTTTAGTACATCTTTCTTCTGATCTAGAGCATGTTTGATTTAGTTTACCCCGAAATGTTAATTAATAATTAACAAGCATGTACTAACGTGTAGTTAAGATGGTATATTCATGCAGGAATTCATATGACTCATGTCGTAGTTAAGATTAGTTCCTCATTAGTACATGTCTTAACTCATCATTAGTTCATAGTAAAGTAATTATTGATTCAGGTATTAGTACATGATTATTCATGTACTATTATTGTAAAGTGTTAGCGATCTATCCTTATATTTACCTGTCTAATACAATCATTCCCATTGCATCAACTAACAGCTTGTCCACTCTGTCATGTCTTCTACCAGAAGATGTATTCTGGCAGGACAGACCACGTAAATGACACTAAAGCAGTTACACTTTTACATCCTCAGACAGCTTATCAATGGCAATGTGCATTTCTAACTGCTCATACTGCATGTTTTCCCTGCACAATATTACTTAATATTACTTAATAATACTTAATATTACTTAATCTAAGAGAGTGGTTCTCAACCAAGGGCCACAGCAAAGTTCCAAGGGAGCCTTAAGATGACACCTAAAAATCAAGATATTTCTTATTTTAACTCACTCTCTTAACAACTAGGGTTCCCAACTTCCCACCACAGTCTTGAATATATACGAGAAAGCCCAATTTTAAAAGTGTGATTTCAAGAATATTTAAATATATTGTTATGGACAATGGAGGGTCTTGGAGTCAAAAAGGTTGAGAACCACTGATCCCAAAAAACATGGATTTTAGCATATGATTGTAGGAATCAAATCCCGTATTATTAATATTGTCGCTTAGATGTAACTGCAGGTCCGCAAAAGCGCACGTCACAGCAGTCTGAGAACAGCAGCACCGGAAGTTAGGGTGGTGCTGAGGATCGCATACCTCGCTTCAACCACTACCCCTACCCCTCTCCATTACTGTACCCCAACGAATGCTCAACTGCACCCAACCACTGAACGTACCCTTAATGACGCTATAAGCTCCACCCCAACACCGGTCTGAGACTGCAGGCCTAGCGCTGCTGTCCTCAGACTGCTGTGACGTATGGCTCTGCGGTCCTGCAAAATACCTGCAGTGCTCCTAAGCTGTCACAAAGAAAAGTGCGTACGCCTGCTTGGAACCTGACGCTGTGTTAAGCACCGCTTTGATAAATCTGAACATTGGTGTGGATTTTAGCGTACGCACACTTCTAAGATCAAATCTTTGCATACACGTTTTATAAATGAAGTCACAAAGGTTTGTCTTCGCAATCGCTCATCAAAATCGACCTTACTCCGCCTTTGAAACGACTATCCTTTTTGGCAAATGTTACAGATCGCAACATTATTTTTTTAATTTTGTTGAAGGACGGGAAGATTTGATGGGGATGTAGAGAAGAAAGCTAGGACTAAGACTGAGTCCTTTGAGGAGGACAGTGACAGTGACTCAGCAGAAGAGCAGAACAAATAGAGAGAGAGACTGTGGAAGAAGATGTGCCTGCCAGCTGCATTCACCTTCCACAGGAACTCCTTGGCCATCGATTACATCCCTCCCTCCTTCCCTCCATCCCTGCAGAGACAGCAGTCATAACACACTGCAGTAAAGAGACATTGTCCCTCTGCACAGGGAGTGTCTGAGAGTCCAGGCCTGTGGCTGTGCTGCATCCCTGCATGTCTGAATGGATATTCTTTAGTATGGCTATGACAAAAGCAATGTTATTGAGCTCTGTAATGTTTGAAGATTCACTGCTGAATATATGAATGATAGGGGAGCTGAAGACAGGAGCAGCTGTATCTTGGATCTTAATGGTGTGTGTATTCCACAGGGTGACTTCTCTCATGGGGGCGGCATGGAAGGAGGAGAGGGTGGAGAGGTAAGTACGGAGAAAAAAAAAACTTTGCATTAAAAATGTTACTGCTTGTCCCATTTTTTAATTTTTTTATTTGTCAGATAAACTTGTTTCTAACATAAAATTAGCATGTCGTAAATTGTTTTAAACAAATATGTCTCCCTTGTAAAATTGAGGATTTAGCCTGTTCTGCCTCAGAAGTCTTATAGCCTCTGATTAATTCTCCTGAAAAAAAATTCAAATAAAATTCTATATATATATATATATATATATATATATATACACTCACCGGCCACTTTATTAGGTACACCTGTCCAACTGCTCCTTAACCCTTAATTTCTAAGCAGCCAATCACATGGCGGCAACTCAGTGCATTTAGGCATGTAGACATGGTCAAGACAATCTCCTGCAGTTCAAACCGAGCATCAGTATGGGGAAGAAAGGTGATTTGAGTGACTTTGAACGTGGCATGATTGTTGGTGCCAGAAGGGCTGGTCTGAGTATTTCAGAAACTGCTAATCTACTGGGATTTTCACGCACAACCATCTCTAGGGTTTACAGAGAATGGTCCGAAAAAGAAAAAACATCCAGTGAGCGGCAGTTCTGTGGGCGGAAATGCCTTGTTGATGCCAGAGGTCAGAGGAGAATGGCCAGACTGGTTCGAGCTGATAGAAGGGCAACAGTGACTCAAATAACCACCCGTTACAACCAAGGTGGGGAGAAGAGCATCTCTGAACGCACAGTACGTCGAACTTTGAGGCAGATGGGCTACAGCAGCAGAAGACCACACCGGGTGCCACTCCTTTCAGCTAAGAACAGGAAACTGAGGCTACAATTTGCACAAGCTCATCGAAATTGGACAATAGAAGATTGGAAAAATGTTGCCTGGTCTGTTGAGTCTCGATTTCTGCTGCGACATTCGGATGGTAGGGTCAGAATTTGGCGTCTACAACATGAAAGCATGGATCCATCCTGCCTTGTATCAACGGTTCAGGCTGGTGGTGGTGGTGTCATGGTGTGGGGAATATTTTCTTGCCACTCTTTGGGCCCCTTGGTACCAATTGAGCATCGTTGCAACGCCACAGCCTACCTGAGTATTGTTGCTGACCATGTCCATCCCTTTATGACCACAATGTACCCAACTTCTGATGGCTACTTTCAGCAGGATAATGCGCCATGTCATAAAGCTGGAATCATCTCAGACTGGTTTCTTGAACATGACAATGAGTTCGCTGTACTCAAATGGCCTCCACAGTCACCAGATCTCAATCCAATAGAGCATCTTTGGGATGTGGTGGAACGGGAGATTCGCATCATGGATGTGCAGCCGACAAATCTGCGGCAACTGTGTGATGCCATCATGTCAATATGGACCAAACTCCCTGAGGAATGCTTCCAGCACCTTGTTGAATCTATGCCACGAAGAATTGAGGCAGTTCTGAAGGCAAAAGGGGGTCCAACCCGTTACTAGCATGGGGTACCTAATAAAGTGGCCGGTGAGTGTATATATATATATATATATCATCGTTTTGGGGGTTGGTAAATCTCTAAGTTGGCATTCAATTGATAAAACAAATACAATAAAAACAGTAATGTTGTGAAATATTACAATTCAAAATTTATTCTTTTATAAATCATTCTAGTATGCTGATTTGTTGCTAAATTATTTTTTATTAAAAAACATATTGTTATAAATTTTGAAGACAGTTTTGCTTAATATTTTTGCAGAAAACTTTGGTATATTTTCTTTCAGGATTCTTTGCTGAATATAAAATTCAAAAGAACAGCATTTATTTAAAAAAAAAATATATAGATATATTTTAAATGTCTTCGCTTTTGATCTATTTAATGCGTTAATTTTGAATTAAAGTATCCGAGTTTTGAACTGTAGTTTGTATATAACATATAGTGTATAGTGAATATAATAATTATCTATGCTATTCTATATTATAATATATATATTTTAAAATGAATGAATGCTTTATACAACCCCATTTCTAGAATAGTTTGGACATTTTGTAAGATGCAATCAAATCAAGAATCTGTGATTTGTCAATTATCTTGAACCTTTATTTAACTGACAAATGTACAAAGAAAATATTTCCAAAACTTAATTCTATTTTGTACATATAAACAAGTTTTGATTTTGATGGCTGCAACACACTCCACAAAAGTTGGGACAGAGGCATGTTTACCACTGTGTCACATCACATTTCCTTTTAATTACACTTTGTAATCATTTGGGAATTGAGGATACTAATTGTTGAAGTGTTGCAACTGGAGTATTTTCCCAATCGTGTCTGATACAAGACATCTGCTCAACAGTCTGTGGTCATCATTGCCTGATTCTCCTTTTCATGATGGGTCATACATTTTCAAAAAGAGACGGATCTGCTGGTGCAGAATGTCTAGAAACCACTCAGTTTTAGCATGTGCAGAATGAGGCCTGGAATTGTCTTGTCTTCCCAGGAAAGATGTCATCTTGATGGCAGTATATGTCTCTGTACAATCCAAATATATGCCTCGTTGTCAGTGATGCCCTCACACAAATGCAAGTCACCCATGCCGCTTCACTGATACACCCCAATACCAGGACAGATGTTTGCTTTTGCACCCGTCACTGATGAAAATCTGGATTGTCCCTTTTGTCTTTGGGACTGAGAAGCCAATGTCTGTTTTTCCCCAAAACAAGCTGAAACATTGACTCATCTGACCACAGCACACACAGTCTTTTAGACCAGTTGAGATGAGTGCGGGCCCAGAGAACTCACCAGCATCTCCACATGCTCAAAGGTCACGCACATTCAACGGTCTCCTGCCTTGCCCTACACAGACTGAGATTTCTCTGGAATCCCGGAATCGTTTCACAATAATATGCATGGTAGATGGTGAAAGACATACATTCTTTGCAATCTTGCATTGAGAAATTGCAATTTTTTAATTGTTTGACAATTCTCTCATGATATTTGGAACAAAGTGGTGAGCCACAACCCATCTTTGCTTGCAAAGACCGAGAAGCTCCTTTTTCACCCATTATGATACCCTCACCTATTACCAATTCACCAATTCATTGTGGTCTGTTTTAAAAAAGTTGGATAACCTAACCTTTATAATCTTTTCACTTTTGTTTTGCCTCTGTCCCAGCTTTTTTGTAGTGTGTTGCAGCCATCAATATAATTTTTTTTTTATATTTACAAAATTCCATTATGTTGGTCAGTGAAAACATTGGAAAACGTTTCTTTGTACTTTTGTCAGTTAAAAAAGGGTTCAAGAGAATTAACAAATAACAGATTGTGAATTGCATTGCATGGATTGTATTTGCATGTTTATTGTGAGAAAATTTAGCTCCTGAATTGAACTCTCTTTATGGAAAGTGTCCAAAGCATCTGTGCAGATAAGAATGACTTAATCTGTGTTGAACATCAATATTTTTCTTTCGGTTCACCAGGGTTATTAGTCCAGAGGGCTGAAGCTGAAACTGTCCCCTCTCTTCCCTGAGTTTCTCACCTCGACCCGACTCCAGATGTTACCGATATTTTTTTGTGACTGACTGTATGGAAAACAAGAGTTGAAAAAGACTTTCCCTGAGCCCTGTAGCCTTTAGATGTGTGACGCTTCCCCTCCTCTTCATCTGTGGTGGCATCATACTGTTCTCTAGTGTTATTGTCATCCCTCTGCCCGTCCACACCTCATCAGACACGATCAAACATACACCCTCACTCACTCCTAACACAAAAAAATGGTCAGGAACCGTGAAGCCCAGAGGCTGTTATCAGAGGTTGAGGTGGTGTTTAAGGACCATGTCTGAAAAAAAAAAAAGATACCCGCATGACCAGTAATGTAAGAAAAGCAATACATCTCATTTCATCAGGGCATGTAGCAATGTGCGTCTGGATCTTTGTGAGATCATAGCCATTTTTCGATTTATTTAGTCTTGAAAATGCTGCAATGTACGCAACGACAAGTTGTATGTACATTAAGAGATACATTACATTCCTTTAGTTCAGTGTGTGTGCAGAATAGAGTTAATGTGTGCTTGACCAATAGACTTACCATGTGATTTGTTAGAGTAAGAACAAATATGTTTATTCACAAAATGTGAACGCATACTGTATACATAGATACTGTAAAACAAAACAAAAAAAATATTATCTGTATTGATGTGGCTGTGCTAGACTTGCATCTCTTCATTAGCTTGTACATGTGAGGTTTGGTTCAATTTGTGATTGAGTGAAATGGGTCTGTTGAAAAAGGGGTTTTGAATCCTTCGGCTGCTAAGGACAACAAGAAAAGACAGTCTTTCGATGTTGTGGAAAGAGATCAAATCTTCAAACACAATCTGTTTCGTCCTGATTTTGTTGCAATGCATGTGAAGTCGGTGTGCGATCATGAATTTGTGATGCCCGCAATGTAAAAGCAATACTACAACGCCGTTGCAAAGTTTGTCTTTGGTCTGTTCTGTAGCACTCTGCTATATGCTGACTCTAGGAACTGTGTTTTACCAAGGGAATGCTAAGAAGTGTAGATCTTTACTAATAAGATGACCGTCTTCATCTTCATTTAGCCTTGCCGTCATGGCCACCCAAACCCGTCCCTGTCCTTTCACTCAACGGCGTATTCAGATTCACCCCAGGCTTGTGTCTGCTGTAGGTAACCAAGACAAAGCTATCAAACATTGCAGTTTTTTCTTTCTTTGAAGCCACAAAAAAACTGAAGACTGCATGTTGCCTTATCAGCACTCGGATATTCACACATATGCACACACAAACACACACACGATCAAAACACAAAAACACACTCTACTCAAGCTTTCTTTCTTTGAGCCTGTCTCTCTTTGAAACACACACACACACACACACACACACACACACAAACAAATGTCCCACATATCTTTTATGTTGGCATCAAAGCAGGCAAGCTGATTTTATAAACTGTACAAGTGAAATAAAGAGTTTTGTTGAAATCTATGCCGAATATGTGTCAGTTTTGATTTTGCGGGCGGGATTGGAGGTGTCCTTTGCAAATCGCACTATAAATACGGTGTATGAATATATGCACAACTATTATACAGCTCTTTACTCATGCAGAATCTGTAATTTATATACAGTGTTGGCCAAAATGATTAGAACGGTAATTTTTTTTAATGGCCATATGTGTGAATATATATATATATATATATATATATATATATATATATATATATATACTGTATATATACACACACACTTTAGATTAGGGTATGGCTCTCAATATTAACCACAACTTTTGCCTCAAACTCTTAATTGCTGCTTATTAATAGTTAGTAAGGTAGTTGTTAAGTTTTGGTATTGAGTAGAATTAAAGGGATAGTTCACCCAAAAATTTAAATTGTCATAATTTACTCACCCTCAATTTGTTCCAAACCTGTATACATGTCTTTGTTCTGCTGAACACAAAGGAAGATATATGGAAGAATGTTTGTAACCAAGCAGATCTCACCCCCATTAAAGGGTCATGAAACCCCCCTCTTTCAGCTCAAGTCTAGCTCACAATCTTTTTGAAAAATGCAACTTAAATGGGCGTGGACGGCTGTGAGAAGAAGTGAGGGAGTGGGTGTGTCTGGCCACTACTGTCATTGCCAGTGGCCGATGCATCGACTGTCACTAAAAAGCAGTGATGAAAACGTGAGGAAATGCTAGATTTTTTTTAATGTCATTATAAAATATATAGTTGTTTATATAGATACTATAAATGCATATATTTGAAAATAATTAATTTTCCTCTTAAAAAAACGCTCCGTGCATAACCTAGATCTACGCGCCCCCTGAACCCCCATAATAAAGATCGCTCTTTGGAGCTGGAAGACTTCTCATTTTAGACACAGACACACACACATACCTCTGAATTGATAGAAAAGTCCTCGGGACTTGGTACCGCATCACTCGCAAGATGCAAACTGCATTGGTTGTCTTGTCAACAAGGCGAAATCCACCATTCTCCAGTTCTCGAAGCTAATGTTTGCGGCACACACTATAGTTTAGATGTGTCCGTGGTTGATGGCAAACCAACCGCCCAGAGCCAGAGTCTAGCCCTGGCAGCATCGCGGGGAAACATATTCAACCCACTTGGACTTTTGCACAAACAAACACTTGTAGCGTCCCATATTTGTCTCTCTCATCTACTTCGCGATATCACAGTTTGACATGTCATGCAACTTGGAAAGATCCACGTGGTGTCATGAATAATTAAGAGACTTGTCTTCTCATAGGATATGAAAACTCAGTCTCATTAATAATTATGAGACACCGATGAGTCATCAACGCACTATACTGTGCACTGCCACGTCACAGCCTGTGATGAAGATTTTAAACCCGGAAGACGAAAAAAGCGGAAGAAAACTAAAATTTAACCATTTGAATCATACTATTAAATCTAACAGATGCTAACATTGTCTTCAATGGTGTTCAACACACATACCTCTGTTAAAATCTCAGAAAATTTGGTTTGCGGTTTCATGACCCTTTAACTACCATAGTAGGGAAAGAAATACTATGGTAGTCAATGGGGGCGAGATCTGCTTGGTTACAGTTCCAAATATCTTCCTTTGTGTTCAGCAGAACAAAGACATGTATACAGGTGTGGAACTACATGAACTATCCCTTTAAGGGATATATAGAGTATGTTCATGCAGAATAAGTCATGCCAATATCCTAGTAAAATGCATGCTAATAAGCAACTAATAGCGAGAATTGGACCCTAAACTAAAGTGTTACCATAAACTACATATTCTGCAGCATGCATGGTACATAAATAGCTGTATAGTAGTTGTAGTGCATATATTTGGACACCATACTACATTTATAGGATATTTTTATGTACTACTGCCCTGCTAAAATAACATATTGCACATTTATATATTGCACAAGATAACAATAACTAAATTTGTACACATAGTTTTCAAAGGTTTATATGTTATTACTTTATATTGTGTCGCTTCCTCAGCCATCAATGATTGTTTGCTGTCCATCATGACAATTGTGTTTAAATTAGGGCTGCATAACGATTATTCGCGACTAATCGTTTGCAGAATAAAAGTTTTTGTTTACATCATATATGTGTGTGTACTGTGTATAATAATTATGTATACGAGTCATTCTAGAATTGGGGGTACATTTCGAGTCTCCCAGATAAACCTTCTTTTATTTAAAAAAACAAAAAACTTTTTTGAATCAGTTTTGAATAATAACACAAATTATATTTAACTATCACTAAAAATAATGCTTTATGTATATTTAGGAAAAAAAATTAATTGGGAATATTAACTAAATGACTCCCACTCCCCTATTATTGACTGTCTCCGCCTCCTGATTCATACATTCAACTTGAATTATCATGAAACAATTAAGTCTAATTTTCAAATATTTTTTGTGTTTACTCTATTAAGTTATATAAACAATTGCATAGAATATATATTTTCTGTATTATAAGTAATTTAATTTTTTATTTTTTTTATTTTGTGTCTGTCCCTACGTTCTGGTCAACTCTGTTACCTCTGTTATAAAACAAAAAAAAACCTTCAAAGCATTTGTAGAAAAAGGATGTGACTTGCACCAAGGGATGTCACTTCCTCTGGTGGGAAATTCTGGAAAGTAGTGAAGTATGTCATTATTCTTCTCTCATTCATTTGTACAAAATGTTTAGGATACACCAATAGTAGATTAAGTATTTGTCAAATCTATTATTGTGATATTGCAGTGAATCTCTCATTCACTTTTTAAAAAACGATAATATGGCGAAAACACATAAAATTCTGTTTTTAGACATGCCATATGGTATCTGGTTTGATGTTAGCATTTTGAGCTAAAGCACAAAATGATGGAAAATGTCAACTCTGTTTTCGTCAACTCTGTTATCCTCAACCCAATTTGTGTAACAGAGTTGACACATTTTTCTGTGCATTTTACATTGATGTTTACTTTGTTTAGTCTTAATTTTTTTAATCTGACAAGTTTAAGATCAGCAAATATTGAAAATGTTGAATTTAAAGTGCATTCTATGAAAATAAAAAAGTTTAACAGAAAAAAAAAATCCTATTTTTTTGTTTTCTTTCTCTACTTGAAATGTACCCGCAATTCTGGAATGAGCCATACATAAATACACAAACATGCATATTTAATTTTAAGAAAAAAATCTATTTATATATTAAGTATTTATAATTATATATAATATAAATTATATTTAAATATAAAAATGTATATAAACATGTAAATATTTTTTAAATATATACATGCATGTGTGTGTATTATAAATACATAATTATTTTACTCAGTACACACACATATATTTTCCGACAAAAACTTTTATTCTGTAAACGATTAGTCGCGATTAATCGTTATGCAGCCCTAGTTTAAATCTCTCAATCGCAGAAACAAGTATTTCAGAGCGATGTGCACTATGTACATTATACAACATATTTTATTGCACACTGTTTTGGCCATACCTTGTAGTGCTTATACTCACAAAAAGGAAAATGAAAACTTTTTTATTCCTATTTTTGTTCATCGCAACAGACCTTACACTGTTCTTTGCCTTCAGCTCACTCAGTGTACTTGTATAGGCCTTTTTGTTGTTCTACACACTAAACGCCCTCAAGCATTTTCATTTGTTGGAACAAATAGCTTGTTGCAGGAAATGAGATGTTGTCATTAAATTCACACGGGAAATTGTTAAGTTAGCGTTGTCAATTGTATTTACTACCAACGCTGCTGGTCACCATCAATGGAGGGTAGAGGACACTAGCAAAGATGAAAAAGTGTGTACTCGCCTTTAGTTTCTGAATCTAAATATAATTTACAGATAAATAGTTTTGATCATAATAGACATAATAGAGCCAGGCTCTATTTTGAGGCTAACATGATGAATTATTGCTTATCATTGTTTCCCTTATCATGCCAGTGGAATATTGGGATGAAGGGTAATGAACTGCAGACGGATTTTTATTAGCTAACGCTGCATGATCAAGATCTGAACTGCTATTTAACAAACACACATCAAGCCAAAACACATTCATACAGACCACAGCAATTATCCACCACTCCTTTAGGACATCACGCTTTATGGATCCATCAGTACACACCCAGTGCACAGAGCAAACTACTGGTTAGTGAGTTGTTGAATCGAGCAATACTGCTGCTGTAAACATACGTCTGGAACAAGTTTCTGCTTAGAAGAAACTAACATAATAATACAAAATAAATAAATGAGAGGCAGGGTGGCCTATATGCTATATGTTATACACTTTTGTTTTTTTAACCAAATTTGAACAGTGTTGTACTAGATTTACCACTATTTTAAGTAATCATTCGGTCAGTTAAAGGGATAATATTTTTTTTTTCATTACTCACCCTTAAAGGGTCATGAAACCCCCCTCTTTCAGCTCAAATCTAGCTCACAATCTTTTTGAAAAATGCAACTTAAATGGGCGTGGACGGCTGTGAGAAGAAGGGAGGGAGTGGGTGTGTCTGGCCACCACTGTCATTGCCAGTGGCCGATGCATATCGACTGTCACTAAAAAGCAGTGGTAAAAAGTGAGGAAATGCTAGATTTTTTTTATAGCTGGCAAAGTTAAAGCCTACTGAAATACACTGACACTTTATTATTGTCCTTTCAAAAGTAACTGAATGCCCTGCTACATATAGGCCTATATTAGCCTACAGTAATCGTAATTCTATTTAAAACATATTAATGTAGGCTACATGTATAATTATAATGTCATTATAAAATATATAGTTGTTTATATAGATACTATAAATGCATATATTTGAAAATAATTTTCCGCGTAAAAATTTTCCGCTTAAAAAAAAAACGTTCCGTGCATAGCCTATCTACGCGCCCCCTGAACCCCCATAATAAAGATCGCTCTTTGGAGGTGGAGGACTTCTCATTTTAGACACACACACATACCTCTGAAGGGATAGAAAAGTCCTCGGGACTCGGTACTGAATCACTCGCAAGACGCAAACTGCATTGGTTGTCAACAAGGCGAAGTCCACCATTCTCCAGTTCTCGAAGCTAATGTTTGCGGCACACACTATAGTTTAGATGTGTCCGTGGTTGATAGCAAACCAACCGCCCAGAGCCAGAGTCTAGCCCTGCAGCATCGCGGGGAAACATATTCAACCCACTTGGACTTTTGCACATGGAAAACAAACACTTGTAGCGTCCCATGTTTGTCTCTCTCATCTACTTCGCGATATCACAGTTTGACATGTCATGCAACTTGGAAAGATCCACGCGGTGTCATGAATAATTAAGAGACTTGTCTTCTCATAGGATATGAAAACTTAGTCTCATTAATAATTATGAGACACCGATGAGTCATCAACGCACTCACAGTGCACTGCCACGTCACAGCCTGTGACGTGGACACGATGAAGATTTTAAACCCGGAAGACGAAAAAAGCGGAAGAAAACTAAAATTTAACCATTTTAATCATACTATTAAATCTAACAGATGCTAACATTGTCTTCAATGGTGTTCAACACACATACCTCTGTTAAAATCTCAGAAAATTTGGATTGGGGTTTCATGACCCTTTAAGTTGTTTCAAACCTGTGTGTTTCTTTCTTCTGTTAAACACAAAGGATGATATTTAAAAAAAAATGCTGGCAATCAAACAGTTGACAGTAGTTCTATAGTAGGGGAAATATACTATAGAAGTAAATGGGTGTCGAAAATATCTTCTTTTGTGTTCAACAGAAGAAAACAAAACTCATACAGGTTTGGAACAACTTGAGGTGAGTAATGGATGAACTATAGCCTACCTTTAATCAATTTTTATTTCA
Organism: Semotilus atromaculatus; assembly: GCA_031834385.1. Lineage (NCBI taxonomy): Eukaryota > Metazoa > Chordata > Actinopteri > Cypriniformes > Leuciscidae > Semotilus > Semotilus atromaculatus. The sequence goes on along the minus strand of JAULUF010000012.1, from coordinate 9,255,339 downwards.
TTGAATGTCGCTATGAACAAAAAGTGTCATGTTTTTTTTTTTTTTTGGACAACTAACATTGGTAATACTATGATATTTCTCTGAAGTACCTGCAGAAATCTGACCTTTGCCCAAGTTGTTCACGTGGCCAATATCACTAATTTGCTTATTTGAGAAACGAGTAATGATCTTGAATATTTCTCATTCATTTAGTAAATGTTATAGGCCCACTGTTTTCATTTTTGTTCAAAATCCCAAATCTCTCCTTATTTTAAATTTTAAATCCTAGATATCCATTGTGGTCACAAGTGTGGCTTTTCATGTTAGAAGTTAGCGCAAAACACAAAGCATATGAAAAAAAATGTCAATAGTCACTCCAACCAAAGTAGTTCAATTATTTAAATTCACCCATATTTTCCTAGATTTTAATATTGCTCTCCTTTAAATGTAACTTTTGAATCAGTGTGGTCTCAGACTATTGGACCCCATAGAGGTTTATTTTCCTTTGCACCTGAATTCAACAAATCCACCAAACATAAAAACATTATTTAGTATCAAAATCAGAAAAAGACATTAGGAAAATGATCACAAATGATTCCAGATGCTGTAAATCTCAAACACCAAACCTATCAGCGTAAAACCACCAACAGCTTGGCTTCATTTTGTCTCATAACAAATTCTTCAACTGCTTCCTTCATGAGTCACACAACCCTGTATTCTCTAACAACAGCGAAAGCTTGTATATCCAGTACTTCAATAGTAATGTGTCCAATGTCATGCCCTGAATACAGAACAAACACTATACTTCTGACCCTGAGGGGGTTACTGTTGAAGTTGAATGGCTTGTTTTAGCAATTAAATGGGTTGATGGAAAACACTCTCCCCAGCTCTGAATGCTCCTTTAATGTTGACTTGGAGTGACAGAGATAAAGAATGCTATGAGTCTGAGTGGGTGTTTCTCATCCAATACTTTGGGGTGTGTGCAAAGAGGTTAAACGCAACAGCCTATAAGTACGCACGTCTCTGATGCACACGCACAGTTCCTGACTGACAAACACTAAACATGGACAAGAACGTGGACAAGATAATCGACAAAGCTGGTAAGTCACAAACATAATTTATAATCGTTTTGATCATTTCAAGGTTACGTTAACTTGAAATTGATGCCTGAAAACTAATGTAAGTTAGTTCAAACTTCCAAGAAGTAGCGCATGCTAGTAATTTCTGTAATTTACAGCTAACCTTACCTAACATGTAGACAAGATTATTAACTCTTGTAAATGTTTCATTAGCTGTGGTGGCCAAGGAGAAAGTTGGATCAATGATCGGAGGAGACAAGAAAAAGGCAGGAGGCGACCAGCAAGGGCAAGGAGGTAATATTTTGCTTTTCTTTTGAAATGAGCTAATGGGAAGATAATCTTAAACTCTTTCACTATCATATTCATCCAGTTTATATCCCTCTGATCAATACATTCTGTCTGCGTAGGCATTGGCGGTATGTTGAGCGGCGCGGTCGGCAAAGCTGCAACAGACGCTGCGGGCAATAAAGCAGCCGAGCAGGCGTTGGCCTTCGGGAAGGGCCTGATCAAGTGAACCTGAATACTTTAAACATGAACTTTCACTATCTCACTCATCACTGTATGCTAACTGGACCCCATCCATCTGCAATTATATTCTAACTTTCAGCATTGACTAATATGTCTCCAGGTGTTGTACATTTTGTCATCTAGAAACAGACGATGTCTGGAGCAGATAACTTTCTGTACAAGTCTGTTTTGCTGTACCTAATTTTTTAAGCTAAATAACCTGTTATTTATATAAAAAGCACTTTCAGAAATACATTTTTAAAATGATGAAAATAAGCAAACTATTATTTTAGACAATGGCAATAAAATTAGCAGGACGCTTGATGAAAAGGAAGAATTAAAGAGCCATTCCTCAGTTTGTGTTTGAGTTTGAACAGGTTTAGGTTCGTTTATATATTTTAACCATCTTTTGAAATGTTTAACATGATTTCTGTAATTTTGTCAAACATGATGTCATGTTTTATAATGAGAGAAACATCACGGAATCAATAAAATCCATTGCTAACACTCACTGATGTTTGTTTTTTTTGTTTTCCCACCAAAATCATGTCACTTCCTGGATGGCTTCAAGGAAGTGTTATTAACATAGACATAATAAATACATTGACGCCCTATAGAGAGCCTTAAGTCCCTTCCCTCCGCTTCCGGCTAATGGGACCTTATTTCAGGAAAAATATGTAGGCCTATGGTAGTCAATGGCGAGAGACAACTTATCTTTTTATTCCGTCTGAACTCTGCCCTGAATTAAACATGATGTTACCAATTTAAAAGATAATTATGAAAGTCAAGAAAGTCGCAGTTTGTCATAAAACAGAAGAGTAACATTTAGTTTTATGTGAAAATCGCTCAATGAACTACATCTCTCGTCTCGCACTATGTACGTCACCAAGCTCACATCTGTGTAGTCTGGTACAAAACACACAGGCATGACGGCGTAATGTTACGATTATAACGTTAGACTATAGAAAAAATGACAGATGTTAGCTTCAGTAAAGTTAGCTTCATTCATTGAGAGAAAAGTTATGATGTCACATGCGCGCCTTTTGGGTTTGTAGTCTTTGTAATTAGGCCTAAGATGAGCTAGCTGAATGAAGCAGACCTTAATATGGTTCATAAAGGGCAATTAATTCATCCATGCTGTCCTCAGCTGAGCTCATTTACACAATATTCAGACCTCTGTTTCACTGTATCATTTGGATCTGCTTAGCCATTTTTGCTAAGTTTATGTATTAATATTAAATACACTACCGGTCAAAAGTTTAAGATCGGTAAGATTTTTTATGTTTTTAAAAGAAGTCTCTTCTGCTCACCAAGGCTGCAATTATTTAATTAAATAAATAAATAAAAAAACAGTAATATTGTGAAATATTATTACAATTTAAAACAGCGGTTTTCTATGTGAAAATATAGTGAAGTGTAATTTATTCCTGCGATCAAAGCTGAATTTACAGCATCATTACTCCAGTCTTCAATGTCAAATTTTTTTAATTATTATAATATTATTATAATATGAAATTATTATAATCTGATGCTCAAGAAACATTTATGTTTCAACATCCATGTTGAAAACAGTTTTTTACATTTTTATTTCAGGATTCTTTGATGAATAGAAAGTTCAAAAGAACAGCATTTATTTAAAATATAATCTTTTCTAACATTATAAATGTCTTTACTGTATAACTTTTGATCAATTTAACTCATCCTTGATGAATAAAAGTATTTTCAAATTTCTTTCCCCCAAAAATTTTAAATACATTTTTACTGACCCCAAACTTTTGAATGGTAGTGATTAATGTTACAAAAGCTTTCCATTTCAGATCAATGCTGTTCTTTTGAACTTTCTATTCATCAAAGAATCCTGAAATAAAAATGTAAAAAACTGTTTTCAACATGGATAATAATCATAAATGTTTCTTGAGCATCATATTATAATAATTTCATATTATAATAATTTTTAAAAATGTGACACTGAAGACTGGAGTAATGATGCTGTAAATTCAGCTTTGATCACACGAATAAATTACACTTTACTATACAGTATATTCACATAGAAAACCGCTGTTTTAAATTGTAATAACATTTCACAATATTACAGTTTTTTTGGTATTTTTTATCAAATAATTGCAGCCTTGGTGAGCAGAAGAGACTTCTTTTAAAAACATAAAAAATCTTACCGATCTTAAACTTTTGACCGGTAGTGTATATCTTCAGTGTCACATGATTCAGAAATCATTCTAATATGATGAGTTGATGCCCAATAAACATTTCTCATTATTATCAATGTTGAAAAAAGTTATTCACATTTTTATTTCAGGATTATTTGATGCATAGAAAGTTCAAAAGAACAGCATTTATCTAAAATAGAAAACTTTTGTAACATTAAGCACTACCGTTAAAAATGTTGGGGTCAGTAGGAATTTCTATATTTTTTGGGGGGAAATAAATAAAATAAATCAATACTTTTATTCATCAAGGATGAATTAAATTGATCAAAAGTTACAGTAAAGACATTTATAATGTTACAAAAGATCCTATTTCAAATAAACACTTCTTTTGAACTTTCTATTCATCAAAAAATCTGTTTTCAACATTAATAATGAATGTTTTCTGAGCATCAAATCCACATATTAGAATGATTTCTGAACGGTCATGTGACACTGAAGAATGGAGTGATGCTGAAAATTCAGCTTTGATCACAAGAATAAATTACATTTCAAAATATATTAAAATAGAAAATAGTTATTTTAAATTGTCATATTTCATCCTTTTTTTTGTTGTATTTTTAATCAAATAAATGCAGCCTTGGTGAGCAGAAGAGATGACTTATTTTAAAAACATAAAAAATCTTACTGATCCAAAACGTTATAGGATACATTTTAGTATGACTAATGTACCCCTACATCCTTTCAAACCATTCATCATTCAGAACACACACAAACACGTACAATGTAGATTGTGTGTGTTTTTTTTTACAGTAGCCTATGTGTACAAAATGTATACTGAAATGAATCCCGTTAATTGTAACGTTAATGTTATGAATTATTCCACTCAGTAACCATTTCTCCAGTTTCATTTCAACTGACCACACTGTTAACGTTAATGCCATCTCTTCATCATATTTACAGAAGATCAAATGCTCTCTCTGCACACGCAAGGTCTCTCGCTCGCTTTCCCACTCTGCCGCGCGCGATGCGCGGTTTGGAACACAATCAGTCTCGCATGCACGCTCGCTCTAGATTCCGGAATATTTTAAACTGATTTGCGGTACAACTAGTCGATCACGGGTGGCTAACAGGTACATATATAGATAAACTCATCTTTCAGGCATTTGACCGACCGGTTTGACACTTCAGCGTGAGAAATCGGGGGTGTGGCGTGAGAGCGTGAGATATGAGTCAATTGCGTGAGTCTCACGCTGAATGCGTGAGAGTTGGCAGCCCTAGCCTACTTCCTATTCGTTTGTTTTCTGCCTTCCGTGACTGAGTGAAACGTCACTTCATCATTGTCTCAGACATTGGCACCTTGTGTAATAAAGATGAATTGCACTTATTCAGTCATCAAATATTCAAAAAATAAACACACCGTTACACACCTCGGGTAGTTATAGCGTCCCTATACAAAAGAACGAATGGGAAAAAAGCCACTCTTATAACTTTATTATTGTTTTCTTGTTATATTTTTTAATGAGTTGATTGAGGAATACTAAAAAGGTTGATGGCTAACTTTAAAAACCAAATGAGGGTGGTAGTGAATGATGTCCCGAGTCTCCTAAGACCTGAGGTATGCATTTAAGGGTTACAATTCACCCGTTTTCCTCAATTGAAATATTGCCATAAAATTGCTGAACCTAACAATGCCACAAAGGCCTGTTCATTTTCCTTTAATATAAACTGAACAATAACTATTGGAATTATGAAATATTTTAATTGATTGATATCCTAATTATGATTTATAATGTGAATGTGAACTACATATGAATGAATGAATTAATGTGGTAATGAAGCAATGTTAGTATTATGGTGACACTGAGAAAGAGATACAAAATACAACAGAAAATATATGACAGTTGTTTTATTCTCAACAAAAAAGGCAATATAAATTTCCAAAACATAGTTCCAGATATGGGTGCAGATAAGCTTGGCGAGCAACTTCCTGCTCTCCTTTGAGTGCAAGTGCCCCGGGCCCTCTATGGTTTAACATTAGCCGCATGCTAACAACTATCTGATCTCTAAAAGTAAGGGAATAAACTGCCTCGGATACAAAAAAAAAGTCTGTATCTAAATGTACTGCACATTGATAGCTAGAACTTCATTATATCTCTAGGCCAAAACATTGAGATGAGACTAAACATGGCTGGGTTTCCCTTTGTGTGATGCATTACATGAATTATAGTGACAAAGAAAATAATTTCTCTGAGTATAAAACTCCTGCTCACAGGTGTAAGGCATCTTTAACACTCTTCTTATTCTACTGTAGCAATAACCAAGTATAAATGGTTTGCAACACCGAACAATAAGAATAAAGTAGATAAAACCTAACGCAACATGACAGAGAACAAAAACGCACCATGTTGAAGAGAGAATAAGCCAGGGCCAATATGACAAATCAACAGACATTTAAAATCAGCTGCATTTGAAGAGGATCACGTTAGTTTACCACAGATCAATACAAAAAAACAGGGACAAAATAAACAAGTTACAACAAGAAACACTTGAGAAACCTGATTATTGGTGCCAGTTTGTTTTGAGACCACATCATATTCAGCAAAGCAGTGAAACTTGCAGCCTCAGAACAGAATAAAACACTTAATAGCTCTCAAACTCATGAGGATGCAGATTTTGAAATATGTGTGTGATTGTGTTATAATAGAGGAAAATGGGTAAGTCAATTTTCATATGTTAAAAGGGTTGTGGACGGGGAAATTGAGAGGTTTATGGATGTTTTTGTCTTCTTTTTGCAAAGGGAATTGTGTGTAATTTATGTAAAGGTCAGGCCAGCCTCATTGTACACCTTGAAGACCTTCTCGATGGCATTGACGTAAGCTGCCGTCCTCAAATCCAAGCCCAGGTTGTACTTGTTTGCCGTGCGCATAATTTGCTGCAATGGAAAATATTACTTCATGAATACAGGTTTCACTAGATTAATGCACATTTACAAAGCAGAAAGAGCATCAATAAATATTAACAACATCTGTGCAATGGGCGAGGTGGCTCTTTTTGCATGGTGATCATATCACACAATACTAAAATGGGCCTGAAGCAAGGGCTGAACTTTAAAATCTTTTAACCGTTTCATAGCAACAACGCTGTTATAAAGCAGCTGAGGGGAGGGGAGTAAAGGGCGGTTCCTGCTCTACCTGTTGTTGTTTTACAGGCAGTATAACTGAGTGGATCTATGGGCGTCAGCTTCAACGTGTATAATGACCTTCAAAACTCTTCCATGACATAAAAATAACTTACCCTGGCCGATCTCTCCATGGTGTAGGCAAGACCAGAGTGCACAATGTCCTTCTCAGAGGCTCCCTGTGTCAAACACAAACACATCACATCAGTGCACAAACTTGACATGAGGGTTAAGAATTGCTGGTCCTAAACAGAACTCTAAGGCTTTGTTCACAAGGTACATAAATCAATTGAATTTGTTTTTGTTCGTTTTTTCAGACAGTGAAGTCAATATCTGGTATAATTGAAATCCGCTACCATGGTGATAACTAATATAATAATAATACTAATAATAACAATAACAACAACAACTAATAATAAAATATAATTCACTAAATTGATTTGAAATGGCTATGCTAATAAAGATAACTAAATAATAAATAACTAAATTGAATATAAGAATAAATAAAATATAATGCATCAAAATAAAAGATATAAAATAATAAAATAATTTAATTCATAAAAAAAAAAAACATGCAGACAAGGCAAAGAATGTACATCTTTATGGATACTCACAGCTACGCGGGCCTGGAAATCAGCAGTAGGGACAATTGGGATGGGGCCGCCCTGCTTTCCAAACTTCCTTTCAAGACTCTCTTGCACAGACACTGGAAGAAAGATTAAAAAAAATAAACAGGTTGATTTTTTTATTCAAATTCCCTTCAGCAGAGGTTGAAAGTTACTAACAACTAACACTAACAATTACTAAGCATATATTTTAATTGGTTTACTTTTGTGCTACACTGATTTTATTCTTAAAAGGGACCACAAATCAAGTCACATTTATTTATGATAATTTACTTGTATCTTTATTTAAATATAATTTATTTATAAAATCAGTACCATCACACTATAATGTTAATCCCCATGCACCTTCCCCACTGCTGTAGCGGTTTCAAATTATATAAAAAATTGCCATGTGAGACCACACCTGGTTATATATTGTTTGTCAACACGTCATTTTTAAATACTATGTTATATATCTTTTTTTGCTTCTTTTCTGTTTTTTTTTTTTTACACATGAAGTATCAGTAACCTAAATGGATATTTGGTAATAGAATAAAATGTTACTTTATCTTACTTGCAGATCAATACATATTTATATGCATTTATCATGCTGGCTACATGATAATTCATTAGAATTCATGATGTCAGACCCAGCAACCCCAAGTATTTTAAGCAGTAGGATTATATAACATAATATTAAATGATTAAATATCAATCAGTACTTTTTACTTTTAATACTTGAGTAAAAGTACAAAAGTTCTTGATTTTTAATGTACTTAAGTAAAATTGAAAATGAGTACTTAATACTTCTATTAATTTTATGAGTGCATCTGTACTTGTACTCAATTTGTGTACTTCGTCCACCACTGGACATATAAACCAGTACATATAGAACACAATAGCAGGGATGGTGCAAACTGTACAGTAGGAAACCATTCTGTCTGCATGTCAAAAAAAAGTGCCAAAAGGGAGGGAGTGATACAAGGAAAGGGTATCACAAAGGAAAACCAAGAACATGACCAGTAGTGTTGCAGAGAACATTCTGAAGAGATCAAGATACATGTTGGCAGAAAATAGCTTTGAAAACTGTATCCGATGCATTCATGATGCAAGTACAGCGCCACCTCTATTGATTCACGCTGCTACTCTTTGAGTGACAGGCCGATAGGACGCTGTAGTGCTGTTGGAGGAAGTTTAAACACGTACTCAGCAGGTGGTAGTTGGAGTCCCTCTCGTACTTGAAGGTCAGGCGACCATAGCTGACATGGTTCAGGTTTTTCAGCCACTCAAAGTAGGAGACTGTGACACCTCCAGCATTCAGGTACATGTCCTGTACATCAAGAAATAAATTATTCCCATTTCCATTTTCCTGAAGCACGTCAATGTTTAAGAAAATATAACAAAGTTCTCATACTGGAATGACCATGATGTTCCTCTCTACGAAAATCTTGTCAGCATCTGGTGTAGTGGGACCATTAGCACCCTCAGCAATAATCTGAATTCATAAAAAGATGACAATTATAGTATGTTCAGCATGGGTGAAGGGCATTTAAACAGAAGCTAAACTGGATGATGCTGTTGAGGTCAGACCTTAGCTTTGATATTGTGAGCGTTCTTCCTGGTCAGCTGTTTCTCTCCAGCTGCTGGGATGAGGATATCACACTGAGCTTCCAGAATGTTTCCCTCATATGGCTGAGAGTTGGGGAAGCCCACAATGGTACCATGTTGCTAAAAAAAAAAAAAAGCACAAACATATTCAAAAACCAGTTCAAGCACAGAAGGAAGGGCAAATTCTCACTGGAGTTTCAGAAAAGCAATTGTAAAAGGACCCTTAACTGACCAGTTTGTATTCCTCCAGCTCTTTGGGGTCCATGCCGTTGGGGTTCCAGATGCTGCCGTCGATCTCAGCAATTCCCACACATTTGGCACCATAACGGTGAAGGTAACGCATGGAATGCAGACCCACATTACCGAAACCCTGCATGACAGGATAAGAAACTAGGTAAACTTGTGATTAAAACACAATCCTGAGAACAAGTTTTTTTTTTGTGTAAAAAAGTGGCGCCCCCGTGTGGTTTGATTTAGCACAGACTAGCTCTAGCATTGGCTCTAAATAGAGTGGCACAGGGATGATGTCAAAACCCGGAAGACTAATTCGCCACTGGTTCACTCATGATTTTCCTATGGGGTATTATAATGGGGTTTTTCAACTGATAAGGTCTGTGGTGACCTTGATACTTGAACGTTTTGCTATACAACGGAAACTAAATACACCCATACTGAAAACACACATTTTTAAGCTGTTTTTTATTCATCTTATAAGTAACTAGATAAGGTGTGTAATTTACATTGTAGAGCAAAACAATTGTGTTTACAGAAGACCTTATTTTACTCAAATTTATAAAACACCTTAGGAAAATCTCATGGGAACGAGTGGCGAATTAGTCTTCTGGGTTTTGACGTCATCCCTGCGCCACTCTATTGGTGGTTCTCAACCAGAAGGCCTAAAAGATTACAAAAAAAATATATAACTTATTCATATTTTACTCAAATCTAAATTTAAATGCTGAAAAACGTGTAAAACCAAGATTTATTATTTAATTTAATATAACATAATATTTTTATTTCCCCCCTCAATAGCTGTTGTTTTAATTGAAGAGCATAAAGTTCTTGAAATGTCTGGTCCCAAAATGAATTGTGGTTGATTCAATAATTAATATCAATACTCCGTTTCAGTTTATACAAAGCGTTTAAAAGATGCAGCTTTGTCATAATTACAGCAGAAATACTTGCATTTCTGGGAGCTTTTAAATATTTTGCAGAACCACTTTTCCAAACGTTTGTCTTTGCAAGATTTTAAAGGGCATTTCTGGCAAGTTGTCATGTGCATGTTGAAAGGGGAAATGCATATGGCTGCTCACACTACAAAAGGACAAACAGGAAGTAGTCATTCTAACTCAGTGCAACAGATTTATGTAATCAACTCCACTCCCGAGGCTTTGTTTCATACTAATGACTAGGCTATCTCTTCTCTGCACTGCTCTAAATCCATAACACGTGACAACATCTTCTCTTGTTTTTGCTACACATGCCAGTAAATCTTTCAAAAGAAAATGTAATTTCGTGAGACAGTAATCCCAGAGCAACAGCTGATGAGCATCCCCTCCCCCTGCAGTCTGGGCTGCACAGATTGATTTTAGGAGTTTCCATCACATTGTGGCTAAGACTATACAATTCATCAGAACCCAAAGACTGCGACAAAAACACTTTCGGCTTTATTGGTAAGACTAAATCTTAATCCTATAGAATAAACCTGCAGGTTCATAGTAAAGTCCACAGATTTCACAGCTGTAAAGAAGGGCAGTGGTTTGCTGTGGGATTCATATGACTTCAAAGGAACTGAGATGTACTATATATGCTGACATATGACGGAGACTTCCCTTTTTGTGTCAGCAAAACTGATATTTAGTCAACATATAATGCGGTTATTTCAGCCCAAAATGAAAATTCTGTAACCCTGTTCTCACCCTCGTGTTGTTCCAAAACTGGAATAACTTTCTTACGTGCTACACAAATGTAGAAGTTTCGTATAATGTTAACAGCGCTTTTTCCATGAAATTAAAACATATTTGGAACAATTTTAAAAGGCTTCTGAAGTCATAGGACAGCTTTATGTAACAAACATTTTATGTGACATCAACCTTTTTTGTTTCAGAGCCCGACAGTTCCTGGTCGCAATAATCTTTCACTGTATGAAAAAGAGCAGCGTGAACATTCTGCCAAACATCCCTATTTGATAGAGCTTTTACTTCACCATTGAAGTATTATTGTATAGAAAAACTATAGACTTAACTATTAAAATATAGTAGGACAACTAGTTAAAGTTGAAACTGTTAGTTTAACTTCTTCAAATGGATAACCTGAATACCTGAATAATGAAGGTTTTGTCAGCAAATCCAGGGGTCAGGCCCAGTTTGCTCATGTAAGAGGCTTCATTGATGAAGTTCTCAATGCCATGGAAGACTCCACGACCAGTGGCTGAGATTCTGCCATGGATGCCACCCTGGCTAATGGGTTTACCCGTCACACAGGCATGGGCATTGATATCCTACAGAAACAAAATTAGACAAAATGATTAGTGTATTATGCTTTCTACCACAGCCACACACACACACACACACACACACACACATTTAAACAACAGCATTGGTCACAATTAATTCTACCACAGCCACACACACACACATTTAAACAACAGCATTGGTCACAATTAATTATTTATTATAATATATATATATATATATATATATATATATATATATATATAATTTTTTATTTCAGTTAGTCACCAAGGCAACATTTCTCAATTTATGTACTATAATATCAAACTAAAAATGAAAAAAAAAAAGTAACAAAAAAGTCAAAAACAACACAATAACTAAAACTAGCTCTAACTCTTTCCAAATAATTAGACATTCTGTTTTCAAGTCCACTAAACAAAATGGTTTTCTGATAACACAAAAAAAGAAAAAAAAGACACACATTCATAACAGTTTATAACGTATACATTAATGCGGAACCATTAATGGAACTGAATGTAAATGTACAACATTCAGTTCCAGTATTTAAAAAAAAATTAAATAAAAATGAAACCAGTTTTGAAAAAAGTGTCCAACAGTGGTTGTCTGTTCCTTATCTAAAAACACAAGCCCCAGTCAGGGCTGTTCAGTGGGTAGGATGAGGACAACATGTGATACACCGACAACTAGAGTTCTTGCATTGATGTGAAGGGGTCACATACTGTCGTAAGGGTACGTGAGAGGGGTCGCACACCAACCGCAGCTTGCAAGCTTCCCCAAGGGCAGTCATTGTAGCCCTATTTGTCATTGAACGAGGAAACGGCAACAAGATAGAAGACCTGTGCTCTACTCACAGATGACGCACAACAGCGAGTGGACCAGGGCAGAGGTTACTGCTGGGGACGGACAACAACAACCAAATTACCCTCCAAACAAGTGTACACACATAAAATAAAAAAAAAACTGTTACTATCAAAATCACATGCACCATCAAACATCGGAAAAGACAAAGGAGAAATCAAAGCATCTCATTACTGCTGAACATTCCATCAAGATGATTTGCATGGTTTAGTCAAAGCTTATTCAACGTTTCCCTCGACTGCCACTGTGCACAAATCTGCTGAGCAGGGGTGCCGATAGCAATTTTGGGCCCTATGAAAGAATATGAGGTTGGACCCCCAGAATCATCCTAACTTTCAACCTCTTAGGGGCTCCCCTGCTGCGGAGACTGCAGTATTAGTGAAGATCAATTATTGTCCTTTATAAACTCAACTATACTCCAGTCCACTGATCAATCATTTACTGTTCCCTTGCAGACAGAGTTTCCCTTGTGTTTGAAACACATCAGCTTTGGACAAAGCAGCATTCATTATAGCAAGACCATTTTTAATTAGTCAGTAATGGTTCATACTGGACATTTCATTGTTCATTTCCCCCATTTTTACATTTTAGACCAGTGTTGTTTAAGGGCCATTACACGACACCGTTTTAAACAAAAAACAGAACACTTTTTATGCGTTTATTGGCCATTTATTAAAGTGACAACAGTGTTTTGGGGGCCTGAAAATTCCAATTTCTTTTTTTTTTAAAGGGTTTCAAAGTGCAAGTTGACAATACAGTTATCATCTCCGTATACCCTACAAAAACGTGAATTTGTGAAAACGGTGACGTCATGCGCATGCATACAACGTGTTCAGTCCATAGACTAAAAAAAGACAGACAGCACATCTCTGCTTCCTTCCACTGTAGAAAAATTCATCCAAAATATCCTAGTATTGGTTGTTGCGGATTACGTCATTTTGAGTCTGCACAGTCTCTGGCTCCAATCAGCACAGCACAGCTGTCAATCATGATGTTACACCCCTTTTTATAGCATCAAATAACTACGTGAACGAAAGCGAACACCTGAACATACATCTACGTGATAAGACTTAAGTTCTCCAAAGTGACATTGCCAACTACTGGCCCGGCATGCATAAAACCAAATGGCCTCCTCGTGAGACTCTGACGCTGGCTCTACCGATGAAACTGCAAACTATTCTTCAGTAAATCTTTTGATTGAACCTCACGACTCCTGGTCTTCTTTCATCATATCTGGATCTGGGCCCTAAAGCTGTTAACCCCTAACAGTATATGAATTATACTAAAATAAAACAGATTTTGATTGTCATCTAATGCTCACTTAAAACTGAATCTTTAAACATGATATTTAAGAACACAGTACAAAGTAATCTTTAGAAAATCTAAAAATGAATATTATTTTTTCATACTATACATTAATACCTAAATACACTTATACTTGTAGCATTTGATTTTGTCTATATAAATTGTATAAATATTTTTAATTGAATTTAATAAAAATTTTAATGCCACTTATTTGTTATGAGCCATAATGTGGATATAACTATTGGTCATAACTTTATTATAACAATTTGATAAAAACAGATTTAATTAAGATACAGACAGTGTCTCAAATATTTGTCTGTGCTTGTAGCACATCTCATCAAATATTAAGGCTACAGAAAATGTAAATGTTGCATAAAATGCTGTATTCTTAAGTCAAGTTGTTTCTAGGGTGCCATTGTGCTTGGATGTGACTGGACTCTTGCCTTCTTCAGCCTGACTTGGCAAAAATCTTGCATCCAAAGACCCTTTCCATGTCTTTTCAGGATTAGTAAAGCTGGATATTGTTTAACATGTTCTTTTTTATACTTTTAAATGGAAGGGTAATGACTAAGACATGGCCATTATTTTGTTGCCATAGTGATAGTGCTAGTACGGCATTAGGGGATGATGTAACTACAATAAGAGCCCTCTAGGAGAAATAGCCCTAACCACAAGCACCACAGCAAACAGAGACTAAGAGACTGAGAGAAAATCTGTATGATGTGGCCATTTCATGGTAATCTACTTTTCTGCTTCAGGCATCTTCATACTCCAACTGAACAAGCTGTCATCCAGAATCAAATCACAAGAAGGAAAAACACTCCAAAATATGCACATATATAATAAGAAAGCAAACGGGTTGCTATTGTCCGTGCAAATAAAACTGCGACTTATCCATTTATTAGGGCACAAAGGTAAATATTGCACAGGCTGTCATATAGATAGCATAACACTATCAAAGACAGACAAACAAAGGGTGTAAGGTTCCTGATAAAGCTACAAAAAGATGAAAGATTCACTTCTTATAGAAGATCTCTGCAAACTACTGTTTTTGTACTTATTGCTCAAATACCCAATATGGGATATGTTTTTTAACCTTTCACTTTTGTTCACAGAGGTTAGGCATTAATCTACAAGTGATAGCAAGTAAAAACCTCAGAGTTGTGTATGTATATGGCATGGTTAATAATTTTATAACCATGGTTTCAAAGGTGTTAGAAGAGATGGACAGTTGCTTACAGTGTGGGCAATAGTGTTAGCATAGGTGTCAGCGATCCAGGACATCTCCCTCTCACCGGTGCTCATGTCAGGGGCGGGTACGTCAATGCCAGGTCCTGAATGGAAAGAATAAGGAAGGAAGAGAAGAAAGAGATGGTCAGCTTTTGCGCCAGCTATCATGAACCATGCTAAATGTACTTTAAATATGAAAGCTTGATTGTTTGTACATCTCAGGGAAAAATCTTTTTGGATGCAATGCAACAAATGATCTGAGTAGGCAGCTTGTTGTTTTATTGGAGAGCTAGAGTTTCAGTTCCCGCTCTGATGTTGTGAGAGCGTACCGCCCTTCCCCCCACAACAGTGCCAGTTGCTTTGGCCAGGGAAAACAGAAAGGCATCCAGATAAACAGCTACGCGAACAACCTAACACCCAGAATACATTTCTAAAAACAGCTCCAGAGGGGGCAGGGAAGCACACAGCAGGGCTTATTTGTTGGCGCTTTTCCACTGCATGGTACAGTATGGCACGCTTTGGCGCTTTTCCACTGCATGGTACGGCTTAATTGTGGCGCTTTTCCACTGCATGGTATGGTAGCTCACCTCTTAGCCTCACGCAGCTACCACCGGACCTACAAACAGTGCAACTATAGACCCCTTCAATGTTTTTAAACATCGAACGCCTAGGTTGGGTGCACGCGCAGCATGGGGTCAGAAAAACGGCGCGGCTAATGGCACGGCCAATAGAACGGCATATTGTGTCAAGGTATGCACTGTCTTTGCCACCACAAGAACGGGCAAAGTACCATAATAAACTTGTTTTAGCTAATGGATATTCACTGGCCCGCCATATACAACGATTTGTTGGACGAGTGTTTACACACGGGAAAACTAAGAGTGTACAAATCGCTCTTAACTCCACAACTGGTGCGATTTTCACAGTCCACAACGCAAGTAGTAATTTCTTTCTTGACGAGAAATTCTCTGGTTAACACAATTCAATGGGATTGAATTAACTTTCTGACCCCGACATGCGCACTGCGAACAGCGAATTTTCCAGTGACGTCAACCGTGAAGGGGTCTATAATGATCGGTCTATAATCCCACCCACTTTGAAAAAAAGCAAAAAGCGAAGCGAGCCGTACCGTACCATGCAGTGGAAAAGTGCCATTTGACAGCACCATGGTACTGAAGCTCTTCCGGGTTAAAAGAGCAGGTAAGTACAGTTAATAACTCAATGAGGATTTCCTGATATCTCCAGATTTGTTGCAAAGTAGTGATATCACAAAAGGTATCTTATAGTGCGCAAGTGATTGTTATAATTCAGTTTAGTGAGAATTCATCTGCTAAGACCATAAACAGAACTATATTTTAAGTGTTGTACTGTTATATTCATAACAATATTGATATTTAAATAACCATTCAAAAGTTTGGGGTCTGTATTTTATTATTTTTAAATGTTTTTAAAATAAAAAAGTTTATTGTATGCACCATTGCTGGATGTGCATCAATTTACAGTAAAAAGTAAGATTTTACAATATGCAATATTGTAATACAATTGACAAAATTACACTTACTCCAGTTTTCAGTCACATGATCCTTTGGAAATCATTCTAATATGCTGATTTGGTACTCAAGTAACATTTCTTATTACTATCAATGTTAAAAACAGTTGTGCTGCCTAATGAAACAAACTCACCAATGAATCCTTTTTTGGCCAGCTCAATAGTGAATCTTCTTGTGATTTTCTCCAACTCATTATCCTGAACAGCACAAAACAAAAAATCTAAATTTAAATAAAAAAAGTGCTTCTCTGCATCAATCATGTAATGCTATTTTTTACCCTCTCAACAAAATAAGCAATATCATAGCAAGTTCACCTACGGAAATAAGTAGTAACAGGGTAAAAGGAAACACTTTCACTCACTTTAGCAGTTCGTTTAAGATAGAAAATAAACAGAACAACAAAGAGAAGAGCTAGATAAGTACGTTGAAACATCTTTATATTGTGGACTCCATTATTCAAGACTTCATCCAATCAGGGAACAAGGCCCATTTAAAAGACAAAGGATGACTGATGGCATGAAATGTGTTTCCACTTCATCAAGCACATGAAAAAGGCAAACACAGCCCACAGACACGATAAAGAGTTATTTCTGGAGTCTGTGTGCTCAGAGTCTATACATGTGTGTTGGTACTTACAGAGTAATTCCTGGGGTTGATTTTCACTCCAGCTTTTGCTCCGCCAAATGGCACATCTAGAAGAAGATAAATTATGTGCAACCTATGAGTCTTTAGATTTTCTGAACAAATATAACAACCTTTATATCAGCTTTTTAAAAACAAATCTATTTGAGTGTAGGAGAGAGATCTAAAGCACAATTCAGCAATATACCAAGTGGACAATTCACCCAAAGATGTTGAGGAAAAACAAACCCTGCAAAGCTTACCAACAACAGCACACTTGTATGTCATCAAAGAGGCCAAAGCTTTAACCTCATCCACGGACACATCCATGCTGTATCGGATACCTGGAAAAGGAAAGCAAAAGGACCCATGAAACTGGACTTAATCACAGCCATTACAAAGGGTCAATTGGTTACTAAAGCCTTGGCAGATATTTCTTCTACCGACTAATGAGGATCAAACACCAAGAACACACACAATGGGCTTAAACAAACAGATACTCTGTAGCTATACAGACTCTTGGCTGGTGTTGCTAGCTGTGTCTTCATGCTGAATTGACTGAAGATAAACAGAACAGAATACGACAAGATGTCGTCAGACTTAATGAATGACTTTGCGTATAATTAGACAAGAAAACATATGCAAGACGTTACATTTCAATTTCAAACAATGCAGTTTAGAAAAACCAAGCTTAGACCATTCTGAGACTTTTACGTGGATTCACCAGTTCATGTTTAAGGACACAGGTCACCTTTACCAGCTATGCAGCTAAAATTCCAGCTCAACGTCTGTGCTCTGGTCACGCTCCATTAGGACAGGTGCTACCATCACTTCCTTCTAGAGACTCTGGCGCCTTGTGTTGGTTTCCTAAATCTAGCAACAGCACGGGCGTGACCTCAGAGGACACAGAGACTGTCTTTAATAAAGCATAGCCTACTGCTACACATTCATATGCTCTTTTAAATGACAAATCATGTGTCCTATTTCGTAACAATGAATATACAAATGTGTTAAGAGTTGAGCAGCAATGAATGTATCAGTGTTTGTGTCTGCAAGTAGATATTCATTATCACTTATAAGGAAGGGCACATTTAAATGCGCTATCACATTTAGTGTTGCACAGTAATCCAGTCATTGCTATATGAAAGCGTGCAATCAGGAGTTTAACATGAGGGCAAAAAAGTTCAGCGCATATCATGTTGTTCACGCGAATTGTACAAACTATCAATATAGACACCAGATAAAAGGAAACATGGAACACAACACATGGAAGTACATGAAGTTCTGTCTGACCTGGAGAAGTAAAGGGTATCTGAATGTCATGTGTGCTGGGGGAGTCATGTGTATTTGTGAGTATGTGTGTGTGTGTGTGTGTGGATTGTGTTCTGACTCGGGCTATGTCATGAATCTTGATTGTGAGAAAGAGTGTGTGTCTCTCTTGCACACACGCGCCCTGGCAGACCTATCAATCCCTTTTACGATTAACAAATGACACTGAGATTCTGCAAAAGCAGTAGAAAAACGAGACAGGGAATAATTTAATGATATTTAATGACTGATTTGATCACAATGTTTCTGTAAATGCAAATGAAGATGCCTGGCCCAAACGAGCCAAATTATGTGCTCTAATGTTAATGTGTATCGTATTTAATTTCATAATACTAGTGAGAAACCTGCCAACATACAGGCCAATAGATATGGAACTAAACCACTGAACATTATGTTTTATTGCTGAAAAAAATCAATAAGAAAATTAGCCCCTCTAGGCGTCGTTTTGTCTGCATCTAAAAGCTCACCTGCTGAACAGATGTGTTTTTCCGGCTATAGCTGAAATGGTCTACACACAGAGGGGAGGGGGAAATGGTGTGAGAGAGCTGGCAGGGGCTCTTCAATGGAGGAATGACTCAGCACTGATCACCGACGAATGAGGAAAAAACAAAAAAAAACACAGGAGACCTTTCCAGCATCTCCTTCAACTCCACTTATCAAGCCAAATTTGCTTTATCATAACCATTTTCTGCACAAGTGTGACTCATGGCACCCTTTTTTTCCCATTACACTTGCATGTAAAGGATACGCGGCCAAAACGTTTCTGCTGATCTAGTGATTCTGACATTCACGTGCACGACTTTGGCTGATGAAACTAATGTTGAGAAACGCATAGAGCCATTAACTGACGGTGTTTTCTGGCTGAATTGCTCTTGTACTTTGTAATGTGTACCTAATCTTGTCTATTACATACAGATAATGTCATTCACAGCACTTTTGTCAGTGATTTGAGGCAACAAGATCAAGAGTCTGCATCATATGAATCATTAAAAGTGCTGCAACTGATGCCAAACATTTGATAACTTATGAACATGTGCAAATTGTAACTACAAACCACCTGAATATTCAAAATGATTGACAAGCAGCGAGTGTTTCTGATTGGCTGGTTCAGATTCTACCAAGGTGCTCCACTTTGGATCTGGCAAGCTTTAAATGGGGAACCTTTCACTAAATGCAATATTTGAAGGGACATTTTATGCATGACATTCAAAAATGTAATACATTTGTAAGCCGGCATTGGTTTGTGAAGAGATAATGATCCATCAAAAAAGGTTGTTGTGCTGAGATGATTATTAGCACTGGTCTTATCAGAATCACAGTGATGATGGTGTTCATTAACATCGTGATGGAACGAGATGTATGGTTTTATATGCATTGTTTTTTGTTTGGATTTTGAGATGTGGGCATGCACTCACAAATGGAGGATGTGCACTCAAACATGTGCAACTTTAATCTGCAGAAAATTATTTGAGAAGTCCTGCATATGTTACCAGAGAAAAGTATAATTTTCACTGGAAGGACCAGCTATGACTAGTGCTGTCAAATCGATTAATCGTGATTAATCACATCTACCATAAAAGTTTTATTTTATATAAAGTATTATTTTACATTGGGAAGCTGTGGCCTTCAAGATTAAGGATTATTATGGACTCACTACAGGACACAGATAAACAAGTGAAAAGAGAAACAACGCTTTCCACACACTGCAGAAGATTTCTAGTCAAACAGACCCTATACTCTTTCATAATTGTATAATGTTGCATGACTGCAGTCACATTAATATCCCTTAACTTATATGCATTAACATGAGAACAAATAGACACTGGTGAGTTAGATGTCTCCAAGCAAACACTATACTCTACTATACATTTACTCTGTAAATGTGAGCAGAGTGGTCCTATCATGCATATGACGGGTCAGAGCTGAATTCCTTCTTGCTGGTTGGTTTTGTTGGTGAGTGTTGTTGTATGTTATGTGTTTCATGTTGAGCATTTGCTGCAAATTCAATTTCCCCTTGTGGCACAATAAAGGTACTTTGACTTTGACTTTGAGCGCCTGATCCCTACCCCCATAACCACCCTTACAAGCAGTGGTTAAAGTGGGATTTGGCAGGTGGGGAACCCTAAAATTTTGTGTAGGTGCAAGAGGGAAAGATGACACCGTGGGACAATAGAGTATCGTGGTATAGCAATACTTTTTGGGACAAGAGTGTCACTGTGGCACCAAGTATCACAATACTGATTTACTTGATATTTTAATGGTTTTATTTTGGTCCATCGAACACCGATATGATGACGATACTATGTTAAAATTGCTGAACACTGGGACAAAAATTGAGCCCTGCACTGTAGCCACGCCAGCCCACATTTTCGTCTGTCTCAGTGTACAAAGTAAACATAGGCTCAACTGATATTTATATGTTTTATGAATCATTTTCTTAGATAGGTTAATTTACTCTAGGCTACCAGGACGAATATTTAATGTCAATATACAATGGTTACATCATGTTAAAACTATGCTATTGATATCTTTGTAAGACTGCCGACCCTAGAAGAAGTAGTTGTTTTATTTATATAGCGCCTTTCCAAAGGCCCAAGGTCGCTTTACATTGTCCATTTACCCTATAGAACAGTGGAAAGGGAAAACAAATGTCCGGCGAATATCGAACCTAAAACAAATTTTACTGCGCTCAAACACCGTGAGTGCATTTCACACATTTGTAATCGCAGGAGGAGATTAAGGGAGGTTGGTTGGTTGATCGGTCGGCCCATCTCGGGACCAGCGAGATTGGTTGAGATTAATTAATCTATTTATTTATTCATTCATTCATTTATCTGAGGTGCCAGAATGCAGTTCCGGACCGTACCAGACCACTTTAACCCCTGCTTACACAACCCTCTCTCACGATACGTCGCCTCACAAATCACCCACAATGCAGTGCCACGATGACATCTCCCCCTCCCACTCTCCACAGCCTCAGTCTCTTGACCACTGCTCCTCAACATCTGCTGTTAAGAATGAATGTGATTCTGTGGGCCTCAACGTGATTTACAATGTGCCTCGCTATGGGCGTAAACCCCTTCTATTAGAGTATGCATGTCTGTAAATCACAGAAAGTAAACGGGTACAGATCACATCTTATGCTTTTGTTTAGACAGAATATAGATTGCATAAAACCTCCAACTTATCAGCTAGCACCAAGGTAAATGTTTAATAACCTAACATGAATGAACCTAACTGAATAAATGACTTTGTGTCATGAAAACACAGTTGACTTAAAGCAACTTGTTTCCTTTGTTTGACAAGAGGATAAAATCAGTTGCAAGTTAGTATAAAGAGCAGAACTGGGCGGTTCACATTAATAATCTACAGATACGTGTCAAGCAGGCAGTATATTCTGAGGGAACAGCAGAACAAACAGAAACAGCAGATATTAAAACAAAACAAAAAGGTAACAAAACAAGGAACACTAAAGCCTGAGTCTTGCTAGGGCTATATGATTTCCCCATGCTATTTCATCTGGAATGTGAAGTTTGATAAATTATTGACTAATACACATAGAAACAAAGGTCTTCACTCATTTTTCTATCAGCAACAAAATCTCAACTTAACCACAGATTATTTATTTATTTTTCATTTCCGTTATTTAAAAATCCGAAGTTCCTACATTGTGTCTGGCTTCAGCCCCCAGGTAATACATACATGCAGGAGCAAGGTGTGTCAAGGTGTATTACTGACAGAGGGACCAGTCAAATCTAGCCAAATATTTCAAACCGTGCAAACATTTAAAAAAAGAAAAGAAAAGAAAAACAGAATAGATTTGCAAGTCATTGCGTCAACCACTGTCAGCATGAATGTACTTGCAACTGCAAACTGCTGTGAAACCTTGTTGTGCAAAACACATGACAATCAAACCGATCTGTTATGCCTTATTACTGCACGATAACGTTATAAAACTAATAACTCTTACCTCCCTTGCAGGGAGTTCTGTGCTGGCTGTGTTGTGCCCGGTAACCCTCGATAACCTCCCATTCTCCGTTGTCTCTCTTGATGGGGAAGGACACGCTCAGGACGTGGTTGCAGGGTTTGATGATCTTAAGGATCCCCCGCACACGGTGTCTCTTCTGCTCCGGCGTCTCCCGGGTCTTCAGGTCCTCCACCAGCTTGTTTTCGACGATAGCAGCGCCGCGATCGAAGAAGCCCTCCACCATCCTGAAGAAATTCGGGTCATCTTCCTTGTCAGCGGCATCGCTGTAGTGACGCACCCTCAGCAAAGACGAGGAAGCCGGCAGAGCGGACTCGACGCATCCCGAGGCCAGAACGTTTCCCGCTCCGCGAGTCAACAGCTCCCCAAAATACCGGTACATGGCGACAAGGGGCTTTGAAAGTTACGGTACAATGGAGAAAGAAGAAATTAAAGGATGATGGGTTATCGACGAGGTGAAAAGGGGAAACGAAAATGGGGGTAAATGAACGAGACGACAGAAGCTCCTGAGCCTGCCTCGTTCAGTGTCAAAGTGACAGCGTTCATGCTGTCTCGCGCTTTAAGCGGCGTGTTTAGAGGAGTCGCGCGAGCAGACGGAAGGTCACTGCGTGAGGGAGGAGGAGGAAACGCACGCGCTACTTTTAAAACTTCTTTCAGCTAAATTTTAATTTGATCTGATTAATTAATTTATTATATTATTATTGCTATTTTTTAACCTCGTTAACAATATAAAAAAAAAACTCATACATGTTTTCAAAATGACTTTTCATTTAGAAACATTAATAATGCACATTCATAATTTTAATATTAATTGCACATTTGCAATGGCAAAGAGTTACAAATTTTTTTTAAACCTTAAAGGATGCAGAAATTTTAAAAAAAATTGACAAAAGAAAAATAATTATGTTTTAAAAATGTTATGAGATAAAACGGTCAAAATAAAATTAAAATAAAAATATAAAATCAACTACAATACTATTGGTGATCTGTTGATGTGTTTTGCAATTAACTTTTAATCCATTTAAATTAATATTTTGTTGGATATTGTTATTATTATTATTATTATTATTATTAAAGTCCATAGTAGGCTATTGGTTAAAAACAGACTCACCAATTATAGCACACATTGTTTTGTCATACACACAAATGTATAAAACTTGCACACATTATTATGTTTTTTTTAATTTTTTTTTTAAATCTGTTTTATACAGTAGCAAAGCCACAAAGCAAATCAAAGTCCAAAATCAAACCCACAGTTTCAAGGTCATTGCTAAATTAATGTAGCCAAAATTAATGAGTTCCTGCTGTGATTTTTCAAAATCAAATAACTGAAGATTAATATGGTCAATAAAGTTTATTAAATCTTTATCAGAAAGATTTTTTATGACACACTCTAATAAACCAAGTACTTCCTGTCCTGTTGTTCAAAGGCTTGTTTTAAAGGGATAGTGCACTCAAAAATAAAATTCTGTCATCATTTACTCACCCTCACATTTTTCAAAACCTGTATGAGTTTCTTTCTTCTGTTGAGCACAAAAGAAGATATTTTGAAGAACGTTAGTAACCAGTTGACGGTCATTGACTTCTTTTTTTTCTTTCTTACTATGGAAGTCAATGGCTGCCGTCACGGTTTGATTACCAACATTCTTTAAAAACTCTTCTTTTGTTTTTAACAGAAGAAAGAAACGTATACAGTAAGAGTAAATAATGACAAAATTTAGATTTTTGGGTGAACTATCACTTTAAATTCAGGCCTCTCCTCCAAGCCCCTATTTACCAGGTGCACGTTCAAGTTCAAAACGGTAGGCAACGTTTTGCTACGGTTTCCGGGTTGAACGTCATGTTTCCTGGAAACGGCGTGCACCGGTGTACAACGGGGTTTGAGATACGTTTTCTCTTGTTTGGTGGGTGTGTCAGAACTGCAGTCCAATCTGCAGCAACATGTATGTAAAGCACGCGGTATTAAAGTGAACTTGCACAATGGGTTCAAGGAAAGTAATTTACAAATGTGTTCGATGCAGCTTGAGGGATATTAAAACTGAGGATATTAGACGACATGTTTGTCGTAAGTTTTATTGTAAAAATATAGGATATCAACATAATGATGTACTTGTTTATATTTTTAGCTTCATTGTTAAGTGTATGACATTTGGTATAGAAATAAACAATGGTAATTAAGTGCTTTTCCTAAAAATGAAAAAGAAAATACAGGGTATTAAAACAGTATGAACTACAAATAAAGTCAGTATGTGAGGCTAAATAGATGTCTTTTAGTCTGAATTAGGTAGGATGTGTGCTTTTCAGTTTCAGCAATCCCTTCACTCGATTATGTTCTTGTGTTCTGGGCGGCAAGTGACTGTAACATCGGGCATATTATATTAAACACATATTTACACCGACTTCATCAGGCTCAGAAAATTTTTCACAAAGAACAAAAAGAATGGCCTTCTCAGCTGCCATAGTTGCAACTCTTGCGTCATCAGAACAGCGTGTTCAACACATCACCGTTTCTGTTTAAAAAAACGTTGTGCAATGTTTTATCGGGGCTGAAAGCAGCCCAGCTGAAGCAGCAAGACCACTTTTGACAGGAAACCCGTTAAAAACCAAAACTGCTTTTTCTAACCAACCAATTGCTGATTGATTTTGTTTTTCACTATTCATTCCCCTTATCTAAAGAACCTAAATCATATGCACTCAGATCGTCTTTAGCCGCACAGTACCCAATAGACAATATGGGGGAAGCGTTTTGCTGATATTGAATTCACAACAGTCTAACCTTTACACTGCACTCACATTACCCCAATGGACTGTGCACAGAAGATAAGATTATGATTGATCTTCATGGAACCTGGAACAAATTGGCCCCAAGTCTTGTTAAGAAAATAAATAAATATTAACTACAAGCTTTAGAAGGAGTATTTGCAGAGTATTTGTCATCCATGGAACCTGATACAAAATGGACCCAAGTCTGGTAAGAAAATAAGCAAATAGCTTTAAGGAGTATTTGCTGAGTATTTGTCATCAAGAAAAGCACAGACTGTAGTCTCTTGGATAGTGTTTATGTGTAGCCACTAGCCAGCATGTGAGAAATCAATCCCATCATCAAAAAAATAACTGTTCATTTGTATGTCTTCCCATGACAGTTTGATTGTATCTCAATGCATCGGTTTTGTTCTTCGCTGGCTTAAAATCAACCAAATTGTTTTGGGACAGTAAGACAAAACTCTACAGTATAGCTCTGAGGACAATATGGAGATTGTGATAATTTGTAATGTTTCAGTTTTCTTATCATGCTAATGTGTAAAGTTCATTGAGCTTACAACCTATTCGTATTGACCGAAGGGTCATTTTATCATGGTTTATGCTACAACCATTGCCACAATGATGAGTAGATCTATTGTCCCGGGATACTTGAAGTCTCTCATCAGTAGAGTCAAACAGGATAAGAGAAGATAACAGAGAGAGAAAGAGATGTTAGGCAATTTGCAGTATTCTCATTCACAGCTAGTATCTGGTCAAGAGTTATAAAGATATGGTAAAAACAACTAAAAGCCAATGCAGTGATAATAATGTTGTGCGCTCAGTGACAGTGATGCCATATAGATAACAGCTGTTGCTTATATTTCTAACCAAATTAATTCAAAAACACGATGGATTATCATTATTATTGCCTGAAGGATTTTATAATGTAGGCTATATAGTATTTTTTATATATATTTAATATCTTTTTAATTTATTATTTATTGTTTCAATAACACATCAAATGAAAATAGATTTATAAATAATATAAAAAAAATCACCAGTAAATAAATCAATAAATAGCCTACAAAAGCGGCAACAATAACACACAAACAAATCTTTAATAGCCTATTATGATACAGATTGTTGTAACGGCACAGGTTACTGTTTAAGAGTACTATGTGATTTAATCAGCATGTTAATAATAGAATAATAATCAACTAAGGCCGACCGCCGGAGTAAAAGTGTAAAAATTTGTGTTTTGGTCTGTTCTGTCTCACCCACCTCACATGGTTCCTCATCATTTATCATGGTCGTGTTTCAAAGGGCAAGCGCTTGGCCATTATAGGCTCACACATCGACAACACCCACTGTGTGATTGGATAAATGGGGAGGAGGGTGCGTTGAGGGCGGGGAGAGGTTGGAAATTAACTGTGTCGTTCCAAGAATGGCTTCCCCTTTTACATTGAAAAGAATGTGCAGCCCCTCTCTTGCATTGTGCAGCATTGTATGGCAAGCCGTTTTAGCTTAAATTGTTCCCAGCCTTACTCGTCGTAATTTCATTTGTACTAGTAAGAATTCAATTAGAAAGCTCTACAAGTTCATTCTTACTAGTAACAATTACAATTAGAGAGCTCTCTAATTCAATTTTTACTAGTAACAATTATTATTAGAGAGCTCTCTAATTCAATTTTTACTAGTAACAATTACAATTAGAGAGCTCTACAATTGAATTGTTACTAGTAAGAATTACAATTAGAGAGCTCTCTAATTCAATTCTTACTAGTAACAATTATTATTAGAGAGCTCTCTAATTCAATTATTACTAGTAAGAATTACAATTACAGAGCTCTCTAATTCAATTCTTACTAGTAACAATTGCAATTAGAGAGCTCTACAAATGAATTTTTACTAGTCATATGTCTCCATTGACTTCCATTCATTTTTAATTAGAGAGCTCTACAATCGAATTGTTACTAGTAAGAATTACAATTAGAGAGCTCTCTAATTGAATTATTACTAGTAAGAATTACAATTAGAGAGCTCTCTAATCCAATTCTTACTAGTAACAATTGCAATTAGAGAGCTCTCTAATTAAATTCTTACTAGTAAGAATGCAATTGCAGAGCTCTCTAATTGAATTATTACTAGTAAGAATTACAATTAGAGAGCTCTCTAATTCAATTGATACTAGTAAGAATTACAATTAGAGAGCTCTCTAATCCAATTATTACTAGTAACAATTATAATTAGAGAGCTCTCTAATTCAGTTGTTACTAGTAAGAATGCAATTGCAGAGCTCTCTAATTCAATTACAGAGCTCTCCAATTATACATATCTTGAATTCGTTTTTTTACTAGTAAAAATTAAATTAGAGAGCTCTGTAATTGCATTCTTACTAGTAAGAATTGAATTAGAGAGCTCTCTAATTGTAATTGTTACTAGTAATAATTGGATTAGAGAGCTCTCTAATTGGAATTCTTACTAGTAATAATTCAATTAGAGAGCTCTTTAATTGTAATTCTTACTAGTAACAATTCAATTACAGAGCTCTCTAATTGTAATTCTTACTAGTAACAATTCAATTGTAGAGCTCTCTAATTAAAACAACCGTGTATCACATGAAATACGTTCTGAGGAAACTATTTTGCAAATCGCAATTACGTTACATGCCAACATATAAGCAGTGCAATTACGTTGGTCCTTAACCTAATATATAGCCAATCTATTGCAGTGCTATTACGTTTGTCCTGAACATAATTTACGTATGAACAAATCTACCGACGTAGAAATTTGTACGTATTACTATTTATGCATAGTGGCATTAATATTTTGACTCTATTGCATTCAACTGTCTTATCAATTAAGTTTTCAGTCGCATTTATTAATATAATAGGCCATACTCATAAATATTAACATTTCGCTCTGTTCGTGCCTTCTGCAGTAAACTCTTTCGGAGGATTAGCCTGCGTGGTGTTAAAAATAAATAAAATTTTAACCTTAAAAATACCTTTTTAATCGTTTAACCATTTTGTAGTATTTAGTGTATTTACACAAAAAGCATTTTCTCCAATAAAACACAACATACTGATACATTCACAAAAGACATGCATTTTATTAGCTTGATGTAATCTAAATCCTAGAATCCATACGTTGTTTGCAAGAAACGGATCCAAATTCAGCCTTTTATCCAGTGATCTTCATCTTCATTTCTCAGCAGCGACCGCAAACGTCAAATCTATCCCGCGCTGGTGATGAATTCAAATTCAAAAAATGCGCCTTCAAGAAGCGTTACGACATGTTTTACGGCCGTGATATCAAACGCTCATTGGCTCTCGCCTGCTTCGTCACAGATTGCGACATGCCGTGTTTCAGTCGGTGTAGTACATTTGAAATGGAGAAGCGCGCGCGCCTTCAGAGAGCGAACCGAAATCGGATTAACATTTTCATGGATTAACGTTAATATCTTAAATTCTGATCTGTACCTCATACACAACTACTATAATACTGCCAGAGAGGACTGCGACTGCAACGCATCATCATGTGAACGACTTTTGGTAATGTTAACGTTACCGGTTTTGACATTTTCGCAATAAATAAATTATTGTGAAATGTATACTTGTCTGTCTGTTATGTTTTTTTTCTTCATAATTGTGTTAGCCTACGTAGTTTTAATGAATGGTTATGGGTAGGTTTAGGGGTAGGAGTAGGATTAGTGACTCAAAATATATTTTAATGCTATAAAACTGCCATTTACCTATCTCTGTCCATTACGTTTGATCCTTTTTATACTCTGTATAAAATGGATATGTTTTGGTTTTCTATCTTTGAAAATAACGTATTAATACCTACGTATTAACAATGAGACCAGGCTGCTATATTAGGTTAAGGACCAACGTAATAGCACTGCTTATATGTTGGCATGTAACGTAATTGCGATTTGCAAAATAGTTTCCTCAGAACGTATTTCATGTGATACAGGGTTGCATTAAAAATGAATGGAAGTCAATGGAGACATATGACTAGTAAAAATTCATTTGTAGAGCTCTCTAATTGCAATTGTTACTAGTAAGAATTGAATTAGAGAGCTCTGTAATTGTAATTCTTACTAGTAATAATTGTATTAGAGAGCTCTCTAATAATAATTGTTACTAGTAAGAATTGAATTAGAGAGCTCTCTAATTGGAATTCTTACTAGTAATAATTCAATTAGAGAGCTCTGCAATTGCATTCTTACTAGTAAGAATTCAATTAGAGAGCTCTCTAATTGTAATTATTACTAGCAATAATTGGATTAGAGAGCTCTCTAATTGTAATTGTTACTAGTAAGAATTCACTTGTAGAGCTCTCTAATTGAATTCTTACTAGTAAAAATGCAATTACGACGAGTAAGGCTGGGTACAATTTAAGCTAAAACGGCTTGCCATAGCATTTCGTCTTTCGGGTTTTGGGAATTTGTAACGTTTTCATGTGAGTCCACAACGCCCCATATGACACCCCAACTCCACCCCCAAGCTAAACTGCAAATCCGCATGTGAAGTCTCATTCATTTAAAGGACAGTTCACCCAAATGTTGTCATTACTTACTCATCTTCAAGTTGTTCCAAACCTGTATACATTTCTTTCTTCTGTTGAACCCAACAGAAGATATTTTAAAGAATGTTGGTAAGCACCAGACAGTTATGTCGACGACGGCACCCTGACTTCCATTGTAGGAAAAAAAAAAAATACTACTAAGTCAATGGGTGCCGTTAACTGGTTACCAACATTCTTTAAAATATATTATTTTGTGTAGAAGAAAGAAACTCATACAGGTTTGGAACAACATGTTTCCACACGCATATTTTAGGTTTTCTATTCTATTCACACGCTATTCCAGGTTTTAAGTAGGCTATAGCCAAAAATACCTGTCTTAGAAAGCATGAGCTTTAGGTGGGTGGATCATCAGTAGACATATTGTCTCTGGTCTGTTTGCAGAGTTATGGTTTGTGGTTATATAGTGTAAAGTGCTCCAATAGTGGCCTCCCTTGGCCAAACTGAGTAGCTACTTGTTAAAATGTACTCAGAGCCAATAACGCTATAGCGTATTAAGTATATTTATACTGTGAATATGGCCAGGATAAAAGGAGTAGGCTAGGCCTAGTTGGACATGATGTGCAGCAGAATGCTACTTTAGCCATGACTATGTATGCATATTGTATTTACTCAAGAGTTGTTTTTGTTTGTTTGTTTTTTCTTCAGAATTACATTTTGTAATGTGAAAAACAATAGGCCTGCATTTTGCTAATATTTGTTTTATTAGGAAAATATGAAATTTTATAAATGACTTGAATGACAATGTTTTGTTCTTGTTGCATTGAATCATCGAGTTACATAGATTTGAAGGTTTGCCTTAGGCTATAAAAATGTTAAGAAGTTGTTTTTATTCTATAAAATCCATGACATTTTGTTAAAAATAACGACACTGATGATCTGGTGAACAAATGCTTTTCGTCGTTGAAGTTCCTATCGAGTTTTGATATTTTATTGCGACATTAGTGCATACGTGTTTTGTATGAACATTTGTAGAAAACGAAACGAATAAAGTTTTCCTGCACATGTCCAGTCTCATTGAATAAGTGAATTTAACTGAGGTGACAATTTGATATCATTAACAAACATTATTTTGATATCAGAAAAAAAAATCGAAAATGGCGTTTTGTTGTTTGCCACTAGATGGAAGCCAAACGTCAAAAATGAATCGACTGTTGAACACGTAAAGAAGCACTGTGCTAAACTATCTTGAGATGACGTGTATTTCATGTGAATGTTTTCATGTAGCCTAATTTTACTTCATTCACATTTTGCTTTATAATTTTACAACCTCTTTAAACAGTTCGAGTTCAAATTATATTAGGCTGCCACAAAAGTCATGCCGTGGTGTTTTTTTGAGAGGTGTTTTACATGCAGAGGCAACAGCAGAGGTTTCATGAGGCACACACATCTAGACAGTGTGTGAATATGAAAAAGGCAAGAGGTAAAGTGTCGAACAAGTTCCCACGAGAAAGCTCCAGTCGTGTGCCTTACAGCCGGAAATGGTGGTTAATGTGGTTTGAGTTTTTTGCGTAAAGCTCAATGCATCTGCCTGGCGGACACGAGTCACTGGTCTCGAATCAGTCACTATGTTAGCAACAGAGAATGTCGAGTGTTTGCAATGTAGCTGAATAGCAGTTCTGCATCGTCTCTTTCCTCTTTTACAAATCACAGCTGAAATCTTACGCTTCTTCGTCTCTGGTATTGAGAAGCTAGATGAAGGTCCCTGTCAGGTCAAGTTGCTGCAAAACACGCTGTTTTGAAGAAGAACTATGAGAAGAACTATGAGAAGAACTATGTCCAACGGCAGACTAACGTTCTCAAACTGTCCAAAAGGTCATTGTGTTACAGCATCGTATAACGCAAAGCTATGATGATGATCATAATAAAAATAATAAATCATAACTAAACTATACAACGAACCGAACAGCAAGACAAAAAAAGCACTCTTGTGCAATGCTTCTATTAATAAGCGAACAATGGTTATTTCATTATTTTCCAATAATGATAAACATATAAGATAACTTAACTTGAGAAACTATAAACATGGAAATGATTTAGGATGCCATGTTAAATCCTAATTGGCTGTTCTTATCCTTATTTCTAATATAGGCCTAATTTAAATGTAACTGTTAGATGTACATTTTATTTTATATAGGCCTAATTCTGAGTGACTACAGTTCTTGATTGTGGCATTACTGTTTTCTAATGATCTATTGACTCTTCCTTATTTGTGTTTCCCTTCTCCGTGGAAAATAATGGTCTGCCATTGAGACCCTGCACATTATGGGAGGCTCTTAAAGAAGCATGTAATCCCATTGGGAATAAGACTGCTTGGCTTCCATCCACATCTTACATGAGAAATTTATATGCATAGCAAAAATAAACAAGTTTGACAAACACTCTATCAGTTTCACTTTGCCTGCTTACCCAGATTATTTCTAGATAGATTTCTAGGAACCACGGAACTAGTTACATAATATTTAAGTTTGACCCCAATAGTAACAGATTGCATGCAGCGACGTGATTTAGGTTATGAAACATCTATTGTCACACTGGAACAATTACTGGATACATAGGCCTACTGCTGACTTCATGGGCAATGTTAAACAAAATCACTCACTTTTAACCTCATCACATTGTGGAGACTTCCTCTCTGAAAGTGTGCCAGTGTTCTTGCAATCAGATTGTATCCTGGCTTAAAAATTATGATAATATTTCCATTCTTTAAAATTTTTTGTTTCTCAGATAGACTTGAACACAATGCCTTTTATTGTGGTTGTAGCATGGCCATCCTTGAAAAACAACATCTCAATAGTCACGAAATTGCAGGATATTTCAATTCTTCTCTTTTTTGTTTCTCAGCTACAAATGAACACAATTCTTTGATTTCTAAAGAGAATAACCCTTATCTTGGGTGTATATAGAAACTCTGATAAATCCTCACGCATCCAGTTCCACACATCCAAATCCATACTTGTTCAGTAATTCAGTCTGTTTATTCTGAATTTTGTGACATCCAAGCTGCAGCCTTTCAACATCAGGATGCTTTTACCTTTCTGAGGTAGTGAGCTTCTAAATGAAAGGATCTTACACATCTTACTCTCATCTCTTACTCAAATTATCCCACTGAATTCCCACCTGCTCTCTTGAAAATAGGTGTTCCAAAAGGGTGTTTTCACAGTGAGAGAAGATAGAAGAACAATTTTGGGTTTCCTCAAAGAACTTTTCAGTGAAAAGTTCTAAAAAGAACCATTTTATTGTGTGAAAAACATTTGAATAATCTGAAGATAAAGAACCTCTTGTGCAATGGGAAGATTCCATGGATGTTAAAGGTTCATGGAACCATATGGCGCCAATAAAGAAGCATTATTTTTAAGAGTGTGTCCTTGATCCACACACACATGACCACCTATCAATTTCATGCAGCCTGTATATTTTTGTTTTATCAATTCTCTCAGGTTTCCTCGACTCCCAGAAGCAGTTGATAGGAAGTGTGTGCCTGTTCAGTATTTAAATATTTATCCCTTATATGGTCATTTGTGTATTTTGGCTCTACACATTTGTTTGCGGCCAACAGTATCACGGTCTTGTGGGATACAGAGGCCTGGATCGGAATGTTCCTGTAGCATAATTGTTATGTCATTAAAAACAAGTTAATTTTCTGTTAATTTCCTGGCATTTCTTTTGGCTTGCTTGAACATTCTTAAACTCTCATAAGTCAGGGTGATTACATATGCATAAGGTGAAATGATAATGTAAATTTGCTGTTGTGAATTCTTTTACATATAGTAAATATTGCTGTATAATATTATGCTGCATAAATGTGCTGATAAACATAAATGTATTACCCTTTCCCCCAATATACTTCTCCATATGACTCATTTAATGCTATAGTCACTCATACTGTATCTATATGAGGGTCACTGACCAGGGTGTCATTTCCCCAAAGCATCGTATAAACCTATAGATTGTAGAACCATCGTAATAATTGGCCTCTACGATCAACTTAGCACACAATACTTTTTAGTTTCACGCAGCCCAGGTCCATAATCCAGCTCTGAATGCAGATTGTATGAACGTGTGCGTGAGTGTGTGTGTGTGTGTGTGTGTGTGTGTGTGGTCAGTCAGTGGAAGTCTATAAGAACTGCAGCAGTGGGAAGATTGAGCAGATACTGTATCTCTCAGAATTTATATAAATAAAAGCCATACTATAATAACAATAGAGCTTGGCAAACTAGAAGGA
The DNA here is from genome assembly GCA_031834385.1 of Semotilus atromaculatus. Taxonomy (NCBI): domain Eukaryota; kingdom Metazoa; phylum Chordata; class Actinopteri; order Cypriniformes; family Leuciscidae; genus Semotilus; species Semotilus atromaculatus. The sequence goes on along the minus strand of JAULUF010000012.1, from coordinate 9,221,309 downwards.
GATTATTTACACAATAAAGCAAAATGATAAATGATCATAAATTAGGTAGGCTATCATTTGAAAGCGTAGCCTAAACACTCCAATTTCATCCTGTAAAAAAAATGGTTTTGAAATGTAACATTGCTTTGCATATAAACGGCACTTTAAAAGCTTTAGCGGACTCAATTTTTGTGATACCAATTTTAAATTTGGAACACAACTTTGGTTTGATATATGGCTTTGATTTTATAGCAATTTTATAATTCTAATTATTTTTTATATATAGGCTATATATATTTTGTAAGAAATAAAAATGTTTAGTTAAATTTGTTTTACAACAAAATTTGCAGCTGCTTCCACTTCAGTGTCTTCTTTAAAGAGACCAACCATATGTGTCTGTATTGCAAAGCATTCATGAATTACAACCATTTACTGTAAGTTCAGACCAATGCTCACAAAAGAAGGGTGACAGGTGAGGGTGGAAATAAGTTGATAATGATGTGCAAGTAGCACCATTTACGTATTAATTTGCTTTAGACATAATGCAATCTTTCATATCTTTTAATGCTACAAAGAAAGACTGGAATACAAATGCTTGTTACTTTAAATGACTATCCTGAGAACAAACAATCACAGACTCTCTCAAAAACTATAAGACAAAATTAGCTTTATATATTTTGTTAAGAAACACACAGAAACCCCAATGTATCACAAGAAGGCGATACACAATACAAAATCGAATAACCATATATATCAGATATGTACTGTAAATGAGAAAGCTACAGATTCATCTCTGTCTACTGCTAGGTAGATCAGACCAAGTACCAAGGCACTTCTGAACACCAAATACAAACATTTTCACATGTTACAGAGATCCGGAGCATAGAACTCTAGCCTCATCTAATGTAGACACAATATGTTTGTATAAGAAAATAATATTTTGAATTTACAATTCAGTTATTAAAGATTTTATAGAGAAGGGTTAGTGTTTGGTGGGCCTGATAAGATGTCCAAGACATACCACTATAATGGGGCTTTTTCATTTTGGTCTTCCATTTGCATCTTTTAAAATAAAGTGCTTTAAATGACGGAAACTATACATTTAACACAGCATTTTTCTCATTATGATTGTGTTGAGGGATAGCTGAGGCATAAGATTCCACTAATAATGTTCTAAACAGACACATTTCCGAGAGACACGGTTTTAAGCCACGTTTGTTGCTGGTACAAATTCGAAGCAAATATTTAAGGCAATAGTTTTTGCAAAACTTTTAACTCTCTTTGACTAATATAAACACAGTATTTGTATACCAAGCTGAATGAATAAGTTACAAATTACCATTTATACTATATATAATATTACATTTTGTATATGCTCTAGTTAGTTGTTATTCATATACATAGCAAAGTCTGCAACAGTGAATCTGGTAAATCTGACCATAAATGTTAAGAACACTTAGCATCTGAAGGCACAAGACAATATTAGAGTCTGAGATAGTAGCAAAGAACGTGGTACGTCCGAACACACAAGTAACAATTAGATTTTTCAAATATATATTAAAATATCACACAGATGTTAAAGGAAAATTTACAAATAGGTCTAAATAAAGGCTAATAATACATGCATACAAGACAGCAGCATATACAGACAAAGATGGGATGAAAAAGCATTGGGATCGCTGGAGAAGCTCTGGCTCTACTTGATCTGGTCCAAGGCTCTCAGAAGGTCACTGCCCTGAAGCAAATGCAAGTTTCCCTGTAGAGGCACGTTTACCTCACAGTCATATCGTGTCAGCTCTGGCAGACAGTACGAGTCAAAGGATGGGCCCAACAATTGACTTATCATGCCTGTCAAAAATAAAAGAGACTTGTAACTCAAATGTCACATAGACACAATTGGTCCAATTCGAGTCTGTTCTTCACACAAATCTGTTGTATGACTTACGAAATTTGGAATACATACACAATGATTTTCAACAAGGACGTATTAAAAGTGACAGTAAAGACAGTAATGATACAAAAGATTTATTAAGTCACTTTGGATAAAATTTCATGCATCAAAATAAATGTTGTTCCCACAAAAATATTAATCAGCCAGTTAATCAGACTGTTTTCAACATTGATAATTGCAGCAAATCAGCACGATTTCTGAGGGATCATGTGACATTGAAAACTGGAGTAATTCAGCTTTGCCATCACAGGAATAAATGACATTTTAAATATATAATAAAATTTTAATAATATTTCACAATACTACTGGTTTTACTGTATTTCTCATCAAATAAATGCAGCCTTGGCGAGCAGAACAGACTAATTTCAAAAACATAAAAAAAATGTACCACGATTGAACGGTTTGGCGTGAACATTCTCCTAAACATCTCATTTTGTGTTTTACAAAAGAAAAAAGTCACACGGGTTCGGAATGATATGAGGGTGCGTAAATAATAAAATGTAACTATTATTTTATCCCTTCGATGCTGCCAAGATATGAATCATGTTGGAAATATTTATTACTATTGAAGTGTTGGTAATATTTTGGTTTGTGCTGTAAGGGCTGGTGACTGACCTGAGTGTTTGTGTGAAGGCATCATGGGGTATTGTCTGTTACTGGGAGAGCAGAATGACTCTGTGGTCTCTTTGAGAGATTGACTGCAGCCGTGACAAGCAACCAATCCACTTTGCATGCGTGGAAATTTGTCTATGAAAAAGCAACAACGGAGTGTGTAAATTTGGGTATAGAAAAATTAGAAGAGAGAGAGAGAGAGAGAAAGAGAGAGAGAGAGAGAGAGTTACTGTACCTGTGAGAACACTCGTGCTGAGAGACTTTCTGACAGAGAAGGCACAGCTGTCATTCATCGTCTTCATCCTTTTTCGCATCCCATCTGTAGACTTGTGAGGCGGTACCACCTGCTGAACACGCATGTTAAGTTGATATTCTGTCTTTGGTATGACTAAACTTCACTAATTTACATTAGTCTTTAGTGAGATCTGAGAGCTTACCTTTGGAATATCAGAGAAAGAGCATGACAAACCGAACTCTGACGGCCGCTTCCGTTTGAAGTTGTTGTGGAGAGCGATCTGTCCCATGCCTTTCTGTACAGGGGCAAAGCTCTCAAAGAACCTGAAAATAGCAAGAAAAAAATAAATCCATCAATGGACATTATGACCTTTGTTTTAGTGCACTACAATCCAATAGTTTGGGGTCAGTAAAGTTTTATTTAATTAAATTTTTTAAAGAAAATAATAGTGTTAATAGTTGCATTAAATCAAAGACTTTATATTTACAAAGACAGTGTACTCATATTACTATGAATGGGAGACAGCTTTGTCAAATAATGAGAATGCAGCTTTGTCATCACAGTAATAAATTACATTTTAAAATATATTCAAATAGAAAACAGTTATTTAAAGTGTAATAATATTTCACAATAGCTGTTTTTACAATTTTTTTATTTTATTTTATCAAATAATATGCAGCCTTGGTGAGCAAAAGCGACTTTAAAAAATGTTTGAATATTGGTGTATGTACAGGGCACAAACGCATAGAAATTCCTTAAAATTTTCTAATTATGTGTTTGTTCTAAAGCAGGGGTTTTCAAACTAGGGTCCAGAACTGCACGTTTTCTAACCGCAGGTTAGAAAAAATTATTATTATTCATCAAAACAATATTCTCTGTAAAGCTTTGGAACAATGTTTTTATTGTGGAAATTGCTATAAAAAGTCATTTTAATTTAACTCAAAAGTCTCTTTTGTAGTATATCTAACAATGCAATTTAAAACAAAGTACATTTTCCAGATAATATTTTAAATTCTTTAGTCTTAAGTGCTATGAAAATATAAAAACATTATTTTTGACAAAATTGCAAACAACTATTTTCTCACAGAGTATAAATGGGTCTTTATGCATAAAAAATATATAGCTGCCTTTATATTTCGTTGCCTGTCTGCTTGACTAGCACTAAATCCTAATCTAGTTAATCATTGATGCCTAGTTCATGTATTGCAAAATAAAATGCATGTGTAAGGCCGGGAATGATGAACTCTATTCACCTTTGCTGTGGCAGTACAGCAGTGAAATTGCATGTTTGTCCTGGACCTGCTGTGTTTCCGTCATTCATGCATCCAATATCTGTGCGTTGATATTGTGAGGGGGGGTCAGGGGGCCACTGAAGACTCTGTCTACCCTCCTCAGAAGAGAGTGGGACGTTTGGTGCGGTTTGGAACGGTTGCACATGAGCCGTGTCTGGACACGTGTGAGGACTGCTCTTGGCGTCAGGAGGGAATGGACTCAGGGGCTGGAAGAGGTCAGCTACACTGCTGAAGCTGTGCTGGAGGGCTTTGCTCAGGCCTGGACTTGTGTCAGGCGCCGGCTCCTCCAGACAAACGGGGTGCAGCTGGAAGTCCTCATCGTCCATTGGGATATATGGAGCAAGAGTCTCCAGGTCCAGATCACTCAGGTCCAACTGCACACAGTTAGATATCATGTCAACCAAATATTCATTTAAAACAATTGATAAAAATAAAATAAAAAAAAACGTGCAAAATTGGAAGTATGCCAGGAATTGGGGTGAAATAGCTGATATATCATTATATGATAATTTTGTAATATTGTCTGTTTTCTATAATAAATAACTGTTTTCTATTTTAATATATTTTAAAATGTAATTTATTCTGGTAATGGCAAATGCATTTTTTTAGCAGCCACTCCAGTCTTCTGTGTCACATGATCCTTCATAAATCATTATAATATGCTCAAGAAATATTTTTTATTATTATCATTGTTGAAAACAGTTGTGCTGATCAATATTTCTCTGGAATCAGTGACAATTCTTTTTCAGGATTCTTTAAAGAATTTTACGATGTTATAAAAAATGTATTTTCTGTCACTTTTGACCCATTTAATGTGTCCTTGCAGAATAAAAGTATTAATTTATTTTTAATTAAATATGTAGTAGTGTATATGCGATTAATCTCCACAAAGTAAATGTAATATTACTGTACGTCTTGCATCTGCACAGGCATTGAAGTGAATGAACAGTTGAACTTGAACTTACGTACAAACTAGTCATAATGTGCAACTCACATTGTTAAAGAATGGTCTGTTACAGTTTTTTGTTCACTAAAGTTATATTTCATTGTAATTGTAAAAATGAATGAATATGACAAAATTTTGACAACATTTAAAGGATATTTTCATCAAAAGACAAAGACTTTGACTGAAACGGTGTAAAAAAAAAAGAACCCTGGGGTAGAATCTGGATGTCACCTGAACTATTACGGATGAAATGCCTCACTCACCTGGGAGTCTGTGGGATTTGTTGCTACAGATTCAGGAGCAAATAGCTTCTCTGTCAGTTCCACCTTCAGATCACACTCTCCACCACCACAGTAATCTACTGGACTGCTAGGCTGCAGACAAACACATTAAACCATTAAACGCCAACATGCAAAACAAATCATTACATCACTATTTAAAGAGGTCGTGTTAGGATGAAACCAATTTTCATTGATCTTTTGAGATTTCAATGTACTATGAAAGAAATACTGTTTAAAATTGTATAGAAATCTTAAAGGTGCAGCAACATAAATGACCATGAAAACTAAACGACAAAAATAAATAAAAAAGGGATGATATGTCCGTGGTGTCACAGATGGGGATGGGACGTACTGTAGAAGTACTGCTGCAGCCACTCAAACAGGGTGTGGTACAGGGCGTGCAACTGCCCGCAGGAGGCGCCTGGGGTACGGTGAAGGTGGAGGGAATGCTGGACAGGTTTCTATCAGGACTGCCATCAGGTGGCGTGTCCACAACCCATGACGGTCCCACCACAGGAAGCTTGGTGGACTTGGAGAAGTAGGTAGGTTCTTCAAACTCTGGCCTTTCTGCAAATGGATTGGACATGACACAGTAACAGTATAAATGGACAATGCCTCTGACGTCACAGTTCAACATGTGGGATAAAAAATAACTGAAATGAGATGCCGTATCATAGAATTCCTTATAGAGCAATGGAAGATCAACTAACAGTGGATAAAAACACCTTAAACAACACAATGTGCAAAAGTTTAGTGCTGACTATGATATCATTTTCAGAGTGCGAGTTACATGAGAATAAATGGTAACATAATTAATTAGGATGTTAAAAACAACCTCAACCATCACCAAAAACAATTAAAACTGTCGAAAGCATCATTAGGTGGTGATTTCCATTACATGCAGTGGTTTCACTTGTAAAGACATGCATTGTGATGAAAAGTGCAATTAGTATACCCATTATAGCCCCGTGGTGAGGGTAATAAACACACAAACACTGCCAGCTGTCATTGGTAAACCTTCAAAAACACAGGTGAGGTTGAAGTATCATTTACTTTTATTATAAAAAAACGAACAAACAAAAACTGTATTATTAATAATACAAAATTGGTTATGCTAAAGCCAACGCTAAGCCATAAGATGCTCATGTGCTGTGGAGCAGAAAGATTCAGCTTCTTTTTATTTTTGTCACATATTGCGTACCCTGCAGCAAAGCCAAGCTACAGTGCTACTGAGCTACAGTACAACAACGTCTGCCGCAACTCATGACCTGGGCAGTGTATGTGTGTGGTTGTGATTGTGAGGTAGAGTAAGGAGAGCCAAGGGAAGGAGTAAGAGTTCATGCATGCAGGATGGGAGCAGTTTTGTAATCGGGGGTTGAGGATGTGAAGAGGGTGAAGGTGTTGTAGGGGGAATGGTTAAAGTAGTGCCGGGTGGCGCTCTGACCAAAGTCCAGGGCGATGATGGCGTCTCCTGGCATGGGTGCTAACTGAGCTAACTCCTCAGGCTCCTCCTTGAGCTTAGTGAAAAGAATGTCCTGAGCCTCTGAAACAGAGGAAGCTCCACCCTGACTGAACAGTTCTCCCATGCTACGCATGTGGTAAGGCTTGAAAAGAGCCTCCGTCTGATCCAGGGAGAAGATGAGGGCCTGCTCCTCAACAGAACTGAAATACAACAACAGCGTGAGAACAGTACCATAAGTATCAGTATCATCATTTAGTATCATCGTTTAATACAGTACCTCAGGACGTAATTGATGCAGATGATGCACTGTGGTTGGGAGTTGCGGTTGTTGTAGATGACGGTTGCATGGGTCTCCACCCAAACGTAGCCCCCGTGCTTTGCTAGCATTCTGTACTGGCCACTCACCACTTGGCCCTTATTACAAACTGAAGAAGAAAACAGAAAAAGAGGGAATGGCCTAAATTGTTAAAATGTAACTGATAATAAATGGATACACTATGTATGCCAAATATATTTCTTCATCAGTTGATAATCAAGTAAAAAAATTCCATTGGACAGGCATCTAATAAGAAGTTATTGTTTAATTTTTAAATGTAACAAACATTTTAAATAATTGTGCACAATTTTTAATTAATTAAACTTTTTTTATTAAATAGTTTCATCTAGTATATGTGTGTGTGTGTGTGTGTGTGTGTGTGTGTGTTGTGTTTAAACATCTTAAACATGTAGTTAATTAAATAATAAAGTGTAAATAAAACGCACACTCATAATCCTCCATAAAATTAAGATACATCTTTAAGATCAAAAGTTAGACCTGTATGTTAACATTAGCGAATGCACTGTGAACTAACATGAACATGAACATTTTAATTAACTGACATTAACAAAGGTTAATAAATGCTGCAAGAATATATTGCTCACTGTTAATTCATGTTAGGTTAATGTTAACAGAGGATATTTTATTGTAAAGTGTTACTGAATGGTTTTAAAATATAACACCATGTAAATGGCTTACACCTACTACTGCCTTTGAATAAGGTCCATTACTTCAGATCATGTAAGTGTAGTCATTTTTCAAATCAAAAGATCTTACTATAGGTAATACTCCAGGTACTTATCACTGGAAGAAGCCAGTGAAGAATACCAGAGCACTGATCTGGATTAAAGACATCAGAGGAACCAGAACAGAGGTGCTGCACACTTCAAAGGCTTGTTAGCCGCTAATGCACTAGCTAATCAGGTGGGCCATCCTAAAGGAGCAAATCTGAGAGCTTTTTGGTTGTTATAGATTATGTCAAAGGACATATAATGGGATTCAGGCCATCTACTCAGCCTCAATCAAATCAGTGTCCTCTAAATATACAAAAAGAAAATAACCTTCAAAATAAGATTTGACAGGAGCATTTGTAAACAGTGGGTTCATTTTGGGGTTTAGGATGAAACTGAAAGCTATTGTACGTGAGGGAACTAATCTCATTGCAGCTGTACAATAAAAAGTTTATGCATTGCTTATGCCTGAGATAATACATTAAAAATAGAAATAATCTAAATAAATCAATAAGTAATCAATAAAACATAGCTATGTATTTACATAACTATGAAAGCCCACATAAGAATAATTTATGCTTTGGTAAATCATAGTTATGAGTTTAAAAATGTATAATTATAAGATAAAAAGTCGGAATTGATATAAAAAGTCATAAATATGACATATTATGACGTAATTAGGTCATGTGACTTTTTATCACTAAATTATGATTTACCAAAGCATGTTATTTCTTCTTGTGAACGAAAATGGGCTTCCATATATAACAATGCACTACAAAATGTAGATTTTTTTTCAAATAGTCTTTAAGGTTAGAACTATATGGTAGGTTTAAGATCTTAGGAGGCCAATTTTAAAAGCAAAGTGGCCGAAAACATTAAACGTATAGTCTACGGCATCTGCTAAGCAAATAAATAATGCAATGCAACAACCATTCAGTTTATAAATATCCCTCAACAATTCCTGGAGCCCGGCGGGGCATCTGTTTCCCTCAGTCATCAAGCCCATGGGAACACCACAGGTCTTCAAGGTTTTGAACTCATGTAGTTTACCCATGGACAGAGATGAGAGGCATGGTTCTGTTCCAGACTGTGAGTCATTTCAGGACAAAGTCAAGATTGCTTAAAAGATAGGTAAATTAGCCAAAACAGTATTCACACAATAAGCAACTGCGTTGTTTTTGGTGTGTTTGATCCAGTGCAGGAAAAATAGGTACAGAGAACGGATCACACACTTTGTTTGCTTTATGGCTTTGTTCAGACTGGCATGTCCAATTCAAATCTGTTTAGCTGTTTCATGTCTAAACAGAAAAGGACCACACGAAATCCGACTTCTAATGTTTTTGTGTTTCCTGGCTTTGTTTTTGTTGGATGTAGACAGGTACTCACGATTTTGGTGGCTCTTTGTCATGCTTTCAGAATCCAAAGCATGGCAAAACTCATACATCGAACGGCCAAGAAGTTCCTCTGGTCGGTATCCAATCAAGCTGCTGATTCTGAAACACAAAGAGAAGTCAAGAATAAAACGAATGGAACAGTCAAAACAAAGTGTGATTGAATTAAAGCACTGAAGCCATCATTAACCAAGATTCATGACTGTTGATTACATCTGAAAGCAATCAAACTTGTGCAGCTGGGAGCCAATGTAAACTCTCTGCTTAGCTTAGTGAGAACAAATGATTACCAGCAGGACCCTTGTTTATTGGAGCTATAAATCTCTTGTGCGAAAGAGTCGTACTTGTTCTGTCTGATCATTATCTTTGATGTCTGTTTGCTGGATTAAAAGACAGAACAGAACAGCACACACGTATAAACACACCTCCTCAAAAAGACAAAGGCCACATCCTCCTCTGTGTTTGAAGCACTGTAGCAAATGCTAGATTGAAAGCAGATGTGGGCTTGTCTAATAATCACAAACGCATTTGTTTCAATGCTCAATATCTTCACCACATAATTTTTTGTGATGTTGAATACTCCATACAAACTCATGCAATTGTTAAATTTCTTCTATTTGAATCTCCATTTTTTTCCTGGAGTAGCATCCTCTCATATCCTGTTCCAGTATATGGGCTTTTAATGAACTCCATGCAGTCAATAATAAGCTCATTAAATGGAAGCATGCAAATATCTGACCTCAGCTGTTAACCTTCTACACAACACACCCACTGCAGTGTACAGATGGGTGACCAGGCATTTAAGAGCACCGGCCCCATATTGCCAGGGGACAAATTACTGTAACTCCACTGGTTTGTTATGCAAGATTTGTAAGAGAAGTCAATTGTGCCCCTTCGGAGCTTGCAAGAAATGTAGCAAGAAAACAAGAAAAGCTCATAATCATTCTCCCCTACCACACACTGATAACAATGCAGGTAGTAGCACAACAGGATTAGGATAAGAGTTCCCAATAGTGACCTTTGAAACACACATATTAGCGACATATAAGCGCAAAACGAAACACAGCAATGTTTACCAAAGATACAGTGATCTTAAATTAAATCTAAATGAGAGCTTTGATAGTCCATGTGTGGCGATCCATATGCTACTGTACTCCCAAATGTTCACAAAATTAAAATGACCCCAAACTTTTGAATGGTAAGGTTTAAGCAGATACACACACATAATCTTTCAGACAAGAAATATAGTACGACTCATCCTGAACAACATTGATATTTGTCCAATCAAATGCTCTCTAGAATGAGTATGTCCCTCCCTCTAAAACCACGATTAATGGCTGTAAACGAATGTAAAAAATGTCTGTGGCTAATAAAATGAATGTCTATAAAATAAAAAAAGATCACTGTCCTTTTGATATATTCTACACAAAAGTCCTGTCTCAATAGGATATACATCAGACACTGTGTATTGGTGTTCAGAGCTTCAGATATTTTTTGGGCCCACTGTACATGCGCACACACATATACACAAATACACATACACGTGTGCATTCACACTCTAATTAGTGAACAGTCCCTTGCCTCTCATCGCAGTAGATAAACTTCATGTCCATACTGTGTCTGCTCATGAACGTCTTGCTGTCAAGAGGTGTGTCGACATTAGAGGGGTGTGGGATTGGCGCACACAGCAAAGTGACGCAAGTGAGGGGTGGCTCCGAATACCCACACAGGACTTGAGAGGGTCGGCTGCTGCACACTTGCAGATGCCCCGTGCAATGTAGCACCTGAAAGACAGAGCGGCGGCACAATGTTTTACCTGATAGCACAAGCATGTGTACTCTTCATGAAACTTTATGATATGCGTATGCATTCTTACCTTCCAGCTGGCTGATTTAAGGTTCACTGTGCGACCTCTGTTGGTGACCGTACACTTCATCCTCATAAAGAAATCTCTGCCCGTGCTCATGTCTTTACCTCTTCTGCCATACACAGGTCCTGCCAATTAAACACCTCTTAAGATATATACTTAAAAAAATATTTTTTGTATTTATAATTGACCATTGTGCTGGCCATAAAGCTTTTTTCTAGCACATTCAGAGGACTTTGCTCTGTCAGTGGGTCGTGGATGCCAGGTGCAAAGTTCAACCGAAGCTGAATCAGTCTGTCGAAACCTTAACTACAGTATATTGAGCTCTATGGGCTATTGCATAGGAATTATCTCCAAGTGGCCAATGAAATGGCAAGAACATTACATCATTTGCTCAAGAGCTCTAAACAGGTCAGATGACAGGCTTGTGAAAGATTAGAGGAAGAAACAGTGAGAGACAGATAAAACAAGAGGAGGAGGAACATTTGCTGTGGGAAAGGCCCACTTACTGTCATTATGAGTGTGTGTCTGGTGCCAATAAATGACATGAAAGTATAAAATTCACTAAAAAGCAATGTTTAGCACTGAAACTATTCCAATCAAGTCTGCTGAATTCCTGTCATCGTCTAAATAAATGTAAGAAAGTAATTGAATTAAACAGAATGAACGAATGAAAATAATAAAACTGAGTAAAACAATTCCCCTTGTTAATGACAATGGATTAGTCAAGCTCGTATGACTGTATTTATTTTACATTCGTACTGTAAAATCAAATTATTATTATTTTATTTGACAGTGAAATAGTAAATTAGTGCAGTCACCAAATTGTGCAGTCATACAAACAAACACCGAAAACATATATGATATATACATACATACATACATATAGCCTATATATGAAGAGTTCAGATGCAAAAGCCTCTAAGTGCCATCTGAAAATTTCTTCTAGAATGATCATTTTTATCAAGCTTGTTAATTTAAGTTCAATAATTTCACTTAAATGACAATTAATAGGTAATGTTCATAGCCATTTAAGTGAAATTACTGAACTTAAATATACGAGCTTGATAAAAATGATCATTCTAGAAGAAAATTTCAGATGGCACTTAGAGGCTTTTGCATCTGAACTCTTCATATACAGTATATATATATCTCAGAAAAATTACAAGTAAAATTTCCCCCAATATTTTTTTTGTGCCCACTGTACATGCGCAACACACTGTACAAACGAACTTTCCGAACACTGGTTGGAAAAAATATAGCCTTCAAGTCTTTACAGAAGAGACTACAGGGTGGCCTGTACAAAAATAAAAAAATTTGTCTTCACATGAACCACCACAGGAATGTACAAAATGTAACATCCTGACTGCGATAAGTGCAATCAGAAAAGGACATCTCCATGGTAAATTACACCCAGAGATAAAGAGGACTAGGAGATTCAGCCATTTTGGTTTTAAAGGTAACAGTGTATCCAAAAAAACCTCACCTGATTTGACACTGAGATTCTCTCGGATTTCTTCATGATCGCAGGGGTGAGTGAAGTCAAAGATGCTTTGGCCTGTCAGTTCCACCTGATAACATTTTGTGAGGTAAGTAAAATGAAATGCTCAGCCACTATAAATGAAGTAACAGAAGACTTTTACAGGTTTTTCCTCTTTGTAATTATTCTGAAAGAATAAAGGAAATGAAGTGAGACTCACCTGCGTAAGGCCCATAAATTTACTGATGTTTTCTGAAAGGAATATCATGTCCCCATCTGATGTTACCACAGCAACAAAGCCTTCCAGAGACTTCAGATATAGACTGTCCATCTGGCTGTCATCCTGGTACCGGGTTTGTTGCACTGTGCGGCCTGGGACAAACGACAAGACAACTTAGTATGTGTGTCTGTACAGTGTAAAATTGGGTCTTTTTTTGTAATTTACACAGGCAAATTATCAAAACAAACTCAAGAGGCCATCTCAAATCCAATGTCAAGGCACAATCACACACTATTACACAAACATAGACTCATATCCTGTACCATTTTGCGTCACAAAAAATCAAATAAACATCCCAAATTCAATTAAACAGACTTATTTACCAAATTAAATTCACACAGTAACATGGCATAAAACCAAGCTATTCAGCTGATCAGCAAAGAGGGGATGTTTGAGGTACACAATGCCATGAAAAGCATCACCAACTTGAGAAAATAATTAAAGCGAGGCTCCATGCTGTGAGTTTCATGTCTGCTTCCCTGCAGATAAGACCTCCTCCCATGCTCATTCAGATCAGGCACTGAGGTCCTGAGCGCTGAGGCTTTGACCCCGCTCAGACATCAGCACTGTGTGTCCGCATTGTGCGTTTAGGTATCAGCAGGTGGTCCATGTCTGCGCACCCACCTCAAGCCCCGCTGCATTCGTTCTGCTGCTATAAATACTTCACTGTTATGTCTTACTTTTCTGGCTCTCAGCCAAACCCAAGAACTCAGAATTTTCAGCCTCTGTCCATCTCTATGAGAATCATTTAGGTCTCTGGTTGTAAACAAGGTTCTCTGATATATTGCTCTTTCATGTTTAAGGAAGTTACAGTACAGTATGTTTCATTTAGGTTTGTTTCACTTCAAAAGTTTGAGGTCAGTAAGTGTTCGTTATTTTAAACTAATAAAAAAAATTCAGCAAGGACACATTAAATTGATCAAAAGTGATGGTAAAGACATTCATAAACGGTTTTCAACATTGATCATAATAATAAGGAATGTTTCTTGAGCAGCAAATCAGCATATTGGAAGGATCTTGTGACTCTGAAAATTAAGCTTAATTAAGTCCACAAGACTGCAAGTGCATATGAAGTGTGCCATTTAGGACAGGGCCAACCTCTTTAACACCTATACGTGATATTATGATTTTATGACAATGCATTTGTGAGTCCCACACACCTCAACAATGAGCATATCAGTTTATGCAGCTTCTAGTTTTATAATCTAGTGACCTACAGTATCAAAAGTCAAAGAATAAAACAGAACATCCAGGCGGACATACTGTACAGCACGTTAAATATCACAGGCAGACCCGCAAGGCGCCAACACAGAGATTATTGTGGCTAATAAAAGAGTGTGAGAAGAATTCACTGTACAGTGTTCATAGAAAACAATACCTCTAGCAACCCCTAATTACTCCACACCTCGCTATCTCTCTCTTTACCCCGTTTCTCCACACACATCAATCTACCCCCACCCACTTCCACTTACCACAGATTCCATCTCTTCCCTTTTCATTGTTTAATCCCCCTCTCTCTCAGAGACATGCACACATACTGTACACATGTATGTGCGTCAGGACTGGAGTCTGGAAACAATGTGCAGTGCTCTTTGTCTGTCTTCCTGCATTTCTTATTGTGTATATATACATTCTTATTGTATCCACCCCAACTTCACTGACACATAAACATGTTTACTTAGCTGTCTAAATGAGTACACACCACAGACCTCTACTGTTTATGAAAAGCTAATTATAATTACTACAAACTAACCTGAACCCTTTTTTTTTTATAAAACAAAATTTTTAAATAAACTACAATAAAAAGACAATAAATTGTTGTAATATTTCACTATTTTACTGTATTTTTAATCAATAAATACAGCCTTAATGAGCAGAAGGAGCTTCTTACAGACCACAAACTTTTGAACAGCAGCTACTGTATAAAAATAATGAAACAATGTATACAACCATTTTTTTTACGACAATATGTAAAGCAGCTACCAAGGTGACAACATACAGAACTTCCTATTAAACATCCTCACCAGCACGTTTGTTAATGTTTTTCAAAATCACGATGTCGACCATCGAAAATATAAGCCAAAATTTGGAAAATTGTACAACAACAATACGCAAATCCAATGAAAAATGAAAATCCAACAAAAATATTTGTGTAGCTGTGTACCTGAGTTGAAGAGTTTGTGTGTGCGCAGAAAGCTGATAGCTAGTCTCATGATGGATGCTTTGTCCAGGTGAGAGCTGATGCTGTGGGGTAACGGCAGCTGATGGGCCAGCTCGTAGAACACCTCTGTCTCTTTACTGCGTCTGCTGCGTGCTGCATCACGAGACTTTTCCTTGCGCCTTTCTGAGGGATGCCTGGAAAACAGAGGAGGCTGATGAAAACAACATAGCCTATAGGTTGAGCTTCAGCTTAGATACTGTGTGCAGTCAATGTTTTTAAATTGGTGAATATATACTCACATACATTCATTGTACATTACATTATTTATTGTTACTACATTTTTATGTTGACAGTAAAACAATGAACTTTAACTTTGATTGAAGATTGTCTATTTGTTGGCACAGTCACAATTGGGAAGCTTTGTGGGAAAAGAAAAGAAAAGAAATATATTGTATATTAACAAAAAATTAAGCACTGCTCATGCAGGGGTCACTTCTAAACCAAGCAGCTTTTTATTGGTCAATATGGCAAATTCATGTGCCAAAGTTCACCAAACTTGAACCTGATGCATAATCCGTGAGGTAAAAATGTTTCCGTCCTCATGTGAAATACCAGACTGCACGGATTAACATTGAAATTATTGGATTTCACCCGTGAAATTTCGCTGTGCAAAAGGTAAATGTTCATAAAAATTAAAAATTACTTTTAGACCAAACAAAAATTGGCGAAAGTGCTTCTTAATCTCAGCCCAGGTTGACAAACTGACTTTTAACATTTTAATAAAAATAAACTATTATTTAAAATATTTTGCTTTATCTTGAGCATACTTTTTCTGAAACTACAGACGTCTTCTTTGAGTCAAAGCAAAAACATTGCAAAAACCACACCTGTGAGAATCTGGGTCAGGTTTTATTTTACTCACTTGCAGAGGAAAAAAAACTGAGTCATAACAGGTTCAAGAATAGTTTGTTCTTAAAATTTAATACAATAAATTAAATACAGTACCAGTCCGATCGCAATCGGGCCGGGTGCAGGTCAGGTCACTGGGCCAAGCTCATTTATCTTGTCTATCTTGAGCTTGTTAGTGCATGTTAAACATTATAATCTGAGTCAAGCACACTACAGTTCAAAAGTTTTGGGTCGGTAAGATTTTTTAAATAGTTTTGAAAGAAGTCTCTTCTGCTCACCTAGGCTGCATTTATTTGATCACAAATACAGTAAAAAAGCAGTAATATTGTGAATTATTCTTACAAATTAAATTAACAGTTTTCTATATTATTATATTTTAAAATTAAATTAATTCCTGTGATGCAAAGCTGTATTTTCAGCATCATTACTCCAGGTTTCAGTGTCACATGATCTTTCAGAAATCAATCTAATATGCTGATTCGATGCTAAACTATTTTTTATAATTATTATCAGTTCTGAAAACAGTGGTGCTGCTTTATATTTTGTGGAAACCATGATAAAAAAAAAAAATCATGATTCTTTGATGAACAGAAAGTTTAAAAGTACAGCATTTATTTGATATAGAAATCTTTAGTAGATTGTAGACTTTGTAGATATTTTGTAAACTTTTGAATGGTAGTGTATGAGTTGACAAAAAGTAATGCAGCATATACTTCTAAAAAGTAGTCCATATAGCATTCTATCTACAGTTGTACAGTTTAAAGGGATAGTTCACCCAAAAATGAAAATGTAAAAATGAGAGTGAAAGGAAAGCAAAAAAAAAATGCGCAAACGTTTATCTTGCCAGGTGAAAGATTTCTGCGGTTTGTGGCTTGCCAGTGTGTGAAAGAGAGTGTGGCATAGAGAAGTGAACTCTCAATGGCCTCTGAGTGTGGTGTGCCACAGTGCGCTGTGCCCTCAAAATAAAAACCAGAGAAACACTGCAAGTGCTCTCTAATGCTTCACATAATAACACACTACCGCAGATACCAACACATGACACGTGGCCTGTATGCAACACTAAGTTTCAGTGTCTGTGGGAGGCCGATGCTGAGACGATCTAGCGGTGTAATTCCAGTAGCTGCCTCCCAGTGTGAGTCCCTTATTCCCCGGCTCAGGTCAGCCTGGCTCTGGGAGTGTTTTTAAAATGTGCACAGCACAGTGAGGGGGTGCAGGAATGCGATAATCGGCCCTCTATTATACAGCAGCATATTTGGCAACTACAACATGCCCCCTTTCTGCCCTCCCACTAGCCCCATTTTCAGAAAAAAAAATTGTCATTGTAATAGTAACTATGGATACTTCTCACAGAATATGGCTGATTGTTGTTACTCAGAGGCCAAACCAATGGGACTGGAACATGAGTTTTCTGTCTGCTTTTTCTCAGGGCTAAATGAGGAATGGCAACTTCCATTTCAACGCAAACGGTTACTGCCTTCTGTCTCCAACCATATATGAAACCTCATCAGGTTTTGATGAGCAGAAATCAAGTGCTGCACTAAAAATACAGACACTGGTTAAATAAATGGAGAAAGATAATGCAGACTGAAACAGAGATCACATGTTCAATACATTAGTTTGTGGGGGGAAAAGGAGAGACTGTTTTCTTTGACATCAGCTGATTCTGCATGATGTCCTTCCAGAGCTTGAGCGCTTATACAATCAATTATATAATTAATTTACAGCTATAGAGAACTTAAAGTTCTATGCAGTAAAACACTAATTCAATTATTTTATGTAATCTAGAGTTACCAGATAATATATAACAGCATTTGCCCTTTTTTAGAAATGCTCTAATTTCCTGGAAACTATCCAAATCTTAAAATTTAGCAAGTGTCAATCATACGTCAAGGACATTTTTTTAATAGCAGGCCATTTTAAATTAACTATAGCGAAAGAGATAACAGACAAACTGCACAATATTGTATATGTACAATTTTTATATGCTTTATATTTTAAAATGCTGCTCACTACAAAATGTGCACAATGCACCAGTTTGCTTGCACATTGCTCATTGTTCCCTCATTCTGATATGCATGGATAATCATGAACCCACCTGTCACAAACTGCTCTGAGACAAGAAGGATGAGGATCCAAATGCAGTATTTATTGAACAGGGTAATCCAAAGACGTAATCCAGATAACAGGCAAGGGTCATACACAAACAAGCCAATCAATAACAGATCAGGGCTGAGGCAAATAAATAAACCCAAGGGAACAGGCAGAGACTCAAAACACGGGAGAAAGAGGATACAAACACACTCAGGATACAATATCACACAAGCAAGAGCAAGTTCAACAGTTTTGAGTTGTCAGACTAGAGACTAGAGACAAGTTGTCAGATACCTTGCCTACTTTTGTTATGTACATCAATGAAAATAGTTATTTACAAACAAAGTCAAAACAGAATAAACTTCTGCACATCTGCAAGAAGACACCATAGTGAAGTTTAGTTCTAAACATATCAGTATTTTAAACTAATCGGTTGAGTAAACGATTCAATGACTCACTCATAAAGACAGTAGCTATTTGTTTAATTCCTGAATAAATCAGTGGTCCGAATGAATCGGTTGAGTGAATAACTCATTTGACTGTCACTTGTCGCCACCTTTACTGGCATATCGATGTAACCTACCTGTTGAGAGTTAACACGCTAAAAAAAACCATCCGCACTATGCATATAGCCCATAACATGTTAGACTTGATTTACAATAACAAAAACAAAAACATTTCAGATCATTCCAGTGGTTTTGTTTTAAACCATATAGAAACATTTCTCTCACAGCCAGCTGAAATCAGTAACCATCACCTACATTTACATTTTACATTTACATTTACAATTAATAGGTAATCTTCATTGCCATTTAAGTGAAATTACTGAACTTAAATAAACAAGCTTGATAAAAATGATCATTCTAGAAGAAAATTTCATATGGCACTTAGAGGCTTTTGCATCTGAACTCTTCATTTAGTCATTTAGCAGACGCTTTTATCCAAAGCGACTTACAACTGAGGACTAAAGCAAGCAAGTCATCGGGAAGACGCAAAGAACAACACAAGAAGTATTCAAAATACAAAGTTCAGGCATTGCTCAGAGTAGTAAAAATCAGACAAGGGGTCACCTAATGTGTGAACACCGAGTCCTAATTTATTTTTTTAGTAAAACTATCCAGATCTACACTGCCCAAACACCCCTTGGATGTGAGCTGAGCGTAAAGGTTTATCTCTCTGCTGAGATGTAGTTATTACAAACCCTTTGGCCTCATTCAGACTGGATTCAATCCCTCAAATGAAGGGGAGTTGTTTCCTCTGCCCTCTACTAGGCTACCGAGTTCTGTTCCCACACAGTCCAGCTGCTGACCTCAACCCCCAGTTACGCTGCAAACACTTTCGACATTAGCTGGCTAAATAACTTCTGAATTAGAGATGCACTACAGGTCAAAGTATAACCTGAAGACAGAGGCCTGCTGGCCGTTTTCACTTCTTTGTCCCCTCTTTTACAATCTTTTCACCGTTCGTGGAATTACTAGAACAAAATAACAAAACCGACAGCTATGTAGCCCCTCCCGTCTGTTCTCAACATGCAGTGTTCTTTACATTAAAAGTGCCAATCAGCCTCTCAACAGGTAGCTGACACGAGAATAGTTTGTATTTCAACAAAGGATCTTAAGAGCTGTCACCTACCTAGCAAACACAATGGCAAGATAGCTGTAACTATCACCTATTGCCTCAGGCGTCATCACGCACAACCAAGGCAAAACCTGTCAAAGGGAGCAGATCATGTGATTAGCAGGCCGATGTGAACCCATTCCTCCCTTTATTTCTCTCTGCATATCCCCTCTCAACCAGATTAGGCCAGAGTTCACAGAAAACCAAAAACCAGACTGTACAGAGCAGCCATTCACTACAGATAATCCTATTTTCCCAAACCTCAAAGAGATGGCCAACCTTTAGTTTCCCAACTAATAAACCAATGAAAGAATCAGTGTTAAACACAATATGATAACTGAACCCATGGGTGTCAGAATAATCCTATTGCGTATGTATCATATTGCAAATTGCTTCTGTGGAGCCAAGCTTTGATGTATGTCATTAAACCAGCACAGTTAAATGATTACATTACCCCACTGGCACCAATTACAAAACACATCACAGTAAATCACAGTGCTAATGAAAACTCGTAGAGCAAGTTAAACAAACCAGATAAGAGATAAGAATCGGATAAAGTGATGGAAGCAACCAGAGCAGGGACACATCACGGCCTCTTTGCGTTGTCCATGTATTAAAAAGAGAGGTGAGCCCTATCTTATAAACTCAGTTTCACTTGGAACATTACCTTCCTGTTAACAAGCCAGCAAGAAACACATGGAGGAACAATCTTCAATCGCATCAGAAAGCCAGTGCTGGTTTATTTTACTATTTGGCAATATCTGAATTTAGAATTTAGAATCACAATTTACCGAACAACAAACTTATAGATATTCTTAGAATGGAGGATAAATACATTTAAGTGACCGGAGGATGGGACAGTGAAAGAGAGGGCTCAGTATCTGAGTAGAATATTGAAATGGGATTTAATTAGGTCTGAATTTGATCCCAAATGTGTTTGGAAAACAGTAATAATATGGCTAATTATGTATTATTAAATTATGTATGTTTTAGTGTAATAGTTAAGATCAAACTGACAAAGATATTATCAGAAGTAGTTGGTGAATTACAGACTAAAAAGACCAAACTCTTTTTCATAATGTTTGCTCTACTTCATATTGACCTTTTCTTCTAAATTTAGCATGATTGTCCAAACGGATTGTACTGTAAACTGTTTTCAGTATATTGCAAAAGAATAAACACAATAAAGATTTTTAAACCTGTAAACAATTATGTTACTCAGGTTAGAAAAAAATATCACAATAGCTATTTATGAAATAAATCTGAATATTTAAAAAAGATTGTAAAATTTTGTTTAATTGCTGCCTTCTTTTTTTAAGTTCAGTGCACTCTTTTGACCACTTTTAATTTAATTACTAAATAAGAAAATTGAGCTCTAGAAATTCATGAAAGGAGTAGAAATTACAGAAAAATTGATGGATGAAAACAAAGAAAAGTATGCTCAATTCTCAAATATTTTTCAGAGTATGATATTTGAATTCAACAAGTAGTTATTTATTATTAGTTATTGTTATTCTCAGTCTGACAGTCTGGGTCAATTTGTGTAATAAGCTGTTTTGTTTTATATAATGAATGTATTTTGAACATGTTCAATTATGATTGCAACATAATTATTTGTATCTAATATGTTTTAACCCGTAGGCATATTGAGATACAGCGAGTGTGTCATTCGTTGTTATTTCTCAGTAGCAATGCAACTCTGATGATGACATTTTAATAACTTTTCAAACCATTTATACGAGTCCATTAACAAGAGCGAGCCAAAAATAGGTTCCGCGGGGACCTCTCCAATATCAAAGTCTAGAGAAACTAGAATTGAGGGGGAGGTTATATTAAAAAAAATACAAAGGGAGGAAAATATCAGTTCAAATACAACACCAGTAAGATTAGGAATCCTTTAATTCGATATGTGGCTCAGATTTGTCAAAACAGCAGTTTGTTTCGCTCTGGTGCCAGTATCATTGTAAATCTCAGCTAAGAATCTCAAATTAAGGTAAACAACAAAAGTAAATTCACAACTGATAGTTCAAGCAGTAATAGCCTACAATTATTTCTTGCAACTTACCTTTTTTTCTCTTTCTCGGCTGTCATGATGCGCCAATGCTGAAGACAACCTTGTCCTGCGTATAATTCTCTTAACTTTTCCGAAAGATGAAAAACGCGTAATATTCTCACAAATGCCTTTATTTTGTTATTTCACCTTCGTAATGTCCATTCTCATGACATTTCCAGTAATGACCGGAGCAGTTAGTGCAGTCTCAGAACACTACCGAGGAACGCACTAGCTCTCCAGTGACACTGACTGACGGGACGCTGGTAAAGAGCTCGTGAGCGCCACTCATGTGTTGCGCGTGCTATCAGCGAACTGATTGGTGCACTTCTCATCTAGCGGCTGCCTTCCAGCGCGCGATCCCGAGACTCTGGCTTCCCAGTCAAACGTCATGCGCGCTCCGTGAGTTCTGTGCGCATTTGGTCGTGAAAAAGTTCAGTTTCAGAGTCGCGTATAAAACAAACAACGGCAATCCCATGTGAAGTGTCCAAGACGGATCCAAAATGAGCGAAAGTTCACCAGGGCTGAATATTAATCTTTAAACGTGGATAAACAAGCAAACATGACCGTCGACCATGGAAAAATAAGCGTCTTTTCCCAGGAGTAGGTCTTAATTGAATCAAATTCGACTTTAGCTCAACTCTGTCCTGGAGGCATTCTCTTTTAATAAGACCGATTAGAGGCTTCTACCCGTATGTAAACAAACATGTAATCGATCCCCTTTAACCCATACCCTGTTATGACTTAAACCACGTAGGAACCACGTAGTTGATGGAAAACAGCAATTGTGACTGTAATAGGCTACACTCAAAGATAAATGTTCCAAAACAGGGTTTCACAGTAGGCTACCCCCCCCCCCCCCCCCAAAGAACCTTTCAGTTATCAGTTTTAAAAAGAAAATTTGTTTTCTTTGTGTGAATAACCTTTTAATAATCTAAAGGAACCATCAATGCCAATAAAGAAACTTTCTTTTTTTTAGAGTGTATCAAAATGGTTTATTTTTAAGAGTGTATGAAAAGTTTGCATCTCTAAGCGTTTCCAGGCCTTTTCTTTAAATGACTGTTGAATGACACATGTCATACCTATTGAAATAATGCGCACATTATGCATGTTGGTTTCACCATGGAGAACATCTCATTGACACTCATTGACAAACTCAAAACCCATGAGAAACCTGTTGGTTTCAGCAGATTTAAAGCAACATATGACTTGGCTGATTTGTGAATCATTTAATAAGAAATGTATTAATAAAACACTTTAAATGTCCTTACAATTTAAAGTTTTTTATGTTTCACTATTTGTGAGGACATTATTAGTTTTAGACTTATAAGTAATCTCTACTCATATATTTTACTTTTGCAATTTGATGTTCTGGTTCCTCTATGGGTGTGTGCACATAATCCTCTTTCAACATATCACAACGAAACAGCGTTTTTCATACATCTTAGGGTTTAATAGGTTAAACAAAACATTCACATCCTTTAGATGACAGTACATTTGGCACATAGTAAAATGCTTACAATGAGATAACGCTACTGTATCCAGAAAAGAAATACCTCTGTGCACATGAAGCTTCACCATACAGAAACTAAAGTCCAATACCAGATGTATGTATTACAGAACTATCATACATATGAAACATTTATGTATTTTAATACTGTATGCGCAAATATTCAATATTCAGCCAGAGAAATCTTTGCACTTATTTTAAGAGGTAATTCTTAGTTTATTGTTTTGACTTTGAAGACAGACCATGGATGCATTCTACACATCAAGTTAAATCCTTTACACTTTAAAAGGAAACAACGGGAGAAAATAAAGCTGAACGAGACATTTGGCATGATACAGTGAGGGCGACAGACAGGAAGGTGCCTGCGAGAGAAAAGGCTTCAAAGACAATCGGCAACATTGACCTAGCTACCATAATCAACCCACAGACATGGTTAAAAAAAGCAATGGAACATGTTAAAAAAAAAAAAAAACGGAAATAAACATTTAAAGTCAGCAAACACTTTTAAAAGAACAATAAAACACATCTTCAGATCGCCAATGAATTGCTAAAGCAAAAGTCATCACATTCCAGAAGGTTTTAATTAGTACGCCTGAAATGTACCCTTTTCGTGTAGTTCACCTCTTCTTTAGAGCCTTTCACATTGCACAAGTAAATGATTCAAATACAGGGGGTTCACAAAATTTTTAAACGAGACTGAATAGTTTGAAAGATCTACGGAGGTGTGTAACGAGGCTTAATTGCCTGAAAGAAAGTAACACAAAAAGACAATTGAATTGTTGACACAAAAAGGAAGTGTAGCTACATGTAAATTGAATAAATTAAGAGCGCACATTTTCCACTACATTCCACAGCTTATGTAATTCAGAAAACTATGTACACGAGAATGGCAGAGAGTAGCACGAGAGAGAGAGCAAGAAAGCCTTTGGTGAAGCTCTAACCTATGGAACACGAGAAAATCAGCACACACGACAAAAAAAAAACAACAGAAAAATTCAAAAAGAATTGGGGGGAAATGTGTTCAGGGTATTGCACATAGATATCAAAAACATGTTTGTCTTTCCATAAACTGATGCTACTCAATAACGACACAATTTGCAAGACCATGCAAACAATTGCCTATTCTAAGAAGCTTTCACAGGCTTTTGGAGCGAATACTATGTACATGTTACGCTCTGCACAAAACGTTCTGTCTTCCCACAACTAAACCATCTTATGCATAGCGGTGGGACACAGCACACACACACACACACACGCACACGCACACCACAGTCTTTACAAATGAAAAGCAATTGCAAAACAACATGAAAACACCTGTAGAGTTTCAGGAGGGCAAAGGCCTCTCGCTCTCATTCATGCAAACTCATGCACACGGACACATACATGTCATGCACACACCTACTCAGGCCGACACTTCGTAACACAACCCATATACAGCAGGTTATCATTCCTAATGAACCTTGAAAACACTGTGATGGAATATATATATACTACAAATGTCTTTGTATATTTTATAAAATTGCTCCCAAAATGTCACCTGAATACACAAAAAGGCATTTGACTGCACAGCACAGAATGTCTCATTGTCACGTATGCAGGGTAAATTCTTCCTCAAGGGCACAACCCATCAGGGGATCACCAAAACCCAACCAGTGTCCGAAATGGTAGTACAATCATTGGTATGGTCAATTTTGGTTTAAGGTAGTGCGTTCCAACCCTTCCTTCTTGGGCTCTGGAGAACATTCGTTTTCTGATTGGTTGTCAAACTCGTTGAGGCCTGGGATGAGATCCATATGCAGTACTTTTTTTCTTTTTTTTGGAGATACAGAGAAGAATAAAAGAACAAAAACAGCAGTAAAGGGGAAGTGAACCACAGGGACTGGCCGTTCTGCTCTGGTCTGGTATGAGCCCCATCTTCAGCGCATCTGTGGATTGTGTGTTCATGTATTGCGATGCGATGTGGGTTTTCGAGTGTTTGTGGGTGTGTTTTTTTCTATTTAAGCTGACAGATTCCAGGTTGGGCTTTAAGACAGAGCTTCCTCTCCGAAGTAGGAGAAACCCTTGAATTCATCCTGGTTGATTTGTTTGATGATTGCATCGTCAACTGGCGTGAGCACTGGGTCCTCGCGAGTGAAGTCCTGGTCGAAGTTATTCACATCGCGCTTGGTTTTCTATAGCAAAAGATAGATAGATACATGGTTGAATGAAGGTTTTCCGAGGTTCAACTTTAAAGGCATTGCTCACTCAAAATGTTTAATTTGTTCAAAACCCATAAGACTTATGGTCATCTTCGAAAAACAAATAATATTTTTTTTGTCCCTCCATTGTCCATTCCACTAAAACTTTGATGCTTCAAAAAGATCATAAAAATAATCAATATTAATAGCAGTTTAATCCAAATTTTCTGAAGAAACACTAACTTTATTTAAGGAGCAGTTTTAATTTAGGCTTTTATCTACATGCAACATTGATCTATGCACATACATTGATCAGATCAAATACTGTAAACGAAAGTTTAACCATACTTGGATTAAATCATCCAAACATCAATAAACCAAGCATCAAAGGGACCAAAATCTCTCAGGTTTTATTAAAGATATAAGTTTGTTTTTCAAAGTTGAACAAAAGTCTTTTGGGTTTTGAATGACAGAAGTATGACAGAAGTAAAATTTTTGGGTGAACTAACCCTTTATATTATGATAATAAAAAACATGATACGTTTACTTGTTCTACGTCATAACGCCGGCTTATTATTGGCCAGCTCCTGCGTCAGCATCACACACGTGTGTCATGATGCTCACGTGAACAGCATCGGCCAATAATGAGCTGCACTGTATTTGCACTGCACAGCGTTGAAGAATGGCGTAGAAGAGAAGAAATTGTTGAAAAAAGTTGTTATTTTTGTTATTTTTTTACACAAAAAAAGTATTCTCGTCGCTTCATAACATTAAGGTTGAACCACTGTAGTCAGAATGACTATTTTAACAATGTCTTTACTAGCTATATGGGCCCTAAAAGTTGCAATGATGTTGCTGCCTATAGCTGGTTCATAAATTTATTTCATAAAAAATATCTTCATTTGTGTTCCGAAGATGAACGAAGGTAGTACGGGTTTGGAACGACAGGAGGGTGAGTAACTAATTACAGAAATTTCATTTGTGGGTTAATTAACTCTTTAAAAATCATATTTTGACCCAGGTGCTGTGCTAAGAAATTGTCTAGACTTTCAGTTAAAAGCCACAGGTGCGTATGTAAATGTAGAGAGTTGCTGGTAAGCCGTCGTGGTGACAGAACACCAGCTCAAAGTGACTCAGAGGGCAAGAGAGCAAGTGGCGGTCACATTTTCTGTCAACCTTTCTGTGACCTTTCGATCTAAAGCACCCACTTGTGTACATATACACATACGCGCATACACAAAACACCATCAGCCCTTCCCCCCGCCATGGGAAAGCAGAAGTCGAGAAGTGCCGTTGTGGCATCCGACTTTCAGTCTAGACCACAGACTGTAAAGACAGCGGAACATGAGAGATAAAGTCAATCTGCACATGCTGTATCAGAGCATTTAGCAGAAACAAAAGTTGTGTTGTGACGCTCATAAATTGATTAGCAACAGATGCTTTTATCCAAAGTGACTTACATTACATTCAAGGTATATAAAGTACATGCTTTCCCTGGGAATCGAACCTATAACCTTGCCATTGCAAGTGTCATGCTATAGAAATGGGTGAGCTTACAGGATTGAGTTCAATGTATGAGAAATTACGTATGCTTACAATGCGAGGTTTAAAGGGGGGCTTGACCCTCCTCTGCTCCAGCAGGACCCAGTCGATCTCTCTGAAGAAGGGATGGACTTTGATGGCTTCCTCCAGCCCCTGGGTCACCACACAGCCCAGACGCTTACCCGGGTTCTTTGTCATGAACTGAGGAAAGGGAATACATGTCATTTTACATAATTCATAAAGAAGGGGTAAATATGAAGTGTGTTCAACAGCGTAAATGATTTTTGTGAAATTCCACACATGCAATGCAAGGCAGACATCACTGAAAAAAGTCCTGAAGAAATCACAATTGTCTTTCTAACAGCAAAAATGTAACAAAAACAGCAAAAACACACACACACACACACAAAAACAATAGAAACAACAACCTTTTTAGCAAAATAACAAAATAGTAACACTTTATAATAAGGTTCAACAGCTAATAACATTTCAGAATTTCATATTTTAAATATGAACAATGTTTTCATAATATTTATTAATTTTAAAACATTTTTATACATACTAATACATTTTAACAGTATATCACATATAATAACAACATTTTAATATAATATTATATAATAATAATATATATATATAACAACTATATTGTATAATTTACAATTATCTAGTATTTACAATTATAAATAATTGTTATTAATTAATTATTTGTACAATAAAGTGTATTATGAACATAAACTGTGAGCAACAGTATGTAATACAAATTTTTTTTGGTTGTTTATTGTTAGTTCATGATACCTATGTAACAAAGTTATTATAAAGTGTTACCCAAAAACCTAGCCAATCAGAAACACTCTCTGCCTGTCAATCATTATGCATGTTTGCTGACATCGGGTTGGAGGGCGGGGTTTTGCTGAGAGGCCATGCGTTGACTTGAATGGTCTAAATCAGTCTGGTGGAAATTAGCAAAGCGGCTAAAACAGATTATGTTATGTTGCTAAAGCCTTTTCTGGCAATTCATGAATTTTTGGTACACAAACATTAGCCACAAGGAAAGAAATCACATAATATCCTGTCAAAGTTTTTCAAATATGCCACAAATTTAGTGTATTTGTAAGTCAGGGGTAAATGTACCAGAACAGAGGGATGAATGAGGAACAAAAGGGAGGAAAATGAACAGAGGAAGGTTGGAGAGGTCTGAGGGAAATTGCAGCCAGGAACATGACCATTTAGTGGAGCTCAATGAACGCACTGCAGGAAGAGAAAAGATTCTGAACAGACGTTGAATAAGAAATGATAAATGGGCCAACCACAAACCACATACACAAACAAATGAAAAGATTTCAAGAAATGGGCCGCTTACAGATTTCAGAATGCTGACGGCTTCTTTACTGAGCCACACGGGGTAAAGCACGTCATCGTGGAGGATGGACTCAAAAAGGTCGTCCTCATTGTCAGCTTCAAACGGAGGCTGACCGGCCATCATTTCGTACATGAGGACACCCAGAGCCCACCAATCCACCGATGGGCCGTACTCCAACTCCTGCAGGATCTGAACGAGAAGAATGCAAGAATGAGATTAAAACTAATGTCAAACACCTCAGCTGCTGGTTTTGTCTATTATGATTTACTAGTCGCACCTCAGGTGCGATGTAGTCAGGGGTCCCGCAGAAGGTGGTGGTCGTGACCCCGTTCAGAATGCCCTCTTTGCACATGCCAAAGTCAGCCAGTTTACAGTGGCCTTCAGCGTCCAAAAGAATGTTATCCAGCTTCAGATCTCTGGAGTGATGGAGGGGAAAAAAACAATTAGACCATATTTAAAATTCTTTGTGCTTTGTTTAAACTCTTGTATAAATTGCCAGGCTGTTTAAAATGGTGGTGTGAAGGGGTCGACAAGCCTGTTAGACAGTAAGCTGATAACTGATGTATGGGACCTTGAGGGCCTGACCTTTCTGTAGACATTTACAACAATAACATATGGCACTGGGCCGCATTTATAGCTCAAGCTGCTCTCTGCTCCATTCCTGAGATGGCTGCATATAAGTCTAGGTGTTGGGAGTGTTCAGGGCAGAACATTTGTGTAGGTAAATATGACAGCAGCCTCAGGTGAACTGTTAAAAGCTGCCCCTTCACAACATGCACATCAACATTCTGAGACACACACACACACACCACAATCATTTATTAATATATGAATATGTGAATATTAATATGGCCAATACAGCATCAATTAATCTTGGGAATGACAGATACAAGTTCTGCACAGTGGTCAGAGTGATTTTGAGGCATTCCTCTTCCAGTACAGTGGTCAGGTCATTAGGTGATGCTGGTGGAGGAAAATGTTTTCTGACTGGTTCCTCCAAAATACCCCAAAGTGACTCAGCAATATTTAGATCTGGTGACTGTGCAGGCCATGGGAGATGTTCAACTTCACTTTCATGTTCATCAAGTCACCATTCTGTCACAAGTCTTGCTGTGTGTATTGGTGCATTATCATGCTGATACACGGCACCCCGTGTTTGAACCACTGGGTGCACATGGTCCTCCATTATGGTTTGGTAGTCATTGGTAGTGATGCGCCCAACAAGCACAATAGGGAATGCCATGATGTTGCAGCCCAAACCATCACTGACATACCCCTGTGATTCACTCTGGGCATGCAACAGCCAGGGTGGTAAGCTTTTTTGGGGGCTTATTCGACTCAGAGAACAATACAAGTTTCACATTTTCCTTAGCTCAAGATTTCCTCACCTGGCACCATTGGAATCGACATCTGGCATTGGCATGAGCGACTAAAGGTTTCTCTATAGCTGCCTGACCATGATTAATGACCCTGTGGAGCTCCCGACTAACAGTTTTGGTCAAACCAGGAGAGAGTGCATTAAATTTATTCTGCAGTGATTTCACATAAATGCATAAATACGGCATGCAACAAAAAGGGGGAGTCTGTAAAGGGTAGATTCTTGGGTATCCCCACAACATATAATCATTCTGATATATTGAGGTCCAAATTCAAGGGACCCCCATTTGACCACCCTTTTCCCCATTGCAAAAATTTTGCCAAACTGGGAGCATTATTTATTCCAGTTCCCGACAAGTTAGCATGGCATGGATGATGCTAATTCAATCATATATCTCCCCAATTCACATTACATAATGGGAAAATATCTAATTTCTGTAATGCAGAATATAATTTAACTAATTTATTGCCAAACAGAAAATAATGCTGTTACAATAATGAGAATCTAACAACCATCACCACTGAAAATAATGGGAATTATTATGATTATTTAATGGAAATTCCTCCCCATATTTTCATTTACTTTAACCATTCATGAGCATGGACAATACTGTTCAAAACTTTGGGGTCTGTAAAACTGTTTAATGATTTTGACTCTTATGCTCCTTACAAAATCTGCATTTATTTGACAATTTTTTTTTAGGGCTGTCAAATGATTAATCGCGATTAATCGCATCCAAAATAAAAGTTTGTATTTACATAATAAATGTGTGTGTACTGTGTATAATTATTTTATATATATAAATACATACACATGCTTGTATATATTTAAGAAATATTTGCATGTATATACTATACATAGATTTATATATAATTTATATAATATATATAAATATAAATATTTTATATATAAATAACACATTTTTCTTAAATATATAAATGCACGTGTGTGTACTTATATATACAAAATAATTTTACACAGTACAAACACATTTATTATGTAAACACAAACTTTTATTTTGGATGCGATTAATCGTGATTACTCATTTGACAGCCCTAATTTTTTTTGTAAAAACTGATTCTATTAAAATAACAGTTTTCTATTAATATATTTCAAAATGTAAATTATTCCTGTAATGACCAAACTGAATTTTGAGCAGTCATTACTCATGTAACAATGAATCATTCTAATTTGCTGATTTCTGTACGTAAAAAAGTTTAATAAGAGGACATGATAATTATGCCAAGTGTTACAGTAGACTCTAGCGTTGTGCCAAGCACCTCAGGATGAGCATGCACACAATGATGATATCTGAATCGCAGTGATTGCAGAGACTTGCCCCAACGCAGATAATTTGTTTTACACAGGGGGATGTTTGTGCTTCGTGCTGCAGAGTGGAAAAAAACTACACATAGAGAGGGTAGAGATTTTGTTATGCCATTTTAAAGGTTAAAGGATGAGACCCTAGTACATGTGAGCCAGTACACAGTCAGTGGAATCTGTCTGAGTGCATTCAGTGTCAAAGGACTTTTCAAACATGTAGAAACATTAAATACACTTAATGGGGGTCACATGACAGTTTGACATGTCATTTGAGACATGCCGACCATGTCAGTCAAGTGAATAAGAGCAGTGACTCCATAGTTTCAGATGGTCAAATCTGCACTATTACAGGTTTGGTGATGTTCAAAATATGTGAAATGATTTGCATATCTCACAACAAACATGTACAGTATTTGCAGGACACCAGAGTATCCCTCTTCATGTACACACCGCAACAAACTAGCTGGAACTTGAAATCATGCTGGAATGTTCAGAGGAACTAATCTGATTGTCATGCCTGATAAATCCTGTTTTCACAGTGTGTCAGAGCAAAATAAAGACAAGAACTAACAATACAGAAAAAGACAGTCGAGCCTGGTGACTGCATGCTCAAGTCAATCCCACAAATGAAACAACTCTGATACTGATGCGCCGGCAGGGACGTAAAGAAAATATTTTTACTCCGTCCTTACAATTCCATTTGTCCCTAAAAATACATATATTCAGCTTAGCATGACTAAATATAATGAATATATTTCTATGGAAAATGCCTCAGCTATGGCCATTGATCTTTTGAACAGATTGCAACAGTTATCACAACATTTACCTAAAACAATGATTTTTAATTCTAACCATCACTGAAAACTAACTTGACATGGCTGGTGTTCAGTCTATATCCAACCTATATACTATCTGCACACCACACCTAAAGTCAAACAACTATAAAATCAGATGCTACTAAATTTTAAGTTTAACATGGTCAGTTAACAGGCTTCAGGATAGTCCTAGAGCCGTGCAAAGTCTAATAGACTAATAGACTGCGTCTTGTGGAAGCATATTATGAAAGTTTGTTACCGCCACAGAATAAAGGATAAAAAAGGCAATTGCGACTTTTTATCTCACAATTCAGATTTTTTTCCCTCACAATTACAAGTTTATATCTCACAACATATAAACTTGCAATTGGAATATCTCACAATTTATGAGATAAACTCCCAATTGCGAGTTATAAAGTCAGAATTGATATATAAAAAGAGAAAAACCTCACAAAGCTGGCTTGACACTTGAGTTTTGACACGGTAACTTTTTACACCCCATAATTCTAGTATCTGGGTAGATTGCACTGATAAAGAATGCTGCAATACATCTAAAGACGTCTCTTCAGACGTATCATAGCGTGGTTCATGATCTCTCTGTGATCTGTGCTTTCCTCAGATAGCAGTTAATGAGCCATAGAGGAGTCTTATATCAGTGTACTATTCACCTGAGAATAGTCCTCTCTAGCTCGTGTAAGAATGTGTAGAGCCATTGTTATCAAAGCCTTGCCAATGCATCTGTCCCTTCTTCACAGGTAGAATGGCTTCAAAAGGTGAGTGACTGAGATTGAGGGAATGTGTACAGCCAATAAACTCTTGCCATGCTCTATCTAACAGATATCTTTAATGAGGGAGGTGGAGCAAGAAGGGTTTGCGGAGAGAAATGTGGGTGCCAGAGCATACAATGACCTCTCGATGACACTGTGTGTTTATATGTGTATGTGGTTATATTGAGGAATACAGAAGCCAGGGTGTAGATCAACACACATCAGTTGTGCATCCATTTAAACACTTCAAAGATAAGGATTCACTCCCATAAAACATGTCTATCATACTGAAATATGAGCTATTGTGTTTTATGATACTAGTCAAGTAAAGAGAACAAAGACATGCACTCAAGGAAGCACAAGCTAACTTAAAAGTGTGCTCAGTCATTTTTTTCTCATTACAAATGTTTAACCCTTAAAGAAATTATGAAATGTGCAAAATGATGTACACTTACGTATATGTATTGACTAATATATTTACGAATATATTTCCAAATAGAACAGTTTTTACTGTATTTTATGCCGTATCAAATAAATTGAGTTCATAAGTGTGTTTTGTGTGTCAACAGTTCAATGAAGCTTTACAGGACAAAGATAGCACACGAGAGCCAAACAGTTCTTTGATGGTTGATTGGCAAAAGAATGTCAACATTTCTTTCCTGGCATCATTCAAGCACAAATCTTTTTGTGAGGCACTGTTCCGACATGAGGGCGAACAGCCCAGGTTTATGTAACTGTTCTATTTTTGACAGCAACCATTGAGGTTGGAATGATTTTAGAGATAGGCACTTAACATGACAATAGCCAATAGCAATTAATGGATTGGACCCTAGCTTCTTTAAAAGCCGGGAGCTCCAACAAATGCTTCATTGTTCATGGCTCTTCAATATAATATAAAATACAAATAAAATACCTAAAACGCATTAAAAAAAACTATTTTACTTTATTATTTTATACAACTAAGAAATATATAAGTGCCTTGTGGTAGTATTCATACCCCTTCGTTTAAAAAACAACAACATTTTGTTGTATTGCTACCTTATAATAAACTACTTTAAATTGCTTTTTTCCCCCCCACATCAAGTAGATGTCACTACATTTTGATTGGAGTTAATCTGTGCAAATTCAATCGAATGGGTATGATTTGGAAAGGCACACACCTCTCAATAAAAGAGAGTCAAGACACAAAATTGTGTCAAGACACAGATCTGGGAGGAAATTATGCCATTTTGAAGGTTCACAGAATCATGTAGCCTCCATAATCCTTAATGGAAGAAGATATGAACAAGTAGGACTCTTCTTAGAGCTGGCTTCCTAGCCAAACTGAGGAATCAATGGAGAAGGAACTTGGTTAGAGTGGTAACCAAGAAGCTGATGGTCACTCTAGTTGAGCTCCATGTTTATATATGGAGATGGGAGAAACTCAAACATTGCGGCATCAATCAACTTATCTGCTTTATGGCAGAGTGGCCAGATTCAAGCCTCTCCTCAGTGAAGACACATGAAACCCCACTTGGAATTTGCAAAAAGGCACCTAAAGGACTCTCTCAAACTGTCAGAAACAAGATTCTCTCGTCTAATAAACGTCAGTTCCAAGCATCATGTGGAGGAAACCAGGCACTGCTCATCACCCGCACAATACCATCTCAACAGTACAGTGTGTGGAAGAAGCATCATGCTGTGGTGTGTGTTTTTCAGCGGCAGAGACTAGGGCACCTTGTCCGGAGCATTCAGAACCTCAGACAGGGGAGAAGGTTCACCTACACCTTCTGCACACAGCTAAGACAATGCAAGATATACACAACTCAGTAAATGTCCTTGAGTGGCCCAAACAGAGACTGGTCTTGAACCAGTGTGTAAAGTTTGCTGCATTTTACCCCAAAAGATTTGCGGTTGTAAAGTTGCTTCAAAGTACTAAGGGTACAAATAATTAATACCTACTTAAAATGTACTCATTTCAGTTTTTCATTTTAAATAAATTTGCAATGTTGTCACAAATGAATTTTTTTGTGCTGTCATTATGGTGTAGTGTAGATTGATGTGCCCAAAAAGTAATTTTAAGTAGTTCAACATAAGGCAGCGACATAATATGTGAAAAAAAATGAAAAGCTTTTGCAAAGCACTAATCTAATCATAAGTCTTATATTATAATTAATAGATATGGAATATAGACAAAATATTTATTATAAAACAATGAAATTCTATTTTAATATATTTCTAGGTCACTAATTTAATAAGAGGACTTTTGGACCCCTTTTGGATTTGAGTTCCACACTTCCTATGAGCTCCAGTTGAAAATAGCACACACACGTACACATGACATAATGCATGGACTCCCGCACATACAGACATGTGCATGTACACACATAATTAGGCCCTATTGAAATGCCTTCCTGTGTTCCCTTTGTTTGTGGAGTGATTTTTCCATAGAGTCCCTCATCACTTCAACATGAGGCTCTGCAACTGATCAACCTCCAGTCAAACAAGAAATCTCGATAAACATTCATGTAAAGTAAAGTGAGTTGAAGCTGAGAAACTGAATGGTTTACAGGATTAATCAGACCGCAAGTCTGTACGGAGGACAAGCATTGACCTGCACAACAGATATAGTCAACCACTTCTTGGCTTTGGCTTTCTCATTCACACCGTTTTTCTCCCATGACTAAAAAGAAGAGAATTAGGTTTAAAAAAAATCTAATTTGCTCAAACAGCCAGTCCGTCCGTCAGTCTTCAATGTCACATGATCCTTCAGAAATCATTTTAATATGCTGATTTCATTCTCAAGAAACATTTCTTGATATCAATGTTGAAAACAGATGTGCTGCTTAATATTTTTGAGGAAACGGTGATACTTTTTTTCTTTCAGGATTCTTTGATGAATAGAAATCTCAAAAGGAAAGCATTTGCTTTTACTGTACTTTAAATCTTTGCTAACAATATAAATCTATTTACGTAAAAAACAATCTACTTTTTTTGCTTTTGAACGGTAGCCAATATACTGTATAAGCATAAGCTCTGCCTCTCTGAGAAATGGGATAGAAAATAAGTCATATAACAGGATCTTCTAGAAACATTTGATCTTATACACATCTCACACATCAACCTGATATCCTAGAAGTGTACACTCAGTGCTTATACAAATTAGAAGTGTACAGTATATATTTAGGATTTTCTCCCCCAATTTTACTCCTCAAGAAAAAAAAAAAAAAACACGACCAGGAGAGAAAAGGTGGAGAGAATTTGGTGTTGCTGGGGGATAAAAAGGCCTCGAATTCATCAGGAAGGTGCTCTAATTCCACTAATTCATCCAACCTCCACTTACATTCCTCAGTGCTTCCCCGAGGCCAAATCTATCATGTAAAACCATCTACAGTACACATTTACAGTGACACTTACAAAATCTAATAAATTACAATCCACAAATATGGAAACATTCAATCATCATAAGTTTAAATCAGGTAGTGAACTATTAATCTAATACTTTGGGGAACTTTCTGCAACCATTATTCCAATGAATCCGCTACAAAATTCCTATTAACAAAACCTGCAAAAGGAGATGGTCATTGACAGCTCACTTACATCTATGAACTTAAAACATTTTACTAGACTACAATAATCAATACAAGAATCAGCAAACTGATATGGGAAGCACTTTTGACAGGATAACAAGGATAAGAAGGGGAGATTTAGAATTGCAATAATGACAACTGTCTCAAAGGGGGTTGTGTGCAGTTTGACCTCTTGTATCTTGCAGCAGTCAGCAATAGGATGATCACAGTACTACAGTGTCTACCCAAGATGAGGATAAGAAATATAGCTTTTTGTGCTTTTCTTGTGTCATGTGATCCATCCCAGCCTATCTATTCAGCTTCCAATGTATATTTTTGCTTGTAAGTCGGATTGCGTGATAAAAAGACTTTTTGAGATTTTGCATATACATGCATACAAGTTTATCCCTGGGAAAGAATGAATGTGTTTGGCTACATTCACAACTTCACACAGTCAATGTTTGGGATTGACAACAGTATTTATCAACAGGTGTGACTCAAATTGTCCTGTGCATATGAGAGCAGACAGAAGCGTATTGAATAATGTATTTGGTTCACTTTGAGTACTGTATTTTGTCATATTTATCTCTCTAAACAAGACTAACAATTGTATTTTGCCATATTTATCACTCCAAACAAGACTGAAAACTGTATTTTGCCATATTTATCACTCTAAACAAGACTGACAATGTTGCCATAGTTATCACTTTAAACAAGACTAACAACATTTTTGCCATTTTATCACTCTAAACAAGACTGACAACTATATTTGTTGCTTTATGAACGTAGTGTTTGTATGTGTGTGTGTGTGTGTTGTGAATGTTAGAATGGGTGAGTGTGTATGCATGCTAAGAAAATGAGGGGGCTTCTCTTGTAGATTTGTGCAGACCCTGACAAAAGGTTGTGGATTGGTCCTTTGAGACTTTTCACAGTTGTTTCATCTTTTCAGCCTCTGTTAAAAAAATCTGACCAGTATCAAGAGCTCAGAGATGAGGTCAGCCCACAGTATACACTGTATCTTCGGCTGTCCCTGGGTAGCATGAAACCTGCTCTGGCCTGAATGGTGACTTTATTTCATTGAAGGAGGTGAGCTGATACTGAATGCTACAGAGACAATGGCGTGATCTTTTTCTAACTCTCCGGGGTCAAATGGGATTAGCATCTACCTCAGAGTTGGAACAAAAACAAGCATTTAAAGTCTTTGAGTGCCAGTTAGCATGATGCCTGGGTAGGATTGGCATAATTTGTGGGAGCTGAAGTCACACTGCAGTCTCATGGCATGACTAGTGTGTCTTTAAAGTGTGTCCTTTTTACACAGCTAGTGTCACCAAAAAATGTAACATGAAATAATATTGTCAATTTTGTCTACAAGTAAGACCAGTAATAGAAATGGGCATTAAGAACATACAAAGGGTCAAATTGTGATTTCATGTTGACTTTTAAGGTGAAGTGTGCACTTTCTGCGCACTTTTGTTTTGTCAAAATGGGTGTTCATACAGTAGCTTAATATGCAGAGACAACTATATAAGCTGCAACAACAACAACAATGTATTATTGCTGTTATTATAATTAAATATTAATGTTAATTATGCATTTATTTATTTTTTGGTCACACTTTAGTTTAGAGTCCAATTCTCACTATTAACTCACTATTAACAAATGAACTATTAACTACAACTTTTGCCTCAATAAACTCCTAATGACTCCTTATTAATAGTTAGCAAGGTAGTTGTTAGGTTTATTGGGTAGGATTAAGGGATGTAGAATTATGGTCATGCTAAATAAAGCATTAATATGTGCTTTATAAGCACTAATAAACAGCTAAAATCCTAGTAATATGTATGCAAATAAAAAACTAGTTAACAGTGAGAATTGGACCTAGACTAAAGTGTTACCAATTTTTTTCAATCAAAATGTCTAAACCACCTGGCTCCATGTTGGTATGCAATATACTTTTCACAATCCAGTACTTTTTTGATTGATACAATTAAGTCCTGCACTATATTTTTTACAATTGAAAATCTATCTCACAAAACTCATTCATCATTCATAAAAATGACACATTTTGAAAGTAAAACAGGCTCTGAATAACATTTCCTGTTGACTTCTACTGTGTGAGTATACCTGTAGATGACGCCATGTTGGTGCAGGAACATGAGTGCTGATGTGACTTCAGCAGCGTAGAAACGGGAACGGGCTTCATCAAACTTTCGTGAGCGCTGGATCTGAAACATCAGGTCTCCTCCGTTTACATATTCCATAACAAAGAATAACCGATCCTACAGAGATAGAGAGAGAATGAGAAAGATTTCATTTTTCATTTTCATAGAACAGGACTCCACACCCATATTAGCCTGATTTAAAATCATCTACAGTTTCACTATTAATCCTGTTGTAGTTTCACATACAGCTGTCCAGATAACGGTTAAGCACTGCACATACCGTACACACTGTACATGGCGACATTATATATAATTACCTTTTAGCAGTTATTTAACACTTATTCAACATCCCCCAAAAAGTTGTCAAATTTAAAATTATTCAACACCCCTGACCAGAAAGACATTCTGTAAATCAAAGTCTCTTTCAAGGAAAGTCTGTTCACTCAGCAGCCATATGTGCAATGCCTCTGGGCAGCTATTTCGGGCACCCAAGAACAAGTCCTATCTATTTGAATGGGGGAATACCGAAAACTAAGAAACTGCTTGCCGAACTCACATTTAAATAACATATTTCAAATCAGCAACAAAATCTGACATGAATTGTGCTATAAATGTTGTTTCCTACACTCAAATAGCACTAAAAAAGCTTAGTTTTCAGACTAGACCAGCCAATGCACATCACTGATAATCTTTAGTTTTCATGTTGCCACTGCTCTCTTAGAATCCCACCAAAGATTTTCAATTAGATTTAAATCTGGAGACTAAGCATGCCATTTAAGAACATTGTAGGACCGAGCCCTGAGCCAGTTTTGGGTAGATTTGGATATATACTTGGGATCATTGACCTGCTGGAAAGTCCACTGATCTTCAAGCTTCAGTCTATGCACAGAAGGCACCATCCGCTCCGCCAAAATGGCCAGAGACTTAAAAAAATCCATTAGGTCCTTCATACTGTCAAGATTTCCACTTTCTGTAGAAGCAAACATCCCCATAACAAGACTGGTCCAGCTCAATCTTTGACCGTGGTGATGGTGTTCTTGTGGGCATACTGTAAGCCCAATCATATCGCTGATTCATGGTTCGAAAAGGTTTCACACACACACCCATTCACACTTAGCTTTGGTAAGCAAAGGTCAATGGATTATAAGGAAACAAAACATAAAAACACCCACACAACACAATTACTGTAAGTCTTTGTTTAAGGTCAAATACATCATATCAAATCCTATATCATATTCTTTGCTAAATGATCACTTAGGGCCAGATTTACTAAACAGGGCAAATTAGCGTAAGACCGCGCTCCCATCAAAGCGCCGATGGGAGTGGAGAATTAAAGAACACAGATGCTGTCGCTCATTTCGCTTTTGACCAACGCAATCTACCAAGAGCAACGCAAATTAGCGTAGAGTCGCAAACAAACAGAGCCGATGATAATCAGGTGAGGGTAATCTAACACTTTTAGCAAATTAAAAATAATGTGGCTTGACAAACGATAAGTTTGTCTTCCTCTGGCATTCCAAAAAAATTAACACAAGTGAGAAAATTCTCCGTTCACACACTCTCTCTAATCTCTACGGTTCCTCCTACAGCACAGTCATGCAAGAGCAAAAATGGTATAAGATATGCTTTATTTGGGCGTTATATAATGGCACAAATACCAGTAAATCAATCTCATAAAATACCACAAACCTAAGTAAATCACATTGCATTACTTATTTAAATATTCTCCCTCCCATAAATTTTGCGTCAGAAAGGGAAACTCCTACAAATGTATATGCAATAAGGTCAGTCGCCTTATCATTGCTATTTTTTCACAGCGTGCCTTTAGTAAATCCTGACAGTAGTTTTTTAACGCCAAAAGAGGGTTTGCGTTGACGCAGGCTGTCAGTAAATCTGGCCCTTAATCTCTTATCTGTAACGTGTATGTCCTGTTTCTGTTCAGTTTCTGTTTACCTATATTAGTCATTAGTTTACTAGGTTGTTCCGTTACTGATTCACCTGTTGTTTAATTAGTTTCCTCATTACTCCATTTGTATTTAAGCCCAGAGTTCTCCTTAGTTCTTTGTCCTGTACCATCTTTCAGTGAATTGGTTGTAATAGCTGATTCTCCTTAGTTCTCCTGTAATTTCCTAAGTCAAGACTGTTTTTAGTTTTTCCTAGATCATGCACTTCTTTACACCAGCCACCGTGTGACTATGGAATCACTATATTTTATTTACAGTATTCAACAATTGCACAGTACAGAAGTGATTGAAGAGGGTTCCTGGGCCCTATTTTAACGATCTGAAACGCAAGTGTCAAAGCGCAAAGCGCAAGTAACTTTGTGGGCGGATCCCGGCGCTGTTGCTATTTTACCGGCGGGATAAATGCCTCTTGTGCCTGGCGCAAATCTAAAAGGGGTTGGTCTGAAGTAGCTTCATTATTCATAGGTGTGGTTTGGGCGTAACGTGAAATAAACCAATCAGAGCGTCATATCACATCACCTTTAAGAGCATGATGAACGAGGTGCGCTTGTTCCATGGCGCAATACAACGGCGCACTTACCAGGAGCGCTTCAGAATCGGTTCACAGCCGAGGAGATCGATGTTCTCGTCAGGGCCGTAAAAGAAAGAGAAGTGGCATTGGAGATGGGACAAACCCACCCAAATTAGCTTCGGTTATACATTCATATAATAATTTCCCATCGTCATGGACACAACAATGATTTCCCTCGTGTTTTAATATTTTTACTTATAAAATGTATCATTTGCAAAAAGGAAAATGCGCGTTGTTCACACTCTGTATTATGACCAAGCATGCGCGCTTAAAATAGCATCTGAATGTACGCTCAACGCGCCAGTGACTTTAGACTAGGTTTTTTCTGGTCAGTGGCGCAATTGTTTTCTGGAACTGCAAAATAGCATGAGGGAAAGTTTGCGCCGGGAAACGCCTCCTCTTTGCGCTGAACCGCCCCGGGGAGCGCAAGTTTATTTTCTTAGTTAACCAACGTGTGTCTGTGGAGGGAAAAGTCTGCTTTGCGCGGGTGCAAAATAGGAATGATACATGCGTCGGTGTACAAAGTCATTTGCGCCGGGTGCAAGATAGGGCCCTCTATGTAGTTTCTTGTTTGCTCAAGTTAAAAGCTCCGACCTTCAAATTTATACTTTAGATATAAATATGGTCCCTCACACTTTGTTGATTAATTGTGTTAGATTTGTTTTATACATTTTATCGTTGTTTATGCCACATTTGAGGTAAATATAATTCATATCCGTAGCACAGTGCGGGACAAACATTAGGTTTGAATTTGAATAAATTTGAACGAATCACAGAGTTTTAAAGTATTTGCATGAAAGGACCTTGTTATTTTGTGCCAATATTATTGTAGCCATACTTCTTAAGCATTATGCAGGGAGGTTAATGACAATAATAGTATACTAAATAAATCAGAATAATAGATATATTAAATGAACCTTAATAGTGAAGTGGTGGTTGGCATTTAATGCAGAATACATAATGAAGTGCCGCCAGAAATATCACACTGACATACTCCACATTGCTTGACTGACACAAATTGTTTTAAGCCATGACTTTTGATGAACAAAGTTCTCTTATGTAAGTGTACAAAAGCCCACGTGTGTATTTTGTTCATTCAGAGAGGAGGAATTTAAACAGGATGCTTAAATAATTTGTGCAAATGTGCCAAGAAATCTGAAGGAGGCCCACCCAATCCAATATGAACAAACATTTCCTGCCCCTAATTAGAAATGAACAAATAGTTTCTTCCGTTTGGGTTGGACCACAAGACAGCAGCCCCGATTGGAAGATAGTGGACACAGCACAGCCCCGTTTGGGTTAGTCAAAACTGGCGCTGTTTTGTTAGCTTAAAAGGGGACACAAGACGACTTTTCAATATTGTGTCATGACTCATGAATGTAGAAAAAACAGAGTATCGTAGCATCTTATGGTGCGTTTGTGTTATGCAGGGCAGTTCTCTGTCATGCTGTAGACGGGTGGTGTAAGGAAACGTCTGTTTAGTCTCATCCAAGCTTATATAACATGTTATGAAAGACATGTTCAATGGCTTATTTTCTAAAGACTGCAGGTGCAGGACGCTTCTGACAAACCGGTGCTGAAAACACAAAACAGACATACAGTACACAAACATGATAAGACCTGTAATCTGCATTATTGAAAGCCTATAGACACATACACAACTCAACAACTTGTTGGATTACAGCTGTACTGTACGTTCTGCAGTGCTACTGAATGTGGCACTAGATTGTAGTTAAATGCGCAGTAATTCTAAATGTTAATCATTATTACACTACAGTTTTATTCAGCAAGGATGTATTCAATTGATCTAAAGTTACAGTAAAGATTTTACAATGTGATAAAATATTTAAATTTCAAATAAATGCATACAAGTATCCTCAAAAAAAAAAAAAAAAAACAGCTAATTGTTTTTAACATTTATAATTAGAAGAAATATTTCTTGAGCACCAAATCACCATATTAGAATGATTTCTGGAGGAA
The DNA here is from genome assembly GCA_031834385.1 of Semotilus atromaculatus. Classification (NCBI taxonomy): domain Eukaryota; kingdom Metazoa; phylum Chordata; class Actinopteri; order Cypriniformes; family Leuciscidae; genus Semotilus; species Semotilus atromaculatus. Next base: position 9,178,558 of record JAULUF010000012.1, on the reverse strand, counting down.
ATTAAACTTTTCCATGACTTTTTACAATATATATTTTTAATTACACATGTAATTAGAGAACTAATTACAGTAGCCTGATAAATTTAAACGTTAAACCATAGTAGTTATAGACAACTGATATAAAGTCGGACCAAAAAAACATAAAAAAAATGCTGGGAATCAGCCCCAAAAATGTAATGGTATTGTGTGTATAGAAATAGTTTGAACTGTACAAAACAAGCATTTCATGACCCCTAGTAAGCGGGTGTGACAGTAATTTATGACTGTTATGGAAACCTGTTACCAAGTAATTGAAAAAAGTAATTATGCCCCAATGTGTGTAATGTTCCTGTATTTGTGACTTCATTTCTCAATTGACGTTCTTGTAATTTCAACATTATTGCAACTTAATATCTCATATTGTGACTTTGTATCTCATTTTAAATTTGATCTCACAATTAGTGTCGGGTAAGATACTCTAAAAAAAGTAATTAATTACTAGCTTCTTTAACAATGTGATTAGATTACTGTGCTATTGCTCTCTAGCTAAAACGTTCTGCATTACTAATTACTTTCTAATATCAACCAGTTGAACAATACAATGATAGACATAAAACTGCTCTTTTAATTCTTTCAAATTAATAATATAAAACCAAGGGTCTGTGGAGAACTTTAAAACAAGGGTTTGACCTGCTGCTTCCTACATGTAGCCTAAATCAAGACGTTTTAAAATAATTTTGAATTAGATGCACTGACAATTTACAGAAATAAAGACGTCCAGAGCCAGATAAGTCTAACAGATAGGTGTAAAAAATAGGTAAGAATGGAGAGCAATGCAGACAAAGAGAAGGACTAAGAAAAAGCAAGGAAGGAAAGATGTTGTTGTGCAGGAGAAATATGAGCTCAGGTTTGGCAATACAACATTGTTCTGAGAGTTTTGAGAGCGAATTCAACTTATCAATTTAATCTGGAAAAAGAGGAAGAGAGAAAGAGAGATGCAAGACATGGGGAGAGAGAGAGGGTTGAAAGAAAGAAAATGTGCTCAAATCACCCATTTAATTGTAGAAAGGCAGAGAGAACACATGCGACCAGAAACTCGGCATTTAAGATAATGACACAAATCTGAAATTTGACAGAAAGAGAGCAGGGTTGCCAACTCTCACACAACTGGCGTGACAGTCACGCATTCAGCCTCAATCTCACGCTCTCACGCTCTCACGCTCGACAAAGAAATCTCACGCTAAATGAGACATTCTTCTGTGCTGTATTTTTATTTTCCTCATGTGCGCTAATTTCCGAATTACTAAACAAGTTAAGGCTCTTAACTACAGATTGGACCACTGCTGTGTCTAATGCCCTTTCTCTGATTGTCGATTCGCTGGAAACACTTGTCGTCGTTACGTCAGTGACGTCCGTGACCGTAATTTACCCTTTTCACACACGCTCACGGCACACATCTTTCTCAAGCAAAGAAAAATCGTGAGTCAAAGAGGACACTGACACCAACAGACAAGACAGAGAAAGTTATAGGCTACTTTTGATATGGAACAAATTCTCTGCTCTCATATTCTGTCAATATTTTTACGAGATTCAAACAGTAAATACAGTTTTTGGTGCTTTTAAATGTGACAGACCGCTGTAGCGCTTCAGCTCAAACGGCACGTGATACAGTGCCCTTAAAAAAGCAAGAGATCTTAAAAGCATTGAAAGTGACATAATCTAGATCTTGGGTCTTCATCTCAGTCATTGTTTGCAATGCATCTGTATTTAAAAGTATCTGCAGTTTCACTACTCACAGGCTTAGAAGATAATGTTTTAGACACACAGAGCAAGACTACATGTTTTAAATCTTCTAAATCATCAGGGCACAGGTTCTCTGAACTCGAGTTTGCTTCACAGTAGCGGAGGGAAGCACATGAGGGCTTCTGGGTTGCGCCAGTGCTGGAGATAGTTAGTGAGTGAGGTGTGTTAATGACCTCATCTGTGTCTGTCCTCGGCTGGGAATGGAGTCACACACTGTCCATAACCACAAGTCAAGAAAGAGCCATTTTCAATGTCTACTGATCTAATTCTTCTAACTCATTTATCTTTAGAAGGTATAGCTAGATGTTGGGAAGTGATGCAAAATGATTAATTAAAATGAACCTAACAATATAAGAATACTCATTCACATCATCACTCACATAATAGTTTTAAGCTATATCATATCATATCCCAGTCCTACATGAGCTTAGGAAAAATATTTTGTAATGTTTATGTGAGTAATCTGTGACAAAATTTTTGGGGTGAAATTCATTTAAATTTAATATAATATAATAATTGTTAATAATCAGTTGGCTAAACTTTTTATTTTATTTTTTACTAAAAGTTGTTACATTTTAATAATATAATATAATATAATATAATATAATATAAATAGTTCTGTCAAATCAATTAATCGCACCTAACATAAAAGTTTTTGTTTAAATATTATGTGTTATATATATATATATATATATATATATATATATATATATATATAATGATGACACGTTAATATAATATAATATATGCACACATATTTTGTAAATAACAAAAACTTATGTTAGATTCGATTATTTGTGATTAATGGATTCGACAGCACTAAACATAACATATTATAATATAATTATTCATATTTGTATAATTTCTTATTTTAAGTTATATTGAAAGTTAAGTTAAATTTTTCTATAATGAATATAATACATCATAACACTTATGCGACATAAGGGTGAATCAGGCTAGAATTCTTTATTTTATTTTATTTTTCATTAGAACTTAAGTTAAGATTGTAATTTAATATAATGCATAATGTAATTTAATACAATGCATATTCTGGAGGAAGGGGGACCTCTGACCCGACATATTCATATTTGTTAATAATCAATAGGCAAAAATTCTTAGAACTTAAGTTTTTATAATATAATATAATAATATTATTCATATTTATTAATCAGTAGGCTAGAAACCTTTAAAAAAAATTTATATTAAAACTGATGTTGTTTTAATATATTACGTTGTATAATATAATATAATATAATATAATTCCCAGTTAATTCTCCAGCGTAAGCTGACTATCTTCCCCTCCTTCTTTCTTTCTTCCCAGGCAATCATTTAGACTTTACATATTCCAAAATCCTCCTCACTGTCTTTCTACAGGGCCCCTTCTTTTGGCTATTTTCTCTCTGCAGGAGCATGTCTATACCCATGGTCCCAACAGGCCTCATCAGAAACAGTTGTGTAATGTTATTTACATTTCTGCAGCGTAATTACAGTTGATAAGAATATGGCTGTGATCCCAAAGCTGATTAAAACCAGAGGCAGCAGTTCAAAAAGAGTACACGACTCCTCTTCCCTCCCAAATCCTGTCTTCCTTCTTCCTTCGGCCCCTTTCCCGCACTACTACCGCCTCCAACCCTTCTTTCTTAGCGTTTCTTGCTTTGTTGCCCTCCTTCAGTTCGTCCTGTGTTCTCAGATGCGGGCGAATGAGAAGGGAGATACAGTGGGTGGTAGTCGAAGAGTGAAAAAGAGAAACGAGGACACTAGATATCACTGTGAGTGTAACTGGGGCATGGGAGGGGAAGCTGAACAAGAGACGAAAAGAAGTGAAAGTGCAAAATAGAGAAGAGACAGATGATGAGAGCGATAAAAGCCCTAGTGAAAAGGATGTCAGTGTCTTTAATGAGCACAATTCATTGATAGAACCATACCACTTCTACTTGCCTTACCTATCTGCAAATACAATCGTGTGCAGAAGTTTGTGAACTCGGGGGTGATTAAACAAAATTAAAAGTAGGAACCAGCATTGTGAACTCACATGCTGTTTTTTGTTGTTGTTTTTTTTACTTAGAAAAAAAAAACTTGTATTTTATCATAAACCATTTATAATTGCTTAACTTGCTTAAGTTTCATGCCCTCATCTGACTTCTCTCGCTCTCTTTTATTAACTTAACAGACTGTCACCTCAAACCACATTGTGTACACCTGTGTCAGAAAGAGGTCACACTGCCACCTCCTGGACAACTTCTGTTATTCTAAATCCTGATCAATCCTGTGTGGCACTGCCATCTGCTGGACTGTAAGAATAGTTTAAAATTTTGCACATGATATTTCACAATTTGAGATAATTCGTTAATGCATTATGTGTCATGAACTTGAAATGTTAAAACATATTTAGTATGCACTTGTTAAAAAGTTTCATTCATTTTATTTAGCCATCGATGCATAGCGACAGTAAAGACATTTACATTGTTACAAAAGATTTCTATTTGAAATAAATTCGACAAAGGATCTTAAGCATAATGGTTTCCACAAAGATATCAGCATATTATAATGATTTCGGAAGGATCGTGTGACTCTGAAGATTTGAGTAATGGCTGCTGAAATGTCAGCTTTTGCTACCACAGGAATTAAAATGGAAATATTAAAATAAAAAAGTTAATCTAAACTGTAATAATATTTAAAAATATTGCTGTATTTTTGATTGAATTAATGCAGCCTTGGTGAGCAGAAGAGACTTCAAAAATGAAAAAATCTTTCCGACCTCCAAAGTTTGAGCGGTGAATATACAAATGAACATTAACCTAGACTAATAAAAGCTATTACGTATTGTTAGGTCATGACAGATGCAACATTTTTTTTTTTTTTTTAATCAATTTACTTGGTCTGTTCCTCACATATACTGTAGCTATCGTATGGCTTGGAATGTATCATGCAAGTCAAATGAAGCTACAATGAATCATTGTATAAAGCTCTATTTTAGATATTGACAGTATGAATCCATCCACTTTCTTTCTATGGACAACAGGTGGACATTAAGTCTAAAATATCGTTTAAAAATGATTTTTTTTTTTTTATATATAAAAAACAAAAAATCACAGTGGAAAGAAAGTAATACTGGGTTTGGAACATCATGAAGGTGACATTAGGAAGACTGCAGTACTGAAGTGTTTAATCTGATCAGAAGAAAGAAATGACTTGAAATGTCTAGATTAGAGAGAATCAGGTTTTGATTTAGTGACTGTTTTACCTTGGTCTGGAAGCAGCAGAAAAGCTGAGTCAGATAGGGATGTTTTCTAGCCAGGGCCAGAATGCGTTTCTCTGTCAAAGTGCAGTCCACATCATCATCTTGAAGGATGACGTCTTTTTTCAAAACTTTCACAGCGTAAACTTCATCTGAGCCTTTCAGCTCAGCCAGCATGACCTACAGCACGGAGAGGGCAATGTGAAGATGTTGATTTGTTTTCATAAACTAAAACTGAAAAGCACCGATTCGTGACCCTCACCTTCCCGAAGCTGCCTTTGCCCAGCACTTTGATGAACGAGAAGTCCGTGAGACTCATTCTCTTCGTCTGTACGGACTTCACGTCTCCATTCTCCCGGCTCTCGGTCGCTGTGCTCTGAATGCCGCTGCACGAGGAAGAGGAGGAAGACTTGTGCTCCTGGCCAAATGACAGGGCCTTGCGGATACTCTCCAGTTCTGCTTGCTCTGCTGCAGACAGACAAATACAACAATAGACTTAAAGGAATAATTCTTGCAAAAATGACAAATCTGTTATCATTTACTTGCACTCTAAACCTGTATGAGTTTCTTTCTTCCATAAAACACAAAAGGAAACAATTTAAAGTACCCATATTATGCTCCTAATTTTGGTTTGAAGGTCCCCTACAATAGGTTTCCATGCATCCTTTAATTTTCTTATAATATATATTGCATCATCACTTCTTTTCTGACACTATCTGAAACAAGGACTTGTTCTCTCTAAACCCCACCTTACCGGGAGCCTACTCTGCTCTGATTGGTCAGATGGCCCAGTCTGTTGTGATTGGTCTACTGCTTACAGCATGTGTCAGAAACAAAAACCTCCATTACCATATCTGAATTTCAGCCAAAGACTTTCAATTTGAGTTTTACTTTAGAATTCAGGTTAATATACGACTTGTGAAGTGAGGCGATGGGGTTTTGTAAGAAAAATATCCATATTTAAAACTTTATAAACTATGAATCACTGGCTTCTGGCAACCGCCGTACATGTGTTACTGAGAAAGTCGAGTTCTGGAGGAAGGGGGACATATGACATGGGAGATGTAGCTCCTCTTCTCTTATGTTGTAATCCTGATATTTTTATTAAAAACTTCTCTTTTAGACTTCTTATTCATGACCAGCGTTTTGTTTCACTCCACCCTCTGCGCTTCCACGTTTCTCAATTCTCACCTACGCTTACGCTACACCTTTGTCATACGTCAGGTCAGAGGTCACCCTTCCGCCGGAATTCAACTTTCTCTGTAACACGTGTACAGCCGTTGCCGGAAGCCAATGATTATAGTTTATAAAGGATATTTAATATGGATATTTTTCTAACAAAAAACCACCGCTTCACTTTTTATTATTTATATATATAGAGCTTCAAAAACTCAGGCTCTATTCAATTCCATTACAAAGCTGAGAAGAGCCAGGATATTTTTAAATGTAACACCGATTGTGTTCAACTGAAAGAAGAAAGTCATATACATATAAGATGGCTTGAGGGATCATTTTCATTTTTGGGTGAACTATTCCTTTAAGTCACTTTTGAAGCTTGAAAGCTCCAGTTTCCATTAATTGTAATCAGAAAATAATAGAAATAAAAGAAATAATTGAAGGGCATCCACACTGTAAAAATTTATTTTGATGATATGTTATCACAACTTTTTATATTTTGTCAAATCAACTTAGATAATTAATGTAGTTCAGATAACATAATATTTTGAGTTTCTATTTATTAAACCAATCTCCTTTGTTGTATTAACTAAAAATTTTAATTTCAATGAACTCAAAATTTTAAGGCAACCAGGTAACTTACTTTTTTAAGTTAATCCAATTATTATTTTTTTTTACAGTGCAGCACATTCCTAAAAATGTCTCATTTTGTATTGCACAGTAAGGGGGATTATACAGGTTCAGAAAAACATGATGGTGTTTAAAAATTAAATATTAATTTTTGGGTGAACTGACCCTTTATTTATGCAAATAAATGATGAATGTGTAATAGTGAAAGAGTAAGATTGCGAGAGTTAGTTCTGTACCCTGGTCGCAGGGTGAAGTTGGAGCTGATTTGCATCGGTCAGACTCTTCTGATGAAGGGGCTTCTGTCGTGGATTGCTGAGGGTCCTGCCCTGGAGTCAACTGAAGAGAAAACATTTTTTAATATTACTGCTAATAGTTTTTAATATTTTAATGTCCTAATCCTTTACATCACTGTCACAATCATCACTGGCCTCATTTTACTGCATAATTATTAAAAGTGGTCATACTTTTATTTATTTTATTCCTCTGCTTATAACGTCATCATTTAGTTTTTGCATCGACCCTTGTTCCATCTGGCCACCCATCATTCTGCAGATATTTAATACTACTCACCTTTTTCCTGCGTTGGGTACTGTTGGAGATTTTGTCTGGTGTCACCCCAAGATCAGCGAGCACTTTAGCAATTTTTCTGGCATCGACACCACAGCTAGGAGCTACATTACTTTCACAACGCCGATGGACATTCATTTTACAGGCTGAAAACAGGCAGGAAGACAAATGAATATATGGCAACAAAAGCAGATGTCTGACCACAAATCATTCATCACTGGTTTCTGCAACGCTTGCCTTTGCACTGCAGACCTTGCCGCATCAGTCCCCAAAGTAAGGAGCCGCAGTGGTCACAGAAGGTGGGGACTTTGTAATTGTGAATGCTGAACATGTGTGGAATGTTTACACTGAAGCGCTGGGAGCCAACCTGTAAAAACAAAACATCATTCAAGCCACGATACCCACAATTCAACTGATCTCTCTGCTGAGGAAATCCAGTGCAGGTTTCAGTAGGTTTAGGAACATGGGCTCAATGTTGGTATTGTTAACTAAAACATACAACTATTATGTTATAATGAGAATGAGAATGAATTAAAAAATGTAAAGAAAATAGCATACACTGTACAGTGTGCTGCCTACAATTGAAAAAATACTATGTGCATCATTAGATATAATGCATCCATCGATCTTTAACATTTAAAACAATCATCATGACCTTGCTACAGTACAATTATCTCATGTTATGTGTGATGCTATTACCTAGGAAATATAAATATTACAAGAAAGAGAGAAGAATTGTGGCTAATATTATTTGTCACACTGTCAAGGTCAAGTTAGCCACGTCGTATTCCTTGCTGTATTTTCTGTTGTGATAATATTGTCAACATTTTGGCAAATGTAGTAAGTCATAAAATGATCTGCAGTATACATAGGCCTTCTGCAAAAACTAGTACTAGTACGCTAACTCAAACATAGCTCAGTCTTATGAGAGAAAGGTAGAACTGACCTCTTCAGGAGTGTCTTCCTGTTTCTTCAAGCCAGCGCATTTTGTTATGATGAGCTCATGGCATCTCTTATGGACCACGCAGGTACACACTGAGAGATTTAAGGAAAAGGCTAAAAGTTTACTTGACACTTTACAATAAAGTTACATTAGTTAGCATGAACTAACCATGAAAAATACTTCAAAAGACTTTATCTTAATCTAAATTTCAACATTTACTGATACATTATTAAAGGGTTAGTTCAACCAAAATTAAAAAATTCTATCATTAATTCCTCAACCTCATGTAGTTCCAAACCCGTCAGATTCGGAATACAAATGAAGATATTTTTGATGAAATCTGAGAGCTTTCTGTCCCTTCAAAAAGTTCATCAATATGAATAGAGCTGTTTATTCCAAATTTTCTGAAGAGACACGATCGCTTTATATGATAAATTGAATTTAGGCTTTTATTCACAAATATAAACATTGATCAGAAAAATGAACAGAAGCTCAACCGGACCGGCTTGACATGCGAGAAGAAGCTTGAGCTTTGAGAAAATTTGATTAATCGTTCAATTCATATGGATTATTTTTTTTATCTCTATATGAACTTTTTAAAGCATCAAAGTGGTAGTTGAGTAAAGTGTCAATGGAGGGTCAGAAATCTCTTAGTTTTAATTAAAAAAGTTTAAATGATTAAAAAAACAGGAATGACAGGAATTAATGACACAATTTTCTTTTTTGGGTGAACTAATCATTTAAAATCAAAAGTCATATTTGTTAATATTATTTAAATGGACCTGAGCTAACATGAACTAACTATGGAAAGTTGTATTTTTGTATTACTTAACATTGACAAAGATGAATGAATACTTAAACAAATGTATTGCTCATTGTTATTTAATGTTAAATAATGCATTAAGTTAACCCATGGGTCCTTGTTATAAAGTGTTATCACCTTTTCCATGGTAATTAGATATTTAAAAAATAAAGATGAATCAAACCAGGAAATATTAGAATTGATTTTATAATCACTGTACATAAGAGAAGTGCGTCTTACTCACCCTGACACTGATACCCCTGTTTCCCCAACACACCCCTGCAGAAGCACAGAGAAATAAATGTGTTAAACAACTCTGACACAGCAGGATTGAGCATTTCTGTTTCCGACCAGCAGAGGGGGGGTTGTGCTACAACACAAATCTCTTTAGCTGATTCTGTCAGTGGCAACACGCAGCATTGTGTATAGCCACAGGGATGCATTAGGTATGCCAGGTATGCAAATAGTTAGACTGAACAGTTATTACTACTGGGAGGAACTGTTTGCAGAGACAAAAATAAACATCTGTCTAATCTATAATATGCCCTCCGCGCTGGCACAAAGGACAGTGGCTCTAATTTCCCTTCAAAATCAATATTCATTACACAAACTCCTTTGTTGTAATCAGGAGGAGGAGTGCATGGGATTAGCATCAGGTTTCTCTTTGAAAATGACATAAATCTTTTATGTATCTGAAAAGGACCTTATAATAAAGGTAGTCCTGTATAGAAGTAGCTATTGTGGACGGCATACAGGGCTACAGGTGAGGAGCAACACGCATCTTACCAGATGAAATCTCTGCAGTGGGAGCAGTAGGTGGGCTGTCTCAGGTAGGTGGCCATAAACTTGTGACCGTTAACCTGATGGACACGTCTCCGAACCGCCCCCTGACGTTTTCGTGGACGCATCCGCTCACGGAACACTCTCTCCTCATTTTCATTGGATGATGCAGCTGCAAAATAAAATGACATTTAACAAGAAGTTAGTTGAATATAATTGTGTTGGACGCAGGTGAATTTTATTTTTTTGTTTATATTTAGTTTATCATCACTCATAAACACATTCATCAGAATACTGCACAATTTCTAGTCCTCTTTTTCTATCACATTTGTAACGAATGACACAAATCAAATACACAATTATTTGGTATATACCAAACAATCTTTAAAACTCACTCTGGGACCTGGGGTCCCATCCCCCAATGAGTGCAAGGGGGTCTCGGTTACCATGACCACGATCAGATAAGTTGGTTTTATGACCGTTAGTAATGTGAATAGGCCCACAAGACCTACAGACATCAGAACGGACTTTCCTGCATTCATTTATCGATGACCTTGCAAATTAACATGCATTCCAGAACATTTTGCGAATGATTTACTGTCGTATGTTGTCTTTTTTAATACCATTCTGTTGATTCTATTATCTCTTTGATACTATGTATTTTATTATAGAACCAACTCTCTTACTCTTTCAACGGTACAATGTAACCTCACTTATACCACGTTTGGTCTCTATAAATTGGTCATTTTAAGATCAAAATTATCGTGTACAATGTACAGTTTTGGCCCGCGGGCCGCCTGTTGCCGACCCACGGTGTACATGATATGCCGATAGCTGCGCAACATTAGTATTACAATAATCTTCCCTAGTTTCTTCATCAGAAACCAATCAGGCTGCACATGCAAATGAGCACGCTTAGGACAAAGACTCATAAATTAACCACAGAGGAACTTTCCCGCTCGGAAATTCCACCCTTCCCATTGGTCAAGCAAACCCAGAGGGGTTGGACCTTTCTCAGACTTTATTGGACATTCACACAAGCCCTTCCCTCTCTCTTTGGCATTCAGGAGAGAGAGAAGGCTCTCTCAACCACAACAGAACCAAGGACAATCTCAGGAGTTTGGCACAACGACTCCACCCATCAACTCTTCCGACTTCCTCCCTTCTCCTGGGTGCTCCTTCTATGGCCATGGAAGATAACCTTTTCTTAGAATAAATGAATAATCAAAAGAGTTTGTTCGACGAACTGATTAATTGATTGTAATATTAATTTAGCTACATCAAGTTAATCCAATTAACTGACCAAAATATTCATAACTAATCATAACAAGTTATTATTGATTATTAATATTCCATAGAGCAAATTTGTTACACATTTGTATGGATTCTAAAGATATCTAAAGAAATAAAAAAAATGTCTACACTGCCATTCAAAAGTTGGAGTTTTTGTTTTTATTATAAATTAATACTTTTTACAGCAAGAACAAATTAACTGATAGCCTAAAAGGTTACAATAAAGACAAGACAATTATATTGTTACAAAAGATTTCTATTTTAAACAAATGCTGTTCTTTTGAACTTTAATTGTCGCGTTGTAAAAAATATATAAAGCAGCACAACTGTTTTCCACGCTGATAACAATACAAAATTTTGCTTGATAACCAAGTCAGCATTAGATTAATTTCAGAAGGATCACACAACACAAGCTGAAGTAATGGCTGCTTTCCATCACAGAAAAAAAACACATATAACCATTATTTGAAATTGTAATCATTTCACAATACTTTACTGTACTTTTGATCAAATAAATGCAGCTTTGGTGACCATAAGAGACTTCTATTGAATTGAATTTTTCAATTAAATTAAATGATACTTCCTCTGTCTATGCCATTTTTTCATATATCACCACCAGCCTGACATAGTAAAATTGGTTCAACCAAAGGTGTGAGCATGGGGCGGAGCTACCTGTTAGTTCAACCAATAGCAGACAAGGGGAATGTTTAAGGGAACATGTTTGAGAACAATCATTATTTGTGCGCTTCTGTTTTGCCATTACACGTCACCTTACTTTCTCCATCGGATATAAATCATATACATATCCACACACTAGAACCATGGCCACCACCAAACAGAACGCTCCTCAAGAAACCTCATGATCTAAAGTTAACCCAGCCAGCAGAGAAAGTGAACAAACACATCATTGATTCTCAAACAACTCTTCCCCTCACTTTGCCCCATTTGAAGGCAGCAGTAATTGTGTGTGTGTGTGTGTTGATCATGAGAGAAACCGGCGGCCGAGGACCACCTGACCAACCATGTGACCCACCACCACGGCCCCATGCATTCCAGCAGTCAGGTGATGCCTTTGAGGGGGACAGCGTTCCTTAATCAGGCAAACAACTGTGAAATTACATTCACATCACTACGCGTGTAGTGGCGATGTCCATAATGTGTCCTGTGTCCGTCAATGAGTGTGTGAAAGAGAGAGAGAGAGAGAGAGAGTGGTTTCCTTGAAAGAGAGTAGTTTCTCCCTCTTGTTTGGTTCCAATAAACTAGTCATCCAACTCCTCCCACACTTCTTGTCTTTCAGTACAGCAGCGTATGTGTGGGCTGCATTATTTTAACGCTGTCTGTAAGAGGAGCTGCTGCAGAGGTGTGATTACAGCTAAAGAATCCCCATAGGGTGGCAAGCAGCCCCCATAGAGCGACTAGGCTCAGCACAATTACCATTGCAAGCATCCTGGGGGACCATCGGTAAGAGTGTGCGTGAACGTCTGTGTGTATCCGAGTTCTGTCTCATGTCAGGGTGCTCCTGAGGCAAGTTGTGTGCTTGTTTTGTCTGATATCAGAGAGCGTCCTGTCTTCTGGAGCGGGCAGCTGCTCAGGAGAACAGCGTGGCAGCTAAAAGGGCCATTAGTGGGATAGATGTGCTTACATAATACATTATCCATCTGCTCAAAAAGCAGGGCTTAACCAGAACACACCTATACCTCCCAGCACTGTTCACCTTAGTACACCACACACAAGACACGCTGAAAGAGAAGACATGATAACAGTGGGGTTCATACTCTCTGTATTCACTTTATAGAACTATGTCACCGTATTTCATTTGACATGACCATGAGTCAGGGAGGAAATCAATAGTTCTGTTTTAAAACCTAGCGTGCTGACTAACTAGACAGCATTTTAAGGCATCATAGGCCCAACATGAAGGCTGTTATGCAGCAAAATTATGATTTTGACCAAGGGACCATCACATGTATCTTTTGGTACACACTTGCACCGCGGTTAATTTTCAAATCTGATGACGCATCTATAATATGTCGTCATCATAATATATATATACTCACAAACACATACACACATAAACACACTCTCAGAATTTTTACATTTAATATAATTTAGTATGATTTCTAAGCTGTTTTCCTCATGGGTACCAAAAAATGTCCATTGCCGTCTTTATGGGGACATTTTGTAGAAAGTTTTTGTAGGATCAGAAACATGTAAAAGAGACGTGATGAAGGTGTACAGTAGACACACACCTTTACAATCATTATCTCTCTCATTCAAGTCTGATGACATGCAGCAGGTGAGAATGCATGAACACTTTCCCTAGTGACTGTGTCCATGGTGATCAGGGACGATGCGCACGTGTGCTCCACTAAACCACGGCACGGTCTCTCCTTTTCATCCACACTATACTCATCCTTCCACACCTCTGGGTTACTCTTTTTTTAATGTGTGTATATTTCGCCACTATTCTCCTGATTGGCTTGTGGAAGGCTGAGCTGATGAGAGTTTGAGCCGAACGGTTGTATTCGCCCACGGTCAGACAGCCAAGAGGAGCTTGGGGCAGCCTCCACCCACGCCAATGCCACTTCAGCCCCAGACACGCCACCCACAAGCACTCTCCAATCCAGCCAGAGCACAGCATGGGACCAATTAAAATGGCATCAATCAGAAAAAGAGAGGGATAGAGAGAGAGAGAGATTCCAAATCTGCTTATAACTCAATGACAGTCAGTTCCATACCTTCAGATTGATCAATGAGTGGCAGATGAGCCACACAACTTTTAATGTAATCATGCCAGGTAAAGTTTAAAGAGTTTAGTGCTGGACAAATAGTGCAGATTGATAGCAACCGCTGGAAAAGAGCATGCTGGTACAAACTGGTTAGTGCTGGTTTTGTGGTAGTCTAAATGGTAACCTTCTTTCTGTTGAAACTGGCTGACCAAGGAAAGTTGGCTGTACTGTAAACCGCAATAAGTTGGCAAAACTAAACATTTTAGGTAATTAACTTTAAATTTTGTACTACATAAACATTGCAATTTAGTTGAACTATTGTCCAAGCTAACTCATGCAATTTGAATGCATCAACATCATATTAACTCAAATCTTTTGCTGTTAACTGTATTTTATAAAAGATACTATCACTATAGACTTGCATGTACACAGTTAAGCAACATAAAGCATAAATATTCTTTTAAAAGTTTTACAGCCAATCCTTGACCTAATAACAGGCTCTACTCTTTTACCACAATGGTAATCCATGCAAAACTGCAAAATAACAGAAACCCCTATTTAATTCCAACATAAAAGTAACATTAGACACTAACGCATCTCTCCCCACAGTAATATAGGGCAAAAACACACAAAATAACACTTAATTCAATTATGCTCCTTATTCAGTCTGATTCAAAACACGCTGGGAACTAGACATCTGTCACAACTCACTCCGTTTAGTTGAATAAAATGAGATATTATGTTCATGTATTCTTTCTTAAGTACAATGAACTTTCAGTATAATATCCGAGTAATGTATAGAAATATAAAATACCTTTAAATATATATTATGAAACATTGCATATTAAAGCTATTATGTGATTCAACAAGCTCGAGTGATGTGCGATATTTTTCATTTTTTGGTTTCAGTCAAATTTGAGTGAATGAACACATTTCAGTTTCATTTCTTTCGGTTTTAAGGTGTGGTTAAACTGTTCAGAAGGCTATACAACAGCATACCAGCAACTCATGCAGCAGAACAAAACACAACACACTGTATGTTGGCAATGCTGGTCTTTTCAACAAAAGAGTTAGAGACTCAAGCTATTTGGGCTATTAGCTAACATGCATTTCATGTATGATTTATAGCAGTTATTAAAAGAAATACATGAGAACTTGGTCATTCAGAGTTATTACAAATTGCGGAATGTAATTTGAGATGGCGAACCGAACGCTGCACATTAATTAATCAACACAGAATGGAACTCAAACCTCAAATTGCAAAAGCTATAATCCGTTATAAAATCATCTGGACTCAGTCAGATTATCTGAAGAGAAACTGCTCTTTGTGCTTGTCAATGTGCACATAACCTGTATTGAGTGTGAGCAGTTCACTCCAGTACTCTATGTTGCTTCATAAAAGCAGTAGTATCTGTAATAAAAGATTGTGTTAATGAATAGGTTAACAGTGTATTTTCAATTATTAGTTCAGCGCACAACGGACAGCAAAAATAGGCTCAACACACTGAAAGTGTATTTGCAGCTACTCTCCTGCTGTGTGAATAGAGTAGCCTTTTAATATAGGCGGCAAAACAAATATGCTTAGAAATGCTTAGAACTTAAGTCGTGTGTAATTTTCACAATAAGTGGCTGCAACATACACAAAGAGCACATCATCCAATTAAGTAAGGAATACAGAAAATACCACTGTTCAAAAGTTTGGAGTCAGTACTTATTTTTTTTCTCTTTTTAAAAAAAAAGATGAATAGCCTACTTTTATTGAGTAAGGATGCCTTAAATTGATCAAAAGTTACAGTAACGACTTTTATAATGTTGCAAAAGATTTCCATTTCAAATGCTGTTCTTTTGAATTTTCTATCCATCTAGGAATCCTGAAAAAAAATATTACAGTTATCACAAAAAATATGCAGAAGGACAACTGTTATGTTATATATTATCAACATTGAAACTGACCCCAAACTTTTGAAAGGTGTACTTTCGCTATGTATGGATGTATGTATGAAAAATTCCTTCAGTCATGTATTTGAGTCACAAGAGTGTTGTATCTGGTAAGCTTGGCAGGTGATATCACAGTCCTACAGTATTACTGAGCCGCAGTGACGTAGTGATCTGAGATGTTATCTAACTAGCCATCTGTCACATGACTCTCTATCTCTCTAACAAAATGAGTACAGATTATTCCGTTGAGGGTCCTTGATCGCATGAAGATAAATGCATTAAGATCGCCAGCGAGTGTTTCAGAGCCCCAACACCTAGAACAGATATTATTGAACATAATATCGAGTTTTCATAATGCCACACATACCGAGCTGGATTTGAATGACAAACATCTGTGCGAGGTTAACTAATCCGAAAACTCTTCACAACGCTAATGTCATTGCTCAGATTATGACATTGTCCACTCTTTGACCCTTCACTCCATCTCTCTTTCTTTCTCTCCTGCTCTCAGACCTCTCACCCACTCTATCCATCTATAAGTGTGAGCGCACAGGCTCGTTTCCATGGCAACCCCTGCAATCTAAACCATCTCAGAGCCTGGGCCGCCCCGCTGAACAAACACACGCAGCGACCGCAGAAGATCCCCTCAACATGCAGATAGACCGATTTGGATTTTAAGGGAGGAGTGGGGAAGTTGACGAGAGAAGGAGACAACATGGAAGAGAACATTTAGTGTACTGAAGCCTCAGACACAGAAACTGATTAAGGAAAATATAAAAATAGCCAATACCACCTCTCCTAGCAGCCCTGCATACATTTGCATGGTAAGCAGCAAAAGGCTGACACTCACTGAGCGGTGAACACATGAACCCTGGGAGAAAGTTCAAGTGTAGGACGAACAGGAAGTGGATGGGGACAGCCAATCAGGAAGAAGATGGCCAGAAATGGGGTTAAAGGGTTTGTTAGAGGACAGCTGTGGCAATATTTGGTCATTTTCGTATTGCTATGAATGGACATCACTGTGAAAAGATGACTCAAACTCCGTCAAGGACTTTAGATGATGCAAACTTTGAATAAAACATGCACCACTGCTACATTTTCTATATATTGTAATCATTATGTTCAAAACTTGTAATAATTACTTCAA
This sequence comes from Semotilus atromaculatus, assembly GCA_031834385.1. Lineage (NCBI taxonomy): Eukaryota > Metazoa > Chordata > Actinopteri > Cypriniformes > Leuciscidae > Semotilus > Semotilus atromaculatus. The sequence continues at coordinate 9,161,533 of JAULUF010000012.1, read as the reverse complement.
TGAGCTCATTGTTTCTGCCTTAAATTAATACATTGTTAGCTAACTGCATGATTTGTATATGTGCATTTCTGAAATACATGGACACAGTCACTTCTGATAAAAGATTACTTGTAATGTGGACGCATGCATTTTGTGTAAAGCTGCTTTGAAACTAAAATTATTGTGAAAAGCGCTATACAAATAAATGTGACTTGAACTTAACAGAATAGTTTTGTTTATGTGTTTATAAAGTGTACTCAAGACAAGAGTTTTCAGAGTGTACAGTCCTTTAAACTAGGGATACACAATAGATGTAGCATATTGGTTATTTGAGATATTTTAATTTATCAGTACCACTCAATATTGGATACATATTGGATTATATTGATTTATTTGGGTCATTTCACATTTTTTACATTTAGGTTACTACTGCCATAATATAACACAACAGACCTGGGTAAAATATTTTATGTTTTTGAAAGAAGTTTCTTATCACCAAGGCTGAATTTATTTGATCATAAAATACAGTAAAAACATTAATATTGTGAAATAGAAAACCATTATTTTAAATAGTAGCCTACAAATTATTATATGTTTTATGTGTATGTAATTTATTCCTTTGATGGAAAGCTCATTACTCCAGTCTTGCTGATTCATTGCTAAAGAAACATTATCAATGTTGAAAACAGTTTTCCAATTTTTTTCAGGATTGAACAAAGTTCAAAAGAACAGAATTTAAATTAAAATCGTTTGTAACATAATAAATGCCTTGCTGTTACTTTTGATCAATTTAAGGCATCTTTGCGGGAATTTTTTTTTATGAATTCCCAAACCTTTGAACAGTAGTGTATAAATATTTTTTATATAAACTTTTTCACATGCTGCCATTGTTTTGTCTCGCCTATAAGGTGTGTGTCTGTCTGTCTGTTAATCCATGGCTCAGTCCCACCTTCTATTTTCAGACAGTAAATCCTGAACAACTGACATGCTGCACCTGACAAAAACGTTTCCACTCCGCAGGGGTAAACACACACACGCACGCACGCACACACACACACACACGTTTTATGAGGACTTTCCATTGACATAATGGTTTTAATACTGTACAAACTGTATATTTTTATACACTTACACTAACCCCTAACTTACCAATCACAGAAAACTTTCTGCAGTTTTACATTTTTTTAAAAACACCACTTAGTATGATTTAAGCTTTTTCCCTTAATGGGGACCAAACAATGTCCCCACAAAAACAATAATTTCTGCTATTGCCATCTTTGTGGGGACATTTTGCAGGGTTGTAGGGTTTACCAGGCCACATACACACACAGACACACACTTCCTACTCATTCCTTTTTTCAACCTGTGTTGGTTATCCTTTAATATGGTTAAATGTATTGAATGGTGGGATGAGTCAGAATCCTGAGAAAGGAGGAATACATTTGGCTGATGAGAGGATCACTATAAATAGAGGAGGGTAAAGATAGAAGCACAGCGTCTGTCACCTCTCATCAGAAGGGTGAGCTGATAACGGCAAAAGGGACAAACTTACGCAAAGCAGGTGGGAGTCGGGATACTTTATTGCTCCCATTTTCTTTTCAATATCTCAAGATTTATGTATATATAAATGCACTCAGACAGTGGAACAGACAGAAATATATTTCATTTATCCGAATGAAACATCTGTGACCAGCGGAGTCTGTAAACAGCAATGAAAATTCCCGTTCTGAATTGGTCATAACACATAAAAAAGCCAAGTGGGACGTGGGTCAGGCAGGTAGGAACGTGGGTTATTTTACAGAAAGCAAGGACGCTGCAGTGCCTGAGCTATTCTGGTCTGCGTAGCTTGAGGTGCCACTGAAAATAGCTCAACTGCCCTTCATATCTAAAGAGAGTCTCTTTCCTGTGTGTGTAAGACTCATTGATTGGATCAGTTTGTGGATACAAGACAACACTCTCCCACCTCTAGGTACCAAAAACTGCTCTCACCTGCTATTGGTGGTTTGCTCTCAATGGCAGCAAAGATCAAAGGTCATGAGGAGGGATTTGTAAAAAAAGAAAAAAAAAGATCCAATTCCTCCAAATGATTCTGGTTCTTCAAAATTCCATTCCATTCATTATTCTTTTGAGTTTGAGGAAGAAAATTTAAAACTCATAAACTGTATCTTAGTTTACACACCAAAAAATACACCGATTTATAGGTCTCAAGAGCCTCAAGAACAACATAACACAGTTAAAGGTAGGTCACATCAAGTTTGATAAATAAAACAAAGTTTTCTAATCATTCAAATTCTGTGAGAATAGGGAGGTCCACATCACAGCTGCAATGATAACGACACAAAGGAACAATAACAGTTGAATCCCTTTCATAACAATTTTTTTCCAGCTAATGAACAATAAAAACAAGGCAGACAATCAGAAATTAAAGAGATTACAAATTGAGATTCATGACTGAATGATTGAGAAACCGCTCCAACTTATTCACAAGTATTTGTGATTCATTAAAAAGAAACATTCAGAAGAGTCTTTCACTTAAAGGAAATCAAAATTTAGGTTTTTTAGCTTTAAGTATGAATATGTTAGAGGTTATGAATAAGCTGGTTTGTTCCAAAACAATGAACAATTTTGCATTTAGGAGATAAGCATTCAAAACGCATTTTCATGACATTACTGCAGACTTCAGCTTCTCATCACATATTATGTCCAATCAAATGCTCTCTTGTATATAAAGCGTCACACTCCCTGTGCTATAAATACCACCTGGCCATAAGCCGGACACCCCCTTACTTGGAGAATGGATAGAAATTGTTAAAGAAATATATAATATGGAAGAAATTACTTTTATTTTGACACTTAAAAAGGACTTATGGAAGAAATGGATTGAGCTCTGCAATGTAAACAATCAATGATTAATATGTAAAACTATACTTGCTATATAAAACTATATATTGGGGGATCCTCGCCCACACGATGTCCACATTAGTGGTTCAGGAGCGCCATTGTCATTGGCAAACTTTACCATCATACTCGGCTTGCGATTCCCTTTCGCTACAGGCGATGAGCAAATATGCTCCTAAAAATAGTGACTTTTGTCACACCTAAGTGTTGAGCAGTGCTCCTGTCTTGTGTGCGCCCATCGCAGTCTACTGGCGAAGGATGCGATGTAACCTCTTCCTCCAGCCGATATGAAGGCCGGCGTCTATAAGCCCGTACTTCATTGTACCCTAGAGAGGTGGGTCATGACCATCTTGGTCCTGTGTTAATTGAAACGGCCCCTTTTTCGGAAGCCTCCGTTCAACTTGTTACACAGAGATGCATTTCCAAATGCTCCGTCACCAAGATTGGTCTGCAGCTTTCGACTTGAGAGACATGACATCTCCTTCATATCCTTCCGCACCACAGGCCATCCTGTGTTTGTGAGTCCGAAAGGTGCGAAGTATCAGTACAAAGTTCTACAAAGTGCTCATAGTCAGTTGGGTCCTCAACTGGGGAAGAGTAAACTCATCCATGGACTGAGGATCTCTTTTCTAGTTTGGAGATGGATTCGGCCACTGCATCTTGAAAGACGAGTGTGTGGATGGTTAGTGCTCTTCAGAGGCTCCTGGGGCATATGGTAGACGCAGTTGCTCAGCTTCCTTAATATGAATACCGCTTCAGCACTGACTTCATGGCCGAGTCCCGAGGTGACCGTGGCAGAGCAGCACGCTCCGTGTGAAAGCACCCTGGCCTACCGCCAAACCCACAGTCCGTAACAGACCTGTTGTTTCTCCGGACCAACGGGCCTTAGAACGTGTGTCCATTAATACCGGCTGAGGGGCCATGTACAAAGGGCATGCAGTAACGGAGGTCTGGGCGACTGCATTGGCATCCATTGTCTACATTGCGACCGTTGCGCTACGCTTCCCTCCAATGTTACAAGCCCGTCATCTCCTCCTTGGAGTCAAAGCCAACGAGCCTCACGACAGCCTATGGCCAGGGAGAGTGGAGACTCCATCCCCAGGCGGACCAGCTGGGCAGGGACCACTTTGGGGACGCATAGTTACATCTGTTTGCCTTTCCAGATTTGTTTCTCTGCCAGTTGCATTTTTTCTGTCAGAGCGGACAACCCTTGGACAGACACTGGCTCTCAGCTGACCCCGGGGCCCCGCCGAAATGAGTTTGGAGTGGCTTGGCGCCCTCTCAAGTCAGTGATTTTTATCACACTAAGTTGAGCAGGGATGCTCCTGGAGCTCAGTGAATTCCATCACACTCAGGTGTTGAGCAGAAATGCTCCTGAAGCTCAGTGATATTCCTCACACCTAGTGTTGAGCAAGGCTCCTGTCTTGTGCGCGCATGTCGCTTGCATGTACTGTGCTAAGTCAGGGGTGGAGCAGGTCTTGATAGTTGCTCCTTATTGGCCCAACCAGATCTCCCCTCGACAGCCCTTCCTGATTTCCCCTGAAAACATTCTCAGGGACGGGGCATGATGGCACCCACGTTCGGACCCCTGGAGGATTTCAGGCTGGTCCTAAATTTGGACGTGGAGGTTCAGGTTGCTACCGCAGGATTATGTGGTAGTCCCAATCACTTCTGCGAGAGCACCCCTGAATAGAAAGTTGTACTTAAGCCAATTAGAAGTGGAACCTATTCGTTGAGTGAGTCTTCTCGCCATGAGGAGATCCTGAAAGCGTTCGGTCATTTCAGTGCTCTCTTACCTGCAAGATGGGTTGGAGTGAGGGCTATGTCCTCCACCCTCAAAATGATGTTGCCTCTTTTTTTGACACACATCATGATGCAGTAGCATGGGAAGCATGTCCTGATCGTCAGGTTCCTGAGGGGAGCCAGGGAAATGAATCCCCTTGCGCCCCTCTTTATCCTCTTGAGCCGTATCTCTGGTGATACTGCACTGCAGAGACCGCCCCTGAGCCACTGCAGGCAATGAGCTAAAAATTCTGTTTTAAAGAAACAGTTCTCCTGCTCGCCTGGTTTCTACTAGAGGGTAGGGACTTGCTCGCTTTCGGTCAACGACTTGTGCCTGGAATTCGGGCTGGCTAACTCTCACAAGCTGAGACCTCGGCCTGGATATGTGCCCAAGGTGGTTCCTACCTCTCCCTAAAGGTGGGACCAGGTAGTGAGGCTGCCCCGGAGGAGGCAGACCCAGCCCTGGCTTCTCTGTCCGTTCGTTATTGCGGTTGTACGTGCACAGAGCTTAAGCTTAGGACCTCAGATCAGCTCTTGTCTGTTAAGGAAATCAGCAGAAAAGGGAAGGCTGTTTCCAAGCGAGATTGGCCTACTAAATTAGTGGTTGCCTTCATCTTCAAAATTCCGAGATCCACTTAGGTGGTGAGCTCCTCTGAAGTGAGTGTGTGCTCCCGCCTAGGCGTTGACACAGCGTGCTTCGCTGACAGATATTCTAGAGTTGGGGGCTGTGCGACACCTGTAGTCGAACCGCTGCTTCCCGTGGGCTCCCTTCTTATGAAGCTAGTTTCACCGTGAGCCCGGTTCGAAGAGTCGACTTGCTGCGCCATTCCCTTCCTATGGACTGGATACGTGCGCAATTCTTGCTCCAGTAGAGTTCTCCTTATTAGCCGAACCCTGTCGAGTTCCTCCATACCCAATGTGTGCTACGGACATGGCGGGACGTCCGAAGCCAGGCCTATCACTCGTATGCACTGGTGGAACCTGTGTTAGGCTGGGTCTATATGTTGTGATCCCTACGGCAATCCCATATGTGTATTCTTCTACGGTACAGCTCCCTGCGGCGAGCCCGTGTCTTCTGCCGTCACTGTCTGGTTGAGTCTCCCCCCTGTCATAGGCTGGAGCCACCAAAGTGACATTTCATATGTTGTACTGCCTGGTCATCTACCCAGTTCATATGTGTATTTCCATATTACCACCTGTGGCAAGATGTGGTCTGAAGGAGGGAACGGAGGACGTAGTCGACTGGCTTTAATCACTGGCTTGATTAAATAGTAGTACGAAGAAGACAGGCTCCCTAGCGTGATCCCCATTCAGTCGATGTCGACTACGTCTTCCGGTCCCTCCTTCAGGGAACGGTGGGTTGCATACGCAACCAGGACGTTCCCAACCCTACTCATGATCTAACAGGGAGTTGTTTTAAAGTGTTTATTTTTTCTTTTGAAAGTGCTTTTTGATACATTCTGGGAGTTCTTAAGAGTGTGCACATCTATTGATATTTTATCAGTCTCTACTAATATACTGGACTGACCTGATCTTTATTTTTGTTGTTGGGGTTCTCATGCATGTCAAATCACCCCAGCCAGGCAGGTCAGAACAAGCAGCGCTTTGGATCAATATGAAAGATCAACCAGAGATCAATAGATGTATGTACAATAATTCAGAACAAGGCTTTACTCTACCACTGGATATAAACTGGAGGGATGCTGAGCTCTCATTTATGCCTAGAGCAAAGTCGCACATTAGCACTAACTGACTGTTTGCACGGAGACGCTAGAATTAAGTGATCTCCAGCCAAGCTCATCCTCAGTTTACTGACACCTTTGAAAAGAGGCCTGTGATTAACGCAACATCCAGACAACACAACTATTATTTAGACACAGAGCTTGAATGTGTGCATTTTATTGTCTGTTGCGACTGTGTGTGGATGTGCCTTTGTGTGGGTGCTGTGTTGTTGTTGTTGTTTGTTGCCCCTTACATTTGTGTACAAACGTACAGATTTGCAGGTCTATTATCACAGCTCATTGATGACTTAGCCAAGTGTGTCGAAACACCAATAATCGGTCAAATGAAAAGAATGATTCTTGCTTTAGTAGAGCTAGTTAAATCTAAAACAAAAATTTGGTCATTCCAAATCTGTTTGGTTTACTTTTTTTTATAGAAAATATAGCAGACTATTATTATTTGTCATAAAAGTGCTGTTAAGCTAAAAAAAAAAAAAAAAAAAGACAAACAAAAAGTTTTTGGGTGACCTATCCCTTTAAAACACAGGAACACTCCTTGGTGAGAATTTTTATTGAATTGTTATTCAATTAAGATTATCTGTCATGATCATCTCCATTAATGCATCCAGTCAGTTATAACCTGAGTGAGGAATTAAACAAAGCTATTCTTGAATCACAGTCCAGCATTTCTGATTTGAGTCTGCATCATTAGTTAACCTCAACTGGAGAAAGGTATCTCCCAGCACCAGCCTCAGGTCTGTGAGTGGTTCTCTCAGAACATATGCTCGATACACACCCAGGAAAGAACAGCTTCAGCCCCCGCACGCACACACACACACAGACAGAAGCGTTAAAGAGTGGGATTTCCCTAATGGACACTGCTTCTTTCCACACACACACACACACACACACACACACACACACACACACACACACACACACACACACTCTCTCTCTCTCTCTCATAAGTATCTTGGCACAGGCCTTTCTCTTGATGCACTAATGATGCATAACAAAACCAAGAGGATTTCATGAATCTATCAAACACCCACCATGAGGACAGACAAACCAGTTCTCAGATCATTCAGTTGTCAGTGATAGCACAGAACAAATGTTTTTGTTTTAGTCACAGTTTGTGTCTTTGGATGCCAATTTCCTTTTAAATTGAGTAAATACTTGTGTCATATTAATTAATTTTAGTCCGTTTTACTTACCATTAGTCTGTTTAACATAAAATTAAACTAAATATTCAATGTTTTTGAGTCTTTTATGCTCACCAAGGCTGCATTTATTTATTTAGTAATATTGAGAAATATGAATGCAATTTAAAAGAAATTCAGTTGAATTAAATTAAACTATTTTCTATTTTAATATATTTTAATTTGTAATTTATTCAAGTGATGGCAAAGCTGAATTTTCAGCATCATTACTCCAGTCTTCAGTGTCACACGATCCTTCAGAAATCATTCTAATATGCTGATTTAGAAAAATGTCTTATTATAATAAATTTAAAGACTTAAGTTGCACTTAATGATTTTATAGAAACTGTGATACATTTGTTTCAAGTTTTTTTTTGCTGAACAGAACATTGAAAATGAAAACAGAATAAATTTAGTTTTGATAAATTTAATGTCTTCTTGTTGAATAAAAGGATTAATTTCCTTTGAACGACCCCACACATTTGTACGTTAGTGTATAATTATTTAACAAAAAAAACAAAAACAAAAAAAAACTTAATTAATGAACATTTTGTCAGCAATTTCCTTGCGTGCCTGACGTCTCACATCCAATTCTGTCTGCTTCTTGTGTTAATTTGCTGTGGACTCAAGAGTCTCACCTTCACTGGAGGATCCCGACAGATCAATGATGACGTACACTTTCCCTTCAGGCTCCAAGTCGATCTGTGGAGAGGAAACACAAAAGCAACCATTCAGAGGACAGCATCTCAGCACGAAAGGAAGACGAATTCATCCAGAAGCACATTATCCACAGACTTTGTGAACACGCTCCGTAAACATCTCATTCAACATCACCTGTACTTTTATCAGCTGATGCCAAAGTTCATGATCCCAGTAATAGATTCCCTCTGTGAATCTCTCTCTACAGGGATGGGCCCCTCGCACACGCGCTCACTAACTTCCTGCTCTCTGCCTCTTTTTGTTGTCTCTAAGGATGGAGGGTGGCAGAGAGTTGGCAGGGAAACTGCTTGGGTTTTATAATTCCTTTTCAAACAATTTCCTGCCAGTGCAGCACATCCCCGAGCGACCCACGCAGACCCCGCATGGGCCCGACGCCTAGCCGAGATTCAACGCCCACTCGCCATCAACTCCGCGTGGGGGAGAGGAGCTGGGAGAGGCACCAGATCCACAATGTCAGGAAACCACTGCTTAATCTTATTATGCAGAGAGAGAGAGAGAGCAAAAATACGGGCCCCGCGGTGCATATGTGGAGGTGGATGGAGGTGTCGGAGAGAGAGATATATCGAGCTGCATTCATAGAGCGTCTCAAAATAGGAGGCCTGTTTTATTTTTCTCTTCACAGTGATCTAGATCGTCAGGGACACTGCAGACCCGGTGCCAGATCAGCACTACCGGTCTTAGTCCTCTTCCTGAATACAGGAATTAAGACATGAAGAACAGCACAAGCTCTGCAGCAGAAGAGATTTCGTTTGCCCAGATTTCAGTCACAGTTTGTGCCGTGGAGGTTGCGGTTCTGTCGTTTTGCCCCGAGTTTAACCTGCTCTCTAAGCTCTAAGGGGAAAAACCTGATTTATCCCTTTAATTCTTGATGAAATCATCAGAATTTGCTGCACTTTAGAAAACAGAGCCTGCCACACTCTCAAAACCGCCCTCTCGAACATATCAGAAGAATCAGGTCATCTACCTGCAGTCATCTAATGAAACTATAATCAATAGCTTTTAAGGGATAGTTCAACCAAAAATAAAAATCCTGTCATTATCAAGACTTAGGTTAATCTTCGAAACACAAATTCAAGTCAATTTGTGAAGAGCTAAAATCCCTTTATATGATGAACCGATTTAATTTAGGCTTTTATTTACATCTAAACAATGATCGACACACATACATAGAGCACATCACATTTGGCAAACATGGAAGCTTGTGTGTCCATCTCTAAATAAAAATAAAAATTAAAGGGATAGTTCACCCAGAAATGAAAATTAGCCCATGATTTACTCACCCTTGAAAATGGTTGGAAGAGCCAGGACTCTGTTTTTTGGGTTGACTCTGACAATTTTTTTAATTGTCATTTTTGGGTAAACTATCCCTTCTGTTTCAGTCTGTTCATCATATAAAGCGACTGTATCTCTTCACTGGACTTGGATTAAATCACTCGATTCATATTGGATTTGTTTTACGATACCTTTATATATCTTTGGTTATTGTTACCTGGACTTTCAATGGAGGGACAGAAACTCTCAGACTTCATTAAAAATATCTAAATTTGTGTTTGGAAGATTAATCAAAGGCTTATGGGTTTGGGATGACATGGGGGTGAGTAAATGACATCAGAATTTTCATTTTTGAGTGAACTATCCCTTTAAATCACTGTAAGACGAAAGTTACGACTGCAGAACCACTGTTGATGTCATCTGAAATGCTAACAGGGTGATGACATGTCTGTTATTCAGTTGTCGTCCCCCCCCCTCCCCCTTCCTGTGATGTCATGAGATTCCATTCAACAGCAACCTCCTTGAGTGTGTTTGTCTCAGAGGTGCAACGACCACTAAATTTAGCAGAGGAAGGAAAGGCCACTGCATGTGTGTGAGTGTAAACGTGCAAGGATAAAGCGGAGTGTCCTAGTCTCCCCGATGACACTCTCCAGGAAACCAGTCTCATGCTTTGCTAAACAATGTTGGCAAGGCAGCTTTGTTGGTAATGTATGTGTGTATAAAAGCTCTTTCCAAAGCTGCTGTCAGACGGCACTAGTTAAAGTCATCAAGGTGCACATTTTCTTTAAAAGGATTTTTGTCTAGTTTTCCAGCAAAAATGTCAAAACATCCTTCAAATAAGACTTTTTCTTCTTTTTCCCTAAACTAAATTTTTCTTGTTCCATTTGCAAATAGCTGTTCTTGATTAAAGCATAAACCTTGTTAATTGTGTTAGAGTTATGCTTAAAACAATATTAAATCAATATTTTTGTCTTATTCTCCAGTAAAAAATGTACATTAGATTTTAAATCTATAGGCCTATATATATATATATATATATATATATATATATATATAGTATATATATATTTTTTATTTTTATTTTTTTTACTGGGGAACAAGACGAAACATTGGTTAAGGAAATCATTTTTGGCTGTATCTGCAAGAGATAAAGGGTTGCTTATAAGCATCAACTGAATCCTAAAATGACATATTTTGTTGTCTTTACTTGCATGTGCAAATGCAGGCCAGCAAAGTCTATGTCACGTACATCATTTGAGAGAAGGCCAAATATGACAAGAGAAGAACTCATGTGAAAGAAACTGAGCCTGTGGCATGATACCAGTCTCTCTTATGTGGCTCAAAAGATGCTGCTATTAAATATCTTTCTCAGTAAAACTGGGGCAAATTAAGTCTAAAAAGGTGCAATAACTGCATTTTAATGACATCTGAATTGTAAAAATATAATGGGGCCCAAAGGTTTGAGATCACTAGCGAAACTGCAGTTATAAAATATGTAATACAAGTATATCACCGAAAATGTTTTTTTTTTTTTTTTCAGCATTACAACAAATAAAAGTTGTAATGATTTTTCTAAATCCCCCCCCCAAAAAAAAAAAAAAACGCCTTTCATTTCTAGGTTTAAATGAGATTCATTTTAAACGTGTTCTCATACTACCTCACCCCACAGTGCATTAGTGCATTGCTTTAAAACCTCCTCTTGCAAACTGACACTGGACAAACTAGTTAATCTGTCTGTCTGTCAGAAGGTTGTCAAATGCGTACATGCCAACCATGTATATTACACTGATAACATTTAAGAAATGCAGCTTTTATACAATGAACAAGTGAAGAACCCCCCCCCCACACACACACACACACACACAACAGTCTGTCAATCAATACTGATTTGTCCCTTTTGAATAATGTACAGCAGGACTGCTGCAGAGTGTTAGATCACATTACTTGCAAAGAGAAACCGTTTCTTACTGCCTTTATCTTTTTCTGTGCTGTTTCTTTCTTCCTCTTTCTGTGGCATCTCTGAGGCTTTCTCTCTCTTTCTGTCCTTTTTTCTCCCCCTTTTTCAAACACAGATCTCATACGTACCACTGTAACTGAATGTTCACACCTACACAGAATGCATATAATACACACAACTTTGCTTTTGAAAGATTATACTAACTTATCAATTCTAAAAAAAAAAAAGGCCAAAATTTGCTTTTATAAATACTTATTTGCATAAACATTCCTATTTTGCCATAATAATCATTTATGATTACATAAATAGTGCTTTAATAATTATAAATTACATACTAAGCTCACTGGTCAATAGTTTTATTCTTTTGCACTGTTGTTTCTGATTAGAGTATCATTTGCAATGCTTCATGGGATGTGTAGTTCACTGCCTCATAATTAAGTACACCGTCTCAACTTTCGCACAAGTCACTGTAGCATTGTGCACAAAACCAATTAAAACAGTGGATGCTACAGGGGGCCAAACTAAAGCCATCGAGAAGTAAGAGAAAAATTCAGAGAGAGAAAGGGGAGAAAGGGAGGATAAACCCAGAGATAAGCTGTGGGACATAATCAGCTCCTCTTATGCAACACCCTGTGGCTCAACCTCGTCCACACCCACAGCTCAAGAGGCTCACTGTCTCACTGTCCCTCCCCTTAGAAAAGAGATATCACACATGAGATCGCTTTAATATCTAAACTGTTTCTCCTAGACAGGGACATAGAGAACAAATAGATACTGAAAAGAGTCTCCTGCCTCACAGATTTTCTAAAAGACCCAGATTTGTCACGATACCAAATTCTACAAATTTCAATATTCACAAATTCATTCAAAAGACCAAATTATTTGAGAAATATTATCCAAAACAATTACAAAGATCAGCTGTCTTACTGAATGTAAACAATTGTCTCATTTGTGTCTAGTTTATACTATAAATAAATAAAAATAGTTATTTCTAGTCTATAAATAACACATATACTGTATATTGTTCAAAGTTGCAACGAGTAGTATTTGGACAGTTTCTGGAAAGTATCTGGGATGTTAGAGGAACATCTTCAATAGTTAATGTGATGACCTACAGCTGTGGTTAGTCTGTTAGGACACCTGTGAGAACTTGAGGAAAACTGACTTCATTCATACATACATACATACGCTCAAAATCACTTCGGGACCAGTTGCTTCACACATGCGCATATGCCAGTGTGGTGTGTATGCGGGAAGGATATCAAGTACAACACAAAGAAAACAAACTCTTGCTCTGGTTACTGTCCTCCAGTGCCTGAATTTGCACCCCTCATTGGCCTTAACTCGCCCTCTCTCGGTTCTAATCACCTCTGTGCAAACAGATACCCACAAGCCACAGAGAACACAATCCACTCACACTCTCCCAAATGCGCGTCTCCATGGAAAAATGCTTAGCACTGCTCAGTGGTCTAAAAACAAACTGAGGTTTTTGAAAAAACAGGTTTCATATATATATATATTTTTTTATTTTTATTTTTATTTATTTAAGGCCAGTCCACACCAAGAACTATGAATATAAAAAGAACTATAATGAAAACATTAGCATCAACACTTATTCTAAGAGCTTTCTGTCTCTCTGTTGACAGCTACGCAACTGACACTTATGCTTCAAAACGTTCATAAGGAGATCGTAAAACTAATCCATAGGAATTGAGAGGTTTAGACAACATTTTCTGAAGAGACTCGATTGCTTTATATGATGAACAGATTGAATTAGGCTTTTATTCAAATATAAACACTGATCAGGGAACATAAACAGAGGCTCAACCGAACCTGCTTGACGCGTGAGAACAAACCTCTTGTGGGAGCTCAAACATGCTGCGTAACACGAGAATGAACCTCATTGGTTCTCTCACATTGTGCGAATATGCTTGATCTCCTGTTTACCACAACTAATGTGTGAGTTGATGAATGTTATGTGATATGTGAATAAAAGCCTAAATTCAATCTGTTCATCATATAAAGCGATCAAGTCTCTTCAGAAAATTGAGACTAAACTGCTCAATTCATATGGATTAGTTTTACGATCTCTTTATGAACTTTAAGCGTCAATGTGGTAGTTGCGTAGCTGTCAATGGAGGGACAGAAAGCTCTCAGATTTCATCAAAAAGATCTTCATTTGTGTACCGAAGATGAACGACATGAGGGTGAGTAATTAATGACAGAATAAAAAATTTTGGGTGAAATATCCCTTTATCCCTTAATCATCTGTGGCTTTAAATTCTTAAGGTCTTTTAAGAAAGATGGATTCTGATTTTGGCTGTCAATGTTTCTATCATTGATCAGTTGGAAAAAAAAATAATTCTGAAATGACTGGAATGATATTGTTCCTCTGTGTTGATGTCGTTATAGTTGTGGAGTGGACTGTTCTCGTAGAATTAGAACGATTATTAAAAACGTATTGTTATAGTTCTCATCATTGGTGTGAACGGGCCTTTACTCACCCTCAGGTTGTTCCAAATCCATATGACAGAGGAAGAAAATCATAAAATTTCACTTCATGGGCAAAAAACCCCCAGACATTTTTTAAAATATATTGTTTCACAGAAGTCAAGTTTGGAACAACACGAGGGTGAGCAAATAATCTCGGATTTTGTATTACTTGGTAAACTATCCCTTTAATATAAACATGAAGTTTGAATTAGTTTGTATGATGCACTGGGAAGAGAGCTTATGCTACATTTATATCTTGTACATTCAGTATACACGTCGGAGGTGGTAGCGATTTATGGATCCGCATCTCAGGACTAAATATAAAAAGTAATGCGTCAATCCTGACTATACAAAAAAAAAAGCAGCCTGTTTCTTTAAAAAAAACTAAACATGAAAGGATGAGGCTGTGGTCAAGTATATCACATTAAGCTGTTAGTCCTGTTAGGACTGTTGATTTGACTATAGGAGAGCCCACTGTAGGGATGCGAGAGAGAGAGACAGAAATACCATGTGCGACTGAAAACACTTCTCGTAACTGTGCACTTGGGAAATCAAAAGTAGGTCTAAGAAGTTTTAAACACACGTGTCGCTGATTGCTAAATGAATCTCTCTGCTAGGATTAAACAGAGGAACATTTTCTTTCCACTCCTCCTCAATTTCGCCCTCTCCTCCTTTATACTCTCCTCATTCGTTTCTTACCCTCTCTCTAAGACAGTTTGAGCTCAGCAACAGTCCTCCTACGTCCATCTGTCAACAGCAGAGCCTCAGCATGACGGCTGAGCGGCACGCACGGCTCCCATTCACACTCAAAATCACACACAAATGTGGCCATACGAGCACATTCAGCTTGGTGAACACACCGGCTCTGAGTGAAACCTTCAGAGCGCCATGAATTACTAATAAGACACCACACCAGGGCTAATTGTGCATAATTCATGAAACAGACTAATAATGAGAACCTTTGAAGGTCTGATTGGAATTCAGTTTGAATAAACACTGGGTCCTGAGAGGGCTTCACGGCTTTAATTTAGTAAATAGCGCAAAAAGAGACCAGACAAAATGAAAACAGCCATCTGGAGATAAAACTCTCATGTAACTGCAAGCACAGGAACAGACTACAAGCCTCTGTGTCTCAAACATCATGAGGTGTGAATTACTTTGATTTAATCTCAGGCATAAAGCGAGCATGCACAGACACATGCATGTGCTCACACACACACACACACACTCGCTGATGGTTGTGCTACACTGGTATGAGTGTGTGTGTGTGTGTACATGCAGAGTGTGAACAGGGTGCTGAGAGGATTCAAGTCTGTTGCGGGCTCCTGCAGTGAAGATGACTGCAGATATGATGATGGGAGATTTTGGCCCCTCTTTGGGCCATTTGAGCACTTCTTTAGTTCTTACATTTTTTTCATCAGAAATGTATAATAATGCATTTAATTTGTAACATTAACAAGCATAATATGCTCCTATAGTGCCTAAAAGACAATTAGAAATTAATTTAGAAATATATACACAACAGTTCAAAAGCCAATTACAATTTTGTTTTAAAGTTTCCTATTTTAATTATATTAAAATATAATTTATTTGGCAAAGCTGAATTACTCCAGTCTTCAGTGTCACATTATCATACAGAAATCATTCTAATATGCTGATTTGGTGCTCAGGTTAGTATCTTGCTGTTTAATATTTTTGTGGAAACTTTGATGAATAGGAAGTTCAAAAGAACAGCATTTATTCAAAATAGACAACTTTTGTAACATCACATTTGACCAATTTAATGTGTCCTTGCTGAATAAAAGTATTAATTTCTAAAAACAATTTTGACCCCAAAATTTTGTATTGTGACCCCATGACGGACCTTAAATTATGCCCAAAAAGTCAAAAAGTAAAACTATGCCGAAACTGGAACCAAGACAAATGGCTTCAAAGCTCTAAGATCAATGTGAAATCCATCACATTGGAATTGATCCCATTTTCCATCACTAATTTTTGTACTACATGAACTTCCCCCTGAATCCACACTAAAGATCAACAAGTCAGAAGTTTTAAACCCATTAGCACTAGCTACAAAGAGAAGATAGATATTCATATATGTGCTGTGTTTTAGCTGTGGAGCTGAGAGTATAAGTGTGTGTGTGTAACTGGGTCATGTAGATAGCGGTGCAGATCAGGCATATTTGCCAGAGTATCTCATATGTCACCTGTATTGTTCCCTTTCACTGTAAGCATGCTCAATGTGCCCCAGGCGAGAGCTCAACGCAGCATGTGAAAGCTAGACAACACAAAACTGCAAACACACACACACACCAAACTACACAAGAGGAATGAATGAGGACAGACGCAACAAACATATAAAGACATTTCACCGGTCTCTCATCGAGTCATTTCATGAAATTAATTAGTGCTGCTGGATGGACTGATCCCTGCTTACCCACAATTCACCCTTCCCCCTCAAATCCCGAGATTTGAGAACTGATGAAAAACACTGAGAACCGACGTGCAACAAACAGATTGACGTGAGAAGGTTTCTGTCTGTGCAAGTCGACATGTTGCCACCTTAGTCTAGAAGCATACATACGCTGATGGGAAAGAACTCAATCAACACCCAGCTCTGATGTGCTTTGGCTTGGCAAAAGGATGATATGGGTTCTTCTGGCAATGGTATCCCAAGTAGGGGGAGCAGTTGGTGTTTTAGCCTCAGCCTGGCCTATTTGCGCAAATGACCAGGAAGAAGTGAGGGTAGATGATGTCAATGTCAAGTAACCAGGAAGAACTGTATAGCTAACACCAACATTTAAGAAGAAGACACAATTGAAAGAGACCTGCTGGGCATAAACCTGTAAAATACTGAGTGCAATCGATAACTGTAATGTAAGCTGTAATGCAGTGGAAAGACTTTTAGGAAACTGCAGGCCTTTAAAGCTCATTATCTGTAGCTAAAGCAACACTCCTAGTGAAATGTGTTTTAAGCATTTGGAGCTGGTTTGTAAAGGACTGGGCATAATCTCAGGAGCATAAATATCTATGAAATTAACAAGGATAGTTCGGACAACAAGATGGAAGGGAAGGAAACCCAGTAGAGAGAAAATGAAGGAAGCAGAGGGATAGCAGGAGGAGGACAATATGAGGAAGCAGAATGAATGAACCCGAAAAAGACAAGAGCGAATGAATGGCTACAAGATCAACAGAAGTTCTCCCTCTTTCTCCAACTGCCCTGATAGCAGAGATAGCAGAGATATCCCTAAAGATAAGGGCCACTTTCGCTGGTGATAATGGGATTGTTGCTAACTTGAGCTAAGGGTGTTGTGGGTGATCTCTGCAGGGTCAGACATTCCATAAAGAGGCTGATGGAAGGGTTGTAAATTATTCAGTCCGTGCCCTTACACAACAAAAACGGGAGGCTGTGTCTTAGTAGTGTCTGAGAACCATCCACAAAGACCAGGCTCCAATTACATCTTCCTCTAAAAGCTACACAGACAGCTTGTTAGTCTACTCAAACCCATCTAACTGTCAGCTTAGAAGATGTGCGTGCTCAAAAGTGGTGCAATTTCTGAAAACTTTGTTGCATCGTACCAGGCCACCGCAACATGATTGGGGAAAGATTACAGGCCAGAAACCCAACAGAGAAGTGGTAAACCAACAAACATGACACAACAGCGTCTTCTTTAGGGTCTGAGGTCCTAAACAGTAACAGTTTTGTAACACTGCTGCTACTGTTTCTCTGTGGGTTTGTATGTGTTTGTTGAAGTAGAGGTGGTTATCCAAATTAGTAAGCATGCTCTCCTTGTTCCAAGCAGAATAAAGCTCCACCTGTGTGGGGTAACAGTGGGAGTAAATGTACAGATGAAACTCATTGGATGTGAGTCCTTTGCATGAACAGTGTGGGTTTCTCGGGAGACGTCTGGCTCCGGCCTCTGCTGCTCAAATGTCGAGCCAAGAAACAACAGTCTTCCTAAAAATGGCCTCATTTGGTTTCTTTTTCAGACATATTGACCCTCTATTCATTCGAGACAACACCAAAAACTTCAAGAAGTTTCCATCCTAAGCCTCATTACATCATACGCCATGTATTCTAATAGGAAAAAAAAGAATCCTCCAACAAATTAAATATCACATCACCAACAACAGGTTTGTGTAAAATCCCGAATTAAAGAACTGACTTTCTTTCAATTCATGAGCTGGAATTTAAATTGAATTGACCATATCCTACAGGAAGTTTAATTAAAAATTTAATTGGAATGACAGGAAGAGGAATTTACTGAATAACAGTTAAAAGAAAAGTCCACAAAAGTTAATTAAATTAATATTATTAATTATATTATCTATATAGATGTTATTCTCTCTGTCTACAAAGCCTAAAAACCTACATTTCCAGGCTTTCAAAGCTTTTGAATTTTCAAACAAGGTTTTATCAAACCACAAGTTTGTTTTAAGTTGCTACGATATATAAAAAATACTGTTACATTAATTTCTTTGCATTGTACTTATTATCCAAATTAAAATGTATTTGTTATCTCAACTCAAATTCTGATTAAATTCAGGGATTGATTTCTAAACATTCTCCATTCAAATTTGAATGGCGCACAACCCTGATTACCAGACATCTTCGCCCTCTGTCTCCGGTCACTGTCTCTTGAATGCAAACTCTTGCTTTATTAATTTGCATAAACAAGACATGGCAGATGGAGATTGTACTTCTCTGCCTCTCTGGGAAATTAGACATACCACAGCTTCTGTTAAATCGTTGTTATAAAGCGTATCTGTAGCTATGAAGTCTGACAAAACGTTCAACTTCAATTATGTCAGATGCATTTGCCATAATTAACATATGCCCTTTTTGTTGAGCCATTTTTTTTATGATTTGCATTGGCATAGTGAATGCAATGCATTACCCTTCAACAGCCGAAACCAGACTAACAGTCTAACAGAAAAAACAACAACAACAACAACAACAAGAACTTATCCATTTGTGACAATACATTAAGGTTCGCATTTGGAAAGAAGGAATATTTGCAAAAGTGGACAATTTGTTTACTTAAATAACTGGGAAAGGTTAACAATTTTTTACTTGTCAAATCTCTTTAGTACTCAGGTGAAATAAAGAGCTGACAGTGAGACAGAGGGCTCAGGGTGTGTTATGATTAGGCAGGTCGTCAAAGCCGTGATGGGGGAATGCAGAGATTAAATTGATTTCCTTCTCACTCTCTCGCCTGACACATTTACAGCGCGAGTTGCCAGCAACAGGAGGGGAAGATTGACCAATGCAGCGACATAATCGATATATGCTGACCTTTCCCTGGGTGTCTAACGACCAAACATACAAAGCACTCCCCACTGCAGCCCCTCAGCTGGACGAAGATTATATAACAGACCAACTCATAATTCCAGGCATGATTAGAATGCTAAATTAATCTCTGGCTATTTTTCCATTACACTGAAACACATTACAACACAGCAGCATCAAATCATTCAACTTTTAGACTATTGTAAAAAAAATAATGACAAGTTTTTGTATGCGTGTTATACACCCTATAGAAACACACAATAGCATGTTATTGCAAACAATTGTACAATCTATAATGCATCTAGAAAAGAAACACTCAAAAGAGAGAAGACACAAAAGAGCCCAACACTATTAAAACTAATGAAAGCCAGTGAATTGAGCTCTAAATGGGCCTATTTCTACCAAGTGGTCAGAATCCAAAATAAGGTGACTAGCAAGGTGAAAAACTCAGGTCTATATGACAGTGCTATCCTACAGGAACCATCATTTTTCAGAAGGCATGGCCAGATAAATGACAGGTTGTAACATATACATCTAGCAAACTGTGTCAAACTTGTTTTACAGCTTGCATAATAAGCATTGATTATTTCCTTCTCTGGCATGGGAGCCTTACATCTCATTAAGGCAATTTGCAAAAAAGCTTCACTTGACGGAAATGGTAAATGTAGGTCTGGATTCAACAGCAGCAGAACATGTTTTGTCAAAAAATGGGAAAACCCCCAGAGCGTGAGAACCCGTGAGGAAGGCTGGGAAACAAGGGGCTTTGCTGAGGAGAAGCCGAAACCGACCAGTCCCTGTGAAAATGATGGCCTAGACAACAGATGAAAATTATGGCCTAGACAATAGATCAGTGATTTTTTTTTTTTTTTTTTTTTTCTTTTTTTTTTTTAATTCTACAAGACCACAGAATTGCACATTTTGGATGTCTCCACACCAGCTTTAGGTCTTTGTGCAGTAATATGAGTGGATTATATAAATCAGGTGTGATAAATAAAGGTAGACATCCATTATGTCCAGTGCTGGGCTACTTCAGGACTAGGATTGAGAACCACTGCACTAGATTACACCAGTGTTTCTCAATCATGTCTCATTAGAAGAGCTCCATAACCTTGGGTGTGAGAGAATAGTAAGACACCCAAAATGTGTTGAGGGGCCCACAGGAACCAGACTGAAGTGATTTCACACCATGCAATAAATTGTGAGATAAACATACCCAATCTTCAAAGTGCCTACTGCCATTCTGCAGCAGGTCCTCAAACTGTATAGTGCAGTTGGCCACAAAGTCATCATAGCCAATTGGTGCGTCGTGAAAGACGGACAGTTCGATTTTCTTCCCATCATAAACCTCAGTTACAAACTCATCATTCCAAGCTGGACTATTAGTCTTTTGCTTGGTAGAAGTTTGGCCCACACGTGAATCGTCCACGTTGAGGGCAATGTACGTGTCCAGTAGGAAGGTCTGGGTCTTTGGTCCAACTGCATGCCGGAGCGACCATGGAGTGGGCTTCAGGTCCAGTGCCTCACAAACTTTGATCTTCAACACTCCATTAAAAACCACCATGATGACGCTCAAGTGAGATGCAGCTGGCTTCTTTGCAGGAACAGACGGTTTTAGGTTATGATTCAGGGGGTCGCTATACCCATAGATGTCATCACGTCATCAGTATACATGCACATATAGATGGATGCTGTGATGATTAAATCCCTCAAACCACTACACGGATCAACCTGATTCTCTCATTTGAGCGGAACAATCAAATAGGATGCAAAAACGCGATATGCAAAACCAGAGGCTCCTGTGTTTGTTTACGATCCGTCTTTACTCGTAATGGGAAAGCATACGTAAACAATCGGATTCCCTACGTCTGGAATAGCGCTGAGTAGAGGAACGAGTCCAGCAGGCAAAATATCGGCAATAATATAGAGAAAAATATCCCAAATGGGATGGTCTTTAGAAGGGGTTGTCTTGTACTACTCGTTTTCCCGTATGCGTTGAGTGGGAGAGGCGTTTGGGATTCCTCCTTCTCCCAGTCTGCTGACGATCCGCTCGGAGACTATTGCCATCCACTCGCCGAGATATTCAGCTGCTTCTTTTCTTTGTTGATTTGAGAAGGCGAAAGCATTTGAGCTACACGCTCATGTAGTGTTCTGCGCTGCAGCCTTTCTCCCTGTTCGCCCTCTCTCTCTCTCTTTCTCCCTCTCCCTCTCACTCACTTCTCTCCCTCCCTGCGCTCAAGCGCCAGTTCAGGAAATGCGCAAAACACGTCAGATGATTTAAGCCGCGCCGCGTCGCGTCCACTCTGCACCGGATGGGGGAGCGTGTGTGTACAGACAGAGGAGCAGCAGCGTGGGGAAACAGAGGGTTGGATTAGAAGAGAGCCTGTTGGGTTCATATGGCTATGTCTGGGCTATAAAGTGTTTGTTATAACTCTGTTATATACCCTTATGGCAAGTTGTAATTAAGTGTATTTTAATTAGACTCGTTTTTATGTAGTTTTTAATGATTTTTTAGGGGGTAGGCTTGGGGTTAGGTTAAGTGTAGGGGAATAGATTATACGGTTTGTAGTCTTTGTACAGTATAAAAATCATTATGTCTATGGAGAGTGCGCACAGAGCAAATCCTAGTGTTCAGTTGAGATTTTAAATTAATAAATGACTAAAGTTAACCAGAAAAAAAGGTATTTTTTATTGTGTATAAAGTTTGTTCATTTTTAATCAATATTCAATTAAAAATAAACGTAATAATCTATAATAAAGGGTTTTCAGTGTGAGTCAAAATTTACCTGTCACACGAGGATTTGTTTCTGCACTTTTTTAATGACAATATGAGGATTATAAGAACCGTGTGTGTGTGTGTGTGTGTGTGTGTGTTTCTGAATGCACACAGACTCGTGGGGACTCGTGTCATGAGGAAAGCTTATAAACATACAGAATTATTTATTTATTTATTTTTTGAAAATGTAAAAATGCAAAAGTTTTCTGTGACGACTAGGGGTATAGGGTGTAAGGGGATATAATATGCAGTTCGTACAGTATAAAAATCATTATGTCTAGAGTCCCCACAAAGATAGTGAACCAGACATCACTTGCATTTCCAAAATGTCATATGCTACTTGACCTTGATAAGACAAATAACAACATCTGGGACTTACTCCAAATCAAAGCATTTCGGTTGTATATTGTATATAAATTGTATTGTCATATTGAATTGTATCACATAGCAACACATAGTGATTTGAAACTACAGCTGCTCTGTGTGAAGTTTGAAACAGAAAGTATTAGTTGTGTAATTTAGTGAACTCTAGTGGTGGAAATTAAAGCTACAGATGTAGCGTTATATTAATTATTCATGCACGCAAACAGAAATCAGAACAGGATTTTCAAATTGACAGATGACAGGAAAAACAACAACCACAACAACAACAAAAAAACAACAACAAAGATTTTAAATGGAAACCTACATTGAGTTATAGCAAAGATATCAGACATTATATGACTTAGACATGCATTCAATGAAAATATTATTCCAATAGGTGGCACTATAGATTCAGGTTTACCAAGTGGAACATCAGGACCTCTAAAGCATGGATGGGCAACTCTGGCCCTCGAGGCCCACTTTCCTGCATGCAGAGATGACCTCAAACCCGAAACTCACATGCCAGAAGCTTTCTAGCAATCCTGAAGATCTTGATTAGCTTGTTCAGGGAGGATATGTTTAATTAGGGTTTGAGCTAAATTCATCAGGAAAGCAGATCTCTGCTCTAAAGCCACAATTATACTTCGGTTTACACGTATGCTAGGAAATGCATAGATTCTATGAGACGTACACTTTCGCAGCCTGGATTTTTGAAGGGTCATTATATTGTCAGCATTTGCCCATTCTTCCCAAAGCATCTCTTTTTCTGAACTCGGAACCGCATAGACCTACTGCATATACTCTTACAATTTTTGTCATATCTTTCTATAGAAGAAGTAGCAATAGTAATACTTTTGAATGGTCATCAATGAAGAAAAAAAAATTTCTTCTGGATGGAGAGAAATTCTGCTTACAAAATGTGTACTGTGCACATTTTCCACTATTTTCCTTTACACCCGTTTGAGCAGACCGCCACACCTTTATTTAAATAATTGTTTTCCAATGCCAGTCTATTATTGTGGTATGGTGATGGCACACAAAAACAAACTGTGATTGTTTGCTTTACATGTAGGTCAGATAGTTTGTTTCTGACTAAGCAGACTGACTATGTCAGAATAGCCAAACCCCCTTGGGTGGCTCACCCTGCCCTCACCATATGGCTGCAGTACCATGCCAGCCATGCAGGGGGTAGTGTTGTGTTTATTTAGGCTCAGAGTCCAGAAGGGAGATTAGAAATCAGTATTGAGCTTTATTCATCACAAATGCAAAGATAAATGGATCAAATGCATAGATAAATGGATGATACACAGCCATGTAAGATTGGTATTAACATGGGAACCATGCAATCATTTCCTCAATAATTTGATAACAATTTTCAAACGATTTAAGAGTTTGTGAATTGCGCATCATATAATTCTTTTGAAAACAGAACATAAAATCAGTCAAATCAATAAAATGATTAAAGCATCAAATGGCTTTTCCAGTACAAAGCAGGGAGAAGCTAAAAAGTTTCCATTTCTTCTTTCAGACATTAAGCTTTCTGCAGTTTGAAGCTTTCTGCTAAAATACTCAAATGTTCCAGATGACAATCTTGCTTTAATCACAAATTCTAATCATACTCATGTCACACTGATTAGCAAATCAGTGCACAATGGAACTTCACTGCTGCTTACGTCCATTGTTCTGTTTTGGGTTAGCAACATATACATTACTTTGTATCCATGAAACTAATTCTATGCTTTGTTTGTGTGGGATCAAGATGCACCGTATTGAATCTCAGACTGTAAAAGAAAACACAAAGAACAAGTTTGATCAAAGGAAATGATTGTCTTTGAAAGCTTGATTAACATTTCAATCTGACATGTTCTATACTCCACGCATGTGTAGGTGCACGTTGATTGGCAAACAGGTTCTTATAATTCCAGCCACAGATTTATTAAAATGTGCAAGATCTTGCTCTTTAAAGCTTTCAAATAAAGTCTGAGACCTCGACTGGCATTAGTTCCTCTCTGCTTAAGGTGCACAAAGGTGTATTGATTTGGATAATTCCAGCCATTGTGAGGGGAAAGCTGGCCTCGCTGCACAGGAGTGTGTTGTCCATTCACAACACACTCCTTGCTCCTCCTCAGGTGAACAAACCTGCTATCTGCCCACACAGGTGTCCACTGTGGAATGGCCAGGGAAAGAGAAAGGTCCCGCACTTGGGTTACTACATGTGTCCAGTCAATTAAATGCAATTTTAGCATGCATGTACTTTTTTTGTGTGCTGCAAAACATGTGAAACGTGCAGATAGTTGAATGGTTAACATCAGATACTGTAAGGAGACAATGTTAATGTGTTAATGTGTTAATAAATTAATGTGTTGTTTTCTGGTTTTGCTTACTGTTTGAAACCAGTTTGTCTTACTCAGTGTGCGCAAAATATAGCTAGTGTACTTTAGAAAGTTTTGCCCGTTGATGGATTATGTTTTAGCCAAATCAAGTTGGTTTAAGAGGGGTGTGGGGCTGTGGAGCATGTAAGCTGATGTGCACGCCCTTAAGGGAAGTGTCATTTTCTGGATCTGAACAATAGTGGTATAACATTGCATTGTAACATTAGTGAGAGGATGTGCCTGCGGCATACACTGTAAACCTATACACCCCAAACTCTTCCAGTGAATTAAAGAGGACTCATTTTAGTTCAACCGACTGGGCCAAAAATACCTTCTTTAAATGTTCATGAATGTATGAGTGTATATTTCTATGTGTGAGTATACCCTATACCAAATAATTTGATTTAAATGAACGTTTCAGTTGTGGCATTTAATGAGTGATACTGATATCAAATCACTTCACTGGTTTTACATAAACAAGTCTGTCCTCTCTTCTATCTTGACTTATACTAGTATAGGCATGAATAAATAACATTATGAATATAATACATTTAGTGAGTCTAGTGTAGTGTTTATTGAATTCATCTCGTCTCACCAAAGCTTGCGTGTTATTAGGCCACCACAAACATGCTCCCCCACATTTCTGGTGGTCGAATAACACACACGATAAGACACAGAGAAATGCGCGTGAGAATGGAAAGGGTGTTTTAAAAGCAGCAGACCCTTTGATTGTTAAACACACAAACTAACACAACTATGAGCCATGAGTCGAGCCATGCAAATATATTTGCATTAAAAATCCCCCATTAGGTAAAAAAAAAAGGAAAATGAGACGAAAAAGGATCCGCAGATACATTTAGAAAAAATAGGCCTAAAGAAAGTAGAAAGTTTAGATGGAAAGATGTCACTCCCCTCATGTTACTTTGAAATTGTCCTATTCACACAACAGCTTACATACAGTATTCGAGTCAGTACTGCATGAATGAGTAGCCAATGTCAATCCCCTTTCTTGTGCTATAGCAGAGAAATTCTGAAAGCATTTTTTCTATTTTATTCTTTTCCATTTTTTCCATAAAAAATAAAATAAAAAAAACACTTGTTAAAGAGTTATAAACCATAAACCAAACCAACCAGCAAGGAGAATCATAACACTAAACTTTGATTTGAAGCAAAAAAAGTATTTGAAAATCAGACAGCTTTAATGAGGGAAGCTAAACAACATATAAACAACATATAAACAACATATTTTACATTTATTGAAAAATATGCATATACAAATATTTCAGTATTTTGAGAGGATATAGGGAGACTAATTCTATTCTATCATTTGCCGGGCTTCATCTGATTGGTGGAGATGTCTTTGCAGAATCATGGGTAATATAGTATTTCACCAAGAATTACACTGTAAAATGTGATTTGTTTTGAAACATGTTGCAATAATATGGACTGATGGTTTCAACAAAAGCATATAGGCTACCATCGGTTCACAATCTCATAGCTCTTAATAGCTCTTTCTTGAAAGATTTATAGGTTAGGCTATATACTGAAAATCAATTCCCAGATGCAGAAAATGAAGAGGATTTTCACATCTGGAACCTGCTGTGCATCTATTAATTTTCAATAGCATTTGAGTTACGCACATAACACACTTGAAAACATACATCAAAATGCAGAAAATGTGGTTGTGAGTCCTTTACAGCCAACGCAGTCTCATGAAAGTGCGTATCAATACCACGAATGTTATTTCTCGTGCCATTTATACGCCAAAAATGGTTTTTGCGTGTAAATGCTACGCACTGAAAACCGCTTGGTAGGATTAGGGGGATGGGGGGATGGGGGTGCGTGCGTATTACACGCCAAAAAGTGCGTATCATATGCACGCGAAAACTGCGTATCATATACACGCAAAAACTATTTTTGCCGTATAAATGGCACGAGAAATAACATTCGTGGTATTGATACGCAGCAGTAAGATTGGTTATAGAATGTGGTTGAAACTCTTGTAAATAACTGTGTACTCAAATACAGGGCTTTTATTTTTTACTTTTTATTTATTGCTTTTTTGATGCTCATTTACATTACTTAAATAGCCTAAAGAACTGCAACAGTATTGGTAAAAGAACCCTTGAGGAAACTCAGTGACATTGACAATGAGCACACACACACACACACACAACCATACTCACATGCACGCACCGCCCCAAACACAGTGTCAAATCCTGCCATTTGTCCATTGGGAATAGCACAGGTTTAGAGTGTCAATATCAACCCTCCATTAACACATCATCATTAGCACACATTTAGACCTATCAGCACAAGCCTAACAACCTTGTTTAGACTTACAAACTTCAAACATACACGCACACAGACATGCATCGCATGCAGACCTAATCTTACACACAAAGCTCTTTGCACTCAGTCTACACTGTCAGACTCCAAAAACAGGCCCCTGCTGGTGATTTATATGCCTCCATCACCAAGTTTGATGGAGCCAATTTGTGGGGCTTTGCAAATGCTGCTGGTATTTGAATTAGCAGTTAGAGTGTCACTGCGGAAAGGTCAGATGGCACGAAAAGCATCATGTAAAGGTTTCCCCAAAAGCCTCTCTCTGCTTATTCCTCGAATTGCTCTCATAACTTCATGGTTAAATGTGTTGACCCCTGTTTAGCACGGGGAAAGCGGCTTGCGAGCAGGACAGCTGCCTTAGAACAGGTCAGATGACCCAGTCAACTGGACTGATTCCTGTCGCTGAGTTCCAAGATCTGCTTTCAGTCTCTGGCAAGCAGAAGACGAGTATGTAGTCACAATGTTTTCCACATTGTAGCAAGTGTATGGTTTCACTGGCACGGTAGACGGTTACAAAATATTTACAGAACACTCTTCATAACACCAGAACAAGCAGAAGCTCTTTGAGAAAACCGTCCCAACAACAGATATCACACAGGGAGGCTCCGGTCACTTTAAACAGGTTATCTCTGAGTTTGGACTGGTCATTAATGGTCCAATGGTGATCAAGAACAGAACGGAGAGTGACATCAATCACTCCTTTCATTCCATCTTATTCTAGTCGGGTTAGTGTGTATGTTTTCTTGACAGCTTTATTGAGAGATAGAGCGTATGGTAGCAATTTGTTGATTTTGGGCTCTGACTGCTCTTTTGAAATATTAAACTTTTCATAAAACAAACTTTGCATTTGTGGTTACGAAATATGTTTCCTTTAATCAGTGTATGCGAAAGATCTATTGCTTGAATAATTTGATGGAATAGTGGAATGATGACAGACACAGCTGTAAACATATTTAAAGTATTAAAAATTAATTATTCAGGCAAATAAACAAATAGCATTACCAGTTATAGTCCATAGTTATATACCATGGTCCAAGATAAAGAAATGGAAAATCTAAAACAAAAAACCAACATGTTTTTAAACACATGTGCCAAGTTCTTAGAAATGTACTGTTTGTATTCATGTTTTTTCGTGTGATTTTATGCCAAAACCTTTATTCCATTTTCAAGAAAATTCTAAATGTAATGACCCTAAAAATATCATAAATTAAAAATACACTGCCAAATAAAAAAAGTCACTGTTTGGATTTAAATAGGCAAATGCATAAGAGTCTTTTGGATCATTATTGCAGTGATTATTATGTTTCTAGCATGTTATACGTATGTTAGGAACCATGTAGGAACATAACTGTAGGAACACATCATGGCCATATTCCAGGATGACAAAGTCTAGATTCATCAGGCTCAAATTGTAAAAGAATGGTTTGGAGGGAGCATGAAGAATAATTTTCACACATGAATTGGCACCTCTGACCTTAAATTCATTGAATGTCTTTGGGATGTGCTGGAGGAGACTTTACAGAGTGCTTGACTCTTGCATTGTCAATACAACATCTTGACTAAAAATGAAAGGACCTCTTGATGGAAAAAACATCAAAACATTTGTTTCCATCAAGAGGTGCATACATTTTTGGTCAAGATCTTGTATTTATTATTATTGTTATTATTATTATTACAATTATTATTTATTATTTCCATGTTGGTCTGACAAAATGAGTTTAATGGTCGTACCCATTTAATTTGGAATCTAAAAGCCTTAAATATATAAATTTGTTAAAGTCACCATGAAAACAAAATTGACAAATCTTATTTTAATGGAATATTGCAGCATTTGTTATAAATTGTTTATCCCTAAACATAATGTTTTTTATGTATCTGTCCTCGTAATCTTAAACACATTAATGTCCCCTTCCACTCACCATGACATCTCTTCTTTGATGACGTGTATGCCGACAAGGCCTTGGCAACAAGGTTGTAGACAGACAGGTTTCAATCCCTCCCCTCCAGCAACCTGTCACTCACATGAAACGATCGCAGCAATTAGCAATGGCAACGATCCTATCAATTCCCGATGGACAAAAAACTCCCAACCTTTTTCTGGTTCAAGAAGCCATTTCACATTTCTCAAAATATAAACAAAAGATTATAACTACTTTATAAGGTTTTCTTTTCAAGAATGTACTCTTTGAATGAGGCTTTTCCATCATCAGGGCAGTTTTATCACAATTACACCCGCAAAAAATAAAATAAAAATGAATTTAAATTCAGAGGTTCAAGCATCAACTGCTCTTGTAGGCCATTCGGTGATACAGTCTTTAAATGTATCTTTATGAAAGTATTATTCAATTTAGTAGGCCTATATTAAAATAGACATTACATATTATTTTTTAAATAGACTTAATTGTGTCTCTTTTTTTTAATTAGACAGTATAATGCATTCAATGCATAGCAATATGGTTTCAATATCATTAGGACAAATTCAAATTTAAGATAAAAATGAATGATCTATAAGTATTTTTGAGATCAAATATTTCATGTGCATTATTTCAGACTTTATTAAACTCTATTAGAAACTATTATAACTAGTTTTTCAAGTCAATCAAATGATTTTTGAACTATGATTTGTTATTAGGGACAACATTATTATTATGACCTTCATCTTTTTTATTTCCATTTGTATAAATGGCTGATATGCTTACAAGATATAGGCCACAAACCACAAACATATCTGCCATTCAGATTAAACATTATAAGCTGCCTAATTTGATTGGCTGCTGGCGCCATGTCTGTTTGATTAAGCTAATATTTGAAGAATCTAAATGCTAGGCTAAATCATGCCAGTGCTTGTTTTAGTTTTTTTCTCACCCTCTCTCTTACACTTTCCTTCATACCCATTTTTAACTTAGCCTAATTAATCATTCCGCTGTGACATTATGGGCCTTTTTGTAGCACCCCCTAATGAGTAGAATTTGAAGCAATTTGGTGTGTGTCCTCAGAATGTTGCTGAATTCAGAACAGCATACTAACATTGTACTCCTACTATTTCTGCCATAGATAGATATGATAAAAGTAGTAATAGTAGTACACTATTTCGCTGTTCTGAATTCAGCATAGGCCTGTGTGTATCAAGTAAGGGATGATGTAGGCTACATCCAGCCGGTGGTTCTCTCAAAATACCCCTGACAGGATGATGGGTCTTGATCAGGCTGAAGGGGGTTATTTTGAGAGAACCACCGGCTGGATGTACATTATCCTGCTTATGACACGGCTACTTGCCACATAAGTAAATAATTAGACACGAAAAATTGATCTGAGTGGAAATATTTTATTGGTCTTTAAAAGCAAAGCTTCCGCGCAGAGAGTCGCAGCGTGGAACGTTCAAAATGGACATAAGAGATACGGTATACGGTCATTCAAATAACTTATTACACAGCATTTCACCACATAAATAATTATGAGGATAAGATATATATTGATTTCAGATTAAACTGTTTTAAAATCATAATGTTTGTATCTCATAATCCAACAGTGTACAAAACAAGTCACAAAATGGCAGCAGCTGCGTTTGTATGGCATATTTAAATAAATGTTCACAAAATATTTATTTGACTGAGTTTTAATGTTTTATTAGCTCACCAAACGCAAAACTTTCACGAAGAAAAATCGTATAGCCGGCGTAGGTTAGCACTGCTGACTTCAGTAACCCGGATGAGCCTGTGTTATCTGTTTTGTCCAACAATTTAATTAGCTAATTAATATCCTTGCAGTGCTCCTATGTATCAAAATTGTTCAGACTACTTTTGGCAAACATAGTCTATACTGTAACTGCTTTGTGCTAAGTTTGGTAAAGTTCGGACGAACAGCCTAGAAATAGTTAGAAAAATTTTTTTGGGAAAATTGTAAGTGGCAGAAAAAAAATATAGACAGAAATGAAACAGGAGATATATGCTGAATTCATAACCACATACTAGTATACTTGTCATGATTCCTGTCTTGTGTGGACTTTTATGTTATTTCCTGTTCTGTGCCATGTTTTGTAGTCCTTTGTAGTTTTTCTTGTTGATTAGTTAATGATTGTTCCCAGGTGTGTCTTGTTCACCAATCTCCCCTTGAGTGTATATATAAGTGTTTCTCATGTTCTTTGTCTGGTGTTGTCCTTCTATGGATGTTATGTGTGTGCTTGTTGTCAGTTTTGTTTGCCTTGTCTGCATTTATCGGTTTTGCCTGGATTTACTTTTATTATGTTTGTTTGAATAAATGTTTACTGCATCTTGATCCCACTCTCGTTCCTCTGAAACAGCCACCGTTATAATACTACTCATACTACTTTTATCATATCTTAATGGCAGAAAAAGTAAGAGTAGTGTGCAGTTCTGAACTTGGCAATACATTTTGTAGGACTTGACCTATGAACCAAAATGAAATTATTAGGGGGGAGAAGAAAATAAATAAATCAAAGGATGTTATGGCGTGTCATGTCATCAACCCATTTACAGATAATTTTATAGTGACACTTGTACAGGACTCAGTTTGCTGTAAATGTATGCTCACTGCTCACTCTATACCACACATATGGATGCATTCCTTAAATGTATATAATATTAGGGGAGTCATTTCCTGACCAGGCTACTCATCTGCTATAAGCCAACATTCCCAATAAAGCACTTGGGAATGTGCAGGATCAGCTCTGTGACAAAGTTAGATTTATATGTCACAGGTGTTTCAACACATTAAACACCATAACAACATTACTGTAATTGGTATGAATTAGCAAACTCGGCGATTATGTCTTTTGACAAAGACATTTCTTTATTGGACAAAATGGCTAATAATCTTTCAAAGTTCAGAAACGTATCCAAAACTACGAGAGAGCAAGAAAAATATAAGAGTGAGTAACTGAGACCGAGAGAGGGAGAATGAAAGATAGTGCTTTGATTACAGTCTGAGAAGCATGTTCCTGCCCAGACACTGGTGGTGTAACTTCCCTATGCATGAACATTTAATCCCTCTGCCTGCCAGGAGGACAGAGGGCTGAAACTTGATCACCCAGGGGGCCAACACGCAAGAGGACAAGAGAAGGAGTGTGTGTGTGTGAGAGAGAGAAAGAGAACAAGCACTGACATGATTTAGCATCTTAGATAATGGCGCAATACTCTGATTATGTGTTAAAGCTTGAAATGATGCACGTGTTGGTGGAACATAAACTATAAAGCAAATATTGCTTCTAGCCAGTCATCATCTTCTACAAAATTGTCACTGGTAGACTGTGAATTCTCTCTGTGCCAACCACCATACAACACTGATGAAACTTATGGCCCTATACGTCTTCTCCTAGAGCTCTTGCTCATGGGAAAACACGCGCACGCGCACACACACACACACACACACACACACACTGAGCGCTGCCTCTCCCGGCGCTATCAGGTTTCGCGTCCCTCCTGAGAGGGAAGGTGAGCCAGCTTCATTAATCATTTAGAGTGTGCGCTGTGAGTGGAGGACAGTGTGATTGCCGGGTGTTGGGTGTCTCTGCCCATGGCCCCCTACACAACTGCCTTGATTTGGATAAAGAAAAAAGCTTAGGCCACTGCATGGTCAGCAACGGGCCTCCAGAAAAAAAGGAACGCTGCCCAGCCGCGTGGGCAGATTAGCAGACCTCTTTCTCACTCATGGCCCATGAAACATTAGACAGGTGCAGGTGTGTGCAGAGAGCTGCTTGGATTGCCCTTTCTTCCTCTTTCGGTTAAGGTGGGGATGTGCATTTCCTTAGATGGCAAATCACAGAGAAATGCTTTTACTGTAAAAAAAAAACAAGAGTTTTTTTTAAAGGAGAAAAGTTTTAAAGGAGAAAAGTTTTAAAGTTTATTACAGTAATTTTAAAAATAAAATAAAAAATAAAGCAAGATGATCAAAAGTTGCATATATCAGAGAATGTCAGCTGGTTTCACTGAAACAGATAAACGTAAACATAAAATAAAGGTATAGTTCACCCAAAAAGGAAAATTCTGACATCATGCATTCATGTTTTTTGTTCAAAATCAGCATAACTTTCTTCTGTGGAATATAAAAGATAATGTTTTGAGAAATGGAATACAATGGAAGTCATGATAATCAAAATGGTTTTGTCCATACAGGGAAATCAGTGGCATCCATTGTTGTTTTGGACCCCATTTACTTTCCTTGTAACAGTTGAAACATTCTTCAAAGTATCTTATTTTTTTGCTGACAAGAAGGATGTTATACAGGCTCACAATAACAAGAGGATGAGTAAATGATGACACAATTTAATTTTTGACTTAATCTCTTTAAAGGGATAGTTCACCCAAAAATGAAAATTGGCCCATGATTCATGATTTACTCACCCTCAAGTTAACATTATTCTTTCAGACGAATACAATCAGAGTTATATTAAAAAATGTCCTGGCTCTTCTAAGCTTTATAATGGCAGTCCATAAAAGTGCATCGATCCATCATAAAAGTGCTCCACACGGCTCCAGGGGGTTAACAAAGGCCTTCTGAATTGAAGCGATGCGATACGTTTGTGTAAGAAAAATATCCATATTTAAAACTTTACAAACTGTATTCTCTAACTTCTGCTAACTGTCATACGCGCGTTCACGAGAGACTGGCGTTCCAGCGTAGGACGCAGGCGTAGCGCAAGTTCCAGTGACAAACGTGGAAGAGCAGAGGATATAGCAAAACAAAACACCAGTCGCGAAATTAAAGATTAGTCGATAAAGTTTTAAATATGGATATTTTTCTTACACAAACGCATCGCTTCGCTTCAGACGGCCTTTAATTACCCCCGGAACAATGTGGAGCACTTTTATGATGGATAGATGCACTTTTATTGACTTAAAAACAGAAACAGCCATTCACTGCCGTTATAAAGCTTGGAAAAACCAGGATTTAAAAAAAAAATATAACTCAGATTGAATTCTTCTGAAAGAAGAATGTTATATATACATCTATAGGATGACTTGAAGGTGAGTAAATCATGGGCTAATTTTCATTTGTGAACTATCCCTTTAAGTATGATTCACCTTTCAAGGGATAGTCCCCAAAAATGAGAAGTTTATCATTATGTACTCTCCCTCATGTTGTTCCACACCTGTATGACTTTTTCTTCTGCAGAACACAAAAGAAGAATAAGAAAAAATGTCATTTTGTCCATACAGTGAAAGTCCATTCACTGCTGGTTTGGACCCCATTTACTAAACAGTTGAAACATTATTCAAAATGTCTTCTTTTGTGTTCAGCAGAATAAAGAAAGTCATACAGGTTTGGAACGAAGTGATGGTGAGGCAGATGACCGGCAATCTGTGCACAGTAATTCGTTCATTAAAGAGTAAACTAGTCCTTTAAGAGCAGGCAAACATCGTCTCCATCATCTCCTCTTCTCCATCATCAAGGTCAGAGGCTGGAGCCCCAGACAGCAGCCAAGCTCGGCTCACTGTCTCTGCCGCAGGGTTTAGAATGACACAGCAAAGCTAGCGTGAAGCAGCTCCCCTGAATAAAGAATGGCTTTCAAAGTGGACTTGAACTGACTCCTTCTGTCGTGCTGTGAGCTGAAGGCACTTTTCTGAACGTCCTCCATCGCCCATCTCTGCTGCTGTGGCGGTCTCAGACTGGCTAACGGCTGCTCAGACACCTCCTCCCCTTCACTGGAAAATGATCCCATCCATGTATAATCAATCAGGTCCTTTTACTGAAAACTCAACCCTTTACGTCTGTGTGTACACGTGTGTGAGAATGAGCATGTGTCGGCGGGCTATTGAGATGGGTGTTTTTTTTTTTTTTTGTTTTGTTTTTTACAAAAAGACAAGTAAAATATGTAATACAATAGCCTATGCCACAATGCAAACGTGAAACATGCCATGCAAATTTAAAGGTATAGCTTAGGGGAAATGCGTGACCACTGTTCTGAATACATAAAGATATGTGAGATATATATGTTAGGCTATGGTTACTTTTTCTGCTTCTTAAAAAAACACTTCTGACTTAAAAAAAATAAATAATAATAATTATAATTAAGGTTCCAATTAATCAAAAAAGAAACCCTTTATTCTAACACTGATCTAAAGAATGTATAATGTAACTGTTTTTAATCTCAATAGAACCAAAGAATAAAATGAATATAATTGTGCTAAATGAGGACCTTTTTTTGTTGCTGAACCATAAAATAACCAGTGGAGAACCATTATGTTTAAGATGTGAATTCCATTTAAAATGCAGTAGTTACTGTAATAATTTTATGACTACTATATTTTGTAATGCAATACAATATATTAATACCACTGAGCAGCATATTCGATCTAAAAAGGCCTAATATGTTTTGCTTTCATATGCAAACTAACATCAAATTATTTTCATGACTCGGTGAGAGCTGAATATATTAGCTCCCCATAAAACGAATTTGCCAAATATCTGTGTCCCTCTGGAACCAAATGCTAGAATTACAAAGTCCATATGAAAAAGTACGCTGGAGTCGAGTTACATTCCAAAATAACTCGTCAGATACACGACACCAGAGACTTCTCGTCACAAACATCAATCCAGCAAACCTCTGGTGCCAGCCATCCATTACTAATAAAATTATTATTTCGAAGAGATAATTAAATGGTTTTCTCCGATTTACTTTGTTTCCAATATTTACTATGTTTATATTTGCAAATTTGCACAAATCGTTTAATATATTTATGATTCCGTATTAGTTTAGAAAATGACGTAAATGTATTAATGTCTCACCTATGCAGTTTCATGCAAGTGATGGTGAAATGAAACTACAGTTTATCAAAAGGGCAGTAGTTTCCCCACAAAACTTTTTGTTAATGATAACAAAACATGTCACTGTAGCTATAGCTAGATTTCCCCTTATTTTGTGATTATAATAGAGCACGGCAGTGTCTGTTTTTGGAGTGTGTTGCGCGCACTCCTTCCCCCGAGGTGCATGTCATCCAAGTGCCACTCTATATCCAAGAGGCAGGGTCAGTTTCTGCTACACGACTTCTCTCCACACTTGCCCGTATGATTCCCCAAGAGGATGCGCTAGCCGTCCTTACACACTATTGAGTCTGTAAGAGATATGATAACCAGAGGGAGGGCTGATAACTAAGGACAGTCGAGGAAACAATCTATTGCGCACAACGAG
This sequence comes from Semotilus atromaculatus, assembly GCA_031834385.1. NCBI lineage: Eukaryota > Metazoa > Chordata > Actinopteri > Cypriniformes > Leuciscidae > Semotilus > Semotilus atromaculatus. The sequence goes on along the minus strand of JAULUF010000012.1, from coordinate 9,125,220 downwards.
AGCGCGTAAGAATGATTAGCGCGTCATGATATTGCAACTAATGTGATTGAGCAATGCAAGACGCTCACTCAAACTGCTAGTTTTTCTTTTGTTTTTACTTTGGACTTTTTTTTTCATGCAAAATGTACATCAAGAACTGAAACTCTTCAGTTGGAGGAACTTCATTACTTGAGTTTCCAAAGTGGATATCACCTTAAAAACCAACGTTAAGAGTGGGTGAGATACGCACAGGACATCAAGTATCCCATTGCCCTCAATTATGTCTTTGCCACCAACTTTTGGATTTACCCAAGAGCAGGTTGCCTGCGTTTGCGAGGTCCTTCAGCAAGGTGGGAGTATCGAACGTCTCGGACGCTTTCTGTGGTCCTTACCTGCTTGTGAGCACCTCCACAAAAACGAGAGCGTATTGAAAGCAAAAGCCGTGGTTGCTTTCCACCGAGGCAACTTCAGGGAGCTCTACAAAGTATTAGAGAGTACCCAGTTTTCTCCTCACAACCACCCTAAACTGCAACAGCTCTGGCTGAAAGCTCACTACGTTGAAGCGGAGAAATTGCGCGGTCGTCCTCTCGGCGCAGTGGGAAAGTACCGAGTGCGCAGAAAGTTCCCACTGCCTCGCAGCATTTGGGATGGAGAGGAGACGAGCTACTGTTTTAAGGAGAAGAGCCGTTGTGTGCTTAAAGAGTGGTACACTCACAACCCGTATCCTTCTCCGAGAGAGAAGCGAGAACTGGCCGAGGGCACGGGCCTCACCACGACGCAGGTCAGCAACTGGTTCAAGAACAGAAGGCAGAGGGATCGTGCAGCAGAAGCAAAGGAAAGGTAGGAAGAACACCATTACGCTCAAGACTTTAACAAGCTGTTATCTTTCTAATCAAAATGCAAAATGACAATGGCCATATAAAATATGTAAAACATGTAAAGGAAATCACATTCATTAGTGTCCTTGGTGGTAATAAAAAATAGGCTAATAAAGACAATCAATTAACTATTTGAATGTCAAAGATTTAAAAAACAACTGGACTTTTAGAAAAGATGAAAGCATATAACCACAAATAGACCACAAAAACATTCTATAAAGTTCTTAATTGTATGACATCAGTGCACGAAAATGTATGCTGTTTTTTCACCTGTCTTTTTAATCAATGAGTGACACAAAATAACTATGCCTAAAAAATAATAAAAAATCAAGTAAAATTCAAAACAAATAATAGCCTATTCATATTATCCATTATAGCCTATTATTAAATTATAGATAAGGATATTTAATATTAGGCTATTCATCTTTTAAAATCTTGTGTATTTAAATTAAATTAATTTGAAAATCTCAACTCAGTTAAAGTATCGAGAAACGAAGCAAAAGAAGGTGCTTACTTAAAATGGGCATGTCAAAATCATATAATTACTATAATTGTTAAATATAGTTCATAAATATAATTAATTTAGCCTAAATAGAGCTTTTACTTAATTAAAAATGCCTATTATGTCCTCCTAGTGCTGAAAAATAAAAGTATCATACATTTTATTTGCTACATTTAATTATGCACAATCCAGGTGGTTGTAGGCTATAGGCCTACTGTGCAAGCGTAAGCGGTTATTTTTGTGTCTGCCGTGACCGTCCTGCTAACGAATTTGAATGATCTGCTCCAACAGAGAAAACGATGGTGCAAATCCAAGCGGCCACAACCCACTCACCTCTCACGAAAACAAATCTCTATGTGAAAGTTCAGAGGATGACAAATCTCCCGCGGCGACTCCGGATCACAGCTCCATGAGCCCAGCCATCCTCATGGGTCCCAGTTCAGGTCTGCCCCCCCTGCACAGCTTTGCTCCTCCGCCCGGCCCCAGCGCCTCCATCATCCCCGTCAGCGGCTCAGATTCTCAGAGCCACCATCACTTCTCCATGCACGACGGCCTGCTCCACACCATGACGGCCAGCCTGGTGGAACTTGGATCATAAGGAATAAAACACAACATCTTGACTTTCCCACCAATTACTAGCTTCGTTATCATACCAAACATTTTATTAGTCAAGAGTAGAGGACATTAGCCAAACAAATTCCCAGAACTATACCAGACGATTAGCCTATGGTCAAGAACAATGTTTCCATCAGAAATTATTGTAACTATTCAGTGTAATCAAGGGGTAGTTTTTGATATGTCTAGCTATAAAATGAACTAATAAAATATATATTTAATAAAGTCGAAATGTGTCGTCTCCTTGCAGTTGAACGATATGTTCGTGGTCTGATTTATGGTCACTGAAATATTAGAAAACAAACAAATAAAACGCTTTTACTTGGATGGTCTTTTATAACGCATCACGTTTTGTCTCGTTTGGTTAAATAAACCTATTCTTTTCTTTCTTGTTTGCATTTTAATATTTTTGATAAAAGGCATGACTGGCCATGTTCACCTGTTCACACATCTTTATTTATAACAATTTTATTTTATTTAATCTGTCTTCTATCCAATTTTATACAAGGCTCTTTATACAAGTTCTTCGTACATTTTTCTTCAGTCAAATTCAGCATTGAAAAAGGTGCAATTAACTTATCGTTTCTAATAGACAATCTGTATATAAAAATAGACTTACTTTTCATAGAAAATAGGCAATTTTTGCCACTTTTCACTATTTTGTCAGGCCCATAGTTTTGTTGAAGGCGAAATGATGGACATATACTGCCCCCCATTGGTGACGATATGACATTATAAGCAGCCTAAACCTGCTGAAAATCACTACTGAGATCATCTTAACTATTGTCGAGCGTTTTTATAGAAAAGAATAACGATTCCCCAAACCAGCACAGAATGTGTGCCCATCGCGTCTAAAAGTTTGTCTCCTCAGCGTGGAAATAACTTGAAATAGCCTTCCCTCTTAAAATGTTGGGTTGTTTCAACCCATGTTTGGGGCAAATATGGACAATGACAAAAATTGTTTTTTTTAATATTTTTTTATTAAACTATTTAAACCCAACATTTGGGTTCGTATTTTGACCCACACATGGGTTGAAACAACCCAGCATTTTTTTAGAGTGTTCAAATTAAACTCCATCATTGAGGCACTGGTAGCTATTTCTGGAATGTAATAAAATAAATGATTATAACTTTGGAAAAGCAGGGCTTTAGAAATATGAATGCTCAAATACATACTCAAAGAAAAAAATACATAGAACACTGCAGTTTTAAGCACTGTAGGCTATATCAACATTCATCATGTCAGGTTAGCCTATTGAAGATTTTAACCTGAAGGAAGGAGGGGAGGAGGAATGAGAGGAAAAAGAATGTGAGGCACCCATTTACAACACTCACATACAAATTTATTTATACACTGTTATAAGTTTGTTTGTGAAATAATAATATTGTATCACAAGGTCACATGTTTCCTGTGAAGGCACTGCACTATAAAAAAAATATCACAATTAGTTACTATTATTAGTAAGCATAAATTATGCAGGGGTGAAAACGAGGGGGACATATTTATATATTTTATTTAAATAACTTTAAACTGCTTCTTAAAACATCTTAATTGAGAATAAATCATGAAAAATATTTTTCATCAAAAATGTAATGCCCACATCTGCATTACAAACAATAGGCTACATTTCATTTTTTTTCAAGGCTCTATCGACTTCACAGTTTCACTAATTTTTAAACCTACTAAAACAAACAAACAAAAAAAATGTTTATAACTGTTGTGGCAAAGTTACAGCGTGATTTGTTATAACAAAGTGTAAATATTACTATAGTCAGTCACCTTTATTTATATAGCACATTATACAATAGAGATTGTTTCAAAGCAGCTATATCTACAAAATAGTTTATTAGTCAGTTTCTGTGTTTATTTACATGATTAATAAAGACTCAAAGACTGTACGCTACATGTAGACTATTTAATATATCTTTGCAGTATAACCTACATGTATAGGCTATATAGGCTTGTATAATAATGTACTAGTTATAACATACCGGTATATACTAAATATATATAGCCTATCTCTTTATTAATCATGTAAATAAACACAGAAACTGAAAAATTCGCCAATATGAATAAGGTTAAAATTTCTACAGCTTCCTTTAGATTGTTTTATCTAATATTCCCCACATGATGGCGCCATAAGCACACGGATTTAAAGGCTTTCTACTGGAATACAAGTTCACGACGTCTATCGATTTATAGCCTACACTTAGTACATCTTCACATCTTGTTTAAACAGTTCCTTTCTATTTTGCTAACAAATTCACAGTCTAATAAATTTGTTTCATTGGACAGTGTTAATTGTTTAAATGTCTTGTGTAGCGTGAGTGCGTGCTGAGAATGTTTGGGCTAAAGAGCTGAGCAAACAGTTACCTAATGACAAAGAATATGCATATAGGCCTACATAAAACACATGTGCTTTATTGAGGTACATGCAAAACTGTCACAAAAAAATTAGTAGCTTAATACTTGTTTTATCAGCATGAAAAATGTTCTATAGCCGAGCAGCTGTGCTGATAGGCCGCGATCCCATTATGCAGTTGCACATTTAAAGGGATAGTTCACCCAAAAATGAAAATGTTGTCACCTAATCACCCTCATGTTGTTCCAAACCTGTGAGTTTATTTCTTCTGTTGAACACAAAAGAAAATATTGTAAAGAATGTTGGTAACCAGACAGTTGACGGTAGCCATTGACTTCCTTTCAACATTCTTTATATAAATAAATATCTTCTTTTGTGTTCAAGAAAAAAAAAAAAAACTAAACTTGAGGGTGAGTAGGCTAGGCTATAACGTTAAGTAATGACAACATTTTTATTTTGGGGTGAACTATCCATTTAAGGTCAAACATCTTATTACAGGCCTTCGCCCTCATGTCAGTGGGTGAATTATAAAATGTGTTACTATGTTTTGTTTTTCATCCTTAATTAGTTGAGGTTCCTCAGTCAGACGCAAACATTATTCTGTTGTCGCCCCATGTTAGCCAACTCTCACCTAGGCTATATATGTTAAAGAGAATGTAGGCCCAAACAAACACTTCAGTTTGTGCTGTGGTAGGTCTATGTAAATCTATAATAAGTGATAATGACAAGGGCTACTTACATTTTGTATAGACTTACCTTCTGATAATGATCTAAACGGAAGTAGCTCGATCGGTGTAGCTAACTGTTGCTTAGTTGCTAGTTGCTTCCTCAGGCTAAAGCAACTTCTGTTGGCGAACTTGTGACTTGTGCTGAAAGGTTGTTTATAAACGCATAGACTATATTTACACAGATTAATTAGGCTACATGTCATCAAATTACCCTCAGTTGGTTGGTTGGTTCATTAATTGATTGATTTAACAGGCTATTAAATCTAATTAACATTTGAAACATTGTGAAGCAGATTTTGGCTACTCACTGTAAAAAAAATAAAAAAATAAAAATAAAAATATGATTTGCTCTCAACTTTTTTTCTTTCGTCAAATCAACGTAGATAATTAATGTGTTTCAGATAACAACTATGTTGAGTTCTGTTGATTAAACCAGTCTCCTTCATTGCGTTAACTCAAATTCTTACTTTTAATTAACTCTTTTAATGAAATTTTAAGGCAAGCCGATTTAGCCTAGGCTACTTTTTTTAAGTTAAACCAACAATTATTATTTTTTGCAGTGAGGTAACTGCTAGTAAAATAATAGTCTATTTTCACTACATTTATTTCACTATTAACATGTTAAGTTTATACTTAATAGACTAAGTGTAACCTTGAAATTGCACTTCTGGTGTGCTAAAGTGGTGCGTCGCGTTTATTTTATAGCGCAGCTCCGCAGCACAATGAATCCAGGTCAAGGGGAACTGCCGCGTGAATAAACACGAATAAAAAGTTGTGCTCAGTTAAGCGATCAAATCAAAGGGGAGAAGAGGGAACAGAAATCCTCTCGCAGTAAACGACACATTCTTTCTCTTATATGGAATGCTATTAGGAAACTACAAACAAACCATCCTCTTGTTATTTACCCTTATGGTCTAAGTAAGAGAGAAGACTGAAACTGAATGATGGCACTATTAGGCAGATAGGCTACATGACGTTTGAACATTGAGGTGCTTACAAGTTCCTTGGAATAATGTGCAAGTAATGGGGTTTTAGTCGACTTAAGATGGCCTGATGTATAGCTTAAGAATACATTTGTTTTGTTTTTATATTATTTATTTTAGATTTTTATTTTATTTAAAAAACAATGATACAAATATAATAAATAGCCTATATAAATATAATTAAACATTTTAATTTATTTAGGCTGTAGGCTGCACTAGGCTATATAAAACAACCTACATCACCAGTTAGAAGCGGGCGTAAATTAGCCAACAGAAATTTGTTATGATATGCTTACTATTAGGCTATATAACTTTTATTGCTCTCTACCTAAACAATTATCAATTATCCAAAAACGCACAATCACTGGCAACACGAAAGCTGTAAGCTACTCTCCCATTCGATTTACCACTGGAAATAAAATTCATGTTATTTCAAAACCGTTTGCGCCCAATTCTACAATATTAATAATAACGTAATAAGAGTAATAATACTAATACTAATAATACTAATAAATAGACTAATAGTAAGAAAAATGCGTAAATGTTTTTAAAATTAAACAAATAAAAAAACAAACCCTTATTCTTCACCTCTTCCTTTTTTGAGTGCGATTTGCATGGAATTATGTTCTCGCTCATGCTACGTAGACATACGATTCACACTCCTGAAATAATTTTTTTAAAAACGAACAAGACACTAATGTACAGAATATAATTTTTCTGTATTTTCTGACATAATACTACAATGTCAACTCGTTAAATAAACAAATAATATTCTGATAGTCATTATATTAAATTATATTTATTTGCATAAAAGTGACCCATAACACTGTGTTTTCAGCGCCATTAACCAATTTACAGTATAAAAACGAGCAGAATGAATAGACACTTAAAATCTCCAAGCACTTAACAGACAGTTACTCACGCTTTATGGACACAACATAAAGAAATTTGCAGGAAAGAGAGTGGCGTAATTGCGATATCATACAAGCATACCTATCTAGACAAGCCTAGACCTAAGGAAAACTTTGAATCAGACATGGACAATTCAATATAAATCTCGAGATAAAATTAGTATGAACATCTGCTGCCGAGTAAAAGACGATGGGGAATAAAGGTGCTTTTGACTTGAACGATTGTCTGATAAACACAAAATAACAAAATTGCCTCTCCGGTTCACTCATTTCTTTGAGCATCGAGTTCTACTTTTTCCGACTCCACTTCATAAATGCCTTTTAAAAATGCAAAATATTCACAAATGAACATGCAAAATGGTCGCGTAGGCCTTGGAAATGAAAGGAAAGGGCGTCAGTCCGTTGAAGCGCTGGAAAAACAGCATGCTTTTGTCAAACACAAGGTGGCAAAATGGCCGGTCCTCATGTTGCCCACATTTTCTCACTAGTTCATTTTTCTCTGGGCAAAAATGTTCCATATTTGTCTGACGGTGCATCATACATCGAAATCAGAGTCACTGTCTGTAACTGAGAGGATGGTCCCGCCGTCGCCTCGTTCATTCATACTGGAGACGCTGGTGGTGGGACTGGCGGCCGCGCACGGGGACTCGGCCGAGCTGTGAGGTGTGCACCCGGACTCCGACATGGAGCGCAGGCCGCTTTGACCCAGTCCGTGATGCTGAAGCCTAAAAAACACAAGCATTTAGAAACTAAGATTATTTATGCAAAATCATTTTCAGTACATACATCACAGACTGAAGTAGCCTATTCGACGTGTTACACTCTCTAATAATAACAAACCCTAATTTTGATCAATGAAATGTGAGAGGATCACACCAATAAGAGTAAAAATAGATTTTATTACACAAGTCACTGCTTGTATAAGGTGGTTAATATTCGTATACAAGCGTGTTCATGAAGTGGTCATTTATATTCATTAAAATATATATTTTTGAATGTTGTGAGCTCTAGACATCCTTACTTATATTTTATACATTAAGTTGATATCTATATGAAGCCTGTTTGATTATATCAGTTTACACAACATAAAAATGTCTGTTTGTATTTGTTCAATTTGTTTCACAATTAAATAAAACTATATAGCAATGCGCTGCCAAATACAGCCTACATGTTTCAAAAACTGTATGGCATATATTTATAGGCATATATTAACGATTTTTATATTATATTTGTATTAGCTTGTATTTTAATATTTCTATGAAATGTGTTTATTCAAAGGTGAAGAAATTAAATGTGTCTGGGGAAAAATAAAAATAAAATAATCATAACGAAAAGTCAAATATTTTTGTTGCTTTATATAGACTATCACTGATTATTTACTTTTTCTTAATTAGCAAAGAGCTACACATTTACTTTTCTTCGTTTATTTTCAAAAACGCCAAAATAATAGCCTACGTTTTCTAAAGATTTAACAATTCAGTCTTAGGGATTGGCTGAACTTCTTATATGCTAAAAAAAAAAGAAGAAGAAGAGCAAACTGCTGCTTTTGTTTATTTATGTCGCCTAAATGGAAAAAAAAATGTCTTTCAACCAAGATCGAGCACATCTTTCAGATTTGGTGACAGCTTATGCCGTCTGTTTCTTTATATCAACACAAGTATTCGTTTTATTTCCTCGACATTCCCCGATTTCAGTCGAAACCATTAAACTGACCTGTTTTTGGCAGCTGCCGCCCTGTCTCTTTGCCTCCGATTTTTAAACCAATTGCCCACTTGAGTGGGAGTCAGTCCAGTGGCTTGTGCCAGTTCCCTTTTCTTGCTCGGATTGGGGTAAGGATCCTGTAGGTACCACTCCCTCAACAAGCCGCGAGTTCGTTCCTTGAAACAGTGCGTCTTCTGTTCGCCATCCCAGATGGTCCGTGGCAAGGGAAACTTCTTGCGGACCCGGTATTTATCAACGGGTCCGAGGGGACGACCACGTAGCTTCTCTGCCTCTTGGTAGTGCGCCTCGAGCCACATCGCTTGCAGCTTTCCATGAGAGTCTTTAGTGAACTTGTGGGTTTCCAGAATGTGATACAATTCACGGAAGCTTCCAGTGTGATATGCGACCACCGCTCGGGCTCGCTGGATGGACTCGTGCTTGTTGATGGCATCGCAGGCTCCGGGTGCCACGGGCAAGGACCAAAGGAAACGTCCGAGTCTCTCGATGTCCCCTGTTTCCTCCAGCGTCTCGCACACGCTGGCCACCTGTTCCGCCGAGAAGTTTAGGGTGGGCAGTTGAAACATCGGTAAGTCCTCCGGGGACCTCGCTCTGGGAATGCTGCCCGCTAGAAGCAGAGGGCGATCCGCGAAATTGGGCAGGAAAATATGTGAGGGATAAAGCTCTAAAGGAGACCTGAACACCATGGAGTCGCTTGACAGACACAAACAGACGGGGGAAAGACGGCAAACTGACGTGGTGTTTGCGCTGCTATAGCTGCTGTGCCACCGGACGCGTAATATCTACCCTTAATCAACTTCGAGTGCAACGGTGAAACATTTTGTTTCGCTTTTCTATTGGTCTTCCCTGAGTCGTGCTGTGGTTGTCATGGCATCCCTGCCAATCACTGTCAAGCTTGCCCGTCATTAGCCAGTGCGCGCTGCCCTTCTGCACATTCGCTTCGCGCGCAGGGTTTTATCGTCGCTCCAATCAGAACTGGCCACTCACTGCTGGATGTTTTCAAGCAGGCGAATGGCGCGCCAGTTTCACTCGACGGTAGGAGGATTAATAGGTAGAATATTGCTATATTAGTGGGAGTATGCTTCCGCGAATGGTGTGAAAGTTGGCGAGCTAGTCAACAAATAAATAGGCTAACACATCGTTTGATTACTTACTAAATATTTGTATAACGTTGAAGGAGTGATGTAATTATTTAATTAAATTTGTGAAAAAATAAATTAGTTTACAGTTGTTAGTGCACGTGCAAAATGTTTTCTTTTTCTAGACAATAGGCTACTAAGATTTAAAAGGCGTTTATAAACAGCCTAGGCTAGAATTTATCCATAATGAAGACAAAAAAAGAAAGAAAAAATGAACAATTTTGCGATCCTCTAGAAACTTTGCACTTATTTGTATACGATGTTTAAAATATTTAGCCTTTTACAGAAGCATCTTTGTAACTGTTATATGTAACTGTTAACTTTTTTCTTAAAAAAACATTAAAAAACATTTTAACGCGTTAATATATCATTAGCCTGACATAATGCGTATTCTGTGTAATTATTGGGCTATTAGTAATGTTGTCTCCTTATCAATTTAAACGGCAAGATAAAATATCAGTAGGAAACAAGATCGGCTTGTTAGGCCTGAGTCAAATAACATTCTTTCACAAGGCTTTTTGTTTGCACAAAGCGTGTAATTAATGCCAAAAAAAAGTTAATTCATTTGGCCTAATTGTCTGTTTATCCTGGGGTTTAGCGCTTAATGGCCTTCTCTCCAGTGGGCACACCACAGTCTACATTAAAGATTAATGTGTACAGTTAAAAGGGGGTGATGTTTGCAAAGTTACAATTTGTGATTAATTGGCTATTAGTAAAAAAAAAAAAAAAAAAAAAACTGGCGCCATAATGATAGGCAAATATCCGTTTTGAACTATTTTAAAAACGGCATTGCTCCAAGGCAAGATTTGAACATTATCTTCTAGGCTATAGGTGTTGGCATAATAATAACTGCAAACAAAAGCACTAATCTCGCGCCCCGTAGACAAGTAACGAGACGTCTTTGTTCATCAGGATTAGTTAATTGGTTGAATATCGTGTTCACTGCAAATATGAACCTCTATTTACACACGAGCTGAGCACAAAATTGACCAAAGCGCTTTAAGGAGCACGTTTTGTAAAGTCGCAAGACACCGAAATATGTACATTTAGGATTAGTATATTATGGTCAATGCAGTCCTGGAGTCAGCTCACAACTCAAAACACAACAGGCTACCAACCTTTTAATGTAGAAATAATTGTAATTATTTGATGTTTCAACATTTTCTTTAGTTGATTTTTAAAAAAAATCTGAATAGTAAATATTGAAAGTTTTATTTGATTGGTTGTTATCCAATTGAGCTAACAAATACACACTCACAGTCTCACACAACAAAATAAACTAGAAAAATATTAAGGTAGGCTAGGCTATAGCCATATTTTGAAATTACATTGAACTACGGTAAGTGAAAGGTCACATCCAAAAACAAACACTTGCAAACACTCATTAGGTCGACAGTCAAAGCCATTTATTAAAGTTACAGATAACAGGATACAAAATTAATCTGCGATTACTTTTGGATTTTCGTCGGTGGAGAAGTCTTAATAATCCACGATAAAGACGAAGGCAGCTTATCAGTGTGGGTTGGCTTAACATCGTTTACAAATATGTGGCAGAATTAAAAAATAAACACGAAACCTAAATTTGCCTGGTGAACTTGTTCTTCGTGAAATTAGTTCCGTTGTAGCGTAATTATTCCCTGCTGTGCATCAATACGGCAAGGTATCAACATATGCAACAAGTCGCCCTTCACCTTCACAGAGTGCTGAGCTTCTCTGACGCCGGGAGGAGTCATTCTAACATAATCTGCAGTTAAACAAACACACATCCACGTTAAACTAGGAACAGATAGCTGGCCTTCAAACATTTAATAGGCTCTTAATTTAATTGATTTTAAACGCATCTCTTTTTTTTCCTTCTGGTTTTGTCTGAATAAATTATAATCGAATCACCTGTTTTTTTTTTTTTTTTGAAGTTCAGCCAAAGCTTGTTTTTAATTTCTTAAATTTTCACTTCAATAGAGCTTTGTGTGCCAAAGATCAAGAATCAAATGAGCTGAATATTCTTTATACCTTAGTCTGACAACTAATGGCCCTTGAAAACATCAGAAATTTGACATGAACATAATGCTGTGAATAAAAAAAAATGAGAAAAACTGTGAATGCAGATGCAAGAGCGTGCATTGAAAACCTGAAGAGAATGAGAAGTGAGTTATAGATTGGATATCAAAATTGACAGGTTATTTGCAAGGCATATTTTAGATAGGCTACCCCATACATATTTAATTAAAGACTGCCTTTTGTTAATACTCTCCCACAGAGCAGATGTTGAGCCATCTGAATGTTTGAATGTGACTTGCTTTGCTGGATGAGACGACATTACCTGGGCACTAAATTAATCATTCATATTGGACAGCTGTCTACAGCCACCAACCATATTCATCAGTTCATATTTAAAATATTTATTGCATATAATTATATCTGCCCTGCTTGTTTCAGCCAATCCTCTAGTCTGAAGCACATGCACACAGTAAACCATGATCAAAAAGCAAACATTTACTATATAAAGTCAACAGAGTAAGACAATGCTTTTACTTTCTCAGAAACTTTAAGTTAGACTGGAACTGAGCGGCGATAAAATACCAGTTTACAGTAATTCTGAGATTAATCTGCCATTGTCATTTCACACTGATCCATGTAGCATATGGCTCACACGAATGTAGTGTAGTGAGAATGAGGTAAAATGATATTGAATAAATCCTCCTTTGTCAAAGCTATTCTATTAATCAAAGCTATTAATCCAAACCTCTCATCAGAAGTGACTATGATAATCTTATTTTGTTTAAAAATGCTGTTCTGGCCTGCATGGCTGGCCGGGCCATTGCAAATGTAAATTGTGGCTGCCTACTTAGAGAAACATAAGCTCATCCTGTCTGAAGTGAGATTTTCTGCAACAGTGGCCCATAAACCAGTGTTTAACAGTATTGTCATTGGGACAAGCTGCTTAATGGTACTGTGCAGTTTACCTTGATCCATGTGGCCAAGGTTCAGAGCATAATTTGTTTAATAGCGGTAATGGCCATATGACAATGGATTTCACCAACGAGATGCATTCTGTGTGCGTCAAGAGGTTTTTCCATGCTTATAGAAATGAGTAAAGCCAATGCCATGCAATGAGTTCTTTTTTTTTTTCTTATCTGCACCTGAAACTGAAGCTTCAGGCATGTTTATTGCTCAGTCATGAGTAAGAGCCAAAGGCCTGCCTGTCCTTGCACTGTAGTACAGCCTCTCTCTCTCTCTCTCTCTCTCTCTCTCTCTCTCTCATTCATTTTCTCATTTCCTTAATTTCCTTTAAAGTTCATCCTAAGAGCAATCATTTTCACACACTGAAGAATGTAAATTCACATGCACTTTGAGGTGATATACAAGGGTTTATCAGCTTTCTCTTTTAACAAATAAAGACATGAAAGTATTTTGATTATTGTTAAATGAATGCAAAACAAATTATACCCAAGAACAAAAAAAAAATTGTTAAAATCATTATTGATAAACATTCTGCATCACTCTTCCACCTCATCCTCTTCTGTCTCCAATAGCAGGTTCAAATTTGCTCTTGGTACACTGTTAAAAAAACAAAACAAAAAAACAACAAAAAAACCTTTTAACTAGCTAAAAAAGTAACTGCCTTAAAATGTTAAGTTTAGTCACCTCAAATATCCAATTTTAAGGAAGCCAGAATATTTTTTTAAGTTGAAACAACAAAGTTTTTTTTACTGTGTACAGCAGTATGAGAATTTTTAATATATATATATAAAGCATAATTTACCTATTCTCATGTTTTTTCAAACCTGTATGACTTTCTTCTTAAGTGTAACAAAAGGAGCAGGTTTAAAAAAAAAAAAAAACTGAAGCAAATCACCATAAAATCATCATAAAGGGAATTCAAATGACTACACTAGCATATGAGGAGCAGATTTCAGTACATTTTAAACACAAATTTAAAGGTTCAAATTCAAATTTTTTTAAAAAAAAAAATTTAAAGGTTTAAATTTGTGAATGAAACATTCAGTCCATTTTGTGAACCGAATCAACTGATTCCTTGAACAGATGTGACGCAAAAGAAAGATTTGTTCATAAATTGACATTGCTACTATATGAACTCTCAAGATTACCACTGAGTAATGAATAATGTGCGTCTCTCACACAAAGCTATTGTGTTGCTTCAGAAGGAGCAGGATTGACCACTTTCATTATACTTTTACAACGGTGTTTTTCTCTGTCATTTTGGAGCCCAAGTGGTCATTTGCTTTCATAATATTATGAAATGAATGGCCAGAATATTGTTCAAAATTTGTTACACGGTATAAAGTCACAAGGACCAATTTGATAATAAGTAGTAAAAAAACACAACACTTTCATTTTGAAATATGAAATATTTATACGATTACAGTGATATAGCCCTATATTTACCAATCTGCTCTAAAATAGTTCATTCTTTTTTCTGAGAGAATAATGAACTCTTGATGAGTAATTGCATTTTTATAATGGAGATGAAACCAAGCATTTTTCAAAATGAAAAGAATGGAGAAGAGAGAGAGAGACAAAAGCTTCAGAGAGGAATAAGAACTGAATTTGTCAAGGCATTCAACACAAAACTAGTGGATAATTGATGTACACAGGGGGATGCCAACATGGAGGCTAACTGAGTGTGAAGAATGACCTCAGAGCTCAAGACTGATGTAACAAAAAAATAACAGAAATGAACAAAAAACACTGCCACTAACCAGGAAACACATCAAACAGAGGTGGTACAACAGCTGGGCGAGATTTCAGGGGTGTTAATGCCAATTAATGCTGGTAGCAGATGTCGTATTGCGCAAAGCACTAAATCCATTCACATCATAATTAAAGATGAGATGTTTACATGATGACTTTAATAATGACGATGTTTCAAAGAGCCTCCAGCTGTTTCACAAAGCAAAGCCAATGGCATTCATTGCATTCACTGTCTCTCTTAATATACAGTAAAGTGAATATGTCCAAGCTTCATTATGGTTGCTTTAAGTCAATAATGTGCCTGATGGGTCCATATATGGAGGTGAACTCATAAACCACTCCCCAGGTGGAAAAAACGGACGTATGCTAATACACAGAGCTCAGGATTGACAGAACGCACCAATCCCTGCTTTCACGACAAGCGCCACTCCACAAGAGGTCAGCGTGTAGGCTTAAACAAGAAAGAAGAAAAGGAGACTAAAAACGGAGTCATGAGCAGAGAGTACGGAGGAGAGAGAGGATGAACGCAATTAATTCTCAATTCAGCGAACACCGAGAGATCAGAGCAAGGGCTGGACTCATTAAGTGTCACATGCGAAATTAAATGCTAAACAGTCGCTAAACGGCAAAAACATTAAATTCCACCTCGACAGGCAGTCCCCCTGCATGATTTCTTTGAAAGCTCAGCCCCCTCTTCCTTCCACTAACCGATTCCTCCCCCCTTCAATTCGTGCGTCTGCTTCTCGTAATCAAATGACACAGGCATGTTCTTTAAAGTATTTAACACAAGTGGTGCTTTACCACATAATCTTATGCAAGTTGATTAATGTCCCTCTTTAGTCTCATAAATCACAAAAGCTCAGAATTCAGATGCAAAAGAGATACAGTGTATCGGTGGCTCTTTGATTCAGACTCCCCCATTAGGACTCTGTTAAAATATGTATTTAAAGACCTGACAGACTGCTCACCGTTCAGTCTGTGTGTATTCCTGAAGATGCCTTGAGACGACGAGAGGACGGCTGGCTCAGGTCAGGCAGGCCGGTGGAGTGCTGAGGGAAACCACAGCCTGGATCTACATGGAAATGCACTCTTCAGACAAGCTGATTTTGGAGAGCTAAGGACAAATGCACCCCAATACCACAAACCCTGTCCCGGGCCTTATAAAATAATGATAGGTCAAGGTCTGTCCCCATTCTAACTCAGGAGCTGACGTTAAAATGATCATGTCTTTAGTGAACATGATGCACTTACACACTACTGCTTATAGTCTGTTTGAGGACCTCCTCATGGAGTCTCGTCCGATTAACAGCGTATACGGTAATCCTTCTGATTCCTCCTTGTGGGGTCTCTGAGGACAAGCAGAAGCGAGACTAAAGCCTGCCGAGTCAGGACAAAAGGGGACTGCGATATACACAGCCTGGGGTGGAGATTGTAGGTTTTAGCCCCTCATCTTCAGATCCAGGCATGCTGTGTAGATCAATATGGAATATGGAATGCTAACATAATCATTATGGCTTTTAACATATGCATGTCTGTGAAATTTTTCTCTGATCTTCCTCGTTTAACATGCCTGGCAGGCTTCCACACTCAGTCCTTTGTTGAAATGCAGTGCTGAAGCCACCAAAGGTCACGCTGTAATGAGACAAGAGCTGACTTATTGTCTTGAAAAAATAAATCCTTTATTATATCAATGCTGAGATAGTATTGGCCAAGTATTAAAATGGGATCCCAATGGGTCTTTCAGAGTTTAAATCAGCGGTCTTCAAAATGTTTGTTTTCAAACTGGCTTTTATGTATTTTGCAATAAAGCCAAAATACTAAATTGTACAATTATATTATTTACTTTGTATTATGTTGACAGTTATGTTATAACTGTCTTTCCATTATATATTTGAGTCTGATACTGCTCTGCTACTCCTGTTTAATTACTTTATATTTGAATCTGATACTGTTTTGCCACATTCTATATTTGAGTCTGACACTGCTTTGCTACTCCAGTTTTTTTTCCATTTTATATTTGAGTCTGACTGTTTTGTCACTCTGGGTTTAAGGTTTTGCTTCGCTTTGTGGCTCTTATGTGTGTTTTATGTGTTGTTATGCTGTCAATCTTTTGTCCATACTATCTTTTAATCTGGTCTTTTTTGTAAGGCACTTTGGTCAGCATAGTGGTTGTAAAAGTGCTATACAAATAAAGTGAACTTGAACTTGTTACCATTTAAAAGGTTTCAGGAGTTTAAAAGGAGTCAGAAAGATTTTTTTTTTAATAAAGTTAACACTTCTACTCAGCAAGGATGCATGCAATTGCTGAAAAATCACAGTAAAAACATTTATAATGTTACAAAAGTTTTCTATTGAAATAAATGTGGTTCTTTTGAACTTTCTATCCGTCAAAGAACACTGCTAAAAATGTATCATATAGTTTCCACAAAAAATATTAAACAGCACAACGGTTTTCAATATTCACAACAGAAATGTTTCTTGAGCACAAATTATGCATATTAGAAGGATTTCTGAAGGATCATGTGACACTGAAGACTGGAATTATGGCTGTTGGATATTCAGTTATTTTAAATTGTAATAACATTTCACAATATTATATATATATCAAGACTGGAATTATGGCTGCTGAAAATTCAGCTTAAAATATTACATTTTAAAATATATAAAAATAGAAAATGTACAAAAATATATAAAATCTTAAATTGCAATAATATTTCACAATAATACTGTCTTTACTATACTGTATTATTATTATTATAAATTTTTTTCGATCAAATAAATCAAGCCTCAGATAAGAGAGTTCTTTCAAAAACTTTTATTTTTTCAAAGACCCAAACTCATGAACAGTAGTGTCTCCTTTTCTACAATATTAAAGTAATAGCTAACCATGTTTCTATGGCTGTAAATAGGTTAAAATAATCATGATTAATCTCATGACTTCCAATCAGTCTTCAGAAAGCACAATAAAACAGAACTGGGCCTACTATGCACTTTAAATACTAATTTTTAACAGCACATGCTTTTACATTGCTCTTATATTTAGAAAATATATGCATGTAATTACAGCTGTAATTATTTTCTGCAATTACGTCTATAATTACATGGTTAACCCACCCTTAAACCTAACTATACTACCACACCTGTCCCTAACCTTACCCGTATCCCACCTCAATAGCAGCACAATTCTTTTGCAATACAACATAAACACAATAAGTAAATTGTTTACCTAACAATTATTATTATTATTTTACTTAAGTACAGTAGTTAAAGACACCTAATATAAACTGAGACCACAGAAACGGCATAAAACTCCTATTTTTTTGCAGACACCTTAGTGGCCCCCAGTTTGAAAACACCTGGTAGCCTACTTGTCCTAAATTTGGTTGTCACACCTTGACATGGGGATGTGACACGATACACAGCCGAACACCGTTGATCACAGGAGAAGATCGACTCCTGAAAAGTCAAATCAAAGTCAAATCAAAAGAACACAACATCACTTTTTATAATGAATAATCTATGAGCAACAGGTCTGTGAGAAAAGGTTAAAAAGAAACATTGCAAGTCAAAAACAATATGCATCGTGCCAAGACCTGCAAGATGCTTGTACAGACATTGTTAACAAACATAAGTGCTTGTCTAGTCGCAGAGAACAGGGCTGCAATCTAAATGTACCATTTTCTTAATCACACAGGAGGAATTTGAATAAAAATGGATGATTATTAGTATATTTCTGAAGTGTTTTGGACTATTTCAATATGTGAGATTGCCTCTTCCTCTCTTCGAGGCTGATTTGTGATGGTCAGGGCATTTAAAATTAATACTTTGGGTACTCTGTTGTGTCTGTTTCTTCTGCTTTATCTGTGACAACTCTTTCCTTGCCACTCAGGGAGGTCACAGGAAGCTGCACCGGGAGTGCTGCCGGCAGCCATAGTGATAGGCCGGGAGAAAGAAGCAGAGTCATGAAACATTCATAAGGCCTCTGTGTGGTGGGGGGAGGGCAGAGCCAAGACTGGTGAGGGGGTTTAATTTGCCCAGGGAAGACTGCTGCCATGTCCTGCGCTCCAGCACTGCTGTAATTAAAGGGACGAGGCCTGCGGAAATTGGCTCGGACCCCGCTGTAGAGCAGCGTCAACCCCGCCTGCCCGCGCTCTTGTCGGCCTATTCCAAAATCAATTATCTCCACGAAACAGCTGTAAGGCCCTCACCGCAGCCTCTTGCTCCTGAAGTGAGGGGAGACATTTGAAATTCATTACCATATAAAGCAAAAGGTCCTTTACGTATTAAACAGCACTCGCCTTTTTATAAATTGTTTTCCCCCCTCGAACCTGATGACAATTTGACCACTTTCAGTCTCCTGGTGTGAAAGCCAAGCAGCGAGGGTTGATTGCATCATTTATAAGAAAACAAAGAGAGGGAGGGGTGCATGTCAAGTTTAGACTGAAGGCTGTCATCCGGTTTATCAATTTCATACCACTTTCATGCTTTACAGTATTGTAAAAGTTTACTGACCTTGCCGTGCCGGAGAGCTCAACCTTCACACTGCGTTCCTCTGACAGATCCTCGGATAGCAGGAGGCAGATTGGACATTCATAGCGAGGAACCTGAATCCACCACTACTATCCTGCCACATCTGAGTGTGAGCTTACAACGTAGAAAAACAAGTTCGAGAAATGACACAGAAGAGGCTACAGTAGGGGGAAAAAAAGATGATGAAATATTAAACTGCGTGGTGAGGTTCTGTCCGAAGCTAAAATAAAATAGGAAAACATCAGATTGGTGTTCATCTCTCACACTTTTATCCTCCAACCTCCAACCCCCTTGCAAGACACTTCTAACAAGTGTTTTAATTACCGCCTCTTACACCAGCTTCTAGGTCACCATGTTCTGCTTGGCTAATGTAAATAATTCACCAGCAACCAACTGGGTACATTTCTGGACTGAAAAGAGCTGCCTGCCACACGTGTCTATTCTCCTAGATCATACTGGCGTCGGCTCACCGGGCCAAACACCGAGGGATGAACAGCCAGCAGTTTCAGTGAGAACATTGGCCATGGAGCGCAGTGTGAGGGAATTCATTGAGGGGTGTGCAATGTCAGGGAGTGACTCATCTTGTCTGACTATTCCAGGACAAAGAGACGATAACAGACGACTCACCGGGAGCTGTCTTCTCCCACTATTCACAGTCCACCGCACTCTCTGTACTCTAAAGTTGGTCAGAGGGGGTAGAGAATTCGAGTCAGTGAATCACAATACTGATGTAAACCTCTCGAAAGTGTCACGGGGAAGGGGGGAATGGACACGGATGGGTGTTGAGTAGGTTTGTTGACGCCAAAAGGAGCCGAGTCAAGCTTGTTGGCGGTAAGCGACGTAAATATGAGGTGAGAATTCCACCATACTCCGATGGGATACGGATAACGCTACAACAGATCACTGGTACTGGGGCTCATGCACTTGTTCATGTGGAAGGCAGGAGCGAGGTGTACATGTGGTGCCCTTGAGACCAGGGTGAATGTGCCGTCAAGTATATGATGTCATGAGTGTCACTGTGTCAACGATCACACACAACCTGCCTGAATTATTCAACTGCACTGAATGACATTAAATATAAAGGCAAAAATCGAATTTGCTCCAGAAACTCATGCAGAAACACAAGACACAAAGACAATACGAGGGATAGGAATCATAAAGAATTGAATGATTCCAGTTCAAAACTGTTAGTACTTTCAAGGCAAAAAATAAATAAATTGAAATTCCATTGATAAATTTTGATATATGTCTTAAATTATTTTTAGAAATTATAATCAATTTTAAACAATTTTCAGAAAAGGTGTTGACACATACTGTAAAAAGTTGCTGCCTTAAATTAGTACAATCAACTTAGATGTTTAAATAGTTTCAACTTAAATTACATTAAACTGACTTAGTTGAATCTTTTATAACTTGTGAAAAAAAGTTGACAAAATTATTTTACCAACTTATTTTGATGTAAAAACATGTTGTCATAACTTATTGATCATATCCTATGATCATAACCTATAAAATGTGAGAACACTAGTTTTGTTAATATATAATAAATGATTATTATCTTTTCACTCGATGATTACTATCTATTATCTATTATCTATCTAATGTTACCGACTAAATACATAGTGTGTTTATAAACGTTTTCACATACTACCAGTCAGTGACCTATGTCTCACAGTAGTTAGCTGTATGTGTTTGATTTACTGAAAAAAAAACCTGATTAATTAGAATCATTCAAACCACACTGGTTTTGCTGTATGTTTTTGATTCACTAAAAAGAACCTGTTCACAAGAGTCAATAGGGAGAATCGTGAATCAGACAAAACAAATCCTGGTTTAGTACAGTATTTGCGCTGTAATTTCAGTACCAAAGTTGTATCACTGTTGAGTATTTCAACTAGTTTAGCATGGTCCACTTTGGCGGAAGAAAGAACGCACGAGAACTGTTAATGGAAATGAACAATCTTTCTTTTTTTCCCTTCTTTCCTGAAATTCTAGTATTCCAGCTACACAATACACGCTGTTACTATTTGAGTTTAGTCTCTTTCAGCATGAGACCTGTTCTTAGCCAGCTAGCGTAAACATATCAGCAGTCAACGCCCTACAGCTGAGGCAAATAAGCCCCTGAATCAATTAGTCCTGAATGAGGCTCCTTTAGTAATGTTAATGAAGCACTGATTGACCACAGTGTTATCTGTCCTGTTAGAGGGCTGGCCTGAAGCTCTTGCCTGCAGGTGCCCTCTTGCTGAAGGAGATAGAAGGGCACAGATTCAAGTAAAACACGGTAAGTGTATTATTGGCTACCGCAGTGTGACAAACTTTTCTTTTAGTTATATCATTTCCTCATGCGTTCATCCTCTGAGCATGGGAGGAAGGTTAATGAGTCAATTCATTGCCATTGTTTTGTGAGTCTGCGCATATGTTTGTTGGACTCTTTTTTTTCCCCAGAGAATCTTGAGAGCTCTTGAGGAAAATCCTCCACAGATGGAGCAAGAACAACTTCCCAGACAGACAAAATACGTTTGTCACAGTCACAGATACTTGAGACACATCTTGTCAGCACACAAGGACCATACAAGAACACCGGAGTCAGCAAGTCCTTTAGCTAACCACCATTCATTTACCCGAGAATCTTTTATGCAGTATGCATGTTTGCCTTTGAACCCCATCACAGCACGGAAATGTGTGCTTGTATATACAGAATAAAATAAATCCACATCAATACTCTTATATAGGTTGGACTAGTGTTACTAAGGGTGAGTGATACCACAAAGCTACAAAGGGAGACAAATGCAAAGTGGATCTTTCACATTGATGTACATCCATTTTCATTAAGCTTCAGCCATACAGACATGCAAATAATGAGCATAAAAGTACAGTAAGAGTATGTCTATCTTCATGCTAGAAAGACATGTCTTGTTGGTGACATACTTTTCATGCTCCTGTACTGCAGGAAGAATGCAGAAAAATCTCTCCCTCAGTATCATGATGAAGCAGCTGATAACGTTGAATTACAGCAGACAGCAGTCCTTAAAAACACATAGATGATGTGCAATATTAATCAGATTGCATTAGCAAGTGATCTTTTGAGCTCATGTAGTATCTAATGGAGTTTTTATGTTCTTCAATGACATTGATCAGGGCAAGTAGGCTGAATGGGGGAGGGAAAGGTGATGAACATGCATCAGAAAGATGCCGTTTTGAAAATCTGGTTGAAACTGTTACTATAAGCAATTTCATTGTTTGTCCTCTCATCAATGGTGTATTTTTCTAGCAACATCTCTTATTTGGACATCAACAAAAGATTTCTCCAGCAGTGAACTCCCTCAGGGCTGCAGGTCTCACCTGGGTCTGCAGTGCAAGCAGAGCTGTATATAAATAGGCAGGTATCCTGAGAGCTTTGACACATTCACATGAAAGTTTCATTCGCACAGAGGAGCTGAGGTGAAGGATGTTGTGGAAAGGAGAATTTTCTAGGGAGCCAAGATCAAGTTCCATGCAAAAAAAATTGTTTTTAATGCTTTTTAAAGAATAAAATGATAGTTTATTCAAAACAGACTGACTTTAGTTTCTTCTGTGTTTTTTGTCCAAACAGTGAAAATCACTGCTGTCCAAAACAACACCGGACAGCAGTGACTTAGATTGAATGCAATCTAAAAAATAAACTTAAATAAATGCGTGGTTGCAAGTTAAACAATCTAATTTATTGATTGTGATTTATGATTTGTTCAAAATGTTAATCATTACATAAACGTAAGATTGATGGTGGCTACATGATGGTCTTGGATTGAAAATAAGAGCAATGACCAATAATATCATGCTTGTTAGAGATGTGGAAAGGTGTTAATTTGAACTGAAATAGCTAAAATCAATTGGGTTCAGGACCACCACTTAATTATGTTAAAATTAGTTGGAACAACTTAATTTTTTTTTGTAATTAAGTTTGTTTATGCTAGTTTCTCTAACTCAATGTAGTTTGTTGGTTAAACATATTGTAATTTCAGTAGAAGATGTCATAACTCAAAAATGAAGTTATTTATTTATTTTTGGTAACACTTCATTATACATTGTCCATGTTACATACATAATGTGTTACTGTATAACAATAAACATGCTTTACTTGAAACTACCCCAAATGAAACCCTAATCCTAAGGTGCATGTACAGTAATACTTAAATGTATAATTGCACTGTAACATCCATGGGTTTTTAGAGTGAGGACAAAAACAGCTGAAACATTCTTCAACATTTCAAATATCAAGAAGAGACATTCATCCATGTCTTTTCTACTCTCGATAGGATGCTGAACGCCCTTGTGCACGCAGTTATGCAGAAGCATATCTATCAAGAATAGTGAAGTGAGATGTCACTTCCAGCTACACAAAGGTAATTCCTGTACCTCCCAATGAGAGCTGAAGAACAAGACAATAATGATATTACCAATTAGCTGCACACGTCAAATGTCACCGTCATGTTTCGTTGCTTTGTTTATATGCTGTTAATAATGGGAGCATCTGCTCATGGTACATATCAACCTGGGTCTTTATCTCCTGCCAACAGCAGACTGAGAGAACCCACTCTGTCTACTCACTGCCTACATTCTATTGATTCTCCTAAAACCCCCAACAATGGTATTTGTATGCCGGTTTATTCTGTAGTAACGTAGATATGCCAGGCAGAATTAAAGTGGGCCAAACAAACGCGGCGGGCACTGGCTAATTATGCTCTGAGATTGTGTGTGCGCGTGAGAGAAACAAATGAGAGGTTCAATTTGATATAACCCGCAGCTTTTCCGTCAGGCATCTTGCTAAGTACTTTCAAGTCTTTGTGAGGAAATAATTGATTTGTGGATGTGCCTCGGGGTGTGTGTGAAAAACGTATTATGATATTTGTTGAATAATAGCAAATAATCACTTGCAGGGAGGGAGGGCTGGTTAATGGATTACTGACTAATGGAGAAAAAGTGATTGACAGTTGGGTCACATTGACAAATCGTGCCTGTCTGATTACTTATTCAGCGGAGGTGAAATAAAGATGCTATGCGCTCAGTGATGCTGAATATTTATAGTCTCAGCTGGATTGAAAACTGTGTGTGTTTACTTGAGCAAAGTGCCTTTGAGAAATAAATGTTTGGTCAGATTTCCTACAAGACTTGCACCCCCTCCCCCCCTCTCAAAACTAGCAGCAGCTCATTTCTGGAGTCATACCTACAGTAATGATGTCAGGTCTAATCTGAACAGGGAGACAGCAGAGAGGATATTGAACAGTGGAAAGGTTAATCACCACTGCCTGGTTAGCCAGGGAAGACAAGCTAATTCCTCCAAAAGGCAAATGGCACACAGCCCTATCGGAGAGCAGATAAGCAGTGTTAATACACAGGCAGAATGGGGACTCAAGGGCTAAGGCTCTGTTATCGGCCAGCCCTGAGACGGGGCGACCTGGATACAGCCCAGCCCCTGCCCTGAGCAAAAAAAAAAAAACACACACACACACACACACACAAAAAAAAAAACTTAGACAGCCTCTCAAGCAGAACTATCACAAAACCCTGACCCCCAAAAACCATCCCCCGGATCAGTCCAGACTCATTCACAGACCACCGCAGAATCCAACCCCCAATTTTTCCCACCCAAGCGCAGACCCCCAAAACTAGCCTATTAGGTGGCATAGCTAATTGGAAGATCAAGGGAAGGCATTAAAAGATAAGATACTCTGGCAGCTTGCCTGAAGTGTGGATCAGCACACCAATAGGAAACTATCAAATTTTGTGTGAAGACCTCTGTGTGAATGCAGCCCTGAAATTGTCTGGTTAACATTAGCAAATACATTAAGATGCGATACTGCTGAATTCAAGGCATAAAATTAGCCGCAATCTCTGATTTCCCCTCTCGCTCTCTTGAGAGCACACAAATACGCACATCGGAAACTCATCAGCCATTGTTTCTTAATGTGGTATGAAATCCCATTTTCTGGTCTATGCAAATTGCTAACCTGCCACAGGATAAGCCTGGTTTTACATTGTAGCTCTTTCATTCAGCACGTTACGGTGTCACCGTGGAGGTATAAGCCCTTCAACCCCACCATCAAGTATCTGCTGTAAGACGCATGCCTTTACCGTAGTGAAATGTAGGTTTATAAATGCCGTTTCGTTATCAAGCAGCTACTTTGAACAAAATGGAACTTGCTGAAGGATATAGCCATTATTAAAAAGGCTTTATTTCCAGTGGAATGAGAGACGAAGAAGGTCAAATAGATGACAGTGGGAGAGTTCAACAATAAGGAGGTTGAGGATTTTGTGAATAATGGATTAATATACAATGAGCGGCTAATTAGCATTATCTAGAAAATCTCAGTGAATGCTCTGAAGGCCAGATACAGTGTGTCAAAAGACCGATTTTTCCACAGGAAGATAACAGCTGCTACTAAGAATATTCTTGCAGATATATAGCGACCATGTTTGTTAAGCTTAAAAAAGGACAAATAATAATAATAATAATTATAATTATAATTATACAAAAAGTTATTATTAATATTATTTCGAATCAGATCTTTTCTATGGATCACTTGGTCCAGTTCACATAACCGTTCTGAAAGATTCCATCATAAATCATATGAAATTCAATTCACATTCATTTGTATATCGCTTTTCACATCGAGTGTATATCGAGTCCACATTACAATTTAGAGTGATCTGTTATCAGAGGTAACTGTCTAAGTTTAGATGAAATGTACAGTTAGCTAAAAAAATTATAATTTTAACATTGTAAAAATTTAAGGCAGAAACAATGAGCGCATTGAAGTAATGAATACTTGTTTGTTAACAAATCGTCCCCTTGGAATTATAAGGTTCTATCTGACATTTTTGTCAAAATTGAGTTATTCACATATTCTTATTCTGTGACAACGTATTTACATTATGTGATGTGTTTTGTACATTTAGGGTCCCTGTTATTTTTATGTTTGAAAGAAACTTGTTCCCCATACACATTTTCCTATATGTAATGCAAAAACTTTGAAGCTCAATATCTCAAAACTGCTCAGAACGCAGATAGAACCTTATAATTCCAAGGGGACGAAATGATTATGACAGAAAATTGTAGCATAGGTGCATGTTGAATGTACTTGTAGAAATCAAAGACTCAATTGAGTCTGGAATAATGATTTAAATGATATTCTGTTCCTCACACAAAGCTATCATTTGACTTCAGAAAACTCAGAATATAGTGCATGAGTCATATACACTTTTTATTGTGCTTAATCATTTTTTTTTGTTCAATATATTTGGACAGTAATTAAAAAAAGTATTAATTAGAAAATGTAAGTTACTATATTTAAGTAGGCTTAATACATTTTAAAATCTGTATTAGCAATATATTTTGGGCTTTTTGTCGATTTTTTTAAATATTCACTACATTTAAATTCTTGAAATTAATATTTTTATTTCAAGAATGCATTAAATTGATCAAAAGTTGACAGTAAAGACATTTAAAACGGTACAAAATATTTATATTTTAAATAAATGCCGTTATTTAGAAACTTCTATTAATCAAAGAATCTTGAAAATGTTTTATCACGGTTCCTCAAAAAACACAATTTGCACAATTGCACAAATAATCAGCACAATTGTTTTCAGCATTAATAATAAGAAATGCTTCTGGAGCAAAACAGCATATTAGAATGATTTCTGAAGGATCGTGTGACTCTGAATACTGGAATAATGATGCTGAAAATGCAGCTTTGCCATCACAGGAATAAATTACATTGTAAAACACATTCAAATAGAAACAATTATTTTAAATTGTTTATACAACCCCATTATCTATAAAATTGCATTTTTTAAAATCTATTTTTGATGATCTATACCTTTAATAAGGGTAAGATTGAGTTTTGATTTACTTTAAGAGTCAGAAGCACTACTATAAACATTCGTGCCAGGATCTGTGTTGACATGACAGTGCCCTCCTAAACAGCTTCAATCTGTTCTCTCCTTAATTGGGGGAAGTAACTCCGGTATGTCATCGGCAGAGCTGTGCCGGGGTGAGGGAGGGGAGGTGTGGGACGTTTCGCACAATCGCAGGGTCAATGAAGTTGTACTTCTCCCCTCTGAGCACTGCTAATTTGCTGGAGGAAGTGCTGACAGGACCTTTCTTTGCCATGTTTTCCTTTCACAGCTCCACCTCTCTTTTTCTAGCAGACCTCCCGTTACAGATCTGGAGTGGTGGGAATCCAAAGGGGCCAGAGCGTAGAGAGAGAAGGCCATTGGTAATGATCCACTTCACATGGGCGTTTATGAGCCAGGGGAAAAAAGGGAAAGAGAGAGAGAGCTGGAGAGAAAGGGAGAGAGCTGATTTTGGGACCCTGAGAAAGACTTGCTCGACAAAGCCTGCTGGTAGAGAGCCGCATTTAAGGGCATTCTCCTGCAGCGCGCCGGCCCCTCGCTGAAATGGGCCACTTAACACAAGAGCACCTCTCTCACCTGCCAGGCAAACACTGCAGCCTTACTGTTTACTACCACCAACCCTCAAGCCCACTCTGGACTCATCTGCCCCAATTTAGCCAGACTGAGGTGCTGCTAAATATTTGGCTCGCTCAAACAAAAGGGTGACAAATACAAGGGACACAAAGGAGGTATGAAGGCATGAGTAATCCGCAAATGGCACGGCC